>OU343218.1:70452571-70832664 GCA_910596185.1 Chrysanthemum makinoi | reverse complement strand
CAAAACCATTAGAATCCGAGACCCAACATCAATAGCGGTTTTCATCTTACGAAACTAATGATTTTCTAAAACGGATGTAGAAATCAGCGAGAAACAAAGTCACTATCTGTTACCGAAAATCTACTTTTGGACACGTTACTAACTTCCTTATCATCTCTATCTTATACAATGGCCGAAAACTTGAGCTTTAAACTTCTACTTCGACACTTGCTCGGTCTTACTTTTCTCACTTTCTGGCCGACAAGCCTCATCCAGAGCCACTATCACTAAACAACAACTCTACAGGCTCTAACCTGTCTACACGTTCGACCCTATTCCGACCCGTCCCATTACGTTATTTAGCGGTCATTATTATCCCTAAATTCGTTATAGTAACCACCGTTTGTTCTTGGTGCTATTAATTATATCTGAGAAAACAATTGTATTCTAACACCCTAACCCTAAACCTAAAAGGTTACTCAAAACCCACCATAAGGATTTTCAACAAAAAAAAAATACAAAATACCTAAATCGGTCCATTAATCAATAAGCCGATAACTTATATAAGTTTGATTCATTCATTAAAGAACACACCTTTGATTAATCAAACCGAGATGTTGATTTAGGTCCACATCAAAAAAGTAAATTTGTTTTTGTTTGATTGAATCGTGTTCTTTTTTTTTTTCTTTTCCTTGTTGAGTGAATGGGAAGAACTCCGTTTCTTTTTAGTTTTACACTTTGCAACCAAAAGTTTAAAGTATTAAATCTCAACCCATGTGTATTTTTGACTTTTTTCAACCTATTAGGAAAAAACTAATTTTTTATATTTTTGGTCATATAAGGAAATATTTAAGGTTTATTTTTATAATAATTATTTTTTAGAAAAATTAATTAATTTAATTATTACCAAATAAGGTATGGTTTGATTTTTTTGAAATGAAAAATTCACACTAGAGGTTTTGTTTTATTATATAAAAGATTTAGTGCATACAAAGTGCTTGATAAAATGTCTAAAAGAGATTTTTTCTTATAAAAGTACATTCAAATGCACTAATCGGTATACCAAAATACATCTTTTGTTATTTTTGTTATTTTTAGCGATTAACAACCAAATTATAAAGCGGTGAACATTGTGACCATAACTACAACACCCAAAATGTAGAGCATGTCATGGGTGCTACTATATTGATATCACAACACAAGTATAGAACAACTGATTTTTATTAAGAAATTTCATTCATTAAAGTAAAACAAGTTTACATGATTTGTTTAGTGCGAAAAACAGGCCCATAATAAAGAGATCCTCATTTAAGTTTATCAAAGAATCTATAACCATGCCATGCCTTTGCCTTGTGCCTCCAAAGTTAAGCTATCGCCTTATAACCTAAAAATACATGCTAAGAAGTGTCAACACGAGGTTGGTGAGTTCATAGGTTTTAGTTTGTACTGTAAAAGTTGTGTGGATCACAAGATTTAGTATTTAATTCGTTTGGTTATGTGACCAGTTCACTCGGTCATGTTACCAGTTCACTCGGTTATGTGACCAGTTCATTCGGTCATGTATGTACATAGCAGGACCGGTGTGGTCATGTTACGGTTCTTTCGGTTACAGGCATAAGTTTCAAGTACTTGTGTCCATATGAAAAAAGCAATAACTTTACACTTGTAAGCATTTGAGTAATCAAGTAATTGGCAAGTAAACACATTACTACATTTGAATAACCAAATCAATATATATCATCAATCAATACACAAGGTTATCTGCGGTAACTAACGACTTCTGAACATTTTTTAATTAAAACGAGCTTGTATTCTCCCCGAAAACAATTATGAAAGCAGGTAAAAGCAGGGGCTATGAAACTCACCTCAGCAATTAGCGGTCTGAAGTGAAATAAATCAATTAGTGATAGTGCACCGCTCCGTCACGCAGCCTAGATTACTACGGCAAGTATTTAGTCTTTATTTCATATTAAGACTAAATAAAATTTAACGAAGCTTTATAAGTTCTCTAATGTCGGTGTTGTTGTTGCTTGTGTGGCGACACTTTTGTCGAAATATCCTTTTTAATTATTTGTGTTTATTCCGGCTCATAGAAACATGATTTGAGAAACAATATCGTAACTCAAACAAAATTGTGTATGTAAAGTAGAGTGTGAAATAAGATGTTGTCGACTTAAAAAAGTTGTATATGTATGTATGGAAAGTGTACATATTGGTTTAATTGTTTTGAAACCATATAAGGTCGTGACAAGAAAAATACATATGTAAGTTTTCAAGAACATATTCGGTTCATATTATATTTTGACAAGTATGAATATATATGTATATATTAGGAAATATATAGTTATAGAAAAATATCATCGTTTTGGCTAATCGTACCATGTCGTGTTTAAGTAATTAGGTCCGGTTTACATTTGCATGCATGATGATTGTAACTATATAAACTTTGTTTTGGATAACCAACTATAACTTGCATTTATTTTAGTTTCTCGACGATAATGGAAAAGTATTGAGATTTACATAAACGTATTTTGCAAAACATGTCGAAAACAAGGCGAAATGTCGGTGAGACATGGTTTGAAATTTGGGTGAAGGACTTAACGGACTAGGAATTTAGTATGGGTTGTGGCCCATTCGGTCACTCCAAACGGACTCGAAAATATGGAAGGGCTGTGGCCCGTTTGATTACACCCGGAGTTCCCCTTTCATTTGGATGGGCTTGCGGCCAAGATTAAACCAACACTCCATAGATTGGCTTGAAGCCCAAAGTTATATCACAAGTAAGTTGTTCAAGCCGGCGGTTTGGATGTGAGGAGAAAGCGAACAACAACTTATTTGTTAATACAAATAAGCCGTAAAACGTTTATTTATATTTGTTTTGGTAAATACCCAACCCCTTAATTCTAGGATTTGAATAGAAAATATCCTAAGTATTGAGATCCTTAAACACTAACAAGTCATGGCGCAAAGCCATTAGTGAGCTATCTGGGATAATCAAGAGAGACAAAGAAGTCTCTCACTCGGTAAAAAGGAGCTTAAGGGGTAAAGTGAGTCAAGAAGAAGATGGTAGATTGGTGAGTGATGACAATAGCTCCCCAAAACTCCTCACCAAGTACTATCAACTGAAGACAATCGAAGATAAAGAGCTGAGTAAAGAGAAAAGAATGGCGGGACAAAGAGATAACGACAGAACTAAGTCCTTATCAACAAAAGTCAAACTTTCCTGAATCGCTAACTACATTCGGTGTCATCATTGACAAGAAGAAAGCATCCTTGTCACTTACTCTAAATATCCATTGTACAAGAGACAAAATACATGGTATTTGTCTTCTATCTTTACCTTAGTTTTCCTTTAGGATATAGTTAAAAACCATACATGTATAAATAGCCATAAGAGATGTAGTGAAAGATTTTAAGCTTGTGCAATCAATTGTGAAAAGCACACACAAGCAATCTTTCACTCCTCCAAATCTGATTATGTCTGAGATAGCTCGGTGGTACACGAATAGTTGTGCTTAGACTTAGCCTAAGCTTCCTGAGGAGTTATACCATACTTGTCATTTTAATCCCAGTACTATTTAGCAGTACTTGGGTAATGTATTCTTTTTGATTCGTTTTAATAAAGAATATAAACTTTGAAAATTACTCAGTGTGTTTATCTTGTTAAAACTTATCTTTACTTGCATTACATGGATTCACAATTAGTAGTTTTTTTTTGTTTTTAAGCTACTTGTGAAAGGGAACAACAAGTGGTATCAGGCGGTGATTTATAAAACTCTTTTTCAAAGCCTCTCAAAACACAATCAAAGGATCCAACACATGGTTGAAATTGATGTGCCCCAACTTGTGACAAAAGGGTGGAGCCTATCTTTACATTGCACTTGACTCGAAGTTGGTAAATTTAACAAATGGACGAATGCTTTGCTATTTGACTGGGATGAAAGCTTACTACATTAAGTGTATTAATGAAGGTCCATTTATCCCAAATGAAGGTTTACCTAAACACGAGCTCAGGTAACTCAAGGAAGTGGTCAACCGGACCAAAGGCTCAAAAGCATCATCATATCTTGTCTTGTTAGGAATTGGAAATTCCATAGTGAAGTGTCGGTCACTCCAAATATAATTTAGCATAAGCTAGCTCGTAGACATATCGTTATTTATCAGTTTATTAGTTAGTTATTAGTTTAGTTTAGCGTAGTGTAACACCGTGGAGGAAGGACGGGTCTTTACCCATTGTATACCGATCCATGGTAAGTCGTGTAGGTTGTAAACTATAAATACCCCTTCCATCCATGGAAGGGGTGTGGCAACAATCTAACCTTTCACAATTTTGTTAACCAACTCTCTACCAAGAACACCATCTCTCTACTTTCTCTCTAAAATGTCTAACATGTATTTTGATCATTCAAGACCACCCGAATCATCAAACACAATAAATATAGGATCCTAACAATTGGTACCAGAGCCAAGGTTTTGTTGTTTTTATGATTAGATGCGTTATTCGGTTTGATTGGTTGGGTTTTATTTGATGGTGTTATTTCTTTGAATTTTTAAAAGATTATTCTTGATTTTTATGTTGGAGCTGGTTATGATGTTTTTTAAAAAATGGTTGTTAAAACTGTTTTTAAACTGTCTTTAAAAAATTGATTTATTACAGTTTTTGTAAACTAGGTCTTTGTCATTCTTATTAGCGACTTGGCGTGCATCTCTTTTTGGTCAAAAGTCTTTATGTCCAAACAGTCCTGTGTTAATAACTGCATCCAAACAGTTTTGTCTATGATATTGTCCAAACAGTCCTGTGTTAATAACTGCATCCAAACAATTTTGTCTATCTTTATATAACGTTTTTTTTGTACCAAATTCGTGAAACCATGTGGTCAAAGTCAGCGTTTCTATGGTCTAACTTCGGCATATATGAAGATTTACTGTGATTTTCTGGTATCTTATGAATCAGGTCAAATTTGAGTGGTCAAACTGGATAAATGAAGCAGTTTTTATGCAAGTATTTCTGGGTTCGTACCTTTGGCATTCTTGGTAGCTACTTGTGCTTATTGTGGCGACTTGTTATTTAACAAGTAGCGATTTGTGATGGAAAATGCAAAGTAGTGACTTGTTATTTAACAGATGGCGACTTGACTCATATACATTGGTAGAGACTTGGTGACGGTTTGACTTTTGAGTCAAACTGATAAATAGCGACTTGTTATTATGAACCTAGCGACTTGACTCAATCTATGTTATAGCGACTTGTGAGTTTTGAAAGAATAGCGACTTGTTTTGACATAACGTTAGCGACTTGACTGAAAATAGTTGAAGAAGAAAAGACTTGTAAGACCAGGACTGACCACAACTGATATATACCTCGACCTTAGTTAGCTTCAAACATCATTGGTTCATGGTTCTCAAAACATTATAACGTGTTGCAACAAATCATCTCAATAGTTCAAAACATTAACAAACTTCCATCAACATATATCCTATCTCATTACCAATCAATCTCAGTCAAAACCTCAACTACCTCGGCTCTATCTAACAAAATCATAAATATAAACTCATGAGATCTCAGAATCATCAAGTCTTTGTGAAACATCAAGACTCAAAAGGCCTTTTTCACACGACTTTTAAAATTCCATCATTGATCTAATACTATTTGATAATCTCGATTTACTGAAATGATTGCAACAATATTGTTGGATCAAATCGTGATTAAATTCATTAAAAGATCAAAACAAGGTATGTGATAATAAGCGAATTCAAGAAAAGACTCGCAAGAATGCTAATACATATTTCTTGATTCGTTCATATTCTAATGACCAAGATCAATACCTACCTGTAACCATCCCTGTGGCTAAGTCGAATCACGTATCGTCTCCCGTACCATCTCTGTGGCAGTGGCTCGAACCATCCCTGTGGTGATACCATTCTTATCACGTTGTGCATATGAAGATTGAAGGACGTTATGTGAGAATGAATGGTTGAGTGTTGATTGCATTTGATTGTCAAGAGTTTTGGGTATGAGGCATATTTTTTTTTATGGTGGTTGCGTTCTTGATTGAGTATTCTTAGGGTTTGAGATGTGAGTTGAGAGAAAAAAATGCGTGTATTTGAGATGAATTATGGAAAATGGGAGTATGTGAAGTGTTTAATACCCCGAGTAATTAGGGTTGTGTGGTTTATTGGATCCGGTGGGTACTCTTCTTTATGGGTCGTGATTTGTGGATTTTGATGGACCATGAGTTGTAGATTTTTTGAATGGACCGTGATTTGTTTGAATACGTATGGTTTGTGGAGTCTGTTTTACAATCACATTTAAAATCACGATCCTTTTAAAATCACATTTCACAATTCTTAACTGATCACATTTTTACTTGGTTATCTAAAATCACATTTGTTTAAATCACATTTCTTAATTGATTGCGTATTCTCATTGGTAACTGGTCGAATATGATTTACTTGAGTGATAGGATGGGATTAATGATTTCAATGGACCGTGTGATTGATGGTACTAATCTCGTATGGGCTATATTAGTGTTGAATGGACAGAGTGATAAGTAGAAAGCATGGACCTACTAATTAGTAACATGGGCCGCATCCTATATGATTGCATGGGCTATGAAAATGGACAATGTGATAACTATGCTTGGGCCTCATGGTGTTATTTGGTGTTATTCTATGGTGAACATTAACGATGTCAAGTAAATATTTACGATGTAAATATTAATGATGTGATGTGGTGTAAATCTGACTTGGTTGTGGACAATGTGCTTTCTCATCTCGCAATGGATATTAAGTCATGAAATTTGTCTTTGGAATGGATTTTGATATGTGCTTAAGACTGTATCCGGTGTACGTTCTATATGTCAATGAGATTGGTGTGCCATGAGATTTGATAATGAGAGGTTTATGTGATTGGACTTTATGTGGTTCGTTAAAGTGTTTTAATGATGAGATTTTTTATAATGTGATCTGATTATGAGATTTATCGATGAGAATTGAAGATGAGATGTGTTGTAGTATGCGGGTTGACACTTTGGAATATTCATCTTCACAAGGGTATTACTGCTTGATTCAATGATTGATCAAAGTTGACTTCGGGTTGCTTGCATTTGATATTTCTTATTTGGGAATTGAAGTGAGTTTTTCCGGGCATGTTTACTTATTTCGTCTTCTTTCTTTCTACCCTTCTGCGAAGATGACTTGTTTGGGCATTTATTGAGTGTGATAAAGACTTGGCTATTTAGTTACGGGTGTGATTCTTTCTCACTTTACCCACAACGTAATTATCACTTCGGTGTCTCACGCAGTTGAGAATACGTCAAGAGGTTTTGTACATTGGGTACACCGTTTCTTTTTCACGAGAATTAGTACAAGCATATGTAACAAATCTGGGGAATTTTACTTCATGATCAAGTTTGGTATATCGGGTTTACTTCACCAGGAGGTCACAACATTATCCGACAGAATGCGTGAATGATGTGTTTACCAAAGTGTTTATTGGATGGTTGATAGTAATGTTGATGTTGGTAAACGAACCGTTGATGAACCACTGCATGTTCCCCTAAAACAGATATTCACCGAAACCAAAATTGTCACAAAACATTCAAGCTGACGTTGTTTACGGTTTTGTCTTGATTTTGTAAAATCCCGCGAAAGAATCTATTTCTCGGTTTAAATCATAGACTTGTAAAATCCCGTGACAATGGAAACATCCTGGTATTAGTAAAGTGCATTTCCGGATCTATCTTACGGTTTATTCTTGGTTTTGTAAAATCCCACGAAAGAAACTATTTCTCCTTTAAACCATAGAGTTGTAAAATACCGTAATGATGGAACCATCTTGGAGAAGAGAAAGTGTAATTTTGGATCTTACTTGATCTTTGGTGCTGCGGTTTCTGCTTCAAAGAAGGGATAAAAGGGAGTACTTCATGAATTGGATGTGTGTTTGGATATTCGTCATGGCAGTTTGGTTATTACATGGTTTTACGGGGTTATGTGCTTTTAACCATGGTCGGGATGAAACCATTATCATAGTTCACTTAAAACGTCAAAGGAGGCTGGATTTGAATGTTTAACCAGAAGATGTGACAACGGGGTTAATTCACTATTATTTATTTGAGGTTGAAGTGAAATATCACGAGCGAGTGTACTTAGTATCTAAAGGTATCGCGGATGGTTGGATGAAGATTCTTCAAGATTCTTGTTCGAGCTTATTATCAAAAACGAAGACTTGGAAATCTAGTTATTGTTGGGTGTCTTTTACCTTTTCTTTTACCACTTGGGGGAATTGGGCTCATACCACTACAAAATAACTATCACTTTAAGGAGTTACGCTGTAGTGCTCAGCGTCACATTCAATTGTGGATTTTCAAGAGGTAATGTACGTCTTATACTTGATAGTTGGTTGGTTGAAGAGTATAGAGTACATAGAGAGTACTTAGAGATGCTAATGGAAATCAGCACCGCTCTTTGTTACATATGTGCAAGTTTAAGTCACGAGTTCGGGGTAGTTTACTTCAAGGTCAAATTCATTATATCGGGTTTTCTCCATCTGTTGTCACTACAAAGAGCCTACTGAATGATAATGGGGTTGATTACATGTTTTACCAAGAGAGTTTGTAAAGAGAGAGATTATGACGTATAAACACAACATTTCATGCCTCGTACTCTAAAGAAAAGAAAAGTGTACGTTTCAGTGCGCTTTATCTTCCGAAGAAGAGAAATCTTCTTATGACATTTGAACACAACAGTTCAAGCCTCGTACTCTAAAGAAAAGAAATGTGTACGTTTCAGTGCGCATTATCTTCGAAAGAAGAGAAATCTTCTTATGACGTATGAATACAACAGTTCATGCCTCGTTCTCTAAAGAAAAGAAAAGTGTACGTGTCAGTGCGCTTTATCTTCGGAAGAAGAGAAATCTTCTTATTATGACCATTCTCATCAACATGCTTCATGCTTTTTCCATGCGCTTCAGTCATCAAGTGAACCGGACTACTGATAATTACTCTTATTCCACTTGCTCAATATAATGAAGATGGCGACATCATGTGCTAATTATGCGGGGGAGAAGTGTGAATAGACTACATTTGGATGATTTCACTTATTTAATCAAGAATGGCATCTCCGTATGCAATTATTGAGGGGGAGAAGAAGTGTGAATTTTTTGCATGGTTGATTGATATTTGAGAATAAATGGTCAAACGGCTCCAAACTCATGTAAGAACCGAGCTTCTTCTTATCAGATCATCTTTACATGGAGTTTCTTCTAAGAGCCGTTGGTTGACATTTTCACTCGGATTGATGAGTTTATCGACAAAGTGCTTCCGGTTAATGCTTCACGTATACATCAACATGATGATTCCGAACAATCTCTCTGTGATGTGATGGGTAGTTTGGTGTTACCATCTTGTGTGTTCGTTGCGGCCTGATTGTTGATTTCCTTGATGAACATCTTTCTGTTCTTGTTTGATTGGGAGGGATTTTAGTTAAGGGGATTTTCAAGATGTAAGTTAATTGGGATGCTTTTTGGTGGGATGCTTTTTGGTGTGAGTTGAAGATGTTAACCCTCTATTCCCCATTCGGACAATCTTGAAGAAGGTCGAGTCTGTTCTACATTTTCTGCTACATGTTAGAAGACTAAAGACGAGTTGCATTTAACGATCTAAAGGCTTCTTCTCAATTCATGCATTCATCATAGAGATTGTCGGTTTAGGGGAGAGCACTAATTGAGGGAGAGTGAAAAGTCAGATTTAATCCCCAATTAGACTTGCTCACATTCTTTCTCAACAAGTGGATTCTCACAAGAGTTCAAGTGTTCTTCTTAACAAATTTCTTGTATACGGGCTTATTATTTGTTGCTGATTCTGAAGTATCAAAACCAGAAATGGGAAAGGAGACAAGTATCTAAACGCGAGTAAACTTGATGAACTTAACTCTTCTAAGTGATTGAAGATATCCCGGGAAGACAAATGTTATTACCGCAGAGAAACTCAAGGTTTGACTCATGGCGAGTAAACTTGATGAACTTAATACTTCTAAGTGATTGAAGATATCCTGGGAAAACAAATGTCATTACCGCAGAGAAACTCAAGGTTTGACTCATGGCGTTTAGTGTTTATTCCAACTATGTAGGGAAGAGAGGTTAGAGAAAGTTTCTGAAGATAAAAGAGGTACACAAGTGTGTGGTGATTTCGATGGTATCGCAATGATCGGGGGAGAGAGATTGTGTACATTGGGGATGCTCAGCTGTTTCACTTGAGTGCTTAATCATTGATTCAGAGATATAATCACTTATTCCGGAGTTGACATCCGCAGAGATTGTCACCCGCAGAGATAATCATTGACTTGGCCTGCTTCTTCAATGTTATCAGTTATTCATTCCTTGTATATTGGTGTACTTCGGGTTCTTGAGCTTCATACACTATCATCAGGGACGAAAGATGTGAACATTGGGGAGGTGTTCTTCATTACCCTCATGATGTGTATTCGGGAGAGTTCTTGAGCATTATACAAAGAGACTGATTGCATCAATTCAACTACTTGGGGAATTTCTCTCATGACACCTTTTGGAATGGATCGCCATTCGACTTCAGTGGAAAAGGAATTTGAGAAGAGGTATTCAAATGTGGGATGATACGTTGCTGGTCTTCTTGATGATATAACCCCAAATGGAGAATCTCGATTATCGTTCTTAAAAGGAGCAGCGGGAGTTATGATAATGGTGTGCTTCTCTGTGCACCTGGCTAAGGCAAGCTTGAAATAGAGCTTCGAATCTGCTCATCTAATGGATTTTCGGTTTGGGGGGAAGCTTCCAAAGTCTCACTTTCAGATGGTTCAATTTCTTCTATTCAAGAGCCTTGGAAGCTTTAGTGGTGAATGTTTAAGAGATGACGATTTCTATCTTCTACAACGGGGCTGCTCGATATCCTTATCTCGGTACTCGTATCATCATTTTCTTAAACTATATCATCTATTCTCTATCTTTGTATATATTTATCTGAAAAACAAAATACAAAAATATAAAACCAACAAAAAGAAAATAGAAAAATATAAAATCTTCATAAACCCATAAAAATCAGAAAATTTAAAAATTCCAAAAATATTGTTTTCTCAAGACATGTTTTCTGGTATCGATAACATCTACGGTCTTAGAAATGTAATTCAATAATGACACGGGACCATAGATAAAGTTCGAGCAGGAGGTGTAAATATTCTTTTCTAAACATGTCTCAAAAAATGGCTTGCAGTTACGTCAGACTGTAACCCGTGCTTTATACCATGGTTTGCTATTATTTCAGATAGCAACCCGTTTTTCAAAGAAGGAAAGTGCTACGCTTAAACGATTTTCAAAAAATTTCGTGCACTTATCCTAAAACATATTGAGGAAAGTATGTCGAAGGACTGTTGTTCCTACACAAATGTTTTTCCGTCTAAAATTCTTCAGAAAAATATTTGTTGTATTTGAAAATGGTGGTAAATGAGTCGCTTGTAAATCAATCAGATTCAGAGTTTTCGTAAAATTTTGCAAACTCAATCAATGACTTCAGCACTTTTAAACTTTTCAAAAATTGAGTCATTAATTGAGGGGGATAATGTTTTCAAATCTATATCATCTAACGGGCTTTCTTAATTATCCTATATGCTTAATTAAAAATGATGTTAACCTACGTTAAAGGACTAGGTGCCTAGGATATGATTGTTAGGTTTAGATGATTAGAGTTTGATGAATACATTATTTCCATGCCTTTACATGATCTGATTGAGATGTTGCATTGACTTTTATTAGTCGATTACTATTTGGGTGATGTCGACCACCATATATCTGTATGTGTGTTCACTAAAGTATGCAGGTATATTGGTATATAAGAATGTTCCCGATCCGGATCCCACAAATGAAGATGATTGGATGCCGAAAGGAAAGGGTAACTATATCTTGGGTTGACACATGAAGAAACGGAGCTTAATTGGACTTCTATGGAGTGTTGGCATGGAAAAATGCAACGTAAGAGGTCTCACTGCATCAGCAGATGGTTTTCTTCTAAGTGATTGAAGAAACATAGCTTAATTTGACCTCAGTTGGCATTAAAATGCAACGTAAGAAGTCTCACTGATTCAGCAGACGGTTTTTCTTCCAAGCCCTACAACAACATCAACAAAAGCAACTTATGATTCTCTCCACCTAACGTATCTTGTGCATGAAAAGTAGTGAATGATACCATTTTTAAACAATTTTTAAAAATATTGTTTTGAAAATGGAAAAATATTGTTTTGAAAATAAATTGGTCTTAATTTTGAAAATCACCAGACTTCTTTTTATCAAAACCTATGTCACTCAATTATCGACTTCGGTCATCGATTGAGGGGGAGAGTGATTTAAAATATAATATTTTCATACAATATTTCTTCATAAAAGTTCCGGTTTGTACATTAAAATGTGGTGATCTAAAGATTTAATGTTATGTCATGGTATGATTTTCTTTAAAACTCAAAGATCTGTCAAAATGAAATTTTTTCAGTTCTTGTTTGATTGTGAAATTGTTTTATTTTACTTAAAGATCTCTTAAAACAATCATACCTGACACTAACAATTTTTAATGTCTTAAATTGGTCCGTATCAATCATTTTTCAAAATTAAATCAAGCCACGTCTTTCCCCAAAATCTTTTAAATGATTTAAATCAATTGGGATCACAAATCTCAAAAGGTTTGAAATTTTTTATAGGGGTAGAGATCGTGATTTAAATCTCAAATTTGTTTAAATAGAATTGGTTTTAGTCCTTCAAAGGCACTCCTGCCTCCATGTGTCAAACGATTTTAATATACATAATGCACATGTTGAGGGGGAGCATTTATCCAAAAACATTATGAGTTTTTAAATCAGGCACATTTTCTCACATGTTTTCTAAACCGTATTAAATCACTTGGGATCCAAAATCTCAAAGGGTTTGATATTTTTGATCGGGGGAGAATTTGTGATTTAATAATGAAATTTGATAAAAGGTGATTGTTTTGATTCAATTGTGCAGGCTGCTCTCTCATATGTGCTAAACCCTTTCGAATCACGAAGCACATATTGAGGGGGAGCATTTTAAAAGAAAATAAACTATCGAGGTACAAAAGCTTTTATGTTTTAACATAAAGTACCTTGATTGAGTTTTCAAATGGTTTTCTTAATGGTTTTTGTGATCGTGGATGTGTTTAAAAAAAAAAAAAAAAAAAAAAAACTCTTTTCTCTATGTGATAAAATGATTTCAAATATCCTATGCACATATTGAGGGGGAGAATTTACCAAGAAAATCAAATGGGTTTTTTTATGAAAATTGTGATCAAAGAAAATATTTCAAAGTCCTCTTGCCTCCATGTGCTAAACAATTTCTAAATCATATGCACATGTTGAGGGTGATGTTTTCTAAATGATCAAAACTATTAAGGTACAAAATGCTTTGATCTCGTATCAAAAGTACCTTGATTGTTTTTCCAAATGATTTTTCAATTGGTTTCGAGAAGGAATGAATTGTACCAAAAGACCAACCATTTTACTTTATGCATGGTGTTATAAGGATGGTTAGGTTAGGTATTCGTTCCCACGATCCCGCCAGAGCCGGAAGGATCTACCCAGGGACAATCCACTAGATAGTGTAGAGTCCTTAGGTATGATGAAAAAAGGATAAAAATGAGAAATGGGAAGAGTGTGGACTGAGACAGAGCTAGTACTGGAATAAACCAAACAAGGTTCTAGTTATGAAGTCTCGGTAAGCACTGAAGGGGTTGAAGAATGAAAAAGAAATGAATGTGAAAAAGGGTGAAAAGAAATAGCCCTCCAATAATTCAACCTTAGGGCAGAAACCGGGTTCAATACATATGCTACTGGTGTTTACTAAGGTAACACTGGTATTGAAGACAAGACGTCATGGACCCAGTGACGCATTGCACTAACTTCCCTAGCTACTCAAGTTCCTCTTAAAAGGACTTGTTTCATTCTCACGGGGAACCTACATAATCTATCGACTTTCTCTTAGAGATTGTTGATATTGAAGAAGGAGACCCTCTCCCTAGTCTCCGACATAGGAACCAAATGTGCACTATTGAGTCTAGAGCCAAGAGATCATCCACAAAATCTCATTAGGACACAAAAATTAATGAAGACTTGTTGTTTCACACAATGTGGAAAGTAAGTATATATTAAGAGTCCTACGCATTATCCTTGTGGTATTGCCAGAACATCTGAGTGATATGTAAAAATATTCACGATGAAGATGGAAATCCTTCTAGAGCCAACATCAAACAAGCTCTTTGTGGGTGACATGTGAGATCTTGCAAAAGATCAAGCTTGTGACAACTGGATAGAAACAATGGGGCGATTCAATCTTGAATCAACCTTGGTCCAGGAATGGAATTGACGATTACTTTTGGAAAAACCATTTGGTGTGCAAACCTTCTTTTCTCTAGCACGTCGAATGTGTACTCACATTTACAAATTCAAAAATTATCTCTGATTGAAAAAAAAAATACTTTTGGAAAAACCGTTCGATGTGCAAAATTCTTCTTTACTCTAGCACATCGAATGTGTATTCTCTTTCAAATACAAAAAGTATTTTGATTGAAAATAGATCTTTCTCATAAAACCTTCGTCGTATTGCAAAACTCTTTCTTCTAAGCAATACGCGATTGTTTTCAAATCATTTTTCATCAATCAGTGAATCTCAATTCGCTGGTTCACTCACTCCGTGTTGTCTTCTTTGAGACGTTCCGTTTGAGAACGGCTAGAACAATTGCTGAAACCCTGTCAAGGAGATTCTTCGAATTCTACGATCACAAAGATTGTACTGATCAACAAGGAATCGTGGGCCGTGTACCTCAATTCAACGAAAGTGATCAAAGACACTTTCGTGCGCTTTATTGCTAACTATGTAGGTACACCCCGACGATTGCAGCTGATCAGCATTGAGGAGTCAATCCAAAGCCGCATGCTCACAGCATCCACACTCATTTGAAGAAATCATGACTGGTGCATATCTACATAACCCGGTTCGATATTTTTATACTATGCTTCTGCTACGCTGCTGCAAATGTCATGAACCAGTAAAGCTTCCGCTACTCTGATGGAAAGATGTCATGATCCGGAAAGTGTGAGCATGTCGGTCCAAAAGTCACAACTTCACATGATGGCAACACAACAAAGGGTGATCCAGATTTACAGTGGTGATGATCTCAATGAAAGCTCGAAGATCATCAAAGATGTGGATCGGTTAAAGGCCTCCACTAAAAGTACAAATCAATGCGGACTTTGAAGAATCGCTACTAAAGCACAAAGATTGCAGAATTGAAGAATTGAAGTCTACGAGCTCAAGAACAAAGTCAAGAATAGAATGCTAGGATTCAAAATGTAAAACATGGGGTGACCTCCCTTAGGGGGAGATTGTTAGGAATTGGAAATTCCATAGTGAAGTGTCGGTCACCCCAAATATAATTTAGCATAAGTTAGCTCGTAGACATATCGTTATTTATCAGTTTATTAGTTCGTTGTTAGTTAAGTTTAGCGTAGTGTAACACCGCGGAGGAAGGACGGGTCTTTACCCACTGTATACCTGACCCACAGGCCGTCAGGAGGTCGTGTAGGTTGTAAACTATAAATACCCCTTCCATCCATGGAAGGGGTGTTGCTTGGCAATCTAACCTTTCAATTTTTGTTAACCAACTCTCTACCAAGAACACCATCTCTCTACTTTCTCTCTCTAAAATGTCTAACATGTATTTTGATCATCCAAGACCACCCGAATCATCAAACACAATAAATATAGGATCCTAACATGTCTTCCTAATGATGTTATGGAGTCTGTCATTGGCTATAGTACAGCTAAACAAACCTGGAATGACCTGGTCCACAACTATGAAGGTCCCTCAGATACCAAGGAAAACAGGATCATGGACCTGAAACTTGAGTATAATACCTTCAGGGCTAAAGACTCAGAAACTCTCTCTCAAACTTACACCCGATATAAAAATTTGTTAAATGAATTGTCAAATGATGGTGTAAAGTTGTCCAAACATGAAATCAATTTTGGTTTTGTCAATAGTCTCCCAGAGAAGTGGTTGAGTTTCTCTCAAGGACTTAGGAATGCTAATCATATTCAGAATCTTGAACTTCCTAAAATTTATGGGAAATTTGTCTATGAGGAAAACCTCATCAACAGACGATACCCTGACTTGAAAAAGTCTCAGGAAGTCAAGAAGTCCCTGACCACCACTCAACACCAATTTCTACTGCCTTTTATTCAAACAGTGTGGTTTAGGATTTTCAGAAAAATTCAGATGATGAGCATGATGAGAGAACAAGCGAGGAGTACGTGAATGACTTGAACAATGAGTTTTAGAAAAAGGCACTCCTTGCTAACTCTAGAAGGTTTATAAGAAGGAACAAAAGTTTTTCAAATGCTAAAGCTAATGAGGACACTGGTGTTTTAAGTGTCACAAAAAGGGTCATTTTGCTAAAGACTGTTTTTCAAAAACTATCTATGAGCCCTCTTACAAACCCTCAGGGTCAAACCAGTCCTTAGGTTTTAGCAAATTTCAACCAAAAGTCTATCAGTCTCATCAAAATTTCCAAAACAAGTCTGACCAAAACAAAGTTGTCGATTTTGAAGCTAAGTATAGGAAAGCCAAGGCTAAGCAAGCTATTCGTGAGGCCACTCCCTCAAAAACAACACAAAATGTTAAATCTGTGCAGGGTAAAAACAAGGGCCTGGTAGTTGAAGTTTTCGACTGGGATGAAGAGCCAGTCTCCTCAGACGATGAAATGGTGCAAGTCAGTGCACTGATGGCTCTCTCAGAAGAGGACAAGCTAGCTGTTGGGAAGAATCATGCTAGGAATGGTGAATGGGTCAATATTACAAAGAAGAAGGTAAATATCTTACTTTCTATGGATGATGATTCAGATTGGCAGTCTTTCATGAACAATATCAATGTAGACCTTAAGTTCATAGAAGAGCAAAGATTAAATCTTTTTTCAAAATACAACAAGTTAAGTTTTGAATTAAACAAGTGTAGGGATGAATGCGCTTCTTTTAAAACAAGCAAAGCTTGAGGCTGTTACACTACAAATTCAAAACACTGAATTAGTTAAAAGAAATCAAGCTCTTCAGGAAGAACTTATAAAAGAAAAAGATATTATTGAAAGCTAGATTGCTAAGAATCCTAGAGTCTTTGATACTGTTCAAGCCCCGAGTAGCAAAAAGAGAATCATATGTGAAGATCATCTCCCTGATTCTCTCAGTGAAGACCAAAGTCCAAAACCATTTGTGTCTGCTGGCATGCTCTCCAAAAAGGAGTTAATGCCTAAGTCTAGTGATTGGGTTGAAAGGGTAAACCCTAAGAGTAAGCTTCCAGACTTCGATTCTGGAAGGATTCTTGAGCCTGAGAGTCAAGCTCTCAAGAGCATGCTTGGACTCCCTGATGTACCCAATAGTACTGAAAACATCACTGAGTCTGAAGCTGAATTTGAAGCACCGCTTCCACCTCTGAAACCTCTTCAGGGTGCTGCACCTAGCTCTGAGCTTACTCCTCTACAATTTAACCCTCACTCTCCAAAAGAAAGATCAGGTCTAGGCATAACTATTTTGAAAAGACCAGCAAATCCAACCCAAGAAGATTCAGTTCCTACTGAGACTTTTACATCTTCAGTTCCTACAGAAGAAGGTCAAATCCAACAATTGACTGAACTTGTGAGGAAGTTGACTGAAAAGATGAACTCTATTGAGAAAGCTCCTGATTCAATAATCAAGGAACCCAAGTCAACCTCCTCTAGTTAATCAAAGTCAAAATCAAACACTAAGCCCAAGCAGAAGTGTGATCTGTGCCATTATACCAGTCATACCACTGATAATTGCTAGTAATCCTTTTTGCATGATCTGCAAAAAGGATGATCACAGAACTTCTGATCACTTATAGTATGTAAGATCATCCAGTGAAGCGAGTCATACCAATCCTGGTTATCAGTATGCTTCATCATCAAAGCAGGGTCAAAGACCTAAACCAATACCTTTTCCTCCTTGCCCACATTGTGGCTTTAATGATCATCTTCCTGATGACTGTCTCATGAATTCATGTTGTGATATATGTGGAAATCCAGCTCATGAGACATCTCTGCATGATAGAGTCATCCAAGCAAGGAGAAGTTCAAAACAACCCCGCATCACTGAGTCTTCCTCGGTGCGCAAAATGCAAAACTTGTGGTAGCACACTGCACTCAACCACTGACCATGAATCACTTGCTAAGTTTAAGCAGACCCTCAGACCCAAGCCCACTAGTAAGTGGGTCAGCAAGAGAAACTAATTCAGTTTACTATTTGTACAGAGACACGCCAGGGAGCCTATTTGGCATCTAGATAGTGGATGTTCAAGGAGCATGACTGGTGTTAAAGAGTATATGCACAAGTATGTAAAGGAACCTGGACCCAATGTAGTATTTGGTGATAACTCATCATGTCCCACTGATAACGCTCAAAATAAGTATGTTTTTAGTAGCGTTATTATTGGTTTTGTGTATGATAATCAGCTATATTTACTCATAATTGTTGCAAAAGTGCAAAAGAAGCGTATTTGTATGTAAATGTAGCCAGGTATAGCAAAAGGTGAAGAAATGAATATTTCATGCACATTTGGATAATTCCCGAGGAAGGAAGTCAAGTAAGGAAGCTCTTGGGCTCAATGATTAGGAAGCGCAATGATTTCTAAGTGTCTACAACAATTAAAGATCAAGTTTCATCTTGGAAATCAGCATCGAAAGCAAAGAAAAAGGTGCAATTCAAGAAAAGTCAACCAAAGTCAAGATTGGGTGTACGAAAGGCTCCCAGCCGATCGGTTGGAGCCCGCAACCGATTCGGCTGGGCTGATGGACAAAACGCAACCGAATCGGTTTGCGAACCCTGGAGTTACACTTTGGACATTTATTGTTGCCTTAACTTCCATTAATCATTAGTGGCCGATCATTTCCAGTTAATAACTTGTTAGGGACGTTTTTAGCCTGATAGTTAAGGGTTTTTAGCTATAAAATGAACCTAGACTTAGTAGTATAGTGTGACACAACCAAAAGAGTAATAGTTTACACCAAAGCTATTACCAACCCTTATTATTCATCCCAAAAGTCTTGTTACTGCTGTAAAACGTCCAGGAAAGTGGTGAGACTAATTCTCATCCATTGTGTGATCATTCGGAGTTGTACGGTTAGGCTAGACGATTAGAGGCGTGTGGTTGCTATATTCCACGATTTCTAAATCTTGTAATCTAAAGCTTAGGTATTCTATTGAACTTGGCATGAATTTCTATTCTCTTGAATTATTTGAATTACCTTGTTACTACTTGTGTTTTGTTATGATTGTCATGAAGTAATTCTTGAATATACTTGTGTGTAAGGATGTAGGAAATTGTAGGAGTGTTCTTATATGTGTTGCATGTAAATGATCTTGTTTAAATGAGTTTGTTGGAAAAACTTCTAGTCTTGTTTGATTTGTCGGTAAAACATGTTTAAGAAAAAGGAGCGAAAGGATTTCTCTTATGTTTTATTCCAAAAAGTTAAATGACAAATTAGTATGGGGATATGGTGATTGACACTCACCATGTTTACTTATTGAAACAAGACTAGAAACATTTTCATCACAAAAGATCGAAAGATTCGTAGGAACAAGTTTAATGAGAACCTTTTAGAAAAAAATGAATTTTCTAAAGAATAATCATTAGGATAAGGACCGAAAGGATTACTTATATGTGTTTGTTCTTAAAATGATTTTACAAAACATAAACCATGGGTTGGAAATCATTTGCTTATGATTTGTGCATCACATCAAGAGTTTACACCAAGCCTTCGTGAACACTCTATATGATTGCCTATAGACTTCACACAAGTATATGTTTCTTAAATTTGATTTTTACTAAACCACAACTTTGAGGAAGCCTTGACAAGCTTTCTTGTCACGAATATTTTAAACAAATTAAAACGCAAATCTCTTGGGACGATGTCGACTTACCCCGCCTTTGCTATCGCGAACGAGTATACTTGCTCGTATGTGTTTATAGTAATTGACGGATAAATCGTGTTTATAAATTTTAAAACTTGTACACACGGAGAGCACATCAAGTTTTTGGCGCCGCTGCCGGGGATTTGAGTGTTTTTTATTTGTTTTGTTTCTGTAAAATTCGTAATATTAGAAATTGGTTTCAAATTGATATGTAAAAAAAATAATAAATAATAATAATAATAATAATAGTAACTGGTTTTAGGACCAACCGATTCGGCTGTGCGAGCAACCGATCCGGTTGGTCGTCTCGGTAAAATTATGTTTTTTATTTTTTCTAGTTTCTAGTTTATCTATTGTTTTGTGTTTTAGTTTACAGCTTATTTCTTGTCATTTCTGATTTTTAGGCTAGTTTAGAAGATTGTTTATTATTGTTTTTGTCATTTTTAGATTTTTGGTTATATGTCATTTTTAGTTTTATTTAATTTTCTAATTAATATTGTCTTTATTAGAGTAATTATCTAGTTAATTTTCAGTTTAGATGTTTAGTTAATTTTAATGATTAGTTAATATTATCTAGTTAATGTAGTTTATGCTTTATTAGTATAATTAATGATTTTAATTAGTAGGGTAATGAGTAGACACACTTATTATAGTTTAAGTTGTAATTAATTGTCTTTATTTAATTTTTAATTAATAAGTTAATTAATTTTATTTCATTAAAAAAAAAATCCTGGAATTTACTCCAGCCGATCGGTTGCAGCCCGTAACCGGATCGGCTGGGTGTGTTTTGGTTTGCGACTTACCACCAACCGAATTGGTTAGAGGGCCAACCGATCCGGTTGGAGCTCTCGATAAGAATTTTTCTAGTTTTTTAATTTCAAGTTTTAGCTTGTGTTTTTAGTCTTAATAAGTGTCTTTACTTGTTTAGAATATGTTTATGTAGTTTGTTTTGATTTTTACTAACTCTAACGCTAATAATTTGGATGATTTGTTTTTGGTTTTGTTTTGTTTTGTTAGATAGTTGTTATGGATAGTTTGAGTGGAATATCCGAGTATCTACGCAACTTGGATGAAATGTTTAAGGATACCGGTAACTCGTTGGAGAAGATTGGGAATATCTTGGAAGAAAGTAAGAAAGAGTTGGCTATCGATTCAGAATGTTTGGAAGAAGTTGGAGAAAACAAGGTTCAAGTTCCTAAAAAGAATAGGGTCATGATTTTCACACAAGCACCTCTCACGGGGTACGATTCACCATTTATGAGATTTGGGACACCGTGTAGTGTTGAAGGGGTGAGCGCGTGGGATGCTCAATTGAACATGGCTTATGGGGACAACTATATTGTGGACAAGGTCCTTGACAAAATTGGCCACGTTCGTTTTGACTATAAAGCTTATGGGGGGAAAATTGTTAAGAATCTTTGGATCAATATCCATGGTCATATTTTCGAGGCTGATTTTGTAGTTTTGGAAGAAGGGAACATGGATGAACCGGACGTATGCTTTGGGCGAGATTTCCTTGTGACAACTAAATGTCAATTGGATTTTGCTCTAGGTGAGATGAGAATCAACATAACCGATTTGGAGGAAGAGAAGGAAGTGAATGAAATGCTTGCGGAATTGTGTGCAAACATGGAGAAGGAGAATGTAGAGATTGTGAAAATGGGAAAGGCTAGTAGAAAGAAGACCTCATCAAATAAACTAACTCCCACCACCTCTACCACCAACAAGACCCATGATTACACACCATCACCACCGAATTCATCAAACACCTTCAAACCCTTAACTCAAGAGCAAAAGGAGGCCATCCTAGCAAACCTTGAACAAAAATTCCTTGAACTTAACGAGAAGAAACCGGTGATTGAAGTGCTACAAGATTATGTTCTATACCGCAAAAAGCTAGATGCGGTTATGTTGGCTAGAGCACGGTTGGAAGATAAGGATCTTTCGGATGAGGATAGGGATAGGATCTTATTTCGGGGTATGCCACGGAAAGAGAGTGACCCAGGTAACTTCGTTTTGCCTATAAAAGTTAACGGGACCACTCCGGTTTATGCTTTGGCGGATACGGGATCAAGCGTCAACGTTATGCCTTATCTACTATTCAAGACTTTGGGACTAAGCAAACCTCAACCAAATCATTATAAGCTAACCATGGTGGACAACTCTCAAGCTAAGGCTATGGGGGAAGTGAAAAATGTGAGGGTGCAAATTGGCTCCAACCTTATTTGGCCGATTTCCTAGTCTTGGACATACCGGTTGATAAAAGTCTACCTCTCTTACTTGGAAGACCTTTCCTACGCACATGTGGAGCGATTATAGATATGGGGAGGGGGACTATGACAATCGATGATGGGATCTCAAAGCAAACTTATTATCCCAAGCCTAGGGGTAAAGTGTTAGAATTTATGGAGGATTTGGAATCTTTGATGGGGAAGATGATTTAACTTGCTTCAAAGTTGGGCGTGATGTCCACGGAAATCCTATGTATGGACCGCTCGCCCCACCATATTTTGATTTTGATGATGAAATGGAACGTGCACTTGCTACGGAAGCCTTCTACAACCCATTTAAGAACATCCTTGTTTACAAAAAGCTCACGGATTTCTTAGGATCTCTAACCGTACAATTGAAAATTTTGGAATGGGGACCCGAGGGGTCGAGTGTATACAAAAGAGAAGAGGGATATGGGGAATGGCATGTCAAATTCGATATACTATGCCCGAATGGAAGGAGATTTGTTAGAAAGTTCAAAACTCATGAAACATATCGTGAGTTGACCGAAAAATTCCAAAGCGAGGATATTTTGAGGCATCAATATTTTGAGGAGTGATAAGGAGAAGAACATCGTAACAATAATAACAAGCATTTGTTTGCTTGATTTTCATCTTTTTATGAAATTTTATTTTATGCACTTAGGGATTTTGATTTTATTTGGTTTTTATTTTTCTTATTATTATGGTTTGAAGTTATTTTAATCAGTTCACTTTGCGTTTTAGTTTTAGTTTATAATGATAAGTATGATGATTTAGTTTTTGAGTTAGATGTTGTTGAAATTTGCAAATGGTTGGATGAATATTGTGCGCATCTTTATTCAGATTTTTGAGTAAACAATTTTTGCTTGGAAGGTAAAATGCCCAAGTAAAGTTAAAAAGGTAAAATTCTGCAAAAATGCAAATTGAAACGGTTGTGTCCATGACTGAATCGGTTGGATGCAAGTATAATTACCAAAAATTCATTTTTTCCAGAAAAACACACACACACACTAATCCTCCATCTGGGTTTCACAAAATTCGACCACTAAGAAGTTGTTTGAAGATTGTAAGCTTTTTAGAAGATCATCATGGCACCTAAACAAGTAAGCATCTGCAATCAATTAACTTAATTAGGGTTTAATTTGAGTATTTGGTTCAAATTGCAAATTAGGTCACTAATTTGGGGGTTTTTGATGGGATTCGAATTAAGTTGTAATCTTTTAGAATTAAGTGGGTAATTGATATAGGAGTGCATTGCAAAAAGAATTGTAGTGATTGATTCAACATGGAATGAGTATTAGATGATTGAATTTTCGGATTTAATTAGGTTGTGCTATTGAATCAAATTAAGTTGCAATTGATGATTCCTAGTTGTTAGATGATGCATTTTCAGTGAATTTTAGATGCCACATTGTTGATTAGAACAAGTAATTGATGTATTGAAGTTAAGATTGTAAGTTCTAAGCATGATGAACATGAGATGATTGGAAGTTTTGAATGCGAATTAAGAGCAATTTGAGATTGTGGAAATCATTGGTGATGTTAAAATGCAGTTTAGGAGTGAATTGGAATTGGAAGAATCTAGTGGGAAATCATTTGGAAGGCCATAGCCTTCTGCAGATCAGGGAACCGATTTGGTTGCGTAGCGCAACCGAACGGTTGGATCATGGTCAGGAGAGGAGCCGGATCGGCTGCCCCTCGACCGATCCGGTTCCAGGTTCTGTTGTGGAAAATTGCAAATTTTGAACTAGACCCTAAAGGCTTCTATAAACCTTATCGTTGGTTCTAACACTCTTATATTGACTTATATTTGTGATTTCTACAGAGAAATGTTGTAGGTTGTTCGAGTTCGACGCGGATTCCACCGAACCCGATCGTGACCAAGTATTGCCAAAGGAATGCAAGGAAGAAGGTTACGTATAGCTTGAAAGCTGAAGGGAATGCAAACTTGAAGTTTAAAGATCTCACCAATGAGGAGAAACATGCTTTTTGGGAACGTTTGTCAAAGTTGCAAAACAAAACTGTTTCGGTTCCTAGGTTGGTAGATTGGGATTTTTTTAACGAATATGAGTGTGAGAATGAGTTGTGGGGTATGATGCGGATGTCTTATGTCTATCCGGTTGATGGAGATTCGTTTGATGATTTTTCTTGGGAGAGAGCTTTTAGCATTAATGAAGAAGTTTACCGTGAATGGTGTATGGAGTTCTTTTCGACTATGTACTTTGAAAGGAAGGTCAATGTTCGGAACATCATGAATGAAGTTTGTGTTTGGTTTAGGCTTTGTGGGCAGGATCACGCATATACTTTGCCGGGTTTTGCTGTTGCTCTTGGATTGTATGAATATGATGAGGTTGATCATCGATTGTTTGAAGCTCATTTTTCAAGGCTTAGGAGATTTGAGAAAGATTACCCTAGTGTTCCCGCGTATTGGAATCGCGTGGGAGATCCTTCTTGTACTCGAAGGAATTCTGCAACCATTAGGAGTCCATTGATGAGAGTGCTACATAAGTTGTTAGTATGGGGGGAAGTGGGAGCCAGGACAAATGCCATAAGCCGGACTTGTGGATTATGATGTTGTTGGAAGAGACTAAGGATGGAAATGCGGCTTGGCTCATAGCCGAGTATTTGTCTAGGAAAGCCCCGGGTATCAAAGGTAATAGCAACATATGTGGAGGTCATTATGTCATGAGGTTGGCAAAGAATCTTGGGTATTACAATAGCAATGAGTTGGCTAAGTGTGGAGAGCCACAAATTAGAGAGATATGGAATGCAATGAGTTTTGGAACAGCTTTAAATAGGAGGACAAAGAATTTCGGAGCATGGATTGAACCACCACCATCACAGCAGCCGGGCAATGTGCCAATGGGCAATGTACCTATGGGTAACGTGCAAACGGGTACGACTAGTAGTTTTGACTCATGTTGGGGTGATTGGAACCAGCATTTGAATGAAATGATGTTGAGGAACAACTACATTAATGATTATTCGATTCCGTTCTTTCAACACATGGCTCAAGAAGCCAATTATGAGTTGCCTCCCTACAACCCACCTAATGTTCCACCATATCCTTTCCCCTACACCTCGTATCCTAGACCATATCCGTACCCATATCCTGGCTATGCACCATCAGATGAGTTCAACACTGAAATCAATTCCTCATACCAAGCTGATGCTAATATCTCATACTATGTATTGCCTCACAACCTTCCTCAACCTACAATCAGTGAATTCATTGATACTACATAAGTCCCTACTGGGATAGGTAATACTGAACCAAATGTTCAGAAACCTGAAATTCAAGAACCCTATCATGAATAACAAAGTATCTCAACAGATGATCTAAATGATTTTGTGGCTCCTGCACCTGAACCTATTCCCGAGTCTCCAGTGACCTCATCAAGCTCAGATCCTAGACCACAAAGTAAGTGGACAAGATCTTAAGACATTTAGCTTGTGAACATTATTGGTGAACCCACTGAAGGCATGCTCACAAGAAGCATGGCGCTAAGTTAACAACACTTCACCAATGAATGTCTATATTCTGATTTTCTATCAGAAATAGAACCCAAAAGTGTCACTGAAGCTCTAAAACATCCTAGCTGGGTTCAGGCTATCCAAGAAGAACTTCAACAGTTTGATAAAAACAAGGTCATGACCTTGATCAAATGTCCTCAGGATGTCATTGTCATAGGAATGAAGTGGGTTTTCAGAAACAAAACTGATGAAAATGGCACTATCATTAAAAACAAAGCCAGGCTTGTAGCCAAAGTTTACAGTCAACAAGAAGGCATTGACTATGATGAGACATTTGCTCCTGCTGCAAGGATGGAAGCCATTAGGATCTTCCTTGCCTATGCAACATACATGAACTTCAAGGTTTACCAAATGGATGTAAAAAGTGCATTCCTGAATGGTGAACTCAAGGAAGATGTGTATGTTCAGAACCTCCGGCTTTGAGAGTAGTGAATACACGACTATGTCGCAAGCTTGACAAAGCCCTATATGGACTTAAACAAGCTCCCAAAGCATGGTATGAAACTTTCTCAGCCTTCCTGATTCAAAACAAGTTTGTCAGAGGAAAGATAGACAACACACTATTTATCTACATGAAAAAACAAGATGTGATACTAGTCCAAGTATATGTTGATGACATCATCTTTGGCTCAACAAACTACATTCTTTGCAAACATTTTGAAAAACTGATGACAAAGAAATTTGAAATGAGAATGACGGGTGAACTCACATACTTCCTTGGACTACAAATCAGGAAAACTGATAAAGGAATCACCATCAGTCAAGAGAAATATACCAGAAATCTCTTGAAGAAATATGAGATCTCTGACCGTGCTTCAATGAAGACTCCAATGGTCCCTCCAAATAATCTTGGACCTGATCTCACTGGCAAATCAGTCAATCAAACTCATTTTAGGGGGATTGTAGGATCACTGATGTATCTAACTGCTTGCAGACCAGACATACAATTCTCAGTATGTCTAATAGAAAAATATCATTCCAATCCCAAAGAATCCCATCTCACTGCAGCCAAAAGAATCCTTAAATACCTGAAGGGAACTCCAAGCCTTGGACTCTACTATCCAAAATGTTCAGGGTTTAACCTCAAAGGATATTATGACTCTGATTATGCTGGCTGCAACATGGACAAAAAAAGTACCTCAGGGTCCTGTCAATTTCTTGGTGGAAAGCTGGTTTGTTGGAGTGCTAAAAAGCAACAATCAATGGCTATGTCTTCAGCTAAAGCTGAATATGTGGCAGCTACAGGGTGCTGCACCAATGTGCTATGGATGAAAAGTCAACTCAGTGACTATGACATCCATTACAAGATGTTACCCATCTTTTGTGAATATACCAGTGCTATTACAATCTCCAACAACCCTATCCTTCACCAAAGAACCAAACACATTGATATCGATATCATTTTATCGGGGACCACGTCATGAAAGGAGACATAGAAGTCCACTTCATCCCTACTGATTATCAACTTGCTGATATCTTCACCAAACCCTTGGATGAACCTACTTTCGAGACTGAAAGTGAATTGGGAATGCTTGACATTGAAAGTCAGCAACTTGATAATCAATCCTAATCTCAGCAAGTTTTCTCTAAAATGGTCCCTGATCCCTAAACAAGGCCCAAAATAATCTTCTCACTAAATGAGTAAGACTCATTCATGGTCCCTGACAATGGATATAGAGCATTGAATGAGTAACTAAATGCTCTAAGTATTTCAGTTACTTAATGTCCTAGATTGGTAAACATACCAATTTAATATAGGAATATATGTCTCTATATCCTTCTGTCATCCAAGTCAAAGGTCCACCTCAACCTTACCTCATCCCACTTGGCATTAAATGCCCTCTCTCACAACAAATATCCTTAGGATATTTTAATCATTGCAAAATGCACTTTTATTGTGCACTGCAACTGTTTTCTTGAAAACCGGGAAAATACTGCGAGTAGTGGAGTGGACGCATTAAATGAGGTAAATAAAACGTTTTCAATAAACAACTTTATAATTCCTCATATGTGCAAAAACTACCCTCTCGCCACTCTATAAATACCCCTCTCAAAAACACAAAAACACACACACAAATTGATTTCTGCAAATAAACGCTGTCAAAATCCTTTCAAAACTCAGAAACAATTGTGTGTTCTTGTCACCAAAACCAATTTTAAGCAAAAATCCTCTTTGCAAACACGTACAAAATTTTTACCATAAACTTTTAAAAGAATCTAACTTGTTTGATTGTTCTTTTCAAAAGTTATCAAAAACCCTAAAACCTTTTAATGGAACTGGCAAGAACTCAAAGTCTTCAGTTTGCATCACATTGGGTAGGAGGTCTTGAAAGTGTTGAGTTTAAAACAAATAATGTCCCAGCCTATAAGGGAATCATGAAATTTTTGCTAAACTGCCCATTGAAAAAGGCCTTTGTTCAATCCCCTTCTATACTGTACCAAAACCTCTTCAGGGAGTTTTGGGCAACTGCAGTGGCCTATGACCTGACACCCTCAACTGATGAGATAGACCTTAGACCCCTTAGTGAGTTTCTCATAAAATTCTCAATTTTAAATGGGGAACAATCAGTTACCCTGGACTATAAAACTTTTTGTACCTCTATAGGGCTTGACTATAATCCAGGAAAATATGTTGCTCACCCTGACCCAGCCACTGTTAAGGCTGAGTTAGGTAAAATTGTTTTGGATCCAAAATTTTTGGACAAAACCCCAGTCACCAAGAACTCCTTTCCCGTGGCTTGGAAGATCCTGTTCACTTTCGTGATTCAGGTTCTCGGCGGGAACCATTCATCCACAGAACAAATTAATTCTATTCAGTTGATGATGGCATACAACTTGATGACCGGGACTGATGTCGACATTGGGGAGATCATTTACAGTGATCTCGTAACCAAGCTACAGAGCAAAACTAGGGCGAAATATGTTTCGTACCCTAGGTTTGTCACTGAAATAGAATTGACGGCCCATATGGTTGCTGTAAAAAACCAGAGGGACTCAGTGTCTCCAAACCCTGCTCCCAAAAAGAGAAAGGGGAAGTCTCAGACTGGGACTAAAACCAAATCCAAGTCTCAGGGCCCTGAGGCTTTTGGAGCACAGCCTAAAAGGTAAAGAAAGCCCCAGACTGATAAGACACCTAAGGGAGACCAAACAACATTCACCCTGGTGACAACGAAGGACACTGATACATCACAATCAGTGCCCATGGTCCCACAAACTACTCCCAAGATCCGAGGGAAACATACAACCCAGTGCGGGATCGCCTTCCACTCAGCCTGATGAGGACATTCGCAAATCAAAGCTTTTGTCTGAGGGCACAATGATTGATCCCAAAGACTCAGGGGGAACAAACAACCCACTGATAGGGATATAACTGCCACTGCTTCTAAGGATGGCACTGAGAAACACCCACCGGTGCTTAAAGGATCATCGAGGGACAAAGAGTCGGAGGGAAAGGAACAACCCGCCGATACGGAACTCACTACCAATCCAGACTGAGAAGACATCGAAAACCCATCGTGTCGAGGGTCAATGGGGACAAAGACTCGGGGGACAAAACCACTGCGATATGGAACTTATCACCCCATCGGTCTTCTTCTGTGGTGAAGTTAATGACATACTGTTTTCTGATGAATAAATAGCTGATGACAATGAGGAAGAAATTTTTTCTGTTGGAGAAGAAATGGACGTTGATGTTCAACAACAAGAACAAGAACATCAGCTTGATCCAAAGAAGCCTGAGGAGTCACCCTTTCAAGCTGATGATGACTCCTCCGCTTCTTCAGACTCTTCAACCTCACGACTGAAGCAATATGATAACACTCTTCCACTCACTGAAAGACAGCTTGTCATGTGGTTAAAAAAGGCTACAAGGAGGCTATACTCTGTTCTGATACTCTCTGGGATCAACATGTTGAAAGCAGTGCAAGTTATGTCGATCTGAAAGCTAAAGTGGTTGCTAACCATGAGAACAATGATGAGCACAGGGATTTCATCTATGTCCATCTTGACAAGCTAGATGACAACCTGAAGAAGTTTCTCCAAACCTTTCAGGATGCTCACACTAAGCTGGATGAAATCAAAGAATCTGTCAAAGAAGACCCTGCACTAAACTCTAATGTGCTTGAGGCTACGGAGACCTACATGAAGAACTCATCCAGTCTCACTGAACTCATCACAATTCTTAACACTGCAAATGTTCAGGGTCTTACCTCCTATGTGCAGGATATTCAGTCCATCTTGGGCTCACTGGATACAAGGGTTACGGATCTGGAAAAATCCTCTTCTTCTATGGCCTAGAATGACAACACTGGAAACATCTCAGGCCAATCTTGATGAAGAGGTCACAAATATTCAACAAGATGCATCAGACATCAAGTCCATGGTCTCGAAGATCTATCAAGCCTTCAAGGGTCAAGCTGCTCCTTCTCCCTTAGTGACACAAACAACTCTTGCTCTTATTGACGCTGCGGCAACAGTTGAGGCGGAGAGAGCTACTAAAGGGACTTCCTCTCACACTGAGGGCGAGCCACATCAACCTATATCTGCAACACCCATCTCATCCATCCCACCATCAGGAACACCAATCACAACAATCTCAGTGACAACAACAACAACAACACCAGTGGTCACAACTACACCTCCAGTAATGTCAACAACTTCCTCATCAGTTCCTCCTCAGGACAAGGGAAAAGGTATCATGATCAACCCTGAGCCAGTCAAGATTCCTTATGAGATTGGTGGCAAAAAATACTTGTTCACTCCCGACCAACTAACTGCCTATCTTGAGAAGGAAAAAAAATCAAGAAACTGGCTGAGGAGGAGCAAAGAAGCAAAGATGCCTTGGTTAAAGTGGTTCATGAGGAAGCAGAGAAGATAGGGATCGATCCAAAGACACTGAAAAAGGGACAAGCTGGTCTTAATTTTAAAGAAGCTCAGTTCTTTGAGATGATTGCCCTAAGAAAAAGGCTAGATGAAAAGAACAAGAAGGCTGCCGCAATAAGGTAAGCAAGGATCGATCACTACAACTAGACCATGACAAGCAGAAGGGCCCCTGGGAAAATTACTGATGTGAAAATCATCCCCAGATCTAAACCACTGGCAATGAATGTCTATAGGGTGGATGACAAGAGAGATTTTGAAGTTCATGATCCGTTTATATTCATTTACTTTATGATCACTGAACTTGATGAACTTGGCTCTATTATTGAAAAGAAGAAAAATGTGGTTGTCAAAGATTTGATGAAGTCTCTCAGCTTAAGGTATGAAAGACTGAGGGATGCACCAGCTCAACTTGGAATACAATCAGCTCTCCCTGAAGCTGAAGGATCTCAATCTCATTCATCACAAAGAAAAAGGAAGAGAGTTGAATCCGAGCCTGAAGCTAAGGTCCCTGGTTTTGATTGTAATAGAGAGCTGCCTGCAGGGGTAAAATTTGTGAATTGCTTGGTCATTGAAGAGCCTGAAAGAGGACTCTTCTTCATTGATGTATATGGAAACCCAGCATTTCAAAGGTGGAGTGATATCGATCAGGCAGGTGTAGCTACAATGCTGAGTTACATAATAGTAGCCTCTCAAATTCAGTCTCCTGCAAACATCAGATTCTGTGCTGACCTCAATGCCAAAGTAAGAGCTCATCCTTACAAAGCAACTCTACTTTCCAAGAAGACAAAGCTAGAAGCACTGGGAATCCACCTTAGTTGACATCATTGAAACTAATCATTTCTTCTTTTGTACTAGTGATAGGAACTTTGTAATCTTATGAATAAACGATGTATGTTTTGTTAAAAAAAATTCAGTGTTCCTTATTATGTTCATTAGTACACTCAGTGTAAGAAGAAGCCATTTTCTCACTTACACTGATCAAACACTTAGGCTATTTGTATATCCAAATAGGGGGAGACTGTTGGGTTCAGTAAATACCCAAACCCCTTAATCCTAGGATTTTAATAGAAAATACCCTAAGTGTTTAGATCCTTAAACACTAACAAGTCACTAAGCGCAAAGACATTCAGTGAGCTGTTTTCGGGATACTCAGTAAGAGACAAAGAAGTCTCTCCACTCAGTAAGGCGGAACTTAAGAGGTAAAGACTGAGTCAAGAAAAAGATGGTGGATTCAGTGAGTGATGACAATAACTCACTGAATCCCAAAACTCCTCACCAACTACTATCACTGAAGACAATACTAAAGATAAAGACTGAAGGCTAAAGAGACTGAAGAATGAGCGGGACAAGGCGGGATAAGTTTGAATAGATAAGACGAAGCAACACAAGTCCAACTTTCCATGAATCGCTAACTACCAGGCTCAGTGTCATCGCTGACAAGAAGAAAGCAGCCTTGTCACTTACACTAAATAGCCATTGTAAACGGAGACAAAATACATTAGTATTTTGTCTTCTGTAACATGTCATGTTGTCCTTTACACTTTGTTTCCAAGTTTTTTTAATGAAAGAAAAGAAGAGAAGAGTTAAAAATGGGCAGAAAAGAAGAGGAGGTGAATGAAATTAAATTTTTTATATTATGTTCCCGAGTTAGGAGGAAAAAAAAAGATATAACAGATGATTTTACAATTATACCCTTGGTTATATATCAAAGTTATGTTTTATATTAGGTCATTTAAGTAACTTTATTTATTTAAAGCTTCCTAATATAACTTCTCTCCAAATCATCCCACTTTTGGAGAGAAAGTTTTGAAGAGAAGTTTAGCCAAAATTACTCTCCTCTTCTTTTCTCTTCTCTCCTAAAAAAAACTCAGGAACACGAATTTATTTTGTTTTCTACCCACTTCTTTTCTCTTCTTTCAAAAATAAAACTCGGGAACGCAACGTTAGGATATAGTTAAAAACCATACATGTATAAATAGCCATAAGAGATGGAGTGAAAAATTTTAAGCTTGTGCAATCAATTGTGAAAAACACACCCAGGCAATCTTTCACTCCTCCAAATACGACTATGTCCCTGAGATAGCTCAGTGGTACCTGAATAGTTGTGCTTAGACTTAGCCTAAGCTTTGTGAGGAGTTATACCATAGTTTTCATTTCAATCCCAAGTACTATTCCGCAAATACTTGGGTAGTGTATTCTTTTTGATTCGTTTTAATAAATAATATAAACGTTGAAAATTACTCAGTGTGTTTATCTTGTTAAAACTTATCTTTACTTGCATTACTTCAGTCATGATTCACAATTAGTAGTTTTTTTTATTGTTTTAAGCTACTTGTGAAACGGGAACAACAATATTTTACGATCTTCTAATGTTTTGTCGATAACAAACGTAAAATTATTTTAATGAAACAAATAAAATACGTAAATGGTTTGAGCCAATAGTTTACTAACATATTTACATTTTTATATAAAACACTAAACAAGTAATAGTGTTTACATCTTATAGAAATATATATGTATAACAACTAGTGTTTACATAATATGGAAATGTGTATATATTGTAATGGGTAATGTAATGTGTTAATACAAATAAGCCGTAAAAACGTTTATTTATATTTTACGATCTTCTAATGTTTTGTCGATGACAAACGTAAAATCATTTTAACGAAACAAATAAAATACGTAAATGGTTTGAGCCAATAGTTTACTAACACACTTACCTTTTCATATAAATCACTAAACAAGTAATAGTGTTTTCATGTTATAGTAATGCATATGTATAACAACTAGTGTTTACATATTGGGTAGATATATACATACTTAGTATGTATTATAATGGGTAATAGAATGGGTAGAAGTTTAAGTATTTGACCCATTGACTTAATACATTGAATGTAGTTGGGTAAAACCCAAAGTCCATGACCCATACCCATGGAGCATGATCCATAATCCATGACCCATTGCATGACATCATGCATAAGTCATAATAGATATTATCCATGACCCATGGAGCTAACCCATAACCCATTGACTAGATCCATTACATCTTCTAGATACATTGTATCTACTTGGATACCCATGGTCCAAAGTCTAGGCCATGACCCATAACCCATGGATAATGAGGAGTGTCTCACGGATCCCTCAGAATACACTAGACGGATCCCTCCAACAAGGGATCCGTGGAACAGTAGAATGTTTTTGTCTATAAATAGTGAGCCATTTCTTCATTGTAGGTTGCCACTCCTACACATACTTTCTCCTAGTATTGTAAACTCTCTAACCTCAGATCCAAAGGATCATTCTATGTAGTTTGTTTTTGTTTTTGTTTTTGTGTGATTCTCTAGGTTCCTCTAAAAGGCGAGATCACCACCTCTTGAAGTCAAGCAAGCTCAAGTCCAAGAGTTGCCATGCTTCGTCATCATCAAGACTACTGAAGTTCTCTTGTTGATAGTTCTTTCTTTCTCTCTAGAAGTGTTGTGTCAAAGGCATTAGTGAAGGATGCCAAAAGGGTCAAGTCGAAGGCATTAGTGAAAAGTGTTGAACGTCCGTGTCAAAGGCATTAATGAAGGATGCCAAGTCTAAGGCATTAGTGAAAGGTGCCAAAAGATCATGTCAAAGGCATTCGTGAAAGATGCCAAGGGTGTACAATCGATATGGTGCATCGATGTACAAATAGAGATAGGTTGTGTCCAAGGATATTGATATCCTTGATGATGTTGTAATAAAGAGTAGGTCTCCTTTGGGATTGGTGTTGTGTAGTGTTGGGTAGTAGTTCCTCCTTTGTAATGGAACTCGGTATCTAGCCTTGTACCGGATAAAGTGTAGGCGACGTTGTGATAGGTTTGGTTCTACCTCGTTGAAGAACCCGGTGTCTAGCCTTGTACCGGAAAAAGAGTAGGCGACGTTGTGAAGGCTTCTCCGCCATAAGGAGTTTTGTGTCGTGTAGTGATTACGAACTCTCGAGTAGGTGACTCGGGGAATGGAGTAGGGCAAGGAATGTGTCCTTGTAGCCGAACCACTATAAACACTCGTGTCGTGGTTTTGTGGTTCTTACTCTTTACCTTTGCATTACATATTTTCATATCTATCTATCAACATCAAACATACACATTTAAATATATTGACATAAGTCGATCTAAATATTTTAAAACGAAGTTTTAATCGGTAAAACTATTCACCCCCCCCCCCCCCTTTTCTAGTTTTCGACAATTGGCATTAGAGCTTCGTTGCCAAGTTTCTTAAGAGTATACTGTACTTTTTAAAACTTGATACGATCCATGTATGATTGAAAACTACAAGGAAGGAAATTTTTTAAAAACAAAAGGTCACGTTTTACAATCATCATATTTTATAATATTGGATAATGATAGATCTTTATAATATTTTCCTTGTTGAGAATTCTCCATACCAGGATTTGGGCATCCTAAGAAGATCATGAAGAATTTCTCTCTAATACTTCTTTTCTCAAAAAGAAATATTTAACAAAAGTATGATCTTTAATAAATTACTTAGAAATAAATTATTTTCTTATATTTTCTAGATGAATTAATAATGTCATTTTTGCTTAAACATGATTAAGTTTAGTAGTATCATTACGCTCTCTTAAAAATCACTAAAGTGGTTATCTATATTGAACTCATCATCAAGAATGGTATTCTTCGTTGATCTCTATAGACAAAACTACAAACTAGTGATAATGATATCTCGGCTATTCGAGAGCCTTGATCATCACTCCTCACATAAGGATTATTTAAATTTCATCTATGTCAATAAGTATCCATGCAAGACTTCTCATATTATGATAAAATGAGATTTTATCATAATCTTTGAAACTTCCCAAAGAATTATGATTTATTCATAAAAAGGGAACCTCGTCAAATAGGACTAGCAAAACACGTCAAAACCCAAAAAACATAAGTTATAGAGCATAAACATCAACCCTAGCCAAGAATTAGAACTTCCAAACCAAAATTATCAAAGATCACTTAATCTGTCAATTTGCTGATATGTCGGATCCATCCATGCAAAATGAGTTAATTGATCATCTGGAAACAATCTCCTTCACTACATTGTTGTTTCCATTCCTTGATTCCTAGGATTACAATTTTCATCTTTAGAAATAGAGCTCAAATGGGTTTGTCAAATTTGTCACCATTATTTTCTAAGATAAACTAAATCAAAGAATCCACATTGTTAATACAAATTAAACTCATTTTTTGAACTCAATGAAGATGTTTTGAGCAAAATTGTGATAAATCCCATTAGGTTACTATTTACACAATTAACACCACATTGTGGTTTTGATGTTTAGGACCAATCATGCCTAGCAATCATCAACAAGACTACCATGACACCGCTCACTATGTTACCATGTATCATCGTAAGGAAGGCTTGAGCCCGGATGATCGAAAAGCCTTTAAGATGTTGGAAAAGAGATTATTCCACGAAGGACGAGTGGTTGAACCCTCATTCATCAACAACAACAACATTCGCCAAGTCTTTGGGGCAATCAACTTCAATTGTCTCTTGGACATTAATGAGCAAATTTGTCCGGTGTTTGTACTAGAGTTTTACAAGACCATGAGAATCATTCGGAATGAAGATGGAACCATTTTGATAGCCTTCATCATCAATGAGCACAAGTTCACCTTTACTCTTGTAGAGTTTGCAAGGATACTCCGTATCCCATGTCAAGGAGTGTGTATGTACTCTAACGAATGGTCGTTGGTGGAGCTACATGACATGGTGGATCATCACGAGGTATACTTCACAGTCATCCTGGAAGCAACTACGGTAAGGGATACCGTCTTCATGGAAAGAGCATCTCCAGCAAGAGTCACGAGAAACTCCAAGGTGATCTATAGGGATCCATTTCAAATAGAGCTTTCGGAAATGTTCCAATTATACAAGAAATGGGAACTCGTGCTAAGGGAGAACGTACTTTGCTTGGGAGGAAATAAGGATCATCCCAATGCTTGCCTAAGCTTCATGATCTATTGCCTAGTAACCGGCACTCACTTCAACCTCGCCTATTACATGGTAAAAAGAATTCCAAGTGTAAAAAGCATGGACAAGATGGTACTCCCTTATGCCATTCTCTTGACTCGTCTAGCAACCTTCGTCTTTGCTCTAGATCCTTCTCCTTATTCCTATGACCATGGTGCCTCTATCCGATGGAAAGACTACAAGGATCATGGTGGATGGCAAGAGACCTCACCCACCAACGGACTCATCGGATGAAAGAGAAAGAGAAGGACAAGGAAGCAGCAACCCCCTTGGCAGCGTCCATCTCGACCCCTTAGCATACATCAACCAATTTCCGGATGTCCCAAGCCCTTCACAAGAGTTCCAACAAACTAGGGGCATATTCCAATGTTTTGCTAACTTCCTCATGAAGAAGAAAAAGTAGAGATGGAGGGGTGAAGAGTGAAGGCGATAGAGATGGAGATGAAGATGGAGGTGAAGTAGGAGGATGAGTGGAAGGAAGGTAAGGTCTTAGACCTTAATTTGTTAACAATTTATGAAACAATGGTCTGTAAACAATCTAAACAATATTTATGTAGTTTAGGACGTAGCTCGTAGAAGATGGCATAACTTAGACTAAGACATTCTAACTTAGGAACCGGGAAAATGAGAATTTTACGACAACTTGATCTCATTCAATTAGTCGATGTCACTCATTTTGCTTACATTCTAGTCATCCCCACTTACTATGCGTTATATTTGTTTTTTTCATATGTTTATTGAATGTAGAAAGGATTAGGATGAGTATTTGCTAAAGAGTGCAAAAACTGCACATTTGCTGAGAAGCTGTTGGTCAGCAGTAGCCGGATCCCTGGGCTATAACTAGCCAGATCCCTCAGATGAGGGAACTGTGGGATCCGGCAAACATACATGTAGTTATAGACCTTTATACATCAAACCATTACCCTAGACCACATCATACTAGCTAAACATGATTCTTTAACCACTTAAGTCTTCCTCAAGCTCCGTAGGTCTCACACTCGCCCATAGCTAACTTAAGATCAAATTCAAAATGCTTTTGATTTATCAATTCACCTAAACTCACCATATTTCTGCTCCAATGCTAACACATTGTTCCTCTCATCTCAAAACACTTAGCTTGATATTTCTCTCTATTTTAGCAAATTGATTTTAGTCATCCTTACCTAAAAATAGGCTTAAAACTAGTTTTATTTCTTTTTATTTCTTTTGAATTTTTTAAATTTCTCTCAAGCCACCATCTGATCTCTAGGATCAATTGTCATTTTCAAATCAATACTTAGTTGCACTAAAAAAAAGGTCCATTTTCCTACCAAAAATTACCATTAAGTACCCTCACTCCTTATGGTTGGACATTTAAGTCACATATCACTTAAGACATCTAAGGAAAGTCAAACCCTCAAGAATTATAGGTACTACACCTTAAAAGAGCCTAATCACTTCACCACTTTGCTGTCTGCCAGACGGATCCCTAGTGAGAGGGAACCGTGGGATCCGTATCTACAGAACAGCTTGTGATCAGCTTTTCTTCCAAATATCAAACCCTTTTTTGGTAATCTAAACACTTTTGCTTATCATTTAATGACTCCCTATAGTAGAACAACACCTTTTTGGTAATCTAAACACTTTTGCTTATCATTTAATGACTCCCTATAGTAGAACAACACCATAGTTGACCTTACTACATCAAAACTGTTTAGAAACTGTTTAAAACCAGATTAATAATCAAACAGTTTAGAACATCAAATCAAACAGCAGATTGATATTAATCAAACAGCTTAGAGTATCATATCAATCAACTAATAAATACAACAAATACTCCAACAGCATCATAGCAGCAACATCACATCACACAACTACATCAAACCGCATCAATGAACCATAACAAACCGCATACAAGAATCAAACAAACCGCATATAAAAGCACTTCAAAAACCATGCGAATCATCAAAACAACAAAACTAGGCTCTGATGTCAATTTTTAGGATCATATATTTTATGTTGTTTGATGATTCGGGTGGTCTAGGGAGATGATTAAACAAGTATGCCATGTTTAGAGAGTGAAAGAGTAGAGAGGGAGTTCTTGAGAGAGAAAGTAAAACAAAAAAGAAAATGTTAGATTAAGAAGCTCCACCCCTTCCAAGGATGGAAGGGGTATTTATAGTTACAACTAATACATCCTCATGTCGGACTGTGGATCAGGCATACAGTGGGTAAAGACCCGTCCTTCCTCCATGGTGTTACTCTACGCTAAACTAAGCTAATAACTAACTAATAAACTACTAAATAACGTAAAGTCTACTAGCTAAGATATGCTAAACAGTAATTGGGGTAACCGACACTTCCTTATGGAATTTCCAATTCCTAACACAATATATCTAGAATATGCAATGCATCTAGTCAATGGGTTATGGGTTAGCTCCATGGGTATGGGTCATGGGTTATGGTTTTTACCCATCCTAATAAACTATTACAATAAATGAATCAATTTATATTAAATGACTATATATGTAGATGCTTTATATAAATAACATGTAACCTTATAATTTTAATTATGATAACTTTATATTTGTTATCAACAAAACACAAAGAGATCGCTAAATATTAATAAACGTTTTTATGATTTATTTGTATTAACAATCTCCCCCTTTTTGTTGATGACAAAATATAATGTTATGATGAGTAAAACTTAAGATTAGATGTATGTTTTGAAAGCATAAGTTTTACTTCTTCTCCCCCTTTTTGTCGAAACAAAAAGTGACCCTAACGAAGAAGTAAAGTGTGGAAAAATAGTAAAATCCACGAATCACTAACTCCCCCTTGACGGTAGCTCCCCCTAGAATAGGGCGTCAAGTGAGAAAATATAAAAATATAAAAAGAAAAGGTTAGTAGTAACATGCAATATAATCTTGTGATTGACGAGAAACAAGATGGAGAGCCAAGGTATGTAAACAAAGCCTTGTAATAAAAAGACAAAGTGTAGTGGTATATGGGCCACATACAAACATGTAAAACTAAGAACAAGGTTTGTTCTCTAAAATGACTCAAAAGAGAAAACTAGAGAAAATAGTAATATCATTCCTTCCATGCTTGCATAAGATTATTGATGGAGGTTTTGGTGAGTGATGATGTTGATGCGATCAAGGATGTGGTTAAGTATGAATCGCATTTCTTCCCTAATTTCCATTGCAAGTTCCCTAGTGTATTGGCAATGTTCACAATGTAAATGATGTGGGTAATGTGTGTGGAAGGTTTCCGAGTTAGTTTGATTTGTGGGATGCGGAAGATGTGGTGGAAAAGTTGAAAAATATGGATCAAAGTCCGAAATGTTTGGAAGTGGTGGTGGAAAAGAACCTAGATGTTCTTGTAAGAAAATGGGAGCTAAAGGTGGTGAAGTTACAAGGTCTTTGTAAATTGTGTTTGGAGATGTGGGAGGTGTTAAAAAGACTAGTTATTTTGGGTTGATTTGTTAGAATGTTTTCGGAGTCTTAAGGAGTTTCGATAGAGTGACTTTAGGTGGAGACTTGATAGGTGATGATGGTGGTGTGCTTGTTGGAGATGAGGGAGGTGCTACTGTGGAACCATTTGGTGGTGAATGAGTAGTTGGTGATTGATAACATCAAATTATCCTGGATATTAAGTGTCAATTTCTCCCGATAATACTTAATTTATATCATTTATATGGATTTACGCTTGTTTTCCATTATATTTCACTTTCAGGTAAACTACGAGCATTGGAGCTAAAGAGACGCGGATTTGGAGAGTTTATTGAAGATTTATCATAGTATGCTCACTTTGAAGAAATTACTGCGTAACTCCTCTCTCACATTACGCCGTAACTAAAGCGTGGCTCAGAAAACCAACTTAACAGAAGATTACGGCGTAACTCTATCCAAGATTACGACGTAACCATATTAGGTCAAATGAGCATCCGCGTCGCTACTAATTACGCCGTAACTCATGCAACAACTACGGCGTACCCAAGATTTATTGAAGATACGGCGTAACTCCTTCCAGAGGTTACGCCATAACCTGCATTATTAGTGCAAAATACGAAGAATTGTATGTTACGGCGTAACTCTTATAATTAGTTACGCCGTAACTAGATCTGGCCTATAAATACCCCACGATTTCCAGCATTTCAAAATATCCCATTTCACACACAACATTCAGAGAACGTGAGAAGAAGTCGAAGGCAGATCTAGAGGAGCATACGAAGCTATCTCCAAGGGAGAAATCACTCCCCTACGATAAGCATTAACTTTTTATCTTTTCTTTACTTTCAATTCATGTATTTCTTAACATTAAATATTGAATTGATTGTTATAGTTAATATGAGCGGCTAAGAACCTCTTGGTGCTGGCCTAGTTATGATTCCTTAATTGTTTTGTTTGCGTTTACATTGTTTCCGTATAATTATTTCTAAGTGTATGCATGCATAGTTTGTTGGTAGCTACCCTTGTTTTGGTAGTTTTGAATGGCGGTAGAGGCTAGTTACTTAGGAGATATGACCAATTGAACCTAAGTAAGTAGACTGAGACGGGAAGGGTAAGATATGACCAACTGACGACCCTTTCTACTCGTGCGATTTGACCAACTGATCACCTACCGTTTGGATGAACTTAAGAAGTAAGGGGTGAGTGTCTAAGATGCTAGCGCCCGGGCACTCACTATTATGAATCTAGCATGTAGCGGTACTTAATGACTTGGCTTAGGGGACCAGGAACAACTGGACTTATGAGGGTACACCTGACTTCTCCAGTGGGACCCTTGATAGGTTAGGACGAACTGACCAAATGTTGTCCTAGCGACTTTGACCCCACCTGAAGTAATTGGAAGTAATTAGACGTAAACACTACTAATTAGGATGATTAACTAGGTTAGCACCTCTCTCCTCTGTTGATTACAACCCTCGTCTTTATCTGATTTAGTTGTTAATTAGTTAATTCAATATCAAAATCATATCAAAATCTGTGACACCTCGACTTAGTTTAAATCCGCACACATAGCTCTTGGGACGACCTCGGTTTTACCGAAATACTACACTACACACGACCGGGTACACTGCCCGTTAGTGCATTAGGGTAGACCATAGGTATAACGAGTAATTGTAAATGTTAAAACCTGGTCAGTAAAACTTGCATCAAGTTTTTGGCGCCGCTGCCGGGGAGTTATATTAGGATTTCTATTAAGTCTTTCATTTTGTTAAAATTTTCTCGAATTCTTACGATCTATTTTCAAGTTTCAGGTACCATGGAAGTTGTTAACATTGATGACCTCACTCTTGAGGAATATTTGGCATTGACAAGAGAAGAACAAGGGCCGGGGCTCGTAAGACCGACAATTTGAGCTAATGTCTGTTTCGAGATTAAAGACCAATTTATGAGGGAGCTTCGTGCTAACCCTTTTTCAGGAAACAGGGACGAAGATGCGTATGAGCACGTTGAAAATGTCTTGTACATCGCAAGCCTTTTTAACATTCTGGGTGTGTCTCATGACGTTGTTATGCTAAGGGTGTTCCCCATGAATCTTACTTGGGTTGCAAGAAGATGGATCGAAAGATTGCCCGCCAGGGCAGTTGATACTTGGGCTCTACTAAAGAAGCACTTCATCCTGAGGTATTTTCCTCCGTCGAAGATATCTAACCAGCTCTTGGAGATCCATAATTTCAAGCAAGAAGGCAATGAAACGTTGTATCAAGCCTGGGATAGATACAACGATCTCCTCTACAAGTGTCCCACACATGATCTAAACAACCAGCAAAAGGTAAACATCTTCTACAAAGGAATAAATGTGACTACAAGACAGATGCTGGACTACCAAGGTTCAATTCCGAGCATGACTCCTACTCTAGCAATTGAAGCCATCCAAAAATTGGCCGATCATTCCCAGAAATGGCACGATGGAGGAAGCCAAAGGAACCAAGGCGGAAATCTTGACGGAATTGCAGCCATCACTAGCAAAATTGAAAATCTGAGTCGAGATATGCTAAAAATCAGAGAAACCGTTCATGCCATCCGAGTAGGTTGCGAAAGCTGCGGGGGAGGATATCTCACCAAGAGTTGTCCTCACAATAACGAAGAAAACATAATCGAAGAAGCTAAATATGGAGAAAATCGACCGTTATCCCAAGCCTAGGGGTAAAGTGTTAGAATTTATGGAGGATTTGGAACTCTTTGATAGGGAAGATGATTTAACTTGCTTCAAAGTTGGGCGTGATGTCCACGGAAATCCTATGTATGGACCGCTCGCCCCACCATATTTTGATCTTGATGATGAAATGGAACGTGCACTTGCTACGGAAGCCTTCTACAACCCATTTAAGAACATCCTTGTTTACAAAAAGCTCACAGATTTCTTAGGATCTCTAACCGTACAATTGAAAATTTAAGAACATCCTTGTTTACAAAAAGCTCACGGATTTCTTAGGATCTCTAACCGTACAATTGAAAATTTTGGAATGGGGACCCGAGGGGTTGAGTGTATACAAAAGAGAAGAGGGATATGGGGAATGGCATGTCAAATTCGATATACTATGCCCGAATGGAAGGAGATTTGTTAGAAAGTTCAAAACTCATGAAACATATCGTGAGTTGACCGAAAAATTCCAAAGCGAGGATATTTTGAGGCATCAATATTTTGAGGAGTGATAAGGAGAAGAACATCGTAACAATAATAACAAGCATTTGTTTGCTTGATTTTCATCTTTTTATGAAATTTTATTTTATGCACTTAGGGATTTTGATTTTATTTGGTTTTTATTTTTCTTATTATTATGGTTTGAAGTTATTTTAATCAGTTCACTTTGCGTTTTAGTTTTAGTTTATAATGATAAGTATGATGATTTAGTTTTTGAGTTAGATGTTGTTGAAATTTGCAAATGGTTGGATGAATATTGTGCGCATCTTTATTCAGATTTTTGAGTAAACAATTTTTGCTTGGAAGGTAAAATGCCCAAGTAAAGTTAAAAAGGTAAAATTCTGCAAAAATGCAAATTGAAACGGTTGTGTCCATGACTGAATCGGTTGGATGCAAGTATAATTACCAAAAATTCATTTTTTCCAGAAAAAACACACACACACACTAATCCTCCATCTGGGTTTCACAAAATTCGACCACTAAGAAGTTGTTTGAAGATTGTAAGCGTTTTAGAAGATCATCATGGCACCTAAACAAGTAAGCATCTGCAATCAATTAACTTAATTAGGGTTTAATTTGAGTATTTGGTTCAAATTGCAAATTAGGTCACTAATTTGGGGGTTTTTGATGGGATTCGAATTAAGTTGTAATCTTTTAGAATTAAGTAGGTAATTGATATAGGAGTGCATTGCAAAAAGAATTGTAGTGATTGATTCAACATGGAATGAGTATTAGATGATTGAATTTTCGGATTTAATTAGGTTGTGCCATTGAATCAAATTAAGTTGCAATTGATGATTCCTAGTTGTTAGATGATGCATTTTCAGTGAATTTTAGATGCCACATTGTTGATTAGAACAAGTAATTGATGAATTGAAGTTAAGATTGTAAGTTCTAAGCATGATGAACATGAGATGATTGGAAGTTTTGAATGCGAATTAAGAGCAATTTGAGGTTGTGGAAATCATTGGTGATGTTAAAATGCAGTTTTGGAGTGAATTGGAATTGGAAGAATATAGTGGGAAATCATTTGGAAGGCCATAGCCTTCTGCAGATCAGGGAACCGATTTGGTTGCGTAGCGCAACCGAACGGTTGGATCATGGTCAGGAGAGGAGCCGGATCGGCTGCCCCTCGACCGATCCGGTTCCAGGTTCTGTTGTGGAAAATTGCAAATTTTGAACTAGACCCTAGAGGCTTCTATAAACGTTATCGTTGGTTGTAACACTCTTATATTGACTTATATTTGTGATTTCTACAGAGAAATGTTGTAGGTTGTTCGAGTTCGACGCGGATTCCACCGAACCCGATCGTGACCAAGTATTGCCAAAGGAATGCAAGGAAGAAGGTTACGTATAGCTTGAAAGCTGAAAGGAATGCAAACTTGAAGTTTAAAGATCTCACCAATGAGGAGAAACATGCTTTTAGGGAACGTTTGTCAAAGTTGCAAAACAAAACTGTTTCGGTTCCTAGGTTGGTAGATTGGGATTTGTTTAACGAATATGAGTGTGAGAATGAGTTACGGGGTATGATGCGGATGTCTTATGTCTATCCGGTTGATGGAGATTCGTTTGATGATTTTTCTTGGGAGAGAGCTTTTAGCATTAACGAAGAAGTTTACCGTGAATGGTGGATGGAGTTCTTTTTGACTATGTACTCTGAAAGGAAGGTTAATGTTCGGAACATCATGAATGAAGTTTGTGTTTGGTTTAGGCTTTGTGGGCAGGATCACGCATATACTTTGCCGGGTTTTGCTGTTGCTCTTGGATTGTATGAACATGATGAGGTTGATCATCGATTGTTTGAAGCTCATTTTTCAAGGCTTAGGAGATTTGAGAAAGATTACCTGTTAGGATCCAATATTTATGTTGTTTGATGATTCGGGTGGTCTAGGATTGTGATTAAATAAGAAAGCCATTTTGAAGTGATGAAGAGAGTTGAGAGGAGGTTTCTTGAAGAGAGTTGCTATATCAAATGAAAGGTTTATTCAAAGAAGCCACACCCCTTCCATGGATGGAAGGGGTATTTATAGTTACAAAAAACACGACCTTCTATCGGCCTGTGGATCAGGTATACAGTGGGTAAAGACCCGTCCTTCCACCACGGTGTTGTACTATGCTAAACTAGACTAATAACTAACTAATAAAACAGTAAATAACGTAACTAGCGATATGTCTACGAGCTAACTTATGCTAGATAATATTTGGGGTGACCGAATCTTCACTATGGAATTTTCTAATTCCTAACAGTCTCCCCCTAAGGGAGGTCACCCCATGTTTTACATTTTGAATCCTAGCATTCTATTCTTGACTTTGTTCTTGAGCTCGTAGACTTCAATTCTTCAATTCCGCAATCTTTGTGCTTTTGTAGTGCAACTTCAAAGTCCGAGTGCTTTGTACTTTCAGTGGAGGTCTTTGAACTGATCCACATCTTTGATGATCTTCGAGCTTTCTTTGAGATCATCAGCCACAGTAAATCTCTGGATCACCCTTTATTGTGTTGCCATCATGTGAAGTTGTGACTTTTGGACCGACATGCTCACACAGTTGAATCATGACATCTTTCCATCAGAGTAGCGAAAGCCTTACTGGTTCATGATATTTGCAGCAGCGAAGCAGAAGCATAGTATGAAACATCAGAGCCAGGTTATGTAGATATGCACCAGTCATGATTTCTTCAATTAAGTGTGGATGCTGTGAGCATGCGGCTTTGGATTGACTCCTCAATTCGATCACTGCAACCGTCCAAATTTACCTGCAAACAACAGTTAGCAATAAAACACATGAAAGTGTCTTTGATCACTTTCGTTGAATTGAGGTACACGGCCCACGGTTCCCCGTTGATCAGTATAAGTACTGCCTGTGATCAGGTAGGATTCCTAAGAATCTCCTTGACAGGGTTTCGCAGCTGTTCAGCCGTTCTCAAACTGGAACGTCTCAAAGAAGACAACACGGAGTGAGTGAACCAGCGAATTGAGATTCACTGATTGATGAAAAATTGATTTGAAAACAATCGCGTATTGCTTAGAAGAAAGAGTTTTGCAGTATGACGAAGGTTTTATGAGAAAAATCAATTTTCAATCAAAAATACTTTTTGTATCTGAAAAGAGTACACATTTGACGTGCTAGAGAAAAGAAGGTTTGCACATCGAACGGTTTTTCCAAAAGCATTTTTTCAATCAGAGATACTTTTTGTGTTTGAAAACATAAGTACACATTCGACGTGCTAGAGAAATAGAAGGTTTGCACATCGAATGGTTTTTCCAAAAGCATTCGTCAATTCCATTCCTGGACCAAGGTTGATTCAAGAGTGAATCGCCCCATTGTTTCAATCCAGTTGTCACAAGCTTGATCTTTAGAAAAGATCTCACATGTCACCCACCAAGAGCTTGTTTGATGTTGGCTCTAGAAGGATTTCCATCTTCATTGTGAATATTTTTACATATCACTCGGATGTTCTGGCAATACCACAAGGATAATGCGTAGGAATCTTAATATATACTTACTTTCCACATTGTGTGAAACAGCAAGTCTTCAAGAATTTAGTGTCCTAATGAGATATTGTGGATGATCTCTTGGCTCTAGACTCAATAGTGCACATTTGGTTCCTATGTCGGAGACTAGGGAGAGGGTCTCCTTCTTCAATATCAACAATCTCTAAGAGAAAGTCGATAGATAATGTCGGTTCCCCGTGAGAATGAAACAAGCCCTTTTAAGAGGAACTTGAGTAGCTTGGGAAGTTTAGTGCAGTGCGTCACTGGGTCCATGACGTCTTGTCTTCAATACCAGTGTTACCTTAGTAAACACCAGTAGCATATGTATTGAACCCGGTTACTGCCCTAAGGTTGAATTATTGGAGGGCTATTTCTTTTCACCCTTTTCTCATTCATTTCTTTTTCATTCTTCAACCCCTTCAGTGCTTACCGAGACTTCATTACTAGAACCTTGTTGGGTTTATTCCAGCTCTAGCTCAATCTCAGTCGACACTCTTCCCATATCTCACTTTTCTCCTTTTTTCATCATACCTAAGGACTCTACACTATCTAGTGGATTGTCCCTGGGTAGATCCCTCCGGTTCTGGCGGATCGTGGGAACTAATACCTAACCTCACCATCCTTATAACTCCATACATAAAGTAAAATGGTCGGTCTTTTGGTACAGTTCATTCTTCCTTGAAACCAATTGAAAAATCATTTGGAAAAAAAATCAAGGTACTTGTGATACAAGATCAAAGCATTTTGTACCTTAATAGTTTTGATCATTTAGAAAACCTCACAAGCTGATATGAGTTTATTGACAAAGTGCTTCTGGTTAATGCTTCACGTGGACATCAACATGATGATTCCGAACAACCTTCTGTTCTTGTTTGATGTGATTGTTTGCTTGGTGTTACCATTTCGTGTGTTCGCTGCGGGCTGATTGCTGATTTCCTTGATGAACATATTTCATTATTTTCTCATTCATTTCTTTTTCATCATACCTAAAGACTCTACACTATCTAGTGGATTGTCCCTGGGTAGATCCCTCCGGTTCTGGCGGATCGTGGGAACGAATACCTAACCTCACCATCCTTATAACTCCATACATAAAGTAAAATGGTCGATCTTTTGGTACAGTTCATTCCTTCTCGAAACCAATTGAAAAATCATTTGGAAAAACAATCAAGGTACTTGTGATACAAGATCAAAGCATTTTGTACCTTAATAGTTTTGATCATTTAGAAAACCTCCCCCTCAACATGTGCATATGATTTTTAAAATTGTTTAGCACATGGAGGCAAGAGGACTTTGAAATATTTCCTTTGATCACAATTTTCATAGAAAAAAGCCATTTGATTTTCTTGGTAAAATTCTCCCCCTCAATATGTGCATAGGATAAGAGAAATCATTTTAACACATAGAGGCAAGAGTTCTTTTGAAGCACATCCACGAATCACACAAGCCATTTAGAAAACCATTTGAAAACTCAATCAAGGTACTTTATGTTAAAACATAAAAGCTTTTGTACCTCAATAGTTTATTTTCTTTAAAATGCTCCCCCTCAATATGTGCTTCGAGATTCGAAAGCGTTTAGCACACAAGAGAGAGCAGCATGCACATTTGAATCAAAACGATCACCTTTTATCAAATTTCATTATTAAATCACAAATTCTCCCCCGATCAAAAATATCAAACCCTTTGAGATTTTGGATCCCAAGTGATTTAATTAGGTTTAGAAAACATGGGAGAAAATGTGGCCTTGTTTAAATACTCATCTGGTTTTTGGATAAATCCTCCTCCTCAACATGTGCATTGTGTATTTGAAATCGTTTGGCACATGGAGGCAGGAGTGCCTATAAAGGACTAAAACCAATTCCATTTAAACAGATAAGATATTTAAATCACGGTCTCTACCCCGATCAGAAATTTCTAACCTTTTGAGATTTGTGATCCCAAAAGATTTAAATCATTTAGAAGATTTTGGGGAAAGACGTGGCAAGATTTAATTTTGAAAAATGACAGATAAGGACCATTTTAAGACATTAAAGATTGTTAGTATCAGGTATGATTGTTTTATGAGATCTTTTGAGTAAAACAAAACAATTTCACAATCAAACAAGAACAGAAAAAATTTCATTTTGAAAGACCTTGATTCAAAAGAAAAATCATACCATGACATAACATTAAATCTTTAGATCACCACTTATTATCGTACAAAACGGAACTTTTGTGAAGAAATATCGTTTGAAAATATTTTATTTTAAATCACTCTCCCCCTCAATCCATGACATAAGTCAATAATTGAGTGACTTAGGTTTTGATAAAAAGAAGTCCGGTGATTTTCAAAATTTAGTTCAATTTATTTTCAAAACAATAGTTTTCCATTTTCAAAACAATTTAAACAAATTATTCAAAATTGTTTAAAAATGGTATCCTGCACAAAGATACGTTAGGTGGTTGAGAAGCTTCCATTGTTGTTGTTGTAGGGTTTGGAAGAAAAACCATCTGCTGATGCAGCGAGACTTCTTCTTACGTTGCATTTTGAATGCCAACTGAGGTCAAATTAAGCTCCGTTTCTTCAATCACTTAGAAGAAAACCATCTGCTGATGCAGTAAGACCTCTTACGTTGCATTTATGCCAACTCTCCATAGACGTCCAATTAAGCTCAGTTTCTTCATTTGTCAACCCAAGATATAGTTACCCTTTCCTTACGGCATCCAAACATCATATTATGTGGGATCCTGATCGGGAACATTCTTATACCAAGATACCTGCATACGTTAGTGAACACACATACAGATATATGGTGGTCGACATCACCCAAACAGCAATCGACTAATAAAAGTCAATTCAACATATCAATCAGTTCATATAAGGTATGGGATCATGTGTTCATCAAACTGTAATCATCTAATCCTAACAATCATATCCTAGGCACCTAGTCCTTCAACGTAGGTTAACATCATTTTTAATTTAAGCATATAGGATAATTAAGAAAGCCCGTTAGATGATATAGATTTGAAAACATTATCCCCCTCAATCAATGACTCAATTTTTTGAAAAGTTTAAAATCGCTGAAGTCATTGATTGAGTTTGCAAATTTAATAAAAACTCTGAAACTGATTGTTGTTAAAGCAACTCATTTTACCACCAATTTTTTGTTTTGGAAAACAACAAATATTTTTCTGAAGAATTTTAGACGGAAAAACATTTGTGTAGGAACAACAGTCTTTTTGATGACATGTTTTCCTTGTTTAGTTTTAGGATAAGTGCACGAAATATTTGAAAAATTGGTTTAGCGCAACACTTTCCTTTCATGAAGAACGGGTTGCTATCTGAAATAATAGCAAGTCATGGTTTAAGCGCGGGTTACAGTCTGAAGCAACTGCAAGCCATTTTTTTGAAGCGCGGGTTACAGTCTGAAATAACTGTAAGCCATTGTTTGTGACATGTTTTGGAAAAAAGAATATTTACACATCCTGCTCGAACTTCATCTATGGTCCCATGCCATTATTGAATGACATTTCTAAGACCGTAGATGTTATCGATACCAGAAGACATGTCATGAGAAAACATATTTTTGGTATTTTTTGAAATTTTCTGATTTTTATGGGTTTTTGTTGATTTTATATTTTTCTATTTTGTTTTTGATGGTTTTATATTTTTGTATTAGGTTTTTAATAAATATATACAAAGATAGAGAAGATGATATAGTTAAAGAAGATGATGATATGAGTACCGAGATAAGGATATCGAGCAGCACGTCGTAGAAGATAGAAGTCATCAACTCTTAAACATTCACCACCAAAGCTTCCAGGGCTCTTGAATCGAAGAAAGAAATTGAACCATCTGAAATTGAGACTTTGGCAGCTTCCCCCCAAACCGAAAATCCTTATGTTGAGCAGATTCGAAGCTCTATTTCAAGCTTGCTTTAGCTAGGTGCACAAAGAAGCACACCATTATCATAAACCCAACTGCTCCTTTTAAGAATAATCACCGTGATTCTTCGTCGAGGCTATATCATCCAATAGAACAACAGCAATGTATCATCCCACAATTAAATGATCTTCTCAAATTTCCTTTCCACTGAAGTCTGAAACGATCCATTCCAAAAGGTGTCAAGAGAACACTTCCCCCGTGTAGTTGAAATGATGCAGTCCATCTCTTAGTATAATGCTCAAGAACTCTCCCAAATACACTTCATGAGGGGAATGAAGAACACCTTCCCATGTTCACATTTTTCTTCCCTGATGAATGTGTATGAAGCTCAAGAACCCGAAGTACACCAATATCCAAGAACTCTCCCGAATACACATCATGCCCGGAGAGAAAAACACCTCCCCAATGTTTGTGGTAAACAATGGCTTTCTTCCCTGATGATTGTGTATGAAGCTCAAGGACCCGAAGTACACACATTCCCCAAAGAGAGAACAACCGATAACATTGAAGAAGCAGGCCGAATCACTGATTATCTTTGCGGATGACAATCTCTGCGGATGTCAATTCCGGAATAAGTGATTATATCTCTGAATCACTGATTAAGCCCTCAAGTGAGACAGCTGAGCGCCCCCAATGTACACAATTCTCTCTCCCCTGATGATTGCGATAACATCGAGATCATCACACACCAGTGTACCTCTTTCATCTTCAGAAACTAACTCTTCCATCACTTCCCCCACATAGTTGGAATAAGAACACTAAACGCCTTGATGAGTAAAACCTTGAGTTTCTCTGCGGTCATGACATTTATTTTCCCGGGATATCTTCAATCACTTAGAAGAGTTAAGTTCATCAAGTTTACTCGCCATGAGTCAAACCTTGAGTTTCTCTGCGGTAATAACATTTGTCTTCCCGGGATATCTTCAATTACTTTGAAGTATTAAGTTCATCAAGTTTACCCGAGTTTAGGTATGTGTCTCCTTCCCCCTTGCTGGTTTTGATACTTCAGAATCAGCAACTCATTGTAAGCCCGTGTACTAGAAATCATTTGAGAAGAACATCATTAGCTCATATGTATCTATGAGAATCAACTTGCTGCAGAATGTGAGCAAGTCTAATTGGGGATTAAATCTGACTTTTCACTCTCCCCCAATTAGTGCTCTCCCCTAAACTGACAATCTGTTTGATAACAGGCCAAATTAAGAAGAAGTCTTTAGATCGTTAAATGCAACTCGTTTTTAGTCTTCTAACATGTAGCAGAAAATGTAGAACAAACTGTAGACTCGACCTTCTTCAAGATTGTCCAGTTGGGGATTAGATAGTTAACATCTTCGACTTACCAAAACACAAGAACATCACCAAAAAGCATCCCAATTAACTTACATCTTGCAAATCCCCTTAATTAAGATCCCTCCCAATCAAACAAGAATAGAAAGATGTTCATCAAGGAAATCAGCAATCAGCCCGCAGCGAACACACGAAATGGTAACACCAAGCAAACAATCAGATCAAACAAGAACATAAGGTTGTTCGGAATCATCATGTTGATGTGCACGTGAAGCATTAAACAGAAGCACTTTGTCAATAAACTCATATCAGCTTGTGAAGATGTCAACTAACGGCTCTTAGAAGAAACGCCATGTAAAGATGACCCGATAAGAAGAAGCTCGGTTCTTACATGAGTTTGGAGCCGTTTGACCATTTATTCTCAGATATCGATCAACCATGCAGAATTATCATACTTCTTCTCCCCCTCAAGAATTGCATACGGAGATGCCATTCTTGATTAAGCAAGTGAATATCTTCAACAATGTAGTCTATTCACACTTCTCCCCCGCAAAATTAGCACAGGATGTCGCCATCGTCATTATAGTTGAGCAAGTGGAATAAGAAAACAGTCAACAGTAGCCCGGTTCACTTGATAATTGAAAGCACATGGAAAAAGTATGAAGCATGTTGATGAGAATGGTCATAATGAGAAGATTTCTCTTCTTCTGAAGATAATGCGCACTGAAGCGTACACATTTCTTTTCTTTAGAGAACGAGGCTTGAACTGTAGTGTTCAAACATCATAAGAAGATTTCTCTTCTTTCAAAGATAAAGCGCACTTACACGTACACTTTTCTTTTCTTTAGAGTACGAGGCATGAACTGTTGTGTACATACGTCATTATGTTGAAGTACGAGGCCTGAACTGATGTGAACAGACGTCATAAGAAGATTTCTCTTCTTTCAAAGATAATGAGCACTGAAACTTACACATTTCTTTTCTTTAGAGTACGAGGCATGAACTGATTATGTTCATACGTCATAAATCTCTCTCTTTTCATCTACTCTTGGTAAACTTGTAATCACCCCATTATCATTCAGTAGGCTCTTTGTTGTGACAGCTGATGGAGAAAACCCCGATATAATGAATTTGACCCTGAAGTAAACTACCCCAAACTCGTGACTTAAACTTGCACATATGTAACAAAGAGCAGTGCCGAGACTTCATCCTCCATTGAATCTCTAAGTACTCTATACTCTTCATCCAACCAACCATCAAGTAATAGACGTACATCACCTCTTGAGAATCCACAATTCAATGTGACACTGAGCACTACAACGTAACTCTTTAAAGTGATAGTTATTTTGTAGTGGTATGAGCCCAATTCCCCCAAGTGGTAAAAGAAAAGGTAAAAGACACCCAACAATAACTAGATTTCCAAGTCTTCGTTATTAATAATAAGCTTGAACAAGGATCTTGAAGAATCTTCATCCATCCATCCCCGATACCTTCAGATACTAAGTACAATCGCCCGTGATATTTCACTTCAACCTCAAATAAATAATAGTGAATTAAACCCGTTGTCACTTTTTCTAGTTAAAATCAAAATTATAGCCTCCTTTGAAATTTAAAGTGAACTTTGATAATGGTTTCATCCCGACCATGGTTAAAAGCACGTAACCCCGTAAAACCATGTAATAACCAAACTGCCATGACGAATATCCAAACACACATCCAATTCATGAAGTACACTCTTTTATCCCTTCTTCGAAGTAGAAACCATAGCACCAGCATCAGAAAGGATCCTGACATACACTTTCCTTTCTCCAGGATGGTTCCATCATCACGGGATTTTACAATTCTATGATTTAAACCAAGAAATAGTTTTTTTCGCGGGATTTTACAAAACCAAGAATAAACCGTAAGATAGATCCGGAAATGCTCATTACTTTAACCAGGATGTTTTCATTGTCACGGGATTTTACAAGTCTATGATTTAAACCGAGAAATAGGTTCTTTCACGGGATTTTACAAAGTCAAGACAAAACCATAAATAATGTCAACTTGAATGAGTTATGACAACCTTGGTTTTGGTGAATATCTGTTTTAGGGGAACATGCAGCGGTTCTTCAGTGATTCTTACTCCAACATCAACAATATCATCAACCATCCAATAAACACTTTGGCAAACACATCATTCACGCATTATGTCGGCTATTGTAGTGACAACATGGTGACGTAAACCCGATATGCCAAACTTGAGCATGAAGTAAAATTCCCAGATTTGTTACTTAAACTTGCACTAATCCTCGTGAAAAAGAGACGGTGTACCCAATGTACAAAACCTCTTGACATTCTCAACTGAGTGAGACACCGAAGTGATAATTACGTTGTGAGTTAAGTGAGAAAGAATCACAACCGCAACTAAATAGCCAAGTCTTTATCACTCTCTATAAATGCCCAAACAAGTCATCTTCGCGGAAGGGTAGCAAGAAAGAAGACGAAATAAGTAAACGCGCCCGAAAAAATCTCACTTCACATCCAAATAAGAAATATCGTACAAAAAACCCCGTAGTCAACATTATCCAACAAACACTTCTGGCCGTGACATAATATTCTTTGTGAAAATGTATACCCCAAGGTATCAAATTGCATAACACAACGAATCACAACATCAACTCTCATCAACATCAAGTCTCATTTACAAATCTCATCATCTTCAAATCTTATTGTCAAATTCATATTTGTGATCCAATTATGAGAAGACCACCATGCCCATCAACCAAATATAAATCATCAAATATACAACTCAGGCCCGTAAATTACGATAAACCATAAATCCAAATTAACGAACATGTAGCAATATCGAATGAAGGCTCGGTCCATAGATATATCCAATATCACATTTGAATATGACTACCCACATATAACAGCATGATCCAATATGTTTGATGCATTGTTTATTAACGAATTCGGATTCAACACTGATACACTACCATCATTCGGCCCAACATATTCAGTATACTACCACATGGACCATGTTCCATAACACTTGACTCAATAATACTCGGCCCATTATTAAGTCAGATCCAATCAAATTCAAACCCTAATATTTCGGGGGTTATAAAACACTTACATACCACTCACTTATCAAGTTCACAAACCCTAATAATTCACACAAAAATACGCCCCCAATACTGCTTCTCTTTCTAGAATCTGTTTCACACCAAAACCAAAAGGACATTCAACACAAACCCTAACACCAAAGCGGAAGCCTCCATCTTTCTTTGTGAATCGGTTAATACCAATCTCAGCCATAGGGATGGCTTCGGCATGCTATAAACGCCACAGGGATGGTGTGTTTATGCTTAGAGTACATATCGAAGATCACCAGGTAGGTATTAAATACTTAGATTTTCGATTTAGTAATTAACGAATGAAGGTTTTTACGAAGCCTTATGGTTTTGTACACACTTTAATATTCGAACATAATAAAATGAGGTGCTGCTTCACACTTGATCTATGATAAGTATCCCCTTGGTTCGTTAATCATGAGATTATGACATACCAAAAAGGGTAAACTGAGATCAAACAAGGTTATTGAGTCATGTAATAATGTTTAAAACGAACCAAGAAACAGAGATAACATTGTTGTTATTTTCTTTTTCTTAATATGTTTCGGATATTACCAACAAGTTTAGACTTCAAAAGGATCTGTGATGGTAGTATTCAAACAAGAAAGATCTGTTATAAGATTTTGGGAAAACTTTTGAGTAGACTGAGATCATTATACTTGTATTTCATGATGTTTGAGTTTTGAATTTGAATGAGATATGGGGAGTGATAGTGAGGGTACTTGATGAGTCTAGATGTAGGATTGGTGTGTATTGTTGTTGGATCTTCACGGACTGATGATGTTTGGATACTGAGGTCGTGATGTTTGAGTGTCTTGAATTTTTATTTATTAGTTGTGGTCATCAGTAGTATCATCTTCTTCTTCATTACTGTCTTGTCGAGTCAAAATGTTTAAGTAGTATAGTCAAAACACATACCCAACTCGCATCATACCCTACTCATATCATACTCAACTCGCATTATACCCAACACACATCTTGGCACCTCGCATCCATTACCTACTCGCTTCATGACCAACTCGCTTTGGACAATTCAACTTGCATCTGTAACACAACTCGCATGTTTTCTGCAAACACAACTCGCATACTTTATCCAAAACAACTCGCCACTGTAGCAACTCGCATGTACACAAATACATTTGAGCAACTCGCATTCAATAATGCAAGTACAGTTACACCATATGCGAGTTAAGTAACTCGCATAGAAGCTGGACCTGAAACCCAACTCGCTTCTGTCCTTTGAAGGCAACCCGCTTAAAGTTCATTGTATCTGGACAGCATGACAACTCACATCCAAGAATACATTGAGTCAGGACAGTCAATACTGTCAACTCGCTTTGAAACCAGTCAACTCGCATTAAAAAATCATGTATGAGCAGCAGACTTTTGACACAATATTGAGACACGAATTAGTAACACAAAAACTGCTTCATTTAGATCAGTTTGACCATGTTTGACCACAAGAATCACACCAGTTTGACCATGTTCAGAGTTTGATAAAACTGTTAAGCACCAAGTGAAATGATAAAACACTTATAACCAGAAATGACTGTATCAACAATCAGCTCAGACACAACTCGCTTAAAAGAGTATGACAACTCGCATAGATGAAAATAACCATACGAGCAGATTTGTGTTTAACCAGTTAACACAAAACATGTATAAACCAATGTCAAAAACATATCAAACCACTTCAAAAAGCACCATACGAATTAAACAACAACAAAACCGTAGCCAAACATCACAAACCGCATATATGACGAGTACAATAAGCATAAAAAACCACTCAAAAACCGTATGAATCATCAAGAACAACATAACCTGGCTCTGATACCAATTGTTAGGATCCAATATTCATGTTGTTTGATGATTCGGGTGGTCTAGGATTGTGATTAAATAAGAAAGCCATTTTGAAGTGATGAAGAGAGTTGAGAGGAGGTTTCTTGAAGAGAGTTGCTATATCAAATGAAAGGTTTATTCAAAGAAGCCACACCCCTTCCATGGATGGAAGGGGTATTTATAGTTACAAAAAACACGACCTCCTATCGGCCTGTGGATCAGGTATACAGTGGGTAAAGACCCGTCCTTCCACCACGGTGTTGCACTATGCTAAACTAGACTAATAACTAACTAATAAAACAGTAAATAACGTAACTAGCGATATGTCTACGAGCTAACTTATGCTAGATAATATTTGGGGTGACCGACTCTTCACTATGGAATTTTCTAATTCCTAACATTACCCTAGTGTTCCCGCATATTGGAATCGCGTAGGAGATCCTTCTTGTACTCGAAGGAATTCTGCAACCATTAGGAGTCCATTGATGAGAGTGCTACATAAGTTGTTAGTATGGGGGAAGTGGGAGCCAGGACAAATGCCATAAGCCGGACTTGTGGATTATGATGTTGTTGGAAGAGACTAAGGATGGAAATGCGGCTTGGCTCATAGCCGAGTATTTGTCTAGGAAAGCCCCGGGTATCAAAGGTAATAGCAACATATGTGGAGGTCATTATGTCATGAGGTTGGCAAAGAATCTTGGGTATTACAATAGCAATGAGTTGGCTAAGTGTGGAGAGCCACAAATTAGTGAGATATGGAATGCAATGAGTTTTGGAACAGCTTTAAATAGGAGGACAAAGACTTTGGGAGCATGGATTGAACCACTACCATCACAACAGCCGGGCAATGTGCCAATGGGCAATGTACCAATGGGTAACGTGCAAACGGGTACGACTAGTAGTTTTGACTCATGTTGGGGAGATTGGAACCAGCATTTGAATGAAATTGAGTGTAGGGATATTTGGAGAGATTCGATGATGTTGAGGAACAACTACATTAATGATTATTCGATTTCGTTCTTTCAACACATAGCTCAAGAAGCCAATTATGAGTTGCCTCCCTACAACCCACCTAATGTTCCACCATATCCTTTCCCCTACACCTCGTATCCTAGACCATATCCATACCCATATCCTGGCTATGCACCATCAGATGAGTTCAACACTGAAATCAATTCCTCATACCAAGCTGATGCTAATATCTCATACTATGTATTGCCTCACAACCTTCCTCAACCTACAATTAGTGAATTCATTGATACTACATAAGTCCCTACTGGGTTAGGTAATACTGAACCAAATGTTCAAAAACCTAAAATTCAAGAACCCTAGCATGAATAACAAAGTATCTCAACAAATGATCTAAATGATTTTGTGGCTCCTGTACCTGAACCTATTCCTGAGTCTCCAATGACCTCATCATGCTCAGATCCTAGACCACAAAGTAAATGGACAAGATCTTAAGACATTTAGCTTGTGAACATTATTGGTGAACCCACTAAAGGCATGCTCACAAGAAGCATGGCTGCTAAGTTAACAACAACTTCAGCCAATGAATGTCTATATGGTGATTTTCTATCAGAAATAGAACCCAAAAGTGTCACTAAAGCTCTAAAACATCCTAGCTGGGTTCAGGCTATCCAAGAAGAACTTCAACAGTTTGATAAAAACAAGGTCATGACCTTGATCAAATGTCCTCAGGATGTCATTGTCATAGGAATGAAGTGGGTTTTCAGAAACAAAACTGATGAAAATGGCACTATCATTAAAAACAAAGCCAGGCTTGTAGCCAAAGGTTACAGTCAACATGAAGGCATTGACTATGATGAGACATTTGCTCCTGCTGCAAGGATGGAAGCCATCAGGATCTTCCTTGCCTATGCAACATACATGAACTTCAAGGTTTACCAAATGGATGTAAAAAGTGCATTCCTGAATGGTGAACTCAAGGAAGATGTGTATGTTCAGCAACCTCCTGGCTTTGAGAGTAGTGAATACACTGACTATGTCTGCAAGCTTGACAAAGCCCTATATGGACTTAAACAAGCTCCCAAAGCATGGTATGAAACTTTCTCAGCCTTCCTGATTCAAAACAAGTTTGTCAGAGGAAAGATAGACAACACACTGTTTATCTATAGGACAAAACAAGATGTGATACTAGTCCAAGTGTATGTTGATGACATCATCTTTGGCTCGACAAATTGTACTCTTTGCAAACATTTTGAAAAACTGATGACAAAGAAATTTGAAATGAGAATGACGGGTGAACTCACATACTTCCTTGGACTACAAATCAGGAAAACTGATAAAGGAATCACCATCAGTCAAGAGAAATATACCAGAAATCTCTTGAAGAAATATGAGATCTTTGATTGTGCATCAATGAAGACTCCAATGGTCCCTCCAAATAATCTTGGACCTGATCTCACTGGCAAATCAGTTAATCAAACTCATTTTAGGGGGATTGTAGGATCACTGATGTATCTAACTGCTTGCAGACCGGACATACAATTCTCAGTATGTCTAATAGCAAAATATCATTCCAATCCCAAGGAATCCTATCTCACTGCAGCCAAAAGAATCCTCAAATACCTGAAGGGAACTCCAAGCCTTGGACTCTACTATCCAAAATGTTCAGGGTTTGACCTCAAAGGATATTATGACTCTGATTATGTTGGCTGCAACATGGACAAAAAAAGTACCTCAGGGTCCTGCAATTTGTTGGTGGAAAGCTGGTTTATTTGAGTGCTAAAAAGCAACAATCAATGGCTATGTCTTCAGCTAAAGCTGAATATGTGGCAGCTACAGGGTGCTACACCAATGTGCTATGGATGAAAAGTCAACTCAGTGACTATGACATCCATTACAAGATGTTACCCATCTTTTGTGAATATACCAGTGCTATTACAATCTCCAACAACCCTATCCTTCACCAAAGAACCAAACACATTGATATCAGATATCATTTTATCAGGGACCACGTCATGAAAGGAGACATAAAAGTCCACTTCATCCCTACTGATTATCAACTTGCTGATATCTTCACCAAACCCTTGGATGAACCTACTTTCAGGAGACTGAAAGCTGAATTGGGAATGCTTGACATTGAAAGTCAGCAACTTGATAATCAATCCTAATCTTAGCAAGTTTTCTCTAAAATGGTCCCTGATCCCTAAACAAGGCCCAAAATAATCTTCTCACTAAATGAGTAAGACTCATTCATGGTCCCTAACAATGGATATAGAGCATTGAATGAGTAACTAAATGCTCTAAGTATTTCAGTTACTTAATGTCCTAGATTGGTAAACATACCAATTTAATATAGGAATATATGTCTCTATATCCTTCTGTCATCCAAGTCAAAGGTCCACCTCAACCTTACCTCATCCCACTTGGCATTAAATGCCCTCTCTCACATCAAATATCCTTAGGATATTTTAATCATTGCAAAATGCACTTTTATTGTGAACTGCAACTGTTTTCTTGAAAACCGGGAAAATACTGCGAGTAGTGGAGTGGACGCATTAAATGAGGTAAATAAAACGTTTTCAATAAACAACTTTATAATTCCTCATATGTGCAAAAACTACCCTCTCACCACTCTATAAATACCCCTCTCAAAAACACAAAAACACACAAAAATTGATTTCTGCAAATAAACGCTGTCAAAATCCTTTCAAAACTCAGATACAATTGTGTTTTCTTATCACCAAAACCAGTTTTAAGCAAAAATCCTCTTTGCAAACACGTACAAATTTTTTACCATAAACTTTTAAAAGAAGCTAACTTGTTTGATTGTTCTTGTCAAAAGTTATCAAAAACCCTAAAACCTTTTAATGGAAATGGCAAGAACTCAAAGTCTTCAGTTTGCATCACAGTGGGTAGGAGGTCTTGAAAGTGTTAAGTTTAAAACAAATAATGTCCCAGCCTATAAAGGAATCATGAAATTTTTGCTAAACTACCCATTGAAAAAGGCCTTTGTTCAATCCCCTTCTATACTATACCAAAACCTCTTCAGGGAGTTTTGGGCAACTGCAGTGGCCTATGACCCAACACCCTCAACTGATGGGACAGACCTTAGACCCCTCAGGGAGTTTCTCGTCAAATTCTCAATTTTAAATGGGGAACAATCAGTCACCCTGGACTATAAAACTTTTTGTACCTCTACAGGGCTTGACTATAATCCAGGAAAATATGTTACTCACTCTGACCTAGCCACTGTTAAGGCTGAGTTGGGTAAAATTGTTTTGGATCCAAAATTTTTGGACAAAACCCTAGTCACCAAGAACTCCTTTCTCGTGGCTTGGAAGATCCTATTCACTTTCGTGATTTAGGTTCTCAGCGGGAACCATTCATCCACAGAACAAATTAATTCTATTCAGTTGATGATGGCATACAACTTGATGACCGGGACTGATGTCGACATTGGGGAGATCATTTACAATGATCTCGTAACTAAGCTACAGAGAAAAACTAGGGCGAAATATGTTTTGTACCCTAGGTTTGTCTCATGTGCTTTACAAGTGTTACTGGGTTGCAATTATCCTCAGAAATATAAATATGGCGCTTTACCTGCCACCCTGAGCCTCTCTAATTTTCAAAAGGACCCATCCTTTGTCACTGAAATAGAATTGACGGCCCATATGGTTGCTGTAAACAACCAGAGGGACTCAGTGTCTCCAAACCCTGCTCCTAAAAAGAGAAAGGGGAAGTCTTAGACTGGGACTAAAACCAAACCCAAGTCTCAGGGCCCTGAGGCTTTTGGAGCACAGCTTAAAAGGTAAAGAAAGCCCCAGACTGATAAGACACCTAAGGGAGACCAAACAACATTCACCCTGGTGACAACGAAGGACACTGATACATCACAATCAGTGCCCTTGGTCCCACAAACTACTCCCCAAGATCCAGAGGGAAACATACAACCCGCTGGTACAGGATCGCCTTCCACTCAGCCTGATGAGGACATTCGCAAATCAAAGCTTTTGTCTGAGGGCACAATGATTGATCCCAAAGACTTAGTGTAACATATTGGATTTCATATACACATCATAACACAAACACACTTAGGCGTATAGATGATTTCTAGAGAGAGAAAGTGGGATGTTTTAGAAAGAGAAACTTGTGGAATGTTAGATTCCAAATGAACATCCAACCCTCTACCTTGCAAGGTAGAGGGTATTTATAGGTTACAAACTAAACGACCTCCTGACGGCCTGTGGATCAGGTATACAAAGGGTAAAGACCCGTCCTTCCTCCACGGTGTTGCACTAGACTAATACTAAGCTAATAACTTACTAACAACTAACATAATAAACGATATGTCTACGAGCTAACTTAAGCTAGATTATACATGGGGTGACCGATGCTTCATAATAGAATTTCCAATTCCTAACAATCTCCCCCTAAGGGAGGTCACCCCATGAATTACATTGTGAATCCTAGCATTCTAATAAATCTTCAGTCTTGAGCTCGTAGACGTTTCTTCAAAAAGTGTTCAGACTATGTGCATCTGTGGTGATTTCATCATTGTGCAACTATACTGCATGTTTTTTGGAGGTTATTGAGCTGATCCACCTTGATGATGAGTTTTGAGCAAGCTTAGAGATCAGCAGCAAACATCAATCTCTGACTCATCCATTGTGGTGTTGGTATAATGTGATATTGTGACTTTCGGACCGACATGCTCACATTATGGATCATGATATATTCTTATCAGAGTAGCGGAAGCTTTTATTGATTCATGATATTGGCAGCAGCGTAGCAGAATCATGGAGTGAAAATATCAGAGTCATTGATGCACTAATCATGATTTCTTTAGAAATAAATGTGTTGTGTGAGCATGCGGCTATGGATTGACCGCTTCATTCTGATCAGCTGCAAACGTAGGGCGTACCTGTATACAACAGTTAGCAATAAATCACACGAAAATGTCTTTGATCACTTTCGTTGAATTGAGGTACACGGCCCACGGTTCCCCGTTGATCAGTACAAGTACTGCCTGTGATCAGGTATAATTCCGAAGAATTTCCTTGACAGGGTTTCGCAGCTGCTCTAGCTGTTCTCAAACCGGAACGTCTCAAAGAAGACAACACGGAGTGAGTGAAATAGCGAAATGAGATTCACTGATTGATGAAAAGAGATTTGAAAAACAATCGTGTATTGCTCAATAGAAATTGTTTTTGCAATACAACGAAGGTTTTAATGAAAATCAATTATCAATCATAAACACCTTTTATTTTGAGAAATACGTACTCAATCGATGTGCTAAAGAAAAGAGTTTTTAAGCACAACGACAGGTTTTTCAAAGGTATCTGTCAATCCATAACCTGAACCAGGATTGATTCATAAGATTAAATCGCTCCATTGTTTCTGTCCAGTTGTCACATGGTTGATCTATTGGATAGATCTCACATGCCACCTACCAGGAGCTTGTTTGATGTTGGCTCCAGAAGGCTTTCCATCTTCATAGTAAATATGTTAGCATATCACTCAGATGTTCTGGCAATACCACAAGGATAATGCGTAGGACTCAAGATATAATCTCTCTTTCCACATTGTGTGAAACAGATAGTCTTCATTGAAAGTGTCCTAATGAGATTTATAGATGATCTCGTGGCTCTAGACTCAATTTGTGCATATTTGGATCCTATATCGGAAACTAGGGAGAGGGTCTCCTCCTTCAATATCAACAATCCTAAGGGGATGTTTGGTACACTTGAATGGAAAGACCGGAAAGGGAATTATAGGCGTTTCCCGTGTTTGTTCATGTCAAGGAATGGAATTGAGAATCAAAAAGTGATTCTCTTTCCATGAAATCCATTCTCTTAAAAAAGCGGAGAAAGGGCAAGAAACAAGTTTTGTTATATCTCTATTCCACCATCTCATTCATAGGGAATGGGGATTTCACTATAAAATTGTGAGGCATAAATTAAGTTATCCACGTGCTAAGCACATTTAACCAACATGTTAAAACACACACTACACCCAATTTCTATGCACTGCTAAGCGTCCTTCATCAAATTAAATGTTTCCATCATAAAATAAAGGGTTCTTTAGTTCGTTTTTAATGTTTTAATTTCTTATTAAGTATTTATATTGGGGTGCATCAATAATTAGGTTTTCCAGTTTGATGTTTAAACACAAATTTGACCATATATTTCAATCATATACTTTTCTGTTAGTACATCGTGCACATGCAGATTTGGTTTATGATCAATTCAAAACAAGGATTATATACATGTTTTATTTCCCGATGTCTTTTGCTGCTTCTAGATTAAGACATCATCTCACTATTTTGATGCATACAACATGTTTGATAAAATGCAAGCCTAATATTCAAATTTATGTTTATTTTTTCCCTTTGTTTAATTATAATTTTAATTTTGATTAAAAATGACTCTTTCATATCATGCTTCTTTGATTGCTAATATGTTGTTGATTGGTTATTTTTTTTTAAATCATGTGATATATACGTAAACAATATACATAATTAAACGTGACAATTCATTATGAAACTAAGTTCAAAAAAAAAATCATAATGAAACATATTTCCATTCCGAAGCATAACATGACCAAACACGAGAATGATATTCCTCATACTGATTCTATAACAGGTACCAAACAAATGAATCTATCCTATTTCTTGGGATCTATTCTCTTTCTCTGCGTTCTCATTTTTTACGGCATTTCCATTCTTTGCGATTCAGTCGTACCAAACGTCCCCTAAGAGAAAGTCGATAGATAATGTCGGTTCCCCGTGAGAATGAAACAAGTCCTTTTAAGAGGAACTTGAGTGGTTTGAGAAGTTGAAGTGCAGTGCATCACTGGGTCCATGACGTCTTGTCTTCAATACCGATGTTACCTTGGTAAATACCAGTAGCATATGAATTGAACCCGGTATCTGCCCTAAGGTTGAATAATTTGAGGGCTATTTGTTTTCACCCTTTTCTCATTCAATTCTTTTTCATTCTTCAACCCCTTCAGTGCTTACCGAGACTTCATAACTAGAACCTTGTTGGGTTTATTCCAGTACTAGCTCAGTCTCAGTCCGCACACTTCCCATATCTCATTTTTCTCTTTTTTTCTCAATATACCTAAGGACTTCTACACTATCTAGTGGATTGTCCCTGGGTAGATCCCTCCGGTTCTGGCGGATCATGGGAACAAATACCTAACCTTATCATCCTTATATCACCATACATAAAGTAAAGTTGGTTGGTCTATTTGGTATTGTTCATTTGCCATTGGAACCAATTGAAAACCATTTGAAAAATCAATCCAGATACTTAAGATATATTATCAAAGCATTTTGTACCTGAATTGTTTTTGATATTTTTAGAACAAGAGCTCCCCCTCAACATGTGCATCAAGTATTTGAAATCGTTTTGCACACGGAGGCAAGAAAAAAAATTAACTTCTTTGATTATCATTTTCTAAAAGATATCAACATCACTTCCCTAATCAAAACAAGTAGATAAAGCATTTTAGGGAAGGATGAGGTTTTCACAAGCTTTCTCCCCCTCAATATGTGCCTTGAGGTTTGAAAGAGTTTTGCACATACAAGAGGGAAAAAGGTTCTTAAAAACACATTAACATACCGCCATACAGAAACCAAATGAGAGTCAATCAAGGTACTTTATGATGAACCATATAAAACTTTGTACCTTGAAGGTTTATTTTCGTTTTGAAATGCTCCCCCTTAATATATGCTTTGAGTTTTGAAAAATAATTTAGCATATATGAGAGAACAGTATGCACATTGAAAGGTCATCTTTTATCATCTTTCATATTTATATCACATTTTCTCCCCCCGATCAAAAATTTCAAATCCTTTGAGATTTTGGATCTCAAGTGATTTAAATATGTATGAAACAAAACATTTGTTGGAGAAAAATGTGTCTGGTTTTATAAGATTGAAGTGGACAAGACTGAAGTTACCTTTTTAAACATAAGGGAAACCACAACACACAACCTTGCACTATTACATACATTATAGTTGTTTATAGAATGTACACCACATATTACACATAAATAGTACAAAACAGAAACTACTTCCGGAAGATGACTTCACTCAGTTCTTTGAAGTAGTTTGTAATGACCATCACGAAGTCTACCACCAACAAAACTTTCAAGGCTGCGAAAGATCATTCGAGTCTTAATTCTTCACCTGATTGCAGCAATGAAATCTTCACACCTCTTCAAGTCATCATCAGACCAGAATTTTGTTTTGTTCCACGGCTTCATATCAACTCTGATTTCTTTCACTCTGGAGTTCAACTCTTCTTCAACCATCTTGAGAGTACCATCACTGAATTTGTAGAGCTCGCACAATCTCATCAACATGCGAGTTCCATACCTGTCGTGGAAGAGGGCGGCTCTGGGGTGTCAAGCACTCTGTAGTCGTGACGAAATTCTTGTCCTTTGGTATCCCATTGTGGCCTTGTTAAATTGACTCGAGTCTGGTAGCTTTCTATCCCAAGCTGAAAGTCCTCAACCCGTTTTCGGATGACTAAGCCTCTAATCCAAAGATTGACAGCGGCAGATAGAGCTTTCTTTTCACGAACAGGTAGGTGTTCAAGGTGTCCTTGAAGATTCAGAAGATAGAGATCTTCAAAGTCATTTGGCAGGAGATGTTTAAAGTCGTTTTCTTCAATAATATATTCTTTCTGGTCTGCTCTTTTAAGAACGATCTTCTTCAAATACTCATAGCCATAGATTGGGAAGACCTCTACTCGAACAACACTTAAAATTCTCAGCTTGGATCGAACATCTTTGCGACTCTTTTTAGTTGCATGTCTCTCAATGTAGAATTTCTTCTTCTTGAACCACCAATGAGAGATTCCGTACGAAGCCTCGATGTCATATTCTTTTTCTTTGTCTGCCCATAATTGATCCGGAACCATTTTTTCAAGACCCTGATCATAGTAGGTAGCAGCTTTCATCTTTGAGATTGATAAGGCTGGTCTTCTTTCAGTAGAATGGCCACAAAGATAGTCTAGGTCATGGTTGAAGAAGAACTCAGACTGAATAGTAATTTGTCCGGGTTCACCACCGAGCGGAAGAGGCATGTTCACATTGAATCGACTAATCTGTTCACAGACTTGATCATTCAGCATCTTATGGCATTCTTCCATCTGGTATTGGAGCTGATTGGCATCAGAGTGAAACACCTTGACAATTTCATAAGCTGGTCCTTCAAGATCCTTTGGAGTGATGGACGTGATTTTCTTCTGTTCACAAAACCACTTAATGAAGCTGCCCATATCACCAGTGATGTGAAGGAGAGAGTCTTCATCTAGGGTTTCATAGTTGGTAGAGATTGTTGTAGCCCAATTGTTGTCAGGGATCATCGAGTCAGACTCTGGGATAGACCATGAAGGTTCTGGAGTATGAGGTCTCTCCTCGATGATCCAGCTTTGAATTGTATCTCTTGAAGGTGCAACTCTGGATGTGTTAGTGCAATTACCTGCCACGTATGAATCAAACCAATCATCTTCAGACGGCTTGGGAATATGCTTGGTGGAAGTATCATCATCATCTGATTCTGATTCTGTCATGACATGCGACACTTCATGAACCACTTGATCTTCAGGGATAGAGGAGACTGAAGAAGTGAACCTTGAATCAACCATGGTCCAAGCTGCTGATTTCTTCTGTGTTCCTTGATTTCCGGATGAACTGGGTTGATTGGGAGGCTTTGGTGGTGATGATGGTGGTGGTGGTGGAGGTGTAGAGGTTGTCTTAGAAGATCCACCAGCTCCAGAAGTTCCAGCACCCCTAGTTGGAGGTGGAGGTGGAGGAGGATCTTTAGGACCTTTATGCAATGTCTCCAACACAATGGTCCTCCTTTTCTTCTTTGCTTCTCTTTCTCCAATGTCGATCAAAAACTGTTCATGATTGTCGTGCTTAATTGATTCTTCGAGAGCCTCAAATAGCTTCTTATGGACCTCATGCTTATGCTCATCAGCATCATACATTTTATCTGAAAGTACAGCTCTCATATCTGCAATAGGTAGATCTTTGAACCGTCTAAGTAGTGAAGCTTCAATTGCCCATTCCACAGCATCCCTAACTTCGCCTTCAATGGCGTCTGCAACCCCTTCATCAAAGTTGAGGTGCTCTAACCTATAGACACGATCCACAAGGGCATCAACAGATTTTGGTAGTTGTCTTTCAAGAGCTTCAATTCTTTTCACTGCTTTATCAAGCAATTGATCTGATGTAAGTATTTGAGGTGGTGAAGCAGGTGGAGTTACCATATCAGCAACTGTAACCACTGGTTCAAGGGATAGATTCTTTGCAGATTCAGGTGGTGGAAGTGCGGTTGCATGAGCAGGTTTGGGATGTGGAAGTGAGGCTGCAAGTAAAGATGCTGACATAGGTGGAATGGTTGATGTGTCTTATTGAATATTGACAGTAAACATGGATTGTGCATCCTCTTTATCATTATCCTGCTTAGAAGACTCAGTATCTATGGGTTTGTCATTTAAAAATTGATCACCGAAAGTGAAGTCTGTATCTAGGTTCTTTAATGAAGATAGAGAACCGGTAGACAGATTTGGTTCTTCCAAGGGCATAGTCTCATCAGATCTTGACTCAGGATTCTCCTGTGAGTCTTTATGTAACTTTTCTTCAACATTTTGTTCATACTGAGTATCACTTGAAGCATGATTTTTTTTGTGTGCTACAGATGCTTCCTTTTCCAATTCAGATGGTTCTTGAGCTGATGAAGCTTCAACACTTCTTTTCTTCAGTTCGAATTGAGTGGTAGTTCTTGATGGTGAAGAGGAGAAGGTAAGGAGCATGTGAGCAGCTTGTTCTACGCCGACAATCCCTTTCCCCTTATCTTGTGTGATTGGCGTTGTTTGTCGAGGCAATTGATCAGGTTCTCTTAACACTACTCCTTCAACTGGTGCTCTCACATTATGACTTTCTAGGCTTTGCTGGATTCCAAGTTGCAGAGCATCATCATCTTCATCAGTTAACCTTGTATTACCCCTCGAAACCTCAGTTTCCTCAACAGTTTCCTTTTCCACTTTCTTCTTCTTACTTTTCTGCTTCTGGGATGTGGTGTCTGTATGTTGCGACTTTTCACGTCTCTTTTTAGGAAGAACAGCATAGGACGCCTGTGAGACTGAAGTGGACTTGGGAGCTTTGGGTTGTGGTGGAGTGGGTGAGACATTATCAGATGATCTGGAAGCTCTTTTCTTGTACAGTTTGAAATGATCCGACTTCTTAATATCGTCTGTGAGTAGAATATCAGGAATTAGCAATCCAAAGATCTCTTTATCCATACCTTTAGGAACATATCTAAGGTTACCCATAACAAATTCATCCTCTGCATTATGTAAAGCTGATTCAATCCTGGGGTTGAAGTTGTGAGTCTGTTGCAAGTACTGGATAACAAGCTTTGAAAATCTGATGCTAGGAATCACAAGCTTGTTCAGTTTCTTTCTACCCTGAGCTTTATTCTAAAAGTTTGTTCTGTCAGATATGAATGTGTTCATTGACAACGAAAATTCTTCCCAAATACGTTCTGAGACATTCACATTCACCCCATTGACGATACCCCATAGGATTTGCAAGATGGGAATTCTCACTTTATCGAACCCTGATGTTTTTCCAGATAAGCACAAGTTGAGAACTGTTGTCATTGCCCTCCACGGTTGATACATGTGTCCGGTGATGATGTCAGAAGCCCTTGATATGGCAATCTGATATCCCAAACCAATTAGAAAGACTATTAGATCGTCAGCACTAGGTGGAGGTTCAGATCGTATGTTGGGATTGCAGGGAGTGATTCCTAGAGCTTTGCTAAGAGTGTCAGAATTTATCTCAAATTCCCTATTATCTAGATTGCAGGGAGTGATTCCTAGAACTGTGCATTGCTTGGATAGGGCACCGAAGAAGTTTGTGTTTTTGAGGATATCAATAGACACTTTGAGGATAGGATTTTGTTGCAACTTTTGTAAGTCCACATAACAGTTACTTTTTCCAATTTCTGCCCATTGACTTTTAGGAAGGATTTCTTCGTCTGAGAGGACATTGGGTGGTGCAGAAGAAGTAATGTTCTCAGCTGAGGTTGTGTTTGCCATTGAAGATCTGAAGATATACACAACCAACAACAATGATTGGGAACATGTTAGATTATAAATGGTTAGTTAGACAATCATTGAATATACCCTTATGTCATAAACTCACAAACTTAGAAGCTCAGACAGAGTTTCCATAAGCATATTGAGATAGATTGAGTAGCATTAGTGAGTTTTTCAAATTAAGGACCCCATTTGATACATTTTTCAAGAGACAATTTGTTTTTGAATCAAAATATTAAAAATGCACATATACTAAGGAATAATGTCATGAGACAAGATACAAATGTGGAAGTGATATAACAATTTGTATGAAACAAGTTGTGATATTAAGTTGCTACAAGAGAATCCAAGTACCAATTACTCAAACAAAAGTGTTATAGTACGTCACAAAAAAGTGTGTTGTCAATACAATTTGCTACAGGAAATCCTGAATCACATTGCAATCATGAGATTATCTTAGCAATTTGCCTTTAAATATTTTAATCAACCAAGTCTCTGCTTAAAAACATGAACCAGCAAGTCGCTAATCTTATAAGGACAAGTCGCTAACAAAGATAACAGAGCCAAGTCGCTACATGAAAAATTACTAATTCGCTAACTGGTAAATACAAGTCGCCATCAACAGTAATACTGCTAAGTCGCTACAAATTAGTTCACTAAGTTGCTAACTTTACTAAGTCGCTAACTTGTAAAGACAAGTCGCCATCAACAGCAATACTGCTAAGTTGCTACAGGTCAGTTCTCTAAGTCGCTAACTTGACTGTATTTAGGAGTAGCAACTCGCCACGAAGAATTAATACACTAACTCGCTACCAAGAACGTTATCAAAGCAGATAATTCGCTATAAAGAACACAAGCATATTATTCTCATAATCATTGCAATCCATTCAACACAATCCAACCACTATCAGGAACACTTTCAGTTAATCCATACACACAAACAATTTCAGAAACACAACCAAACTCGAATCACAAAAAAAACGCTCACACATTCATTAATAAATATAATCATGAGAGTTTACAACAACCCTAGTGCATTCAAACTACCCTGAATCCATTAACACATATATCTCAGTTGTTCCATTCAACAAATCCAATAACAAACCTATATGAGGGAATCAAGAGATGAGAATTAAGATCCGTGGAATCTGTTAAGGGAAAAAGAGTTAGAAAATGCATATATTCTACATATTCAAAGGCAAGAAGCAGATCAATATGGCCTTACCACACTCAAGTCGCTAGGATGATAAGAGTACATGAGAGAGAAAAAAGAAAATAATTATTTTTAAGTTTTTGAAAAATGAAACGGCAAGTCGCTAGGTATAGGAAAGGGTTTAAGCAAGATTACCAAGTTGTCACATTTAGTCCCTGTAGTTTTGTGAGAGGTTAGCAACTCGCTATCCTAGGATCTTAATAAGTTGCTAAGGCATTACAAAGTAAGTCTCTAATCTCAAATTTACCAAACCAAGTTGCTATCTTGTCACATTATGTATTACAGACTCATCAGTTTCATGAACTTATCAGATTGCAAGCTAGCACAGATAGCATACAGAGATAATATAATAAGATAATCAAACTAACATAATGGATAAGCAAACTAACAACCTGCATTTGAGCACAAAACATAACCAACACTGGCGCAGATATAAACAAGATAACTTGAAACATTATCCCCCTCAATCAATGTAACCAGAGAACATTGATTGAATTCAACCCACCCGTTATAAAATAAGAGTATATCAGTTGTTCGAACTTCATCTATGATCCCATATCATTATTGAATGACATTTCTAGGATCGTAGATGTTATCGATAACAAAGAATATATCCTTTATTAGTTTGAGGTAAATGACTAAAATTATGAATTTAAAAAAATGAAATTTTTTGTTTTTTGTTTGTTTTTTTTTTTCATTTTTTTTTATTTTTATTTTTATTTTTTAAAGATTTGTACACAGATTTATAAGGGCGAGTTCTGATTCAAGTTGAATAGGAGTCAAATTACGAGGTACATCAATTCTGGCATGCTATAGCTCCTGAGTGAGCTATATTCATTTCTGATGGAAACCAAGTCATGAAGTTCCTGATTGAATTGAGCATTGTACCTGAAAAAGACGGAGAGCACATTGTACTTGTAGCACATGTAGAATTGCAAATGGATGGGTTAGTGACATGAGTAATCTCACTATTTGATGTATCACAGTTTAATATAGAAATATCATTATTAGAGATCCCTTTGGGCTCAATATTCTTGAAGAATTTTCCTGTGGGCATCCACTTAAGGCAAGATCTAGGTATGTAAGTCCGTTTGGATCCAGTAAACTTAAATAATCTGCCAGTGGGAATCCATTTGAAGCAGCTGCTAGTAGATTTGTGTATGTGCACTTCCCTGTTTCGACTATTTGTCCTTTTGTAATTAATTTGTTTCTTAGGGGATTGATCAGCCGATTGATGCTTCTTTTGAGAACTAGTCAGACTCCTAGTGTTCCTGATCTTTGAGCATTGAACATTAACCTGGCGTTTGTGATTTATCATAGTGGAACTAAGTAATGAAGTGACTGATTTTGTCAAAACAGTATTCGCATCAACTTGGGAGGCAAGCCTGGATTTTGATGGTTTAGATCTTTCAGTTCCAAAGGCATTGGGCTGCCTAACTATGGTATGTTTTGAGTTGTTCTGAATAGTTGATTTTCCCAAGGTTGATGGTTTTGCAAACTTAGTGTTCACCCTATTTCCAATAGATTTCCTAAGCTCATTTTTTAAGGCAACAATATTGAAACTCTTATCCTGAATTTGAGCTTTGAGAGCATTAACGTCAGCCAAAAAAGAATTTGTTTGATCAAGCAACTTGGAATTGGTCTCCTCTAAGTTCTTTCTTAATGCCTCATTTACTCTTAATAGATTGGACACACATAGAGCCAGTTCAGCATTTCTAGATTTAAGTGAATCACTCATCGCATGACAATTACATTTATGCACTTCTGAGAGTTGTAGCTTCAGATTGCATATGGTTGAGTCTTTGTCCTGAATCTGGGTTTTTAAGTGATTAATTTCAAAAAATTCTCAAAATTCTGGAAATTCCTGATTAATGCAAGTCTTTTCAGCATAAAAGCTTTCTTCCTTTTGTTGTATTGCAATTTCCAAGGAAATACAATGTTTTTCAAGAATTGAGTATTTGTTTGAAAGTTAATCATAAACCCTTTTTTCAATCATGTCATTAGTTTTAAGAGTTTTAGATTCAGGCTCAACCAAGACCGATTTAACAGTATTATGTTCAGAGTTAGGATCAAGTAGATCAGATACATTAACACATGAATTACTTTGATAAGTTAAGGGTACCTCATTGCATGAAACCTGTTCATCTGAGGATATGTCATCAGTATTCACCACATGAATCTTAGGAGTTGTCATGTAAACTGTTTCACTCTTTTCGGACTCTGAGTCTTTGAGATCAGTATAGTTGTTGTCATCCTCCTTTATTGCAACAGAACTTCTGCATTCGGTATCACTTATTTGTTCAACTGATCCATTGCATGACCTATCACAATCTTCCCTTAACATCACTTGACACCTATTCAATTCATTCAGCTTGTCATTCACTTGAGCAGCTTCCTTAATGTATATTTCCATATTACCCATAAGTTGAATAAAGGTGTTTCTGAACTCATGAATTTCCATTTCAGTGTGTTTCTTGAATGAAATTCCAGTCATGTCATCATCAAAATCTGAGGAATATTCCCCCCGGATAAGTGGTTGAAATTGTTTGAAGATTACTTGCAGAGCTGCATTAGATTTATCAGTTGTGAACTTTTCTTTGGTAATTTGAAACCACGGGTGTTCTAAGTTAATTAGCACAGTTCTTGTCAGGATGGGAAAGTCCTGACGAAGGAGAGCACTGCTTGTTCGATCCATAGTTGTAGATAAAAGTAGTTTGAGATGCTGATGAAGTAGTTGAAAGGGCTTAATGTTGCATTTCATTTGCCTTGCATCATTTGTCAATATCAAGAGTGACTCATTAGAATTGTTTTGATTATAAGTTGCTGAATCATTCACAGTAGAGCATTCTGGGTAGCAGCCTATTTCATTATTCTGTGAGGTATCATAGAGTGCAAGTACTTTGGTGATTAAAGGATCAGTGATGTAAGACATTGTGGGTTGACGAGTATCTTCTGCATGAACGACCTTAGCTACAGTGGAGATGATTGTAGGTACGTTGGTAGACATGTTTACAGATTAAACGGGATTTTATAGCTTTATGATTAAACCGGGAAATAGATTCTTTCACGGGATTTTACTAAATCAAGAGAAAACCGTATTACAGACAAGAATCAACCAAGTCGCTAAGTAACCTTGAACCAAGTCGCTAAGTAACCTTAAACCAAGTCGCTAAGTACCAAGTCTCTATAATCCCAAGTCGCTAAAACACAGTCAAGTCGCTATATAGCAACTCGATAAGATCCAAGTCGCTTTATGACAGCAAGTCGCTAAAACCCAAGTCGCTAAGTTGTCAAGTCGCTAAATAGCAACTCGCTAGGCACCAAATCGCTAACACCAAGTCGCTAACAACCTTAAGTACAAGTCGCTAACTTTCACCAAGTCGCTACCCGTAGTGGAGAATCCACTAAGTGTACTGTTTGTCGGCTTGTCTCAATAGACAAGTCGCTAAGCTCAACTCGCTAAGAACTTCAACTACAACTCGCTAACAACTTACAAAGCAAGTCGCTATCTAGAAAAACAATCCGTGGCTCAAGTCGCTAGTTAGAAAATCTCACAAACATCACTTTTCAATCCAAAAACAACTCAACCACGATGATTCAAGCATACCAAATCAAAACCCAAGCACATACAATGATTCTAAACACAAAACTACACCCAAGATTCAAACTTTAACACAAGAAATGATCCAAGTGATGCAAAAACCACTAAACTTTTTCAAACTCTAAAACCATCTAAAAGTCACTAGAAATCCAATGATATGTAAGAGATGATCAAACCATGGCTCTTGATACCATTTGTAACATATTGGATTTCATATACACATCATAACACAAACACACTTAGGCGTATAGATGATTTCTAGAGAGAGAAAGTGGGATGTTTTAGAAAGAGAAACTTGTGGAATGTTAGATTCCAAATGAACATCCAACCCTCTACCTTGCAAGGTAGAGGGTATTTATAGGTTAAAAACTAAACGACCTCCTGACGGCCTGTGGATCAGGTATACAAAGGGTAAAGACCCATCCTTCCTCCACGGTGTTGCACTAGACTAATACTAAGCTAATAACTTACTAACAACTAACATAATAAACGATATGTCTACGAGCTAACTTAAGCTAGATTATACATGGGGTGACTGATGCTTCATACTAGAATTTCCAATTCCTAACACTTAGGGGGAACAAACAACCCACTGATAGGGATATAACTGCCACTGCTTCTAAGGATGGCACTGAGAAACACCCACCGGTGCTTAAAGGATCATCGAGGGACAAAGAGTCGGAGGGAAAGGAACAACCCGCCGATACGGAACTCATTACCAATCCAGACTCTGGAGAAGACACTGGGAAAAACCCATCAGTGTCTGAGGGGTCAATGGGGGACAAAGACTCAGGGGGACAAAAACCACCTGCTGATATGGAACTTATCACCCCCACTGGTCTTCTTACTGTGACTGAAGTTAATGACATACTGTTTTCTGATGAATAAATAGCTGATGACAATGAGGAAGAAATTTTTTCTGTTGGAGAAGAAATGGACGCTGATGTTCAACAACAAGAACAAGAACATCAGCTTGATCCAAAGAAGCCTGAGGAGTCACCCTTTCAAGCTGATGATGACTCCTCCGCTTCTTCAGACTCTTCAACCTCTGACGAACTGAAGCAATATGATAACACTCTTCCACTCACTGAAAGACAGCTTGTCATGTGGTTAAAAAAGGCTACAAGGAGGCTATACTCTGGTGTTACTGATACTCTCTGGGATCAACATGTTGAAGCAGCTGCAAGTTATGTCGATCTGAAAGCTAAAGTGGTTGCTAACCATGAGAACAATGATGAGCACAGGGATTTCATCTATGTCCATCTTGACAAGCTAGATGACAACCTGAAGAAGTTTCTCCAAACCTTTCAGGATGCTCACACTAAGCTGGATGAAATCAAAGAATCTGTCAAAGAAGACCCTGCACTAAACTCTAATGTGCTTGAGGCTACGGAGACCTACATGAAGAACTCATCCAGTCTCACTGAACTCATCACAATGCTTAACACTGCAAATGTTCAGGGTCTTACCTCCTATGTGCAGGATATTCAGTCCATCTTGGGCTCACTGGATACAAGGGTTACGAATCTGGAAAAATCCTCTTCTTCTATGGCCTAGAATGACAACACTGGAAACATCTCAGGCCAATCTTGATGAAGAGGTCACAAATATTCAACAAGATGCATCAGACATCAATTCCATGGTCTCAAAGATCTATCAAGCCTTCAAGGGTCAAGATGCTCCTTCTCCCTTAGTGACACAAACAACTCTTGCTCTTATTGACGCTGCGGCAACAGTTGAGGGGGAGAGAGCTACTAAAGGGACTTCCTCTCACACTGAGGGGAAGCCACATCAACCTATATCTGCAACACCCATCTCATCCATCCCACCATCAGGAACACGAATCACAACAATCTCAGTGACAACAACAACAACAACACCAGTGGTCACAACTACACCTCCAGTAATGTCAACAACTTCCTCATCAGTTCCTCCTTAGGACAAGGGAAAAGGTATCATGATCAACCCTGAGCCAGTCAAGATTCCTTATGAGATTGGTGGCAAAAAGTACTTGTTCACTCCCGACCAACTAACTGCCTATCTTGAGAAGGAAGAAAAAATCAAGAAACTGGCTGAGGAGGAGCAAAGAAGAAAAGATGCCTTGGTTAAAGTGGTTCATGAGGAAGCAGAGAAGATTGGGATCGATCCAAAGACACTAAAAAAGGGACAAGCTGGTCTTAAGTTTAAAGAAGCTCAGGTTGCTGAGATGATTGCCCTAAGAAAAAGGCTAGATGAAAAGAACAAGAAGGCTGCCGCAATAAGGTAAGCAAGGATCGATCACTACAACTAGACCATGACAAGCAGAAGGGCCCCTGGGAAAATTACTGATGTGAAAATCATCCCCAGATCCAAACCACTGGCAATGAATGTCTATAGGGTGGATGACAAGAGAGATTTTGAAGTTCAAGATCCGTTTAAATTCATTTACTTTATGATCACTGAACTTGATGAACTTGGCCCTATTATGGAAAAGAAGAAAAATGTGGTTGTCAAAGATTTGATGAAGTCTCTCAGCTTAAGGTATGAAAGACTGAGGGATGCACCAGCTCAACTTGGAATACAATCAGCTCTCCCTGAAGCTCAAGGATCTCAATCTCATTCATCACAAAGAAAAAGGAAGAGAGTTGAATCCGAGCCTGAAGCTAAGGTCCTTGGTTTTGATTGTAATAAAGAGCTGCCTGCAGGGGTAAAATTTGTGAATTGCTTGGTCATTGAAGAGCCTGAAAGAGGACTCTTCTTCATTGATGTATATGGAAACCCAGAATTTCAAAGGTGGAGTGATATCGATCAGGCAGGTGTAGCTACAATGTTGAGTTACATAACAGTAGCCTCTCAAATTCAGTCTCCTGCAAACATCAGGTTCTGTGCTGACCTTAATGCCAAAGTAAGAGCTCATCCTTACAAAGCAACTCTACTTTCCAAGAAGCCAAATCTAGAAGCACTGGGAATCCACCTTAGTTGATATCATTGAAACTAATCATTTCTTCTTTTGTACTAGTGATAGGAACTTTGTAATCTTATGAATAAACGATGTATGTTTTGTTAAAAAAAATCAGTGTTCCTTATTATGTTCATTAGTACACTCAGTGTAAGAAGAAGCCATTTTCTCACTTACACTGATCAAACACTTAGGCTATTTGTATATCCAAATAGGGGGAGACTGTTGGGTTCAGTAAATACCCAAACCCCTTAATCCTAGGATTTTAATAGAAAATACCCTAAGTGTTTAGATCCTTAAACACTAACAAGTCACTAAGCGCAAAGCCATTCAGTGAGATGTCTTCGGGATACTCAGTAAGAGACAAAGAAGTCTCTCCACTCAGTAAGGCGGAACTTAAGAGGTGAAGACTGAGTCAAGAAAAAGATGGTGGATTCAGTGAGTGATGACAATAACTCACTGAATCCCAAAACTCCTCACCAACTACTGCCACTGAAGACAATACTAAAGATAAAGACTGAAGGCTAAAGAGACTGAAGAATGAGCGGGACAAGGCGGGATAATTTTGAATAGATAAGACGAAGTCCTTTTCAACACAAGTCAAACTTTCCATGAATCGCTAACTACCATGCTCAGTGTCATCGCTGACAAGAAGAAAGAAGCCTTGTCACTTACTCTAAATAGCCATTGTAAACAGAGACAAAATACATCAGTATTTTGTCTTCTGTAACATGTCAGTTTGTCCTTTAGGATATAGTTAAAAACCATACATTTATAAATAGCCATAAGAGATGGAGTGAAAAATTTTAAGCTTGTGCAATCAATTGTGAAAAACACACACAGACAATCTTTCACTCCTCCAAATACGACTATGTCCCTGAGATAGCTGAGGGGTACCTGAATAGTTGTGCTTAGACTTAGCCTAAGCTTTGTGAGGAGTTATACCATAGTTGTCATTTCAATCCCAAGTACTATTCCGCAAATACTTGGGTAATGTATTCTTTTTTATTCATTTTAATAAAGAATATAAACGTTGAAAATTACTCAGTGTGTTTATCTTGTTAAAACTTATCTTTACTTGCATTACTTCAGTCATGATTCACAATTAGTAGTTTTTTTTATTGTTTTAAGCTACTTGTGAAACGGGAACAACAATATTTTACGATCTTCTAATGTTTTGTCGATAACAAACGTAAAATTATTTTAATGAAACAAATAAAATAAGTAAATGGTTTGAGCCAATGGTTTACTAACATATTTACATTTTTATATAAAACACTAAACAAGTAATAGTGTTTACATCTTATAGAAATATATATGTATAACAACTAGTGTTTACATAATATGGAAATGTGTATATATTGTAATGGGTAATGTAATGTGTTAATACAAATAAGCCGTAAAAACGTTTATTTATATTTTACGATCTTCTAATGTTTTGTCGATAACAAACGTAAAATCATTTTAACGAAACAAATAAAATAATACGTAAATGGTTTGAGCCAATAGTTTACTAACACACTTACCTTTTCATATAAATCACTAAACAAGTAATAGTGTTTTCATGTTATAGTAATGCATATGTATAACAACTAGTATTTACATATTGGGTAGATATATACATACTTAGTATGTATTATAATGGGTAATAGAATTGGTAGAAGTTTAAGTATTTGACCCATTGACTTAATACATTGAATGTAGTTGGGTAAAACCCAAAGTCCATGACCCATACCCATGGAGCATGATCCATAATCCATGACCCATTGCAAGACATCATGCATAAGTCATAATGGATATTATCCATGACCCATGGAGCTAACCCATAACCCACTGACAAGATCCATTGCATCTTCTAGATATATTGTATCTACTTGGATACCCATGGTCCAAAGTCTAGGACCCATGACCCATGACCCATAACCCATGGATAATGAGGAGCGTCTCACGGATCCCTCAGAATACACTAGACGGATCCCTCCAACAAGGGATCCGTGGAACAGTAGAATGTTTTTGTCTATAAATAGTGAGCCATTTCTTCATTGTAGGTTGCCACTCCTACACATACTTTCTCCTAGTATTGTAAACTCTCTAACCTCAGATCCAAGGGATCATTCTATGTAGTTTGTTTTTGTTTTTGTGTGATTCTCTAGGTTCCTCTTAAAGGCAAGATCACCACCTCTTGAAGTCAAGCAAGCTCAAGTCCATGAGTTGCCATGCTTCGTCATCATCAAGACTACTGAAGTTCTCTTGTTGATAGTTCTTTCTTTCTCTCTAGAAGTGTTGTGTCAAAGGAATTAGTAAAGGATGCCAAAAGGGTCAAGTCGAAGGCATTAGTGAAAAGTGTTGAACGTCCGTGTCAAAGGAATTAATGAAGGATGCCAAAAGGGTCAAGTCTAAGGCATTAGTGAAAGGTGCCAAAAGATCATGTCAAAGGCATTAGTGAAAGATGCCAAGGGTGTACAATCGATATGGTGCATTGATGTACAAATAGAGATAGGTTGTGTCCAAGGATATTGATATCCTTGATGATATTGTAATAAGGAGTAGGTCTCCTTTGGGATTGGTGTTGTGTAGTGTTGGGTAGTAGTTCCTCCTTTGTAATGGAACTCGGTATCTAGCCTTGTACCGGATAAAGTGTAGGCGACGTTGTGATAGGTTTGGTTCTACCTCGTTGAAGAACCCGGTGTCTAGCCTTGTACCGGAAAAAGAGTAGGCGACGTTGTGAAGGATTCTCCGCCATAAAGAGTTGTGTCGTGTAGTGATTACGAACTCTCGAGTAGGTGACTCGGGGAGTGGAGTAGGTCAATGAATGTTTCCTTGTAGCCGAACCACTATAAACACTCGTGTCGTGGTTTTATGTTTCTTTCTCTTTACCTTTGCATTACATATTTTCATATCTATCTATCAACATCAAACATACACAATTAAATATATTGACATAAGTTGATCTAAATATTTTAAAACGAAGTTTTAATCGGTAAAACTATTCAAACCCCCCCCCCCCCCCCCCCCCCCCCCCCCCCCCCCCCCCCCCCCCGCCCTCTTCTAGTTTTCGACAATTGGCATCAGAGCTTCGTTGCCAAGTTTCTTAAGAGTATACTGTACTTTTAAAAACTTGATACGATCCATGTATGATTGAAAACTACAAGGAAGGAAATTTTTTAAAAACAAAAGGTCAAGTTTTACAATCATCATATTTTATAATATTGGATAATGATAGATCTTTCTAATGATATCTCGGCTATTCGAGAGCCTTGATCATCACTCCTTACATAAGGATTATTTACATTTCATCTATGTCAATAAGTATCCATGTAAGACTTCTCATATTATGATAAAATGGGATTTTATCATAATCTTTGAAACTTCCCAAAGAATTATGATTTATTCATAAAAAGGGAACCTCGTCAAATAGGACTAGCAAAACACGTCAAAACCCAAAAAACATAAGTTATAGAGCATAAACATCAACCCTAGCCAAGAATTAGAACTTCCAAACCAAAATTATCAAAGATCACTTAATCTGTCAATTTGCTGATATGTCGGATCCCTGTGCTTGAACTAGCCGGATCCCTCATACAAGGGATCCATGCAACAGAAGACAAAATAAGAAAGAAATGATCACTGTGGAAGTTCCAGTCTTCACTTTACTCTTTCAAAACTCACGAACATAAAACCCAATATACTATTCACAAGAGTTAATTGATCATCTTCTCCAAGGAAACAATCTCTTGTGTAAGTATAATCTTCACTACATTGTTGTTTCCATTCCTTGATTCCTAGGATTACAATTTTCATCTTTAGAAATTGAGCTCAAATGGGTTTGTCACAATTTGTCACCACATTATTTTCTAAGATAAACTAAATCAAAGAATCCACATTGTTAATACAAATTAAACTCATTTTTTGAACTCAATGAAGATGTTTTGAGCAAAATTGTGATAAATCCCATTAGGTTACTATTCACACAATTAACACCACATTGTGGTTTTGATGTTTAGGACCAATCATGCCTAGCAATCGTCAACAAGACTACCATGACACCGCTCACTATGTTCCCATGTATCATCGTAAGGAAGGCTTGAGCCCGGATGATCGAAAAGCCTTTAAGATGTTGGAAAAGAGACTATTCCACCAAGGACGAGTGGTTGAACCCTCATTCATCAACAACACCAACATTCGCCAAGTCTTTGGGGCAATCAACTTCAATTGTCACTTGGACATTAATGAGCAAATTTGTCCGGTGTTTGTACTAGAGTTTTACAAGACCATGAGAATCATTCGGAATGAAGATGGAACCATTTCAATAGCCTTCATCATCAATGAGCACAAGTTCACCTTCACTCTTGTAGAGTTTGCAAGGATACTCCGTATCCCATGTCAAGGAGTGTGTATGTACTCTAACGAATGGTCGTTGGCAGAGCTACATGACATGGTGGATCATTACGAGGTATACTTCACAGTCATCCTGGAAGCAACTACGGTAAGGGATACCGTCTTCATGGAAAGAGCATCTCCAGCAAGAGTCACGAGAAACTCCAAGGTGATCTATAGGGATCCATTTCAAATGGAGCTTTCGGAAATGTTCCCATTATACAAGAAATGGGAACTCGTGCTAAGGGAGAATGTACTTTGCTTGGGAGGAAATAAGGATCATCCCAATGCTTGCCTAAGCTTCATGATCTATTGCCTAGTAACCGGCACTCACTTCAACCTCACCTATTACATGGTAAAAAGAATGGCAAGTATGAAAATCATGGACAAGATGGTACTCCCGTATGCCATGCTCTTGAATCGTCTAGAAACCTTCGTCTTTGCTCTAGATCCTTCTCCTTATTCCTATGACCACACTTTTTGCAACAAGGTCATGGTGCCTCTATCCGATGGAAAGACTACAAGGATCATGGTGGATGGCAAGAGACCTCACCCACCAACGGACTCATCGGATGAAAGAGAAAGAGAAGGACAAGGAAGCAGCAACCCCCTTGGCAGCGTCCATCTCGACCCCTTAGCATACATCAACCAATTGCCGGATGTCCCAAGACCTTCACAAGAGTTCCAACAAACTAGGGGAATATTCCAATGTTTTGCTAACTTCCTCATGAAGAAGAAAAAGTAGAGATGGAGGGGTGAAGAGTGAAGGCGATAGAGATGGAGATGAAGATGGAGGTGAAGTAGGAGGATGAGTGGAAGGAAGGTAAGGTCTTAGACCTTAATTTGTGAACAATTTATGAAACAATGGTCTGTAAACAATCTAAACAATATTTATGTAGTTTAGGACGTAGCTCGTAGAAGATGGCATAACTTAGACTAAGACATTCTAACTTAGGAACCGGGAAAATGAGAATTTTACGACAACTTGATCTCATTCAATTAGTCGATGTCACTCATTTTGCTTACATTCTAGTCATCCCCACTTACTATGCGTTATATTTGTTTTTTGCATACGTTTATTGAATGTAAAAAGGATTAGGATGAGTATTTGCTAAAGAGTACAAAAACTGCACATTTGCTGAGAAGCTGTTGGTCAGCAGTAGCCGGATCCCTGGGCTATAACTAGCCAGATCCCTCAGATGAGGGAACTGTAGGATCCGGTAAACAGACATGTAGCTACAGACCTTTATACATCAAACCATTACCCTAGACCACATCATACTAGCTAAACATGATTCTTTAACCACTTAAATCTTCCTCAAGCTCAGTAGGTCTCACACTCGCCCATAGCTAACTTAGGATCAAATTCAAAATGCTTTTGATTTATCAATTCACCTAAACTCACCATATTTCTGCTCCAATACTCACACATTGTTCCTCTCATCTCAAAACACTTAGCTTGATATTTCTCTCAATTTTAGCAAATTGATTTTAGTCATCCTTACCTAAAAATAGGCTTAAAACTAGTTTTTCATTTCTTTTTATTTCTTTTGAATTTTTTAAATTTCTCTCAAGCCACCATCTGATCTCTAGGATCAATTATCATTTTCAAATCAATAAGCATCATCCTTAAACACTTAGTTGCACTCTAAAAAAGGTCCATTTTCCTACCAAAAATCACCATTAAGTACCCTCACTCCTTATGGTTGGACATTTAAGTCACATATCACTTAAGACATCTAAGGAAAGTCAAACCCTCAAGAATTATAGGTACTACACCTTAAAAGAGCCTAATCACTTCACCACTTTGCTGTCTGCCAGACGGATCCCTAGTGAGAGGGAACCGTGGGATCCGTATCTACAGAACAGCTTGCGATCATCTTTTGTTCCAAATATCAAACCCTTTTTGGTAATCTAAACACTTTTGCTTATCATTTAATGACTCCCTATAGTAGAACAACACCATAGTTGACCTTGGTGCATGCCAAATTTCTTAGTGGTCAAGAATTTAATCCATTAACTCAACTTTATCCTTTATAAACCAAGCACTCTTAAGAGCTTAAGTCACTATTCATACCACAATCCAAAAATCGGTAGTTAAGACTTCCACTACTCCCTCTCCTTCACTATGACTAAAGCATCTAGTAAGAACTCTTCAACCAAAGGTTCATCCAAAAAGAATACTCATATGGTCCATGAGATATCATCCACCGAGTCATCACCCGTAAAAAGTCCAAATGCTAGAATTCCCCCTCAACAAACTCAAACAACAATAGCTAAAAGAACTGCTAGAATTAGCGTTCGACCCTTTGAATTGAAAAAGCTTCATCAAACACTCCTAGCTCTAGTAAAACACCCAAGCCTTCATTTCAAGAACCTAGACTACATTCCTTTATCGAACCTCTTTCCAATCCAAATCTCTACTCATTAGAGCACTCCCCACCAAGGACTTCTCACTCACCAACTTTCTCGTTAAATAGGGAACCACTTACATCACCCAATAGTCCATCCTTGGAGATAAGGAATCACCAAAAATCCAACCACATAAAGGACTTTCCATTACCACCACCAACTCATGCATCATCACCCTCACTTTTAGTAGAACCACATCCTACATTGCTCAACACACCTCCACCATCTTTTGTGGAACTTCCTCAAAACATCTCAACTCCTCCGGTTTCTAGTCATGACAATAATTGCTCTAATTGTCAATTCACCCAAGGACTTGTTCAAGAAGTACGAAAAGAGTTGCATTTCAAGTTTAATCATCTCCTTGAACGATTGGACCAAATCAACAAGTCTACTCATCCTTATATTCAAGCACATTGATGCTTTTTAGGCTACAATCACTTCTTAGAACTAGTAGAAAATGTATTACATTTTTGATTCATTCTCTTAGTTTTAGAGATATGTAGATCATTTCTCATATTTTTATTGAATGAAATTACATGTTATATGCCCTATTGTCTTGAGAATATGTTTGGTGCCTTAATACATATCTCATTTTGATGTTAACATCACTTTTTACATCACCATTGTTGTCTTAAGCTTACAGACAGACGGATCCCTCACTTTAGCGTAGATGAATCCCTCCAAAGAGGGAACCGTGGGATCCGTACAACATAAGACAAATTTATTACTAACGTGTGTCTTATTTGCAGGGAATTATGCATTATATACTTGTTTTCTAACATTTATTTTGTAGATTTTCAAAATACACATGAAGACTTTGACACCCTTAGCTAGGGAGAGTTTCTTGTCAAAGCAAAACATTGAAAAATTATTTGCAATATCATTCACATAGGATTACATTACATGACGTCCTCCTTGCAAATGTGCAATCATCAAGGGGGAGCATATTCGTCACAAAGACGAAACCATTTGCAAACATAATTGCAATGCACTAGTTTAGTATTTCTACTTACTTGACGCCCTCACAAAGGGATGGACTCGTCAAGGAGGTGCTAAGACGAGAATACTTCTCCTCACTTACTCTCTATTTTTCATCTTTTATTTCTTTTCACATGTTTTTCTTAAAACAACGTGTTAGTTTCTTTTCGACGCTCTTTTTGTTTCGACAAAAAGGGGGAGAAGGGAGTAAAAAAACTAAAATTCAAACTTTTATGAATTTTAGTTTTTCTTAAAATAATCTTATGTTTTGTCATCAACAAAAAGGGGGAGATTGTTAATACAAATAAGCCGTAAAAATGTTTATTTATATTTTACGATCTTCTAATGTTTTGTCGATGACAAACGTAAAATCATTTTAACGAAACAAATAAAATATGTAAATGGTTTGAGCCAATAGTTTACTTACACACTTACATTTTCATATAAATCACTAAACAAGTAATAGTGTTTTCATGTTATAGTAATGCATATGTATAACAACTAGTGTTTACATATTGGGTAGATATATACATACTTAGTATGTATTATAATGGGTAATAGAATGGGTAAAAGTTTAAGTATTTGATAATGGGTAAAAGTTTACATATTGACTAGATGCATTGCGTCTTCTAGAAACATTGTATCTACTTGGATACCCATGGTCCAAAGTCTAGGACCCATGACCCATAACCCATGGATAATGAGGAGCGTCTCACGGATCCCTCAGAATACACTAGACGGATCCTTCCAACAAGGGATCCGTGGGACCCGTGGAACAGTAGCATGTTTTTGTCTATAAATAGTGAGCCATTTCTTCATTGTAGGTTGCCACTCCTACACATACTTTCTCCTAGTATTGTAATCTTTCTAACCTCATATCCAAAGGATCTTTCTATGTAGTTTGTGTTTGTTTTTGTGTGATTCTCTAGGTTCCTCTTAAAGGTGAGATCATCACCTCTTGAAGTTAAGCAAGATCAAGTCCATGATTTGCCATGCTTCGTCATCATCAAGACTACTAAAGTTCTCTTGTTGATAGTTATTTCTTTCTCTCTAGAAGTATTGTGTCAAAGGCATTAGTGAAGGATGCCAAAAGGGTCAAGAAGAAGGCATTAGTGAAAAGTGTCTAAAGTCCGTGTCAAAGGCATTATTGAAGGATGCCAAAAGGGTCAATTCTAAGGCATTAGTGAAAGGTGCCAAAAGATCATGTCAAAGGCATTACCGAAAGATGCCAAGGGTGTACAATCGATATGGTGCATCGATGTACAAATAGAGAAAGGTTGTGTCCAAGGATATTGATATCCTTGATGATGTTGTAATAAGGAGTAGGTCTCCTTTGCGATAGGTGTTGTGTAGTGTTGGGTAGTAGTTCCTCATTTGTAATGGAACTCGGTATCTAGCCTTGTACCGGATAAAGTGTAGGCGACGGTGTGATAGGTTTGGTTCTACCTCGTGGAAGAACCCGGTGTCTAGCCTAGTACCGGAAAAAGAGTAGGCGACGTTGTGAAGGCTTCTCCGCCATAAGGAGTTTTTTGTCGTGTATTGATTACGAACTCTCGAGTAGGTGACTCGGGGAGTGGAGTAGGGCAAGGAAGGTGTCCTTGTAGCTTAACCACTATAAACACTCGTGTCGTGATTTTGTGTTTCTTACTCTTTACCTTTGCATTACATATTTTCATATCTATCTATCAACATCAAACATACACAATTAAATATATTGACATAAGTTGATCTAAATATTTTAAAACGAAGTTTTAATCGGTAAAACTATTCAACCCCCCTCTTCTAGTTTTCCACAATTGGCATCAGAGCTTCGTTACCAAGTTTCTTAAGAGTATACTGTACTTTTAAAAACTTGATACGATCCATGTATGATTGAAAACTACAAGGAAGGAAATTTTTAAAAAACAAAAGGTCACGTTTTACAACCATCATATTTTATAATGTTGGATAATGATAGATCTTTCTAATATTTTCCTTGTTGAGAATTCTCCATACTAGGATTTAGGCATCCTAAGAAGATCATGAAGAATTTCTCTCTAATACTTCTTTTCTCAAAAAGAAATATTTAACAAAGGTGTTAATACAAATAAACCGTAAAAACGTTTATTAATATTTAGCGATCTCTTTGTGTTTTGTTGATAACAAATATAATGTTATCATAAGTAAAATTGTAAGGATACATGTTATTTTTGTAAAGCATTTATATATAGTCATTTAATACAAATTGTTGTAATAGTTTATTAGGATGGGTAAAAATCACAACCCATGGAGCATATCTATAACCCATAGTATTGACCCATATCCATTTGACTAGATGCATTGCATCTATTAGATACATTGTATCTAATGAAATACCCATGGACCAACCCATAACCCATGACCCATAACTAAAAAACCCATGGGCAAAGAGGAGCGTCTCACGGATCCCTAGCTTTACACTAGACGGATCCTTTGAGGGAGGGATTCGTGGGATCCGTGGAACAGTGGCAAGATTTTGCCTATAAATAGAGAGCCATTTCTTCATTTCTCTTCACCCCTCTACTTACTAACTCTCTCATATACTCTTACTCTCTTCTAACAAAAGATCACTTGATCTAGAGAGTTGTTCTTCTTTCTTCTATTGTGATTCTCATATAGGTCCTATTCTAAGGCGAGATCACGAGCTTACTACAAGTCATCCAAGCAAGGGGTCCTTGATTGGTTTGTTTCTCCATAATATTTTTGTAGCAAAGATCTTGTACTTGATATTTCACATAGCTGTTGTCTAATAGTCGTTTTGGTTTGGTCCTCCGTGTTACGGACACAGTATTTAGCTTTGTACCGGAAAAAGGTGTAAGCAACGTTGTAAAGGCTTCTCCGCCAAGTTGAAGGAGTTTGTTGACATAGTGCTTGAACTATCGAGTAGGTGACTCGGGGAGTGGAGTAGGGCAAGGAAGGTGTCTTTGTAGCCGAACCACTATAAATCGGTTGTGTCATTTCTTTCCCTTGCTTTACTTTATTTACATTCATTACTCTTAGATCTATACGTTATCTTCATCTATACGATTTCACATAACATTGAATCTAAAGTTTTTTAGAAACTAACTTAAAATCGGCAAAACTATTCACCCCCCCCCCCCCCTTCTAGTTTTCCACAATTGGCATCAAGAGCTAAGTTTATAAAAGTTTTAAAGTAAATCGTATTTTAAAAACTTTTCGATCACTATGGGTTCTGAAAACTACAAGGAGGGGCAATCTATGCAACGACCACCACTACTTGAAACTAATGGTTTTATATATTGGAAAAATAGATTCGAAACGTATATGAAGTCTAAAGATATTGATCTTTGGTACATCATTGTTGAAGGCGATTTTGAAGCCACCTCAAAAGATGAAAATGGAGTTTTAGTTAACATACCTCATGATAAACTCTCCGATGAAATTAAGAAAAAGCTTTCCAAAAATAGTGAAGCTAAAATGGTTTTGTATAATGCTTTACTCAAAAAGGAATTCGAAATAATCTCCATGCTCAAAACCTCTAAAGAAATTTGGAATTCTTTAGTTGTAACTCATCAAGGTAATCAACAAGTGAAAAACAATAAAATAGATCTATATGTTCAACAATATGAACAATTTTCAATATCGGATGAGGAAACTATAGATCATTCTTTTGCTAACTTTAATACTATAATTACATCTTTACAAGCACTTGATGAATCTTTCTCTAGCCGTAACCATGTTAGGAGATATCTAAGGGCACTTCCATCCAAGTGGAGATCTAAGGTGACGGCAATCAAAGAGTCAAAAGATTTGACAATTCTCACCCTTGATGAACTCATAGGCAATTTAAAGGTCTATGAGCTTGTCCTTGCTAAGGATTCCGAAGCCTCAAAAGTGAAAGAGAAGCACAAATCTCTTGCCCTAAAAGCCAAGAAGGCCTCAAGTGATGAAGAGAACTCCTCTTCGGATAGTGATGATGAGGAGTATGCCATGGCGGTAAGGGACTTCAAAAATTTCTTTAAAAGGAAGGGAAGATACGTCAAACAACCGTATGGCGACAAGAAAGGATTCCGAAAAAGCAAAGAGGACGAGAAGCCAAGGGATGATCGTGCTTGCTTTAAATGTGGGGACCCAAACCACTTTATTAGTAAGTGTCCCAAACGCGATGATCAAAAGGCATTCGTGAGCGGCTCGTGGGGAATGAGCGAGGAGAAGGACGAAGAAATTTGTCTCATGGCAAATGACGAGGTATGTCACGAATACTATAGTAGCTCATCAATAGATGATGACTCATTGCATAATGAATATGATAAACTTTGCAAAATTAGTTTAAAAGTATTCAACAAAAACAAGTTTTTGAAAAATCAAAACCAACGTTTAGATAAGGAAGTCATAGAGTTAAGGGCAAAATTGAAACGTCTAGAAAAGGGCAAGATAGCAAGTGGCGAATGTGAACTTTGCGTTCAACTTCAAACACTAGTAGATCAACTAGATTCTAAGATTGCTAGAATGAGTACTAATACTCTAGATATGATATTAGATAGTGTTAAAACAGGAAACAACCAAAAAGATTTAGGTATTCAGCAACTTAATGCGTCAACTAGTGAAAACAAAGAAACACAATTCGTAAAAGCAATGGAAAAATAAGCCACTGTTGTGGCGGATCCCACGGATCCCAAAAAAAGGGAACCGGCTAGTGTACAGCCAGGGATCCGTGGGTCTGCTGAAGCAAACAGTGGTAATAAATAGCTTCCTTTTCTAGAACTGATTTTGTCATCGTTAATAAGAAGAAACCAACACATATTACCATTAGACAACCACCCCCAAGATATAATCAAAGTTTTGTAAGAAACAAAGGTCCATCATTTTCAAAACCAAACACATCTAGGAGACCTAATAATGTTTACCCGAGAAATAACCATCAAATGGGATGGAACCCAAATATGCAAAATGGTTTCCCATTTCAAAACTTTGCACCATGGAATGCATATTCACCTTATCCATACATGTCTAACATGAACGGAATGTTTAACACTAATGGACCCATGAACAAATGGAGGCCAAACTTTTGAGTTAATTGTTTTCTTAGGTGTGCTTAAAGGTCGACCTAGATCCGGATGAATGGGTCAAGGATAGCGGGTGCACGAGGCACATGACCGGCAATAAAGATCTATTCTCCACATATGAATCCTTCAATGGAGGAAATGTGGTGTTTGGAAATAGCAAAAGTAAAATCATCGGTAAAGGTACGATTTCTAACAAATCTCTAACCATTAACAATGTGTGTCACGTAGAAAACCTATACTTTAACCTCTTAAGTATAGGACAAATATGTGATAAAAAGTGCAATGTACTTTTTACCGAAACCGGTAGTAAGATATTAAAAAACGGCATCACCATAGGTAGAGGAATTAGGAAACATGGAATCTACGTCATTAAAATTGGTAATGAACCTAAAGACAAACTTTGTCTTACCTCTATGGATGATACTTCGACCTTATGGCATCGAAGATTGGGTCATGCCAATATTCGACTTCTTCAATCGCTATCATCCAAAGATCTAGTAAGAGATCTACCAAAATTAAAATATGAACATCACTTTTGTGATGCTTGTAACATAGGAAAACAAGTCCATTCTAGTCACAAAGCTAAAAACATGGTGTCTACAACTAAGTGTCTAGAGCTACTACACATGGATTTATTTGGTCCATCCGCTATCCAAAGTTATGGAGGCAACTACTACACTTTGGTTATAGTGGATGATTATTCTAGGTACGCATGGACTAAATTCTTAAAGAACAAAACTGAAATATTCAATCATTTTGAAATATTAAGTAAGAAAATCCAAAGACAACTAGGAAGTCCTATAGTGTCTATTAGAACGGATCATGGTAGGGAATTCGATAATGAAGTGCAATTTGGAGATTTTTGTGATGCTAATGGTATTACTCACAACTTCTCGGCTCCTTGCACTCTACAATCGAATGGGGTAGTTGAAAGAAAGAATAGAACCCTGCAAGAAATGAGTCGCACCATGTTAAATGAGCAATCCATACCTCAAAAGTTTTGGTGCAATGTCGTTGATACCTCAACATACATACTTAATCGAGTCTTAATTAGACCAATTTTAGGTAAAACTCCATACGAGTTACTTCGAGGCAAAAAGCCTACGTTAGATCACTTTAGAGTCTTTGGTAGCAAATGTTTTCTACTCAACACTAAAGATTACCTTACAAATTTTGATCCTAAATCAACCGAAGGTATCTTTTTAGGTTATTCTCCTAATAGCAAAGCCTACGTCATATTAAATAAAGAAACAATGAAGGTTGAAGAGTCATTAAACGTTAAATTTGATGAAAGTCCACCAAAACCTTCTCCATCTCTTGTCGATGACGAGATTGTCGAAAGCGAAGCTATTGTAATAAAGAAAAAGATAAACGAAGAAGAAAAACCTTTAAATGATGAAATCATAAATATTATAGAGTCAAAAGATCACCCCGTAGATAAGGTCATAGGAAAGCTAAATGAAAGAACTTTAAGGTCTCAAGTTCAAAACCAAAGTAGCTTGTTTTGTTTTGTCTCAACCATAGAACCTAAGAATACACAAGAAGCCATAAAAGATGAAAGTTGGGTAATGGCCATGCAAGAAGAGTTAAATCAATTTGTTTCTAATGATGTTTGGACACTTGTCCCTCCACCTAGTAATCAAACCATAATAGGAACCAAATGGGTTTATAAAAACAAGTTAGATGCAAACGGTGTAGTGTCTGGAAACAAAGCTAGACTCGTTTCCCAAGGGTATAATGAACAAGAATGAATAGACTTTGATGAGACCTATGCCCCCGTGGCTAGATTAGAGTCTATAAGAATACTTCTTGCTTATGCTTGTGCTAATGATCTTAAGCTTTATCAAATAGATGTCAAAAGTGCTTTTCTAAATGGTTTTATTAATGAAGAAGTATATGTAGCTCAACCTCCGGGCTTCATCGATTTTGAAAAACCTAAACATGTGTATAAGCTAAAGAAAGCCCTTTACGGTCTTAAACAAGCTCCAAAAGCTTGGTATGATACACTCAAGTCGTTCTTAATCAAACACAACTACACCATGGGGTTAGTTGATAACACACTTTTTACTAAGAAAAAGGAGTCACATATAATCATTGTTCACATATATGTAGATGATATTATATTCGGATATACTTGTCAAGACATGTGTGATGATTTCTCTAAAATCAAGCATGACGAGTTCGAGATGAGTATGATGGGAGAACTTAGTTTCTTTCTTGGTCTACAAATCAAAGAAGTAGAAGATGGTATCTTCTTTAATCAATCTAAATACATTAAAGAAATGTTAAAGAAATTCGGTTTAGAAGAGTCAAAACCAATTAGGACACCAATGTCATCTGACACTAAACTCACTAAAGATGAAGACGGCGAATCCGTTGATAACACAAAATATCGTGGCATGATTGGTAGCCTTCTCTACCTCACGGCTAGTAGGCCGGATATCATGTTTAGTGTTTTTCTATGTGATAGGTTTCAAGAAGATCATAAAACATCACATCTAGAAGCCGTCAAAAGGATATTTAGATACATTAAGGGTACGACTCAATTAGGATTATGGTATCCTAAGGGTACGGGAGTAGAAACAATTGTATATGCAGATTCTGACCATGCAGGTGATTATGTTGACCGAAAAAGTAAAAGTAGGGTATGTACTTTTATGGGATGTTGTTTAACATCTTGGTTCTCAAAGAAACAAACGGCATTAGCAATATCAACAACCGAAGCCGAATATGTCTATGCGGGCAAAGCATGCCAACAAGCACTATGGATGAAACAAGCGTTAGTTGACTACGACATTCATCCAAGTGACATAGCCATTCTATGTGACAACAAAGGTGCCATCGATTTAAGCAAGAATCCGGTATTACATTCTCGTACAAAGCATATAGAGATCCGTCATCACTTCTTAAGAGACAATGTTTAAAAGGGGAACATCTCTATTGAGAAGGTAGCGTCCGAAGACAACATAGCTGACGTCCTCACCAAACCATTGAAACGGGAACAATTTAACCTACTTCGTCTTGGTCTTGGTCTCATGGAACAATCGTCGTAACTTGCTTTTTAACTCTACAAGGTATGTAAACACTAGCCTTCTTCTATCTGAGTCTAGGATCTCTATTTCACGCACAACTCACAAGCAATACGGGAATTTTCAAAACCCAAGATACTTTTTTCACTTATAACTCATAGTTTTCTCTTATTTTTTAAAATAAGTACAAGTTGCAAACACGTAATTACATACACATTTTCTTTTCAAAGGATAAACGTTTTTATTCACACATAGAAACCTCTTTTCAAAATGTTTTCCAAAAAGATACGTCTTCCCGTATCACTTTCACAAAAGCCATTTCTCACGTCTAGGAAAAATCGCTTTTTCATTATTAATACAAAGTAAAAACCCTTTTTCATTGCATCTCATGTCTTTTGAATGCTAAAGAGGACACATAACTATTATGTGTTTTCGGGTACATTCATTTAAGCAGCAATGAATTAGGAGCACTTGGGGTTATCTCACATAATAGTGTGCTTTTTCACTTCTAGTTTATTTTTTCTTTCTTTTTAGGAGTCGAGATAACCGCAACTCCAAATGGTTTGCATATAGGCACACACTAGGCACAAATGTTTCCAAAAGGAAAATTTTGAGCTGCCTGAATCACCAGTACCATGGATCCCAGCCTTAATGTTGGACGGTTCCCTCAAGGGAAGGATCCGTGGGATCCGTGAGACAGAAGCTTGTTTTATCTTCTATTTTTCTCACTTTGGATGAAAACTTCAATATTTTTCATCTATTATTTTTTTTGGAGTATGTTCTTTAATGCTTGTGTTCTCATGATTGCATGCCTTAAATTCATATCTAATCATTAGATTTTAATTCACATTTTGGGTCAAGCATTCATTACAATGCATTATTTTTCTATAAATAGGATTCCCAAAATGCTTGCATATTCATCTCATCTTCACAAACAAAACACCACCATGTCTTCTAAAAGATCTTCCAACTTAGATGAATCACCTAGTGCAAACAATCCCTTTCAAGAAATCCAAAACTTTGTACTCCCACCTTCCAAAGTACCACCACCCAAATCTAGAAAAACCGCACGGATTAGCATCCGGCCTTGTTGTTTAACAAAACCATCATCAAATGGTTCATCACCAACCACTATTTCACCACAAGATGCTTCCATTATAGCACCTCCTTCATTACCAACAAGTACACCAACTTCATCATCCATCAACTCACCACCTAAGGTCACTCTTTTGGAACTCCTTAAGACTCCAACAAGATCAAAACAACCCAACCAACAAGAACTAGTCTTTTTAACACCTCCTACATCTCCAAACACAATATTCAAAGACCTTGAAACCTCACCACCCTTAGCTCCCATTTTGTTACAAGAACATCTAGGTTCTTTTCCACCACCACTTCCAACCATTCCGGACTTTGATCCGTATTTTTCAACTTTTCCACCACAACTTCCGCAACTCACAAATCAAAGTCACACGGAAAAATTCCGCACTCATTACCCACATCACTTACATTGAGAACATTGCCAATCCACTAGGGATATTGAAATAGAGATTAGGGAAGAAATGCGAGTCATACTCAACCTCATTCTTGATCGCATCAACATCATTACTCATCAAAACCTCCATTCATAACCTTATGCAAGCTTGGAAGGAATCATTATTACTATTTTTATTATTTTTCTCTTGAGTCATTTTTTTGTTGAACAAGTCTTGTTCTTACTTTTAAATGCTTGTATGTGGCATAAATACCACTACATTTTGTTGTTTTATTACAAGGCCTTGTTTACATACCTTGGCTCCCAATCTTGATTCTCGTCGATCACAAGATTATTTATGCATGTTACTACTAACCCTTTCTTTGTAGGATTTTTTTTAGTTTTCTCACTTGATGCCCCAATCTAGGGGGGGCTACCGTCAAGGGGGAGTAAGCGATACGTGGACTATTTTTCCACCTTTTATTTCTTCGTTGGGTTAACTTTTTATTTCGACAAAAAGGGGGAGAAGAAGTAAAACTTAGGCTTTCAAAACATACATCTAATCTTAAGTTTTACTCATCATAACATTATGTTTTGTCATCAACTAAAAGGGGGAGATTGTTAATACAAATAAACCATAAAAACGTTTATTAATATTTAGCGATCTCTTTGTGTTTTGTTGATAACAAATATAATGTTATCATAAGTAAAATTATAAGGATACATGTTATTTTTGTAAAGCATTTACATATAGTCATTTAATACAAATTGTTGTAATAAATCATTTGTTGTAATAGTTTATTAGGATGGGTAAAAATCACAACCCATGGAGCATATCCATAACCCATGGTATTGACCCATATCCATTTGACTAGATGCATTGTATCTAATGAAATACCCATGGACCAACCCATAACCCATGACCCATGACCCATAACCAAAAAACCCATGGGCAAAGAGGAGCGTCCCACGGATCCCTAGCTTTACACTAGATGGATCCCTTGAGGGAGGGATCCGTGGGATCCGTGGAACAATGGCAAGATTTTTCCTATAAATAGAGAGCCATTTCTTCATTTCTCTTCACCCCTCTTCTTACTAACTCTCTCATATACTCTTACTCTCTTCTAACAAAAGATCACTTGATCTAGAGAGTTATTCTTCTTTCTTCTATTGTGATTCTCATATAGGTCCTTCTCTAAGGCGAGATCACGAGCTTACTACAAGTCATCCAAGCAAGGGGTCCTTGATTGATTTGTTTCTCCACAAGATTTCTGTAGCAAAGATCTTGTACTTGATATTTCACATAGTTGTTGTGTAATAGTCGTGTTGGTTTGGTCCTCCGTGTTACGAACTCAGTATTTAGCTTTGTACCGGAAAAAGGTGTAAGCAACGTTGTGAAGGCTTCTCCGCCAAGTTGAAGGAGTTTGTTGACATAGTGCTTGAACTCTCGAGTAGGTGACTCGGGGAGTGGAGTAGGGCAAGGAAGGTGTCCTTGTAGCCGAACCACTATAAATCGGTTGTGTCATTTCTTTCCCTTGCTTTACTTTAATTACATTCATTGCTCTTATATCTATACTTTATCTTCATCCATACGATTTCACATAACATCGAATCTAAAGTTTTTTAGAAACTAACTTAAAATTGGCAAAACTATTCAACCCCTCCCCCCTTCTAGTTTTCCACAAAAGGTATGATCTTTAATAAATTACTTACAAATAAATTATTTTCTTATATTTTCTAGATGAATTAATAATGCCATTTTTGCTTAAACATGATTAAGTTTAGTAGTATCATTACGCTCTCTTAAAAATCACTAAAGTGGTTATCTATATTGAACTCGTCATCAATAATGGTATTCTTCGTTGATCTCTATAGACAAAACTACAAACTAGTGATAATGATATATCGGCTATTCAAGAGCCTTGATCATCACTCCTCACATAAGGATTATTTACATTTCATCTATGTCAGTAAGTATCCATGTGAGACTTCTCATATTATGATAAAATGGGATTTTATCATAATCTTTAAAACTTCCCAAAGAATTATGATTTATTCATAAAAATGGAACCTCGTCAAATAGGACTAGCAAAACATGTCAAAACCCTAAAAACATAGGTTATAGAGCATAAACATCAACCCTAGCCAGGAATTAGAACTTCCAAACTAAAATTATCAAAGATCACTTAAGCTGTCAATTTGCTGATATGCCGGATCCCTTTGCTTGAACTAGTCGGATCTCTCATACAAGGGATCCGTGGGATCCGTGCAACCGAAGACAAAATAAGAAAGAAATGATCACTGTGGAAGTTCCAGTCTTCACTTTACTCTTTCAAAACTCAATTTACTGTTCATAGGAGTTAATTGATCATCTTCTCCAAGGAAACAATCTCTTGTGTAAGTATAATCTTCACTACATTGTTGTTTCCATTCCTTGATTCCTAGGATTACAATTTTCATCTTTAGAAATTTAGCTCAAATGGGTTTGTCACAATTTGTTACCACATTGTTTTATAAGATAAACTAAATCAAAGAATTAACATTGTTAATGCAAATTAAACTCATTTTTTGAATCCAATGAAGATGTTTTGAGCAAAATTATGATGAATACCATTAGGTTACTATTCATACAATTAACACCACATTGTGTTTTTGATATTTAGGACCAATCATGCCTAGCAATTATCAACAAGACTACCATGACACCGCTCACTATATTCCCATGTATCATCGTAAGGAAGGCTTGAGCCTAGATGATCAAAAAGCCTTCAAGATGTTGGAAAAGAGACTATTCCACGAAGGACGAGTGGTTGAACCCTCATTCATCAATAACACCAACATTCGCCAAGTCTTTGGGGCAATCAACTTCAATTGTCTCTTGGAAATTAATGAGAAAATTTGTCCGGTGTTTGTACTAGAGTTTTACAAGACCATGAGAATCATTCGGAATGAAGATGGAACCATTTCGATAGCCTTCATCATCAATGAGCACGAGTTCACCTTCACTCTTTTAGAGTTTGCAAGGATACTCCGTATCCTATGTCAAGGAGTGTGTATGTACTCTAATGAATGGTCGTTAACGGAGCTACATGACATGGTGGATCATCACGTGGTATACTTCACAGTCATCCCGGAAGCAACTACGGTAAGGGATACCGTCTTCATGGAAAGAGCATCTCCAGCAAGAGTCACGAGAAACTCCAAGGTGATCTATAGGGATCCAGTTCAAATGGAGCTTTCGGAAATGTTCCCATTATACAAGAAATAGGAACTCGCGCTAAGGGAGAACGTACTTTGCTTGGGAGGAAATAAGGATCATCCCAATGCTTGCCTAAGCTTCATGATCTATTTCCTAGTAACCCGCACTCACTTCAACCTCGCCTATTACATGGTAAAAAGAATGGCAAGTGTGAAAAGCATGGACAAGATGGTACTCCCTTATGCTATGCTCTTGACTCGTCTAGCAATCTTCATCTTTGCTCTAGATCCTTCTCCTTATTCCTATGTCCACACGTTTTGCAACAAGGTCATGGTGCCTCTACCCGATGGAAAGACTACAAGGATCATGGTGGATGGCAAGAGACCTCACCCACCAACGGACTCATCGGATGAAAGAGAAAGAGAAGGAGAAGGAAGCAACAACCCCCTTGGCAACGTCCATCTCGACCCCTTAGCATACATCAACCAACTGCCGGATGTCCCAAGCCCTTCACAAGAGTTCCAACAAACTAGGGGCATATTCAAATGTTTTGATAACTTCCTCATGAAGAAGAAGAAGTAGAGATGGAGGGGTGAAGAGTGAAGGCGATAGAGTTGGAGATGAAGATGGAGGTGAAGTAGGAGGATGAGTGGAAGGAAGGTAAGGTCTTAGACCTTAATTTGTGAACAATTTATGAAACAATGGTCTGTAAAAAATCTAAAAAATATTTATGTATTTTAAGACGTAGCTCGTAGAAGATGGCTTAACTTAGACTAAGACATTCTAACTTAGGAACCGGGAAAATGAGAATTTTACGACAACTTGATCTCATTTAAGTAGTCGATGTCACTCATTTTGCTTACATTCTAGTCATCCCCACTTACTATGCGTTATATTTGTTGTTTGCATATGTTTATTGAATGTAGAAATGATTAGGATGAGTATTTGCTAAAGAGTGCAAAAACTGCACATTTGCTGAGATGCTACTGGTCAGCAATAGCCGGATCCTTGGGCTATAACTAGATGGATCCCTCAGTTTAGCTTAGACGGATCCCTCCAAAGAGGGAAGTGTGGTATCCATGCAACAGAAGGCAAATTTATTACTAACGTGTGTCTTATTTGCAGGAAAATATGTATTATATACTTGTTTTCTAACATTTGTTTTGTAGATTTTCAAAATACACATGAAGACTTTGACACCCTTAGCTAGGGTGAGTTTCTTGTCATAGCAAAACATTTCAAAATCATTTGCAATATCATTCACATAGGATTACATTACATGACGTCCTCCTTGCAAAGGTGCAATCATCAAGGGGGGGCATATTCGTCACAAAGACAAAACCATTTGCAAAAATAATTGCAATGCACTAGTTTAGTATTTCTACTTACTTGACGCCCTCACAAAGGGATGGACTCGTCAAGAGGGATCTAAGACGAGATTACTTCTCCTCACTTACTCTCTATTTATCATCTTTTCTTTCTTTTCACATGTTTTTCTTAAAACAATGTGTTAGTTTCTTTTCGACGCTCTTTTTGTTTCGACAAAAAGGGGGAGAAGAGAGTAAAAACTCCAATTCAAACTTTTACGAATTTTAGTTTTTTCTTAAAATGACCTTATGTTTTGTCATCAACAAAAAGGGGGATATTGTTAATAAAAATAAGCCGTAACATTTATTTATATTTTACGATCTTCTAATGTTTTGTCGATGACAAACGTAAAATCATTTTAACGAAACAAATAAAATACGTAAATGGTTTGAGCCAATAGTATACTAACACACTTACATTTTCATATAAATCACTAAACAAGTAATAGTGTTTTCATGTTATAGTAATGCATATGTATAACAACTAGTGTTTACATATTGGGTAGATATATACATACTTAGTATGTATTATTATGGGTAATAGAATGGGTAGAAGTTTAAGTATTTGACCCATTGACTTAATACATTGAATGTAGTTGGGTAAAACCTAAAGTCCATGACCCATACCCATGGAGCATGATCCATAATACATGACCCATTGCATGACATCATGCATAAGTCAAAATGGATATTATCCATGACCCATGGAGCTATCCCATAACCCATTGACTAGATGCATTGCATCTTCTAGATACATTGTATCTACTTGGATACCCATAGTCCAAAGTCTAGGACCCATGACCCATGACCCATAACCCATGGATAATGAGGAGTGTCTCACGGATCCCTCAGAATACGCTAGACGGATCCCTCCAACAAGGGATCTGTGAGATCCGTGGAACAGTAGCATGTTTTTGTCTATAAATAGTGAGCCATTTCTTCATTGTAGGTTGCCACTCCTACACATACTTTCTCCTAGTATTGTAAACTCTCTAACCTCATATCCAAAGGATCTTTCTATGTAGTTTGTGTTTGTTTTTGTGTGATTCTCTAGGTTTCTCTTAAAGGCGAGATCACCACCTTTTGAAGTCAAGCAAGCTCAAGTCCATGAGTTGCCATGCTTCGTCATCATCAAGACTACTGAAGTTCTTTTGTTGATAGTTATTTCTTTCTCTCTAGAAGTTTTGTGTCAAAGGCATTAGTGAAGGATGCCAAAAGGGTCAAGAAGAACGCATTAGTGAAAAGTGTCGAACGTCCGTGTCAAAGGCATTAGTGAAGGATGCAAAAAGGGTCAAGTCTAAGGCATTAGTGAAAGGTGCCAAAAGATCATGTCAAAGGCATTAGTGAAAGATGCCAAGGGTGTACAATCTATATGGTGCATCGATGTACAAATAGAGATAGGTTGTGTCCAAGGATATTGATATCCTTGATGATGTTGTAATAAGGAGTAGGTCTCCTTTGGGATAGGTGTTGTGTAATGTTGGGTAGTAGTTCCTCCTTTGTAATGGAACTCGGTATCTAGCCTTATACCGGATAAAGTGTAGGCGACGTTGTGATAGGTTTGGTTCTACCTCGTGGAAGAACCCGGTGTCTAGCCTTGTACCGGAAAAAGAGTAGGCGACGTTGTGAAGGCTTCTCCGCCATAAGGAGTTTTGTGTCTTGTAGCGATTACGAACTCTCGAGTAGGTGACTCAGGGAGTGGAGTAGGCAAGAAAGGTGTCCTTATAGCCGAACCACTATAAACACTCGTGTCGTGGTTTTGTGTTTCTTACTCTTTACCTTTGCATTACATATTTTCATATCTATCTATCAACATCCAACATACACATTTAAATAGATTGACATAAGTCGATCTAAATATTTTAAAACAAAGTTTTAATTGGTAAAACTATTCACCCCCCCCCCCCCCTTCTAGTTTTCTACATAATGGGTAAAAATCTAAGTACTTGACCCATTGACTAGATACATTGAATGTTGTTGGGTAAAACCCAAAGTCTATGACCCATACCCATGGAGTTTTATTCATAACCCATGACCCATTGTATGATATCATGCATGAAGTCATGTTGAGTATTATCCATGATCCATGACCCAAGTCCCATGACCAAATGTCTAGATACATTGCATCTTGTATAACCCATGGACCATAACCCATAACCCATAACCCGGTTTGCAACCCAAAATCCGGACTTAAGCTGACCCAGCTGCCGGATCCCTTGGATTACACTAGCCGGATCCCTCCGGGAGGATCCGTGGGAACCGGGGAACAGTAGAAAAATTTGCCTATAAATAGTGAGCTATTTCTCTCTTGCAACTCATCCCTTTTACACATACTCTCTCTTACTATTGAAAACTCTCTTACCTCATATCCAAAGGATCTTTCTATGTGGTTTTGTGTTTGTGTGATTCTCTAGGTTCCTCTTAAAGGCGAGATCACCACCTCTTGAAGTCAAGCAAGCTCAAGTCCATGAGTTGCCAAGCTTCGTCATCATCAATACTACTGAAGTTATCTTGTTGATAGTTCTTTCCTGCCTCCTTAGAAGTGTTGTGTTGAAGGCATTAGTGAAAGATGCCAAAGAGTCAAAGTCGAAGGCATTAGTGAAAGGTGCCAAAGGGTTGTCTTGAAGGCATTAGTGAAAGGTGCCAAAGAGTCAAGTCGAAGTCATTAGTGAAAGGTGCCAAAGGGTTGTGTCGAAGGCATTAGTGAAAGGTGCCAAGGGTGTACAATCGATATGGTGCATCGATGTACAAGATAGTTAGTTCGGGTTAAAGGATAGTGATATCCTTATGATATTGTAATAAAGAGTGTGTCTCCTTTGGGTTAGTTGTGTTATGTTGGGTATTAGTTCCTCCTTTGTAATGGAACTCGGTATCGAGCCTTGTACCGGATAAAGTGTAGGCGACGTTGTGATAGGTTTGGTTCTACCTCGTGAAAGAACTCGGTGTCTAGCCTTGTATATTTAGAAAACCGACTCTGAACATTTTTTTCATCAAATTAAATTAATTTCTAGTTCATTATAATCATTATATAAATTTTTCCATTTAAAATTAAATGTTACCAAATAGACCTTGTGTTTTACACGCATTTAAACTTACGTTTTAAGCATTTTACTTATTCGCAAACTTAACCTATACATGCACCACATTTCCTAACACATTTAAATACTTTTACTTTTTTGAAATGTCAACATATTTCCCTCCCCCTTTGACAATAAAATCATCCCTTGATTTATAAACCAAACAATATCAAACTACGCAATACTTACACTAAATTAACTAAGTTGTAAATGTCTAAAACTACTTAGTCATTTCTATTTTTACCTAGTTATGAAAACTTCCTAACTAAGCTAAGTTATTTAGATATTTTCTAATACTTCCTAACTAAGTTTTAACTAGATATTTAACAAAAACTTCTTAGCTAAGTAAATAGATATTTATTTCTCATTCTATTTTTCCTTATATACTAAGATTGAGTATATGGATAAGTTTTAACAATAACATAAATCCTATATTTTTACTTTACCCGATTTTAAGTTTCGTGACTTAAGGATTTAACATTTCCAGTTTGAGACCTAACGTACATTTAACACCAACCGACACTAGACTAGGCTCAGTCTACACATTATATGCCATTTAGGTTCCTAATAATCATATTTGAAAAGTCAAATTTCACTTTTTCTATTTTCACGTAAACTTCATGCATTTTACGTTTTACGCGTATTTAACCTACGTTTTTATGTTTTAACAACGTTTACGCACTCCGCTAAACTTCTCACTCATTAAATATACTTCTATAGAGTATATTGGTAATTTTAAACAATTCTTACAAGTTTTATATTTTCTCGATACCCGGTTTTAAGTTTCGTGATTCAATTACTTAACAATAGTAATTACCATGATCAAATTATAACACTACATATCAAATATTCCTACCTAAGCTAAACAAAACATCTTATTTACACCTCATATTATGTGTGTTCGATTAGGATTTAATCAACAAGCCACATGGCTTGTTGATTTAATACTTCCATTTCTAAGGTTACAAGTGTATAATCTTCCTAGCTAAGTTTTCAAAATATCTTAAGTCTTTCACTAACCTCCTCATTTACCTTATAAAACTTCTCATTCTTCCTTTTCTTCTCTCATAAAACCGAACCATCAAATATCCATCCCATAACCTTCATCCACTGATTTTCATGCTTCAAGTAACACAACAAAGTTGTAAGTCTTATTATCCTCTACATGATTCAAGAGTTTGTTTCATCATTCCATGGATAATTTGGTAGCTACATAAGGGTGATTTCCTGGAAAGTTTTCAATCATTCTTACAAGTGTTCCTATCTATTTATCAAGGACTTGCAAGAGTTGGTTTAAAGAGATTTGGAAGCTAGGGTTTTGGTTGAAAGGATTTAAGTTAGTAATCTTGTCCTTGGTTTCTTGTTAGTTTTCTTTACAAGTGTTGTAAGAAAACCTCTATATTCTTCATTTAATTTTTGTAAATATTTATATATAATGTATTTAATATGTTTTGTATGCTTATTATACTTGATTATGCTTGGTAAATCAGACTAAAACACTAGAAACATCGTAAGGACCTTGTTTGCAAAACAGAAACTGGACAGGGGGCTGTCAACATAATTATTCATAAAATCCGTGGCGTTTCGATGGGTAGAAGTATTAAAAACGATACCCGATGATTTAATTAAAAATGTTTTCGTGAGAAGTGTAAAAATCTGAGTAACAGTTTTGAAACAAGAAAAACTCGTAAATTTTGCCTATAACCAACTTTTGTTAAAGAAGAAAAGTTGTAGCTAACATCCTAACTTGAACGTAGCCGAAAACTGGGCGTAAAACAGAATTGTAAACTCAGGTAATGGCCATTTCCGTGAGACTGTAAGTTGTTGTAACAAACAACGTGTATATCTAAGGGTAACTTAGTAATTTCACTTTAGTTAAGTGACTTTAGGGGCAATGGGACCCACAAATCTGTAAAGTTCATTTAAAACCTTTCCGACGATATAAGAATCAAATTATAACTCTTTATTGATTAGAAATAACGTATAAATTAAGACGGGATAACTATATATATCTAAAAACCGAAACATGAGGGATAACTATATATATCTAAAAACCGAAACATGAAAATTAAGTATTAATTGGAACCATTTGAGCAATTTTTTTTACAAACCGATGTGGTGGGACCCACTATCAGAAAAATGGACTCGTTTACTCTTTCATAAACTACATATCCCGATTTAACTCTTATGTCATATTCATGTACAAATTATAAATACTAAGTACCATGTTAGTATGGAATTTCATGTGAGGGGGCTCATCGGGGTAAACGTATCGACGAGTTGCTGAATTTTGATTTAAAGTGTCCTAGCTCCTCATAAACTTATTACATGACATCTGAATTATGATAGCTTGTAAATCAGAACCCGTAACTAGTTTTAAAACCCAACTTAAATACTTGTTATACTTTACAAACGATATGTATACAAGCACAATTAATGCAATAATTGTATAAACTATAAAGCATGCTAGCTTAAAATATTACTACGTATTTTAGAACCTAAGACGCGTACTATGTCTATAGGTTATCCTTAGAGCTCTCGACTTCTCGATACCTTATATATCATCATATCCTAATGCTGATCACTATGATGAGTTCATAGCCCCACTTTTTATCGTTTAACTATTTTACAAACCTTTGGGGGAGATACATGATATTTTACATTAACACAATTACTTTTTAAACTGTATGCTTATCTGAATGTTTTATTAGCACTAAGTACCACTATTGCCAAGCTTAAGTCCTTACATCATGAACCATTAATCACTAGTGAGTGAGCGCCGATAATGTGGGCCTATTGGGATTGACGAATCGTGTTTGTGTTGACCGGAAATAGGAAAACAAACGCACTATATTTGAGAACTTTAGGTATAACGGAAAATTACATACTAGGGCCACTGTTATTATTTTTATGCCAACTCCTATTGGTACCCGTTACCGCTTTGGTTGTCACGAGCTTAGTGAAATAATAACTATTATGGGTAAATAACAACGTAACCCACTGTCTTTTAAACTTGAAAATCTTTTGTTCAACTATTTAACTATAAACCTATGGATTCCACTCAACCTTTGTGTCGACTGTTTTAAGCATGTTTTATCTCAGGTTCATAAGGCGCACGGCTGGCACGGAGAAGCACGAATAATAAGAAGGCTATATTATTCGAAAAACTTATTTGATGTAATATTTAACCGTGAAACTACTGGGACCTCTCTTTTGTAAACTCTGATATTTCAACTATTCGAATGATAAATGTTTTAAAACAACTCAATTAAAGTTCGTTTTCTATTATTATGACTGTTATACCATGAGGTAACACCCAATTTGAATTTCGCTGTTATCACGAAATTGAGGTATTACAATTTAGTTATTTACTATTTTCATAATCGTGTGGATTTAAAACACACTTCTTTAATTTAGTTTGCTTTTAAATCTTTACTTTCACTCGCTCCAACGATGGACCCGGTCTTATCGAGTCTATACTATACGTGACTGGATACACTGCCTGAAGAGTGTTGGTAAGTCTCATTGGATTCATTTTAATAAATATTAAAACGAGATTTTCACATAATTATAGTTAAACCATTTGAAAATTTTTGGTTTGCAAAAAAGTTTTGAAATATGATGTTTAATAGTATATTTAGAAAACGAATCATTAAATAGAACCTTTTATAGAATTTGTTTTTTTTTAAGTTATTTGAAATGTTTATGCTGAAGTGAAATGTTTAACATTTTTAGCTAAGTTCGAGGTAAAACACTGTTAGGAATTAGAAATTCCAAGTATTAAAGAGTCGGTCACCTCAAGTATATGTAATCGTTAGAAAGCTCGTAGTCATAGTACTTCTATGTTAAGTAGTAATTAGTTTAGTAACACCGTGGAGGACGGACGGGTCTTTACCCACTGTATGCCTGATCCACAGCCCGTTGTGTGGCATTTTATTGTAAGACTATAAATACTCTCTACCTTCCAAGGTAGAGAGTTGGAGCTCATAATAAGAATTTTCTTTCTCTCACTAAAGTTCCCTAAACCTCTAACTTTCTCTCTCTAGAATTCCACTTATACGCCTACTTTGTGTTATGGTTTGATGTGTATGTGAAATCCAATATCCTACAATTGGTATCAAGAGCCATGGTTAGATCATATCTTACACATCTTTGGATTTCTAGTGGTTTTTAGGTGGTTTTTGAGTTTGAAAAAGTTTAGTGGTTTTTGCATCATTTGGTTGATTTCTTGTGTTAAAGCTTGGATTTTGTTAGTACTTTTGTGTTTAGAATCATCACAAGTGTTTAGGTTTTCATTTGGTAAGCTTGAATCATCTTGGTTGGGTTGTTTTTGGATTGAAAAGTGGTGTTTGTGAAGTTTTCTAGCTAGCGACTTGATCTACGGATAGCTTTTCTTGCTAGCGACTTGCTTTACATTTTGGTAGCGAGTTGTAGTTTGTGGAGTTAGCGACTTAGGCCTAGCGACTTGCCTAGTGAGACAAGCCGACAAACAGTACAAGTAGTGGAATCTCCACTACGGGTAGCGACTTGGTGGAAGTTAGCGACTTGTACTTTATATTGTTAGCGACTTGGTATTAGCGAGTTGGTACCTAGCGAGTTGCTATTTAGCTACTTGAATATTTAGCGACTTGGTGCTTAGCGAATTGCTGCCAAAATTTTGTTAGCGACTTGGATTGTAGCGAGTTGTTACATAACGACTTGGAACTTTAGCGACTTAGCACTTAGCGACTTGGTTCATAATTTTCCTAGCGACTTGAGTGATTTCCTTTAAATACGGTTTTCTCTTGATTCAGTAAAATCCGGTGAAAGAATCTATTTCCCGGTTTAATCATAGAGTTATAAAATCTCGTTTAACTTGTCATCATGTCTACCAACATTCCTACAATCATCTCCACTGTTGCCGAGGATGTTCAAGCAGTGGTTCGACACTCGTCCACCCATGCTTGACAGAACCGACTATGACTCTTGGGCTCAACGAATCAGATTGTACTGTCTTGGAAAAGAAAATGGGGTTAACATTCTCAAATCCATTGATGAAGGACCTTACCGAGTTGAAACTACTAGAGATATACTTGATACTGCTAAAGATGGAACTTTGATTTACGGAATGGACAGACCAAAGTTGTATGATGAGCTTGACGATAAGGAGAAAAAGAGATTCGATGCGATATCCGAAGCTTCCAACATTATAATGCAAGGTCTACCAAAGGACATCTACAAGCTTATCAATCACAACACCGAGGCAAAAGCAGTATGGGATAATGTCAAGATGCTTCTTTCTGGTTCTGAGCTAACTGTTGAAGACCGAGAATCACAACTGTATGATGAATTTGAGCACTTCAAGATGAAACCAGATGAAAGTGTCTATGAGTACTATGTGAGATTTCATAAGTTGGTGAATGACATGAGGAACATCGGAATGACTATGCCTAACATTCAGATGAACTCAAAATTTGTAAACAACATGAATCCCGAATGGCACAAATTTGTTACTTCTGTGAAGCTCACTAAAGGATTGAAGAATACTAACTATGAGCAACTCTATGCCTTCCTTCTTCAGAATGAGAGACATGCCATGTTTGAAAAGAGGATTCTTGAACAATTCAAAACAAATCCAGAGACAAGCTCATCATATGATTCAACTGCCTTCTACTCAAACATTGGGATTACCACTAAAGCTTCACAAGTTATACCCATGGGTGATGGAACTCACAAACTCATTCCCGATCCAAAGTTCAAACAAGCTGATGCCGATGCACATGTGGGTAACTTCATTAATCAACTGGCTCTCCTGATTAGTCAAAACATGAATTCTCTCCTACAAACCAACAACAACCTCGAACGCTTCTAACCCACACACTCAAGCTACTGTCAGAGATGGGAAAATTGTTGTGCAACCAGTTCAGGAAAGACAGTATGATCAAGGAAGAGGAGGAGCTGGTAGAGGTTATGTTGGTAATCAGAATCGAGGAAGAAATGGAAATCAAGGTCAAACTAAGTCGATCAAATGCTATAACTGTGGTGGTGAGGGACACATTGCAAGGAACTGCACATCTCCAAAACGTCCACAGAATGCTGATTACTTCAGAGATAAGATGCTTTGCTTGTACAAGCTCAGGATAATGGTGCTGCGTTGGATGAAAAGGAGTTATTGTTTCTTGCTGAGGGCAATGCCAAGACCTATGATGCAGATGTGGATGAGCGGCCAATTCAGGAGATAGGTCACAATCATCAGAACGCCTTTCAAGTCGCTGATTGTGATGCATACGACTCGGATGTGGATGATGGACCTACTGCACACACAATTTTATGGCTAGCATTTCTCCAATGGTTTCTCCCAAGGTCTCTTCTTCACCACAAGCTGGCCCATCCAAAGACAAACTCATCTCAGAGGTATTAAAACTATACGATGATGTTGATGTACAAAAGATGCATGACAAAGTACAATCAACTGAAACTATTGAATCAAATATTGAAAACATGGGTAATATCAATGTTGTCCCATATGATCAATATGTGAAACAAAGTGAAAGTGAAATTGTATCAAGTGATGCATCTTCTGCATTCAACAATGACTATGTTTTTGATGAATACACTGCATGTGCCCCTGATGATGTCTTGTTATCTCTGAATGAATGCCTATAAAGACCGTGTTGCTATTTATGAACAACGTGCAAAATTTGAGTTGACCACCCGTGAGCAGGAAATGGATGACCAAATGCGTACAACTATTAGAAAAAGTAGGTTTAGAGAAGAAGTATTAAAACAAGAGTTAAACTCCTTACAAGAAAAACTTTCAAAACCTGCTAAGCAAAAACAAGAACTTCAAGAAAATGTTAAAATGCTTAAGCAAGAATTCATGCTAAGGAATCAAAACTTTTGAATGATTTTTCTAATCTAAAACCTTGAAAAACAAGCTTGAAAATAAGTTGTACGTACAAGGAAACACCATTCAGACTGCTCACATGATCACTAAGCATAGAGTCCTAAGCGATAAGCATAGCATTCCCTTGTTGAGGAACCAAATCCAGAGGTCATTAAAAGGCTAGAAATGCTCATAAGGTTCTTTATGATGGCAAGGAAATCCTTAAACCTAGACAGAAACCTAGTTGCTTGAAAGCACAGAGGAAGATAAAAATCAGATGAAATCACTAGGGAAAAGTTAAACAAGAAACTAGATGATCCAAAATGTAAAGAAAAGAAAGTAATCATCACACCCCATGATTACAAAAGGGAGAATTGGATTGCCTTAAACAAGTTTAAGCCTCAGACATTGTTAACTCCCGAACAAGTGTTCGGGAAAATGGATTTAGATAAGCGAAAGTGAAAATATTGTTGAAACCAACCCCTTTGGAAAATGCCTAGAACGACTGTGTATCCTCCAAATACACCAATGCATCTAGTTCCTAGAACAATTGCCACTAAAAGCAAGACCTTAATCAGTCAATATGTTATCTTTCAACTATTTGTTGATTTTGAGAAAACTTGCAAGAAAAGGATCACACCCACTGGTATAACTGAAGGAGAAAGAGGTTTTGAGCAAACTAAAGAATGTTATTTAACGGAAGTCATGCCTTTCTTTAAACAACTAAAAGATCACTTTGAGAGTCTTAAAAAGGGAATGAATTCAGATATTAAAGAAATGGAAAAGGAATTTGATGCAATGATAGTTGAGGTTAGTGACTATGAGCGAGCATTAAAATATAATGAGATTGAAAGGAAGAACTTGCATACACTTAATGAGAATATGATTTCTGAATGTATTGCTCAAGATGTGTTTTTCACTGCTACAAATTGTTCTATTAATGCTTCTCAATTTCATGAATTATCTGTTGCCCTGAAAGTCTCCCATGATCGTGTCATTGAGCTTGAAAAACCTAATTCTAAATTAACTGAGAAAATTGAAGGATGATCACGATTTGGTTAAACATTTCTCTAAACTAGAAGTTGAGCATTTTAATTTACAACTAAAATATCAACATCTTAAAGAAAATGTCAAAACTTCAAATATCAAGACATCCTCAGGTGCTCCAGAGTTTGATGCAGTTTTTCAAATTAACAAACGTGATGAACAGATTCAAGCTCATTGCAACACGATCGAGAAGTTGAAAGCCCAAAACTCTCAATTAAAGGGTCAAAAGAACAATATGACAGGCTCCCAAATGCCTCCTCCTTTAGATTCTCGAAATTCTCAAACTTTTCATCTTCAAAACTTAGTTAATGCCTTACAAAAGGAAAACGAGAGTTTTCTAGAAGAAAATGAAAAAGTTAAACGACATTTTAAAGAGTTATATGATTCAATAAAAGTCACCCGTGACCAAAACAACGAAAAATAACGTCTTTACAAAAGGAAATTGAGAATCTGAGAAGTCAGGAAATGGGAAACTACCACTTGTTTTCAATAAGAATGTTGTCTCAAAGTCACCCTTAGATTGCAAATACACTGTGATAGTTAAATATATTCCTCCTCATCTTAGGAATAATGAACATGCTTTTCATGACTACTTTGCTCACCTTAAGGATAGTCTAGAATGTCTCCGTGAGATTGTCGAAGAGGATTTCATTAACAAACCTCTTGATAGTGAAATTAGGTTTGCTTGCCTCCAGGCCAAACGATCTCAAGAGTCGCTAGAATGTGTAATTGCAACATGTCCCAAATCCTTAACCTTAGGTGCAAAAGGCAAAGCTGTGATGCCTTGTTCTATGCCTAGTGCCGAGCCTTCAAACCATTCTAGGCCCAGTTTTAAGAAAGTATACATCAATGTGTCATCTAGTAATACATATCCTTGCACGTCTAGTTCAGGAATGCAAAAAGTAGATCAACCAACTAATGTTCCCATAATTCCCTCTACAGGAGTAATCAATGACATTAAAGCGGCGGTCAAAGTCTCAAGAAAATACAAGGAATGATAGGACCTCGCAAGCTAAAAATGTGCATTGGAAGAGAGTAGAAGACCAACCTAGGATCTTTAAGCTTGAGTTGAATAAAACGAATCGTGTTGATTCTAGTATTAGCCTTAGGCGTCTTGTAATTAATTCAATTCGATACTATTTGCAAACCCTGTAATGATGTCTGCTTGAATTATGTTGCTAATCATGAATGTGGTGTGAATGCTTTGTCTAATGCTGTCAAATGCCCAGTTAAAATTGTTAACGCTAATAATCGTGCAAAGAAGGCAAAAAGGCAAAAACGAAAGATTGTTAGAAAACAGTGGAAACCCACAGGAAGAACTTTTATAAAGATAGGTTATTATTGGATACCTTTTGGCCATAAGAATAATCAGTTTTGCTCTCAAACTGCTAAGATTATGCCCACTAGAAAATGGATGCCTACTGGTAGAACTATTCCCTTAAGAAGTGAACATACTTTGAATAGGTCAAATACAGACACCAAAATTGCATCTATTCCCAATGATTCCATTGCTTCTACTTCTGATATGGATGTTTCTATTTCGGATGTGGGTGTTCCAATTACTAACCAAGTGGAACCCATTCTTGCATGGGGATCCCAATTATCCAGTTATCCATTCTTGTCTGTGTTCAACTGCAGATCGTTCAAATCGTTCGTGGTACCGGACTCAGTGTTCCAAGCATATGACCGGAGACCGGTCATGCTCATGAACTTCGTGAGAAAATTCATCGAGACAGTTAGATTCGGTAATGATCATTTCGGTGCAATTATGGGTTATGGTGATTATGTTGTTGGTGATAGTGTTATCTCTAGAGTATACTATGTGGAAGGTCTTGGTCATAATCTGTTCTCTGTCGGTCAATTCTGTGATTCTGATCTAGAAGTAGCCTTGAGAAAACATACTTGTTTTGTTAGAGAACTTGATGGTAAGGAACTTTAAGAGGAACTCGTGGTTCAAATCTTTACACCATCTCTATCGTTGATATGATGAAGTCTTCTCCAATCTGCTTGTTGTCAAAGGCTTCAAAAACAAAGTCATGGTTATGGCATCGTCGTCTCAATCACTTGAACTTCGCACCATCAATGATCACTCCAGAAAGGACTTAGTTGTAGGTTTACCTCGACTAAAGTATGAAAAGGATCATCTTTGTTCAGCATGTCAATTGGGAAAAAGCAAGAAGTATGCCCATAAACCCAAACCTACTAACTCTGTCACGGAAGTTCTTCATACAATTCATATGGATTTATGTGGACCAATGAGAGTGCAGAATATCTTTGGGAAGAAATATGTGTTAGTTGTGGTTGATGATTACTCTAGATTCACCTGGGTCAAGTTCTTAAGGACAAAGGATGAAACTCCGAATATCATCATCAAACTCATCAAACAGCTGCAGGTTCGACTTAACAAAACCGTCGAATTATCCGGACGGACAATGGAACTGAGTTTGTTAACAAACAACTTAGTGAATTTTATGAAAGCATTGGAATCAACCATCAAAGAAGTGTTCCACGAACTCCTCAACAGAGCGGTGTAGTTGAAAGACGAAATCGAACTCTTGTAGAAGCCGCTAGAACAATGCTTATTTACTCAAAGGTTCCAATGTTTCTCTGGGCTGAAGCTATTGCCACTGCATGCTACACACAAAATCGTTCCCGATTCACACTTGTTCATGGAAAAAATCCATATGAACTTGTCCACAACAGAAAACCTAATCTCTCTTTCCTTCGTGTGTTTGGTGCATTGTGTTATCCAACTAATGAGGGTCAAGACTTAGGCAAACTTAGAGCTAAAGCAGACATTGGAATATTTGTAGGGTATGCACCAAACAAAAAGGGATACCGAATCTACAACAAAAGAACCCGAAATATCATGGAAACAATTCACGTTACGTTTGATGAGTTGACCGGTCAAATGGCTCTTGGACAATCCAGTTCTAGACCCGCACTTCAAAACAGTCCCATTGGTTCATCCCTTGTTCCAAACTTTTCTCAAGAAACTCCATATGTACCTCCATCGGAAGATGATTTAAAGAAATTGTTTGATCCTATGTTTGATGAACTTTATGATCCAAGTACTAATGAGGTGTCGATTCCTACAACAGAGACTGTTCATATTCCTGTGAATGAAGTCAATCCCTCAGTCTCAATATCATTAAGTCAAGAAGCGCTGCTGCGATCCTTCATCTCATCAACAAATCATCATTCTTCAAATGACATCATGGAAGTTTCGCAATGATGAAGTTAATCCCTTTGCTAATCCTGAAGATGCTCCATTTGAAAACATATTTGCTCCGAATCTTCATCGAACCATCTTCTTGTGAGACATCGACTCTGCTACTTCAGTCCCTCAACAACTACCACATGAACACCTCAGTAAATGGACTCACGATCATCCATTAGACAACATAATTGGAAATCCTTCTCGTCCAGTATCAACAGGGAAACAACTTGCAACCGATGCCTTATGGTGCTTCTTCAACTCCGTACTCTCTAAGATCGAACCAAAAGATGTCAAAACCGCCATGAATGAAGATAGCCGGTTCAATGCCATGCAAGAAGAAATTCATGAGTTTGATCGACTTGATGTATGGGAGTTAGTACATGCTCCAGATTGTGCTATGATTATTGCTCTAAAATGGATCTTCAAAGTGAAACTTGATGAGCATGGTGATGTGTTGAAGAACAAGGCTCGATTAGTTGCTAAAGGATACCGTCAAGAGGAGGGTATAGACTTTGAAGAATCTTTTGCTCCTGTTGCTCGAATCGAGGCAATTAGAATCTTTTGGCTAATGCTGCAAGTAAGAACATGGTAGTCTATCAAATGGACGTGAAGACGGCATTCCTGAACGGAGATCTTAAAGAAGTCGTCTATGTCAGCCAACCTGAAGGCTTTGTGAATCAAGAACATCCTACCCACGTTTATCGTTTGAAGAAGGCTCTTTATGGTTTAAAGCAAGCTCCAAGGGCATGGTATGATACGCTATCAAAGTTTCTTCTATCTACCGGATTCAGCAAAGGAGCAGTTGATCCAACATTGTTCACCGAAAGTCGGCAAACATTTAATTCATGATTAAAACTTATGTTGATGATATCATTTTTGCCTCGACTGACCCCAATGAATGTGATCGTTTTTCAAATGAAATGAGTTCAAAGTTTCAAATGTCAATGATGGGACAAATGTCATTTTTCTTGGGATTACAAATTTTACAAAGTCCGGAGGCATTTTCATTAATCAATCTAAATATGCTACTGAGATCTTAAAGAAATTTGGATTTGATTCAAGTGACCCTGTTGACACTCCCATGATTGATCGAACCAAACTAGATGAGGACCACTCAGGGATCATGATTGACCAAACGAAATATCGTAGTATGATTGGATCCCGGATGTACCTCACTGCTAGTAGACCAGACATCTTGTTCTCTGTTTGCATGTGTGCTAGATACCAGGCTAAGCCTACTAAAAAGCACCTTGAAGCGGTTAAACGGGTCTTTCGGTATCTCCAAGGAACCATCAATATGGGACTTTGGTACCCGAAGGACACCGGTATGTCACTAACAGCCTATGCAGGATTTCAAGATACACGTCGAAGTACGTCTGGAGGTGCTCAGTTTTTGGGTGATAAGCTTGTGAGCTGGTCTTCAAAGAAGCAAATGAGTACTTCTATTTCCTCTACAGAGGCAGAATACATAGCCATGTCATCTTGTTGTGCTCAAATCCTTTGGATGAGATCTCAATTATCTGACTATGGCTTTGTATTTAACAAAATCCCTCTGTAATGTGATAATAAAAGTGCTATTGCTCTTTCATGCAATAACGTTCAACACTCAAGAGCTAAAGCATATCGACATTTATCATCATTTCATCAGGGAACAAGTGGAAAAGGGTGTGGTGGAACTCTATTTTGTGAGGTCTGAATATCGTTAGCGAACATCTTCACCAAAGCTCTTCCAAGAGAACGATTTGAGTTCATACTTCCACGACTAGGCTTGAAAAGCCTTCAACCAGAAACACTCAAACGTCTTCGGGAAGAAGACGAGGAGTAAAGGTCTATGCTCATCTATCTCTTGTAAATATTTATTCGAAAAACAAAATACAAAATTATAAAACTTTCAAAATCCATAAAAATCGGAAAAATTCGAAAAATCTTCAAAAATATTGTCAATTTGTCATGTTTTTCTCGATTCGATAATATCTACGGTCTTTGTGCTGTCATTCAAAGAATGACACGGGACTTTAGATGTTGCTTCGAATTCTTATAATAATATATATAATATATATATATATATATATATATATATATATATATATTGAGAGAAAAAAAATGGTTTATTGTCATGTCGGCAAGTAACCCGCTTGTCAAAGAAAGAACAGAGCCATACTATATCATATTTTCAAAATTCCATGCTCTGATTCTAAAAACATTTATCTGCTGAAAACTAACTGCTATGAAAAAATAACTCGGACTCTATTTTTGATAATCATCTGGATTTATTTGTCAAAATATCTATCTCTCAATCAACAACCTATGTCATTGATTGAGGGGAGAATGATTTCAATTAAATTAAAAGTTATTTGGCATTCAATTGTTTTCAAAAGATAATCATGCATGTTTAACCAATGGAGTTTAAAATCTCAAAATCAGATCCTTATCGGTTAAAACGCTTTCATAATCAAGTCACAATTCTCCTCAAAAGCTTTCAAAATCAATTTAAATCTATAAGAGATCACAAATCTCAAATGATTTGATAATTGTGATAGGGGAGAATGTGTGATTTAAATTGGATTTAAACTGATAATTTGGTAAATGGTTTTATAAGGATGTACAAGCTCTCCTTCCCACATGTGACAAACGATTTCAAATTTTCCATGCACATGTTGAGGGGAGCATCTATCTTAAACCTATGATTTGAAACGTGATCACTTATCTCAATGTGCGGGTTCCCTCTAGTATGTGCAAAACTCTTTTCAAATCTCGAGGCACATATTGAGGGGAGCAAAATCATGAAAACCTCATCCTTCCCCAAAATGCTTTATCTACTTGATTCGATTAGGGAAGTGATGTTGATATTTTTAAAAATGGTAATCAAAGAAGTTAATTCTTTCTCTTGCCTCCGTGTGGAAAACTATTTCAAATACTTGATTCACATGTTGAGGGGAGTTCTTCTTCTAAAAATATCAAAACAATTCAGGTACAAAATGCTTTGATAATATATCACAAGTATCCGGATTGATTTTCAAATGGTTTTCAATTGGTTCCTATGGCGGATGAACAATACCAAATAGACCGACCAACTTTACTTTATGTACGGTGATATAAGGATGATAAGGTTAGGTATTGGTTCCCATGATCCCCAGAAGCGGAGGGATCTACCCAGGGACAATCCACTAGATAGTGTAGAGTCCTTAGGTATATTGAAAAAAGGAGAAAAGTGAGATATGGGAAGAGTGCGGACTGAGACAGAGCTAGTACTGGAATAAACCCAACAAGGTTCTAGTTATGAAGTCTCGGTAAGCACTGAAGGGGTTGAAGAATGAAAAAGAATTGAATGAGAAAAGGGTGAAAATAAATAGCCATCCATTTAATTCAATCTTAGGGCAGAAACCGGGTTCAATACATATGCTACTGGTGGTTACTTAGGTAACTTCGGTATTGAAGACAAGACGTCATGGACCCAGTGACGCACTGCACTAAACTTCCCAAACTACTCAAGTTCATCTTAAAAGGGCTTGTTTCATTCTCACGGGGAACCGACATTATCTATCGACTTTCTCTTAGAGATGGTTGATATTAAAGAAGGAGACCCTCTCCCTAGTCTCCGATATAGGATCCAAAAATGCACAAATTGAGTCTAGAGCCACGAGATCATCAATAAATCTCATTAGGACAATTTCAATGAAGACTCTCTGTTTCACACAATGTGGAAAGAGAAATTATATCTTGAGTCCTACGCATTATCCTTGTGGTATTGCCAGAACATCCGAGTGATGTGTTTACATATTCACTGTGAAGATGGAAAGCCTTCTGGAGCCAACATCTAACAAGCTCCCGGTAGGTGGCATGTGAGATCTATTATACAGATCAACCATGTGACAACTGAACGGAAACAATGGGGCGATTCAATCTTTTGAATCAATCACGGTTCAGGTTATGGATTGACGGATACCTTTGAAAAACCGGTCTTTGTGCTTTAAAACTCTTTTCATTAGCACGTCGACCGTGTACTAATTTTTCAAATCAAAAGGTGTTTTATGATTGATAATTGATTTTCATTAAAACCTTCGTTATATTGCAAAAACAATTTCTATTGAGCAATACACGATTGTTTTTCAAATCTCTTTTCATCAATCGGTGGACTTAAATTCGCTGGTTCACTCACTCCGTGTTGTCTTCTTTGAGACGTTCCGGTTTGAGAACAGCTAGAGCAGCTGCGAAACCCTGTCAAGGAAATTCTTCGAATTATACCGATCACGAGCGCATACTTGTATCTTGATCAACGGGGAATCGTAGGCCGTGTACCTCAATTCATCGAAAGTGATCAAAGACACTTTCGTGCGCTTTATTGCTAACTGTCTTATGCGGGTACACCCCGACGTTTGCAGCTGATCAGAATGGAGCGGTCAATCCATAGCCGCATGCTCACACAACACATTCATATCGAAAGAAATCATGATTGGTGCATCAATGACTCGGATATTCTAACTCCATGCTTACGCTACTGCCTGCCAATATCATGAATCAACGAAAGCTTCCGCTACTTCGATGAGAAGATATCATGATCCAGAATGTGAGCATGTCGGTCCATAATGTCACAACATCACATAATACAACATCACATAATACCAACACCACAATGGATGTATCAGAGATTTTCTATTAGATGATGATCTCAAAAGCTGGCTCAACATTATTATCACGTGGATCAATAAAAGACCTCCACTTGGATTAACCAAACATGCAATGAGTGGAATCAATGACTACGAGCTTCGAGCAAAGTACTACATCAAGAATGCAAGATCAATTGTTAATGTAATATCGGATTGTATTCAATGTCATTTTAGTATATGTTTGAGGTGACCTCCCTTAGGGGAGATTGTTAGGAATTAGAAATTCCGGTATTAAAGAGTCGGTCACCTCAAGTATATGTAATCGTTAGAAAGCTCGTAGTCATAGTACTTTTATGTTAAGTAGTATTTAGTTTAGTAACACCGTGGAGGACGGACGGGTCTTTACCCATTGTATGCCTGATCCACAGCCCGTTGTGTGGCGTTTTATTGTAAGACTATAAATACTCTCTACCTTCCAAGGTAGAGAGTTGGAGCTCATAATAAGAATTTTCTTTCTCTCACTAAAGTTCCCTAAACCTCTAACTTTCTCTCTCTAGAATTCCACTTATACGCCTACTTTGTGTTATGGTTTGATGTGTATGTGAAATCCAATATCCTACAAACACTTATCACATATGAGTGAAAATAGTTTTACAAAGTTTCATTAGACTTTTTTTTTTCATAAATTGTTCACGCCCACACAATAAGTTCGAAAACTTTATTTAAACGTACATGCTCTGATCTTGAAAAATATTTCAGTTTAAAGAAATATTGATTAGAAAATCAGTTTTCATTTATAATTGCTAATACACCACCCACTCGCTACACTAACTAGTTACGAAATAGATGTGATACCTAAATATCTTCTACCACTATTACTGAAAGTCCACGATGTCCAACATATTGGGAATTCACAAACGTTCATTACATTAAACTCGAAAATCCTTTTTTTTTTTTTAATGAAATCTATTCATTAATCTACTTCTTATGGCGAAGTGAGAGAACATCACAAACCTTATTAGTTAAAGGTGCGATAAAAGTTTTAAGGTGGGTGTAATAAGGAGACCCCAAGACCGCATTCACCTTCGCCACCTCAGCGCCACATTGGCTTTTTCTCTCTACAATCGACGTCACCACCAACTTAGTGTAATAAGACAACCAACTTTATCACCAAAATATACCCCACTTAAACACATATATATACCCCACCAAAACACACACACACACACACATACACAAAACACACAAAAACACTTGCTTTGATATGGAAGACGCATCCCCGCGGTCCCTCCGTAATAAGAACAATGCGTCCTTCATGTGCCAGCAAGGACAAAGACTCGATCTTCAATGGGTAGTCTAAAGTAAGGGTTTGACACTGAATTTAGTTGGTGGGAGCAATGTTTTAAAACGTGGTTCGATCCGGTCGGTTCAACCGGTTGAACCGGGAACCAGAGTGATGACCGGTCCGTTGCAAGCGGGGTTTTTGCTTAAAGTTGAACTGGATTGAACCACCGGGTTTTGGTCGACCTGGGTCAAACCACACTGAATCGAAAACCGACCGAATTCAACTTATATGAGATGAAAAGACATAAAATGATATAACCGTAGATGATGTAATGGACATACACTTTCAAAGATTGTTAGACATTGACCAATTGCAATTTAGTTATTTACTATTTTCATAACTGAAACATACACTTTCAAAGATTGTTAGACATTGACCAATTGCAATTTTGGTTTCTTGTAAGTTAACATAGTGTTGCGGTGGTAGAGGAGGAAAATGGGGATGGGTGTATTTGGTTAATAATAGTAATGAGGGGCACGAGAAAAAAAAGAAATATTTAAAGGTAGGCTTCAGGTGTAGACTGATGAATGTAGTCAATTGGTGATATGAGTTGAAGATTTTTATAGCAGATATAGTAGTGTACTTGATAGCCATAGTTATTAAATTTATTTTTTTGTTCTTAAACCTACAAGTCATTTGCATAGTTGACAATCCAATTTCTTTGATATTAGACATACCTATTTAGTATCTATGTTGCTCTCATCTTATAAACTGTATGTACACTTAAAATAAGGTTATTTCTCTTCCTTTGACATATAATCGGTTTGACCCAACCATCCAACAGGTTGAATCGACGACATGATCGGCAGGGCCGGCTTTAGGAGAGTGCAAGAGGTGCGATCGCACACGGCCACCGCTTGACGAGGGCCACCAAATTTTATGTACTTCTATTATATATATGAACACAATATGAGACTCGAGCTTAAATAATTCATGCACTACTTATACATATATTATGTGTGTGTTTGAGGGTCTATTTGTGGTAATGGCACGGGGTCACTGAAATCCACGAGACGGCCCTGATGATCGGGTCGACTAAAAACCCGAGTTTTAAAACATTAGATAATAGACGAGATGATCTAAATAGATGTTAATGAAAATTAGAAAACCTTATATATACGATTTCAATGACCGTTTTGTAAGGATTTACATACATTTTTGTAAGAATAATAATAAAAAATGGAAAAGTAATATTCTTTCTGTTTTAAAATTATAGTATATATTTTATTTGAGTGTCTCAAAATAATTATCTGTTTTCATTCAAATTAAAAATGATGAGAAATATTATATTTAAGTGGTTGAAAATTAAAATAACTGTAATAAAGAATTAAAATTATTGAAACGACACGTCATGGTTAAGACTAAAGTAGAAAGAAGGAAATGTGGCAGTCGACAAGACTGATTACAAAACAATGCCTCCACGAGGAACAAGACGACGATGACACACTAATTCAAACCCCTCCAAAATAATACACACACACCAACAACTGTGTGTAATCAAACACATAACAATAATGATGGTGAAGAAGAAGAAACGAGTACCTGATTGGCTGAACAACCCTATTTGGTCATCATCACCTTCAATTACCAAATCATCATCACCGCCTCAATCACCCAAGTCATCATCTTACGACGATCCTACCATTACCGTTACTAACAAATCATCTTCCGTCACTTCTTCTGATTCTTCTGATCGTTTTCCTCAACCACCACCTCCCAAAGTTAGGGTTTCATCCATCACTAGTGATGACAATGATGCTGTTGCTGAAGATGTTACGCGTCAGTCTCTCTTGTTACAAGAGGTTAGGCTTTCTGTAATTTGGTTTGTTAGAGGGTGTTTGGTATAGAATATCAGTTTTTAGGTTAGCCTATGTTGGTGTTTCAATTCGACTTAATTGACTTAATATGAAAAAACATGAATTCACTAAAGTCATGTATAAAAGCATTTGGTAACGAACATGTGTATGTGATTTTAAAGTTTAAAATGACAGTAAAATCTAAACACACGTTTTCAAACAAGCTTAATAAATTAAATGCTCAACACTAAACGGTCCTAATGATGTTTATGTCTGAAACACGCATGAGATTCTTTTTATTTTGAAAAAAATCAGTTTTGTAGTATATGTATTCGGTTGCGTTATTGTTGAGATTGAGATTGCAATGATGTTTATGTCATTATTGTATGAGTTGTAAAATATACGTTATTATGTAGTTGTCTAGGAGGATTATAAACATTGGGGAACTGCGTCAGCTTGCAGCGTTAGGTATTCCGGATGCTGCCGGCATTCATTCGATTGTTTGGAAGGTTTGTAATAACTTCCTGCCGTGTTATAGACCGTGTGTTGGTTATTGCGGAATGGGAGGATTGATTAGTGTTTTTTTAATGCTTTTTAGGTTTTGTTGGGGTATCTTCCGATTGATAAGGCGCTTTGGGCGTCGGAATTGACTAAGAAGAGGTCTCAGTACAAGCGCTTTAAAGAAGATATTTTGATGAATCCAGTAAGTTTTAGTTCTTTTAGGATTTTGTATATCGTTATGTGGTGAATTCATGAATGTTCATTTATGATTGGATATATTGGTATCCTTTAAAGGCATGCTAAATCTGAGCGATCTTACGGAAGTTAAATGCTCTATATTTGATTAATTATTGGAGTTTGATGACACTTCAAAGTAGCGAAAATTTATAAATGTTGGATATGTTTCCAAAGTCGCATGTGTTTGTATCAGTATTTCTGGATTCTAAATGTTTACGTGGCTGGTTAGTCAGAAATCACAAGGAAATTGGAGGACTCTGCATCTTCTAAGAACGGTGATCTGATAGGTGAGGGGAAGGGTTTACTGCCAAGGTCAACAATACCTCATGGGGAGCATCCTTTGAGCCTAGGGAAGACTAGCGTTTGGAACCAGTTTTTTCAGGTATGATTTTTACAATGAAAAGAATGATATGTTTGTTCAATTGTAAACTTGTCATTAACTGTTCATTATAATCGGAGACTCCTACATATATTTATGTACAAACAACTTTAATAGCTTCCGTTAACTTGGATGTACTTACCAAGGTTATGCTATAATTTGATACGCTACTCCTATTCCATAATAGGATAGGAAACCTCCTTCAGTTGTCGTTCATTTCTTAATTAGTAATATATAGAGGCCTTACATTAATGAAGCAGAAAATAGTTTACATGTACATTGTTTCACCAAGTGTGAAATAGGACACTGAAGTTGAAATCAATATAATTGAATAGGAAATTTTTAAAAATGTAGCTTAGTGTGTAAAAATTAATTCAATGTTGGATTTTTGCCATTCTTTCTTGACATGGTCACGAGAAATGCCGAGATATAATACCACCATTGATACCTAAGTATGCCTAAGAATCTGATCTCTCGTGTCATATTAGGAATAGTACTCCTTTCTTTTTGTTTTATCAGCACTTGCAAAGGGAGTGGTGATTTTTTTGTTTATTTCTTTTTATATATAGTCATATAAGGATTTCTATCTGCATGTTTGGTTTCACTTTCGTGAATACAACCAGATCACAAGATTACCGTTATAATTATGGCAAATGTAAACTCTTCAGTCTTCACTGTAACGTAAACGTAATTTTTCTTGGGTAAAGGGTTTAACCCGGTAAACAGTGAAGCACCGAAACGCCTACAAGGCCGACGTTCCCTGGGAACGGGGTGGGAACGGATACTCCCCCGAAACGTTTCCAAGCCGTTTCCCTAACATTCGAAACGTTTCCTATGAAGTTTCCTAGTTTCTGGATTTCCAAGAAGTTTCCAAGCCGTTTCTTTTGGGTTTTAAAGAACTTACAGTGAATGTCATTATTAGAATGTGATTTGATGATGAACCATTCTTGAAAACTAAGATACATAAAAAATGAAAGTAAAATATTACAGAGATTAAAGGGTTTGGTGACAAGGGAGGCGCTTATGAAGGAAATAGGGTTTTGTGGATAGAAAAAAAGTGAGGCGTTTGTGGATAGATTAAAGGGTTTACTTACATCTCAATTTCAATTTAAATATTACTAGTCCTTTTACATTTCATGTGTTTACATTGCTGTTTTAAGATTGTCACAAAATAAATTTTTATTTTGGGATGAGTAGGTGGATGTTACTTACATCTCAATTTCAAGTTAAAATGATTTGATTATTGATAATTAATTACTTTTGGAAGATGTAGTATTTTTGGAGTTTACAATTTACATCAACATATATCTATTTTGGATTTTCTTTAATATATTTTTAATATTTTTATATTTTTATATTTTTTTATTGCCGTATCTATGCCGTTCCCGTACCTTGAATTTTTTATTTTTGCCGTTTCCTGTTCCCATATCGTCCCCGTATCCCTTTGCCGTTCCCGTTTCTGTGCTACACTGCCGGTAAATATCCTAAACGTAAATTTGATGCCTCTATTAAATTAAATACTACTAATATAATGGACACCAATAGAAAAGGGTTCCCATCATATTATGTCATAGATCATTATGAAGACTATTAAGTGTACCCATTTGATCAGCTTCATTCCATATTAGCTGCCATTTCTCCTTTTAAAACGCTATTAAAGAGTTTCTAAGATTTTGAGTTTGTAAGTTTAACTTGACATATGTTAATTGAAAATCTTCATTCTCTGCACAAATATTATAAAGTTGTGTTTAAGACCATCTTTCTTCTGCATATTTTTATTCAGTTTCACAAAAATCAAGTAAAAGTCTTGAATTGTCAAATTCAACATATGTTCAGTACCACAAGTCACATAATAAGTGACTAGATGAGTAGTACTGTAGTAGAATCTGTAGAGGAGGATGTTCCATCTGTAGTTGTTTGGCTGGAATGATTTAGAGATATGTGGTTGAATTCCTTCTATTTTTTAGGTTCTGGTTATTATCACACACACACTTTTTTTGATCTGGGTGGAATATGATTAACTTGCATCTATCTACACATGTCCCCTGTTGGAGTCAGTTTCTTCATTGACATTTCTGCATATACGTGTACCCTTGTGATATTTTCTTATTGTGTTCTCAATGTTTATACTTTACTTGTAGGACTCTGAGATCATTGAGCAGATAGACCGAGATGTATAGCGCACTCACCCAGACATGGAGTTTTTCTCTAGCTACTCTGCTTATGCAAAAGCCAATCAGGGCTCTTTGAAAAATATACTGATCATATTTGCAAAGCTGAACCCGGGAATAAGATATGTGCAAGGGATGAATGAAATTTTGGCCCCATTGTTCTATGTGTTCAAAAATGACCCCAATGACGAATATGCGGTAAGTAAACAACATTGATTGTCGTTAGTGAAATGCCATGCTTTTATAAGTTTTATGAGGCATCACTGACTGATTATTAGAAAGGACTCTGATTTTGGATTACTTGGCTGATTTTTTTTATTATATTACAAGTTAACGCAGAAGCACACACATTCTTTTGCTTTGTTGAGTTATTAAGTGGGTTTCGAGATTATTTCTGTCAGCAACTTGATAATAGTATTGTCGGCATCCGTTCAACAATTTCACGGCTGTCGCAGCTCTTGAAGCAACATGATGAAGAGCTATGGCGACATCTTGAGCTCACAATAAAAGTACGATATCATATATATTTTCTGTCACTTAATGCCTTGTGAAACACTTTCAGATTTCTTTTCAGCTAAATTGTATTCAGAATCATACTTTTTGAGATCTAATCTGTATCAGAATATATCCCTGTCTGACAGATGTTCTTTGTAATGACAGGTCAACCCACAGTTCTATGCATTTAGATGGATTAGCTCTTATTGACTCAGGAATTCAACTTTACCGACAGTCTTCACATATGGGATACACTCTTAAGTAACCCTGAGGGTCCTCAAGTGAGTCAAAAGACAGCTCCTTCTCAACACTTGGTTTATTGGGTTTGTTAATAGGTTGGGTAATGAATAAAAGTAGTTTGGGTCAAATGCGTTCAGTTGATCTAACAACACTCTGTTCTCCACTCAGGATCAGTTAAGCTATTAGACATGAGTATTATAATTAGTAGTCCATTTTCTCAAAAATAATATGATTTAATACTTTTTAAACATTTGAGTGCATTTAGACAACTTTTGACTTTATCAACCTTGGGGTGGGCCTAGATGTACCAAGTTACTAACGTTTTCGTCTTTGTTTGCAGGAGACTCTACTTCGGGTTTGTTGTGCGATGTTGATTCTTGTGAGGAGGCGTTTGCTCGCGGGAGATTTCACAGCAAATCTCAAGTTACTCCAAAGTTACCCTTCGGCAAATATTAGTCATCTGCTCTATGTTGCCAACAAGCTAAATTCACATACAACTCCATGACTTTGTAGGCCCTTTTTCTTGTTTCTCCCTTTGTATCTTAAATTCGTAATCTTTTTCTCTTTAGATTTCAGTTCTCGTTACTAGGTTTTTGTGTGATCCACATCATGTAAAATGCCTTTTGAAAGTGAAGCATGCAGGAATAGTTTTGTAGTATTCTGGTTCACTTATTCATCCGAAACTGTAAACTGTAATACAATTGGATATGTTATAGAATTGTAGGTTAGACTGGAGCTGGGTTACAAATTTTTTTGTCAGGTTTTTTGTTTGTGGAAGCATAAAGAATAACACGCACAAACTGCACAAGCAATTCAATATAGGTAATTATTAAAATGGAACGTAAAGAATACAGAATTCGGCATGTTTTCCACTTAACATATGTCAACTACAAATATTTTGATCAAAGATGTGCCAAACACGCTTATAAAAGTGGTTGGTTCAAAATGCCAGTCTCTTCCTAGCATGAATTGTTTTCCTTTCTATTTTGACATGCCAAATCAGAGGTATCCCATTTTTATTGTTCACAACAATTGATAACTCAAATAAAATCCTGATTTCTTTGTCGGATCAAATCTCATGTTATTCTTAAGATAATTCTTTGGCTAAAAGCCTTGTCGAATGTGAAGTTTTTGGCATAAAAAATATACTGTAATATTATGAACACGCCTTATAGATCAAGGGTTGCTATCTTTCGATACGATGGTTGACATCTTGAATCAAGTAGGGATGCATCCGGAAAATGAGTACCGTGAGCAACCACTATAGAAGAAAATATAAGTCATACAACTCAAAACACATTTTGACTCTAATACCATGTATCATACCAATAATCTAACTCACATATATCCTACTTGTGAAACAAGCAAAATCTAAACACCCGTCTAACAAAGGGAAGGGAACCGTGGCGACGTACACCTCTGAGAGTTTATGTTGCTGTCTTGACACGAGCCTCACTCCCAATCTACAAGGGAGCCTTCGACATAGGATTTCAAAACTGTATAAACATTTCTGATTGTACTTTGCATTTGATCATCTCAACGTTGTCTAATGTTGACACTGTAGTTTAATAAACCCCTTCTTGGACTCATCACTTGCTAAAAAAGAATCATGATGATAATATCCCATATTTAACCAGCTATGCTCTAACTTCCCATTTAAATTACATATCAACATCATCAGATGGACATCTATCAGCAGGATTTGACGCCGATGTTTGGCAGAAACATTCAGACCAAGAATTTGTATAAAAAGACTCGGGCGAGATCCGCTTGTGGGGCCCACCAAAGTTAGTTTGCAGCATCACACGCCTAACAGCCTCTTCAAAACCAGCAGTACGTCCCTTTTCCCTCTCAATGAAGATGGGAGCAAGACCTTTCCTGTCAGGTCGAAGTGCAGTACGGAAACCATGGTAGAGCCGGTGGCCCAAAAGGTTATTGGCAAAATTGCTTGGTCCGTCATATGTCGGCATAAAAATGTCTGATAGAAGACAAACCATGTAATCAACAGCCGAACCAAGTAAACCCTGGCTGTTATCTTTTAACTCGCTAGATGAATCCACAGTGCTGTGATTTTCAAGCAGTGGAAACATGGACCTGAATGGCTTCATGAACCGCTCACCACCAAATAGTTCACCAGCTGCAAGGTATATTCGAGTGGAACTGTTGAAACCCATTGCGTGTAAGAACAAACCCACCTGTAAAATATACAAAATCAAATAACTTTTGCTTAAATATTTGAACAAGCATTAAGAGTTGCAAATTTAAACATTGTTTCAGTAAATGAAGAAAAGGTAATTTAGAGGAACCTCTTCTGGAGTTAAAGGACATTTTCCAATAGCCCTTCTTTCACTATAAATAAGTTTCTTCTCAGCAAAGTTTTCCTTCCGATACTTTTTTAGTATCTTTTGCTCCTCAGGGGAAAATATATCGAAGCACCTGCAATTGATACAAACAAATGCGTTGACTTGGGTTATTCTTTAGCTCTAACGGGGTCAAATGGGGGCCAAAAAGATTTAATTCAAAAAAAAATTTGAAAAACGGTCCAAAAGGCATCCCAAGTGAAATGAATGCAGAAAACCTCTTAAACTGGTCAATTAAAAAATGAAATTACTGTGGTAATACATAAATCTAATCATATTTAATATAAACATAGACAAAAAGTGTATGCTGGTTGGCCCAAACCCATTACTCAACCCCCACCCATTTTTTCTAGCTAGACGCTAGGATCCTTGTCATGATATTGAAGCAAATAGATACAACTATATGGTAACTTACCCGGCAAAAGACAACATATCCATTTGAAACCGCAGATATATTGACATGAAATGACCTTGTGCGCGAATCTTGTCAACTATTTTATGACTCAACTCCATGATATGTGGTTTAAATACAAGGGCATGATAATTGACCCTGCATCTTAATCGTTGGTATTCAGGGTTGTCAATCTCTTCTGCTAGTCTATGGGAAAATGGAGTGAGATAAATAGCACCATATTTCTTCATTGAATCCAAAGCAGTTGTTGTATACCAATTGATGGAGGCATCTCTTGGTGGGCGGAGCTATAAAAAGGAAGAAAAAAGGGATTAATGTTTAATTATGATCTGCCATTTATATATATCTGATGAATTTTTATAAGACATGTGAAACATACCTGATAAGCTTTTATTTTTTTTGTTTTTCCATTCTTTGTAATTTCAGGAATGCTTTCTACAATTCGTACATCATTTTTTAGTGTCTTGATGAAATGCTGAACATCATAGATACCCTGGAAACCGCTGTGCATGAGCAAGAAAGAGCAATGGAAATGCTTATGTGAATGGTAAAGATGAAACATAGAGTCTTAAACACGATAAAGATAACTATTAGGATTGACATTTCACACATATATTTCAACTTTATATATCCAGGCCGAAAACTCTGTTAAACATAGTCTTACACAGATTTTTTTTTTTTTTGGGTAACCATGGTTTCCGACCTTTTGGCCGACTAATCCACGGGGTTTGAACCCACCGCCACACAGACTCAAACTGGGTAAAGCCCTCCCTTTTCAAAAGGATGGCGTGGCCACTTCAGGGTTGTTTGCACCTAGCAGGAATTGAACTTGAGACCTCGCACATCTTAGAGTGATAGTCACAACTCAAAAGTCCTTTTGCCACTAGGCCACCCCTGAAAGCCCATTTTTCCTTTTGAAAACCTATGTAAATTCGTAAGTAATATCAGTATTAGGCCAAGTGAAACATCAATAAAAATAATGGGTCAGTTGATTCATGACTTCATTTCTCATTTATGTGAACTTAAACATCTATAAAGAATATATGGGCCAGTGAGAGCTTTCTATACAGCTTAGTTGTTAAATACAGCATCTGCATCCCTGTTAACAAAATGGACTAATGTCACCCAACAGACACCTTATTCTATTGTAGCAATGCCTACCTCTAAACCATTTACTGGTAAATATGAATCTAATGGAACATCCGGTAGAAAATAAAAGTAATACCTGTCATCGTGCCAATAGGAATTTGCATCCAATTCGGGCAGCACAAGGGTTGCATTCATAATTCTTGCAGCAAGAACCGCATTACATATCTACATAAGGGTAAATACACATTTTTAGAAAAGTTCATGTGTACAATCAACGATACAAAGTGTCATATTAAAGTTCAATAATTAATGTATCAAAAATGTATGTTGACTTTAAATTATACTAATATAAGGGCTGAAAACGTAATATATAGTCGAAATTTCATCCTAACTGTTTCTGGGAATAGATAAGTTCATAAATCCCAAGACCTCAGAACTTTTTCAGATGGCATTTTGAAGCCTAAACTCTATATTATAAATACTAGTAACATTAATCCCATCACTTCTTTGAGACTTAACTTTCTACTGGTCTGTGTTAATCTTGATCTAAAACGAGCATGCAAAAGTCAAGGGTTTGACCACCTATTAAAAGACGTGGAGTTATTATCTTTGAAGTTGTATAACAAACTTACTGCTGTCCTCTGCTGATTTAGACCCCCGTTACAACGTACACGTAGATACCCATTGCTCTCGCTTGAAGGAGCTACAAATATTTAGGAATAACAACTTTATGTTCAATACAAATTATAAGGCTACAAGAGCTGTAGAAATATTGAAATTAGACCAAATAATCAAATATACAAAAAAATACTTACGAGGCCAGTCGGATCTTGGAGCGGAGGATGGTCTCCAACCATCAGAATCAGCAGTATCCCAAAGTTTCTCCACATCAACCTGCTCGTAAGTGGAATTTACACTCTATAAGCTATAGGAATGGCTTATTAAACACAAAGTATGTGAACAATTATACAACCAGAAGAAGACAATCTTGTTATTTGCTTCACGTAAACATAAATTTGGAAAATAGTATAAAAACCAAATTCCTATTGAAAGCATCTTGATTTTAAGAATGATGCCTGCATATATATATTTATAAAGGGTGTGACAGATAAAACCGAGGTGCTTGTAACTGTGCAGTTAACCCAACAATTTTTTTATGGGTTAACATATTCTTCTACATTTCATAAACGTTTCGACATTCATCCACATGTGAATTGATCTTGTTAAGCTCTTGAGGTACGACATGTGTTCACTTATTTCAGTTTTTTTTAACAGCTAGATATGTTCATTTTACTGATACGATAAGAACCTCATAAGTCATAACCAATATTACTAGATGGGATTAAAAAGGTTTGGCTCGCGTAGTTAAATTTCACTTTCTACCAATCCTACTAAGTCTTAAGTAAAATTCAGCTATACATTTTAAAAAGTTCATTTACATACGGTCCTAGAATGTTCCTCGTAAGCAACAATATTGGCGCACAAACTATATTCATCTTCCTAATATTCACTTGCCTAAACGCCCCATAACCAAATTCATCAAAATAACTTAATTCACTTCCACCAATCATTATATCAACTTGTAGCGCAAACCAGTCATAATTAATCATACATCAAAAACTAGTTACATTGTCAGTTTAGAACAAGATATCATGAAACTTTAGCATCTACATGGGGTCATAATAACTACATTTTCATACTAATACTAATAAAAAGATACTAAGAAAATAGCATTAAGTAAAAAAAGTAACCTGAGATGGTAAATTCGGTGGTGTTAAAAATGAAGCTGATGAAGAAATAGTGGTAAAGAAGTAAATGAAGTAAATAGTTGGAGCTATAATCAAAACAGCTGCAATTGCTAATCTGCCAAACACTCCCTTAACTTTGTGTCGGTTATAAGGCCTGCAATTTAATTCCAAATATTAGTGAATTATTTGCATAAATAATTAGTGTGTGTTTGGGGTGGGTTATTACCTCTTCATTTATACTAACTGAAGGATACCCAGATCCAATTCTCAAGTTAGTTGGTGAAATTGATGAGAGATTTTGGCAATGGGATGGATCTGATTATGAGATTAAAAGTTAAATATTGTAACAGTGGCTACTGAAAATTGAGTTGTGAAATTTGTGAGTTTTTAAACTTACGGGACCAAAAGGTAACTTTCTTGCTAATTTGGTTACCATGTTTATTCTCTACGTTTTCCTATTTTGGTTTAATTCAAGTTTGATAAATAAAACCATAAAGTTAATATATGATTTTCTATTTTTCTGTTTACTAAATTAAAAGCAACACCAAATATCCTATTAATAAGTTATTTAACATACTCACAAAAGATCTATGATTCAAACCTCACTTTTACATTTGGGGGTATGAAAAAATATCGAAAATTGTCACGAAAATACTAAACTTAAAATGTATTTGATTGCCACATAATAAAATGACTCAGCAACCAAATCTAAATCGGTCAAAGGCCATGTTATTTGGTAGAGTAAAGTCTGATGTTGTGTGATCCAAATCAGTTCTGAATAGGCCATGATCCCTATACTAACTCTCCCATTCAGTAGCCTACCTTTGACTTAAATATCATTTTAACTCTTTTGTGTCATAAGCACTAGCCTCAATTATTACTTTTAGGTTTTTCAGTCACTCCTTCGTAACAAAATTTATAAATGGACTATTGCATGAATATAATATATTAAAGTGAAGGGTTGGAATCAAGACGATCTCATTAACCTTCATGAGTCCCTCATGTTATTATATACTTGAAACTAAGATTTGTTTGTCCTATATTGATTTAATAATTTTTTTTATAACACTCTTTACTCTAAAAATTTTAATCCAACCTTTATTTGCATAATTATAAATTTCTCTCGTTAAATACTCCCTAACATTTATCAAACAAAATATTTCGCTCGATTACAAAAGGTTAAGTTGGTAAATTCATGTTACTCAAATTGATTATTCAGAACAATCATTCAGCGGCTTTTGATTCATTCAGCACTAAGTCACATTTCTTATCCCCTTAGGCTACATACATCTTTTGAAGGCTCACCTTCTCTAAATCACCTTAACAAAAAATAAAAATAAATAAATAAATAAATCTAATATCTTGAAGAATCGAATTTAAATATTCTACAAAAATTTGCCAAGTCTCTAAAATGAAAAGACATTTTTATAAACAAACCCCTTTATCAATATAGAAATATAAAATCGATTAGCATTGTTGGTTATGAATATTTTTAGGAACCTCGTGTAAAGGTACACAATGTGGCATTGGTGTATGGTGTTTTTGAGCCCATGACGCGTACATCACCACACTGGTTATGCTGTTATGGCTCAACATCAACGAGACGATATTGAAAAGTGAGTTTTTTTCTTTGATTCGAAAGGGTGTACATGTTTTATGTACGTGTGAGTGTGTCTAGAAAATTGCTGCATTTACTATTCTAGAATAACTGCAAATTATATGTTTCTTTTTTATTTCATTTTATTGGTAATCCTTTTTATATCAATATGCTTATTAAAGTAATGTAGTGTGTTTTCAGTTAAATGTAAAAGTTAAAAGGATCAGACTTTTCATAACTTCGATGGTGTTAACATTGACTGATAAAATGTGATTTATTGTTATCCTCATTGTCGTCATGTTAATATACCAACAAGTTTTCATAACTATATCTTTTATATAATAAAAGAATTACATCATTTCGGAGTGATTTTGTTAATTCATTCTTATTGAAAAAACAATTGGGCCAATAGGAGATCTCGATTTCGCATCGTAAGCAAAATCATGTGATAATGATTGGTTAATAAAAGTCAAAATTAAATTTATTTTGGTCAAACTTTAATAAATTTGGTGGAGAAATTTGGTTGATAAAAAAAACTCATAAAAGTATAAGTGTCATATTTGTGAAAACAAAAACCTAAAAAAAATGAGGTAATTAATAAAACTTTAGTGGTTAAATTTTTAAAAATTATATAGAGTTAAGTGTAACATTATAAGCCTCCATGTTTTTTAATAATTTTGAATTATAAACAAATATCCCCTTATACTTTATATCTTAAAAAATACAATGTATATGTTGTTTTAAAATAACAACATATAAATTTGCATCAGATTATAAGTATCAATTTTTTTACTATATACGTTCAATAATGATTCATTTATTTCATTTTTAAAAGTTTAACCTATGTGAACACGAGTTTACATTTTAAATACGGCTAAATTACTAAAAACGATAATATAATTATCAAATTGTAAGCACGGGTTACTTGAATACCCCATCCGTCCCAAAATTATTGTCCCCTATTGATTTTTTTAGTTTTTTTTCTTCAACTTTGACCATAATTATTTTTGTTTGTGTTATATAATACTTGATGAAAAATATATGATGTATTGGGTTTTAAATGTACTTTCATTGGTATAATTTTCATCAAGTATTATGTAACACAAATAAATATATTAATGGTTAATGTTGGACAAGAAAGACTGGCCAAAGTCAAAGTGGACAATAAAAATGGGACGGAGGGAGTATAAAAATAAATACACGCGATTGTACTTATAACAATGACTCATGTAATTCTTATTTATTTATATAAGGATATCTATAAAAACATTTTTAACAAACTTTAAGGAGTATATTTTAACTTTATCAACGCTCATTATGTGCTATTAAACTTGCATAATGTGTACAACATAATATTAATAGTGAAATTTAAATAACAATATCAACATCTTTGTCAGCTAAATAAAATTAAATTTTGGGTTACCTAACAGAAATTTTTATAAATATTTTATCAAATTCTAATGGATATTAATGCATAATGAAAAACTCGTGCATAAGTATTAGTCGTACTTATATCACAATTTTCATAGGCAAATTATTATATGTGTATATATTGAACTAAAATGTTAAAATAAATTTGATTTATGTGTAAACTTCGTGCGTGCACGAAACTTATAACTATATAATTATATGCAATTACATTTAAAGACAAAATATTTAGTATTAATACAGAATAAATTTTTTTGTCAAAACCCCGTGGGTATTATAACTAGTAGCTAAAGGATTTTACTCGGATTGTAATTAAGCTTTTCTAGCTAGGATATAGGCGCGTTAAATGATACTATTTCTGAACTTTTCTTTGCCCATTTCAAAATACTTTAATTTAGCTAGATCTGAACCTCACTCTATCTATCATTTACAAGACAAATACATTTTGGTATTTGGAAAGTAAGGGGATGTTTGTTTAAGCTTATATATGACTTACGAGCCTATTTGTTTTCCGGCTTATATTTCATAAGCTCCATTTTCTAACTTATTTTAACACTTGTAGGCTTATATAAGTTTATTATGATATAATAAACTCGTATAATCCAATAAATTTTAAAATAAACCAAAAAATTAAAGCTAAAAAGACCGAAATCAATGTACATTTTAAAGGGGGTGTTTGTTTAAGCTAATACATGGGCTTAAAAGCTTATTTAATTTTGGGTTATATTTCATAAGCCTAAATTTCCGGATTATTTTGAGACTTATGCGCTTATATACGTTTACCATATTATAACAAACTTATACAATCAAGAGTAAACTACACCGTTCGTCCTTGTGGTTTACGTTGACCGACAAGTTTCGTCCTTTGACCGAAAAAATGCACCGTTCGTCCCTAAATGCGAAACGTTATCTACCGTTAGTCCTTCACTCTAACGGACATATCTAACAGATGTTAAGTCTCTCCATGTGATATCCACGTGAGGGCATTTTAGTCTTTTTACCATCTCCTTTTAACATCGTCTTCCTTTATACATCTTTATCTTCTAACATCATCACCCATCACCATTTTCTTCCATTCACCACCTCATTAAAAACCATTAACAACTTCATATCAAATCCAATCCCAAAACCATAAACCACAATCATAATCAACACAATCCCCACTTTTTTTATAACTTTAATCGGCTTATGAAGTTGTTTATGGTTATCAGATTCCCACTAATATGAAGTAAATTTTTGATGTTATTTATGGTTATCAGATTCCCCACTTTTTGTTTACGAAGTTGTTTAAATGTAAATTTTTAGATCTCGTAGCCATTCATTTGATTTTTTTTCCCTTTTTTTTTTTGCAATAATTAATCATTTGAATTCCAAAATTAAAATACAATAAATCTGTATAAACGAAAAAAAGAAAATCATGTGAAAAAAAGGAATAATTCATTTCTTAAAATGTTTTCTGCATTAAAAATTCTTTCAATCTATTATAAAATATTAAAGAAACACACAGTAGTGTTGCTTTGTTATCTGGATTGGTTGGTTAGTTAGAGAAGATTTATTGTATGGTCCGAAAACAATGGCCACAACAGCAGCAGCTCAGAGTGCGAACAACATCTGTATCCTGTGACGCATATGTTGTAGGCAGAGGTGGCTGGTGGTGTAGCCAATGGCGACGATGATGGTGGTGACGCTGCTGCTGTTGTAGCCGGTGTGTTAGTTGGTGGTACGATCTTAGTTAGTGGCCGGATCTTACAAAGTTTTTTGATAATTTTTTGGATTATGGTAAAAACAATGGATAATATATCTGGTGTTGGACACGAATAAACAAACAAGATGACAACAAGTTGGTGTAGAAGAAAATATTTTGAAGGAAAAAAAAAGTCAACTAAGATTTCATTGGATAGATGGAGATGTGAATCAATAGAGGTGTTTTGTAATGTGGTTATGTATTTATGTTTAATGATGTTTTTATGATTGTTTTGGATTTGTGTGGGGTTTGTAATTAAAGAAAATCGGGAAATTTTTTTCATAGGTTTGAGTTTTATGTATATAGTGATTGGTTTTTCTGGATTTTTTTTTATGAATATGATGATTAAGGATCGTGAAGGTGGTTGGAGGTGGTGAGAGTGGTGATTGATGACGTATAGTCTATATCCGGGTCACGAACCCGACTAAAGTCCAACGCTAACTTAGCCCGGTACGAACTGGGCTACGCTGATTAGATGTTTGGGCTCACGAAAGCCCAAACCCAAATCTATTTACGGAATAGATATCGGATATTTCCTAAATATGGAGATAATCATTCCCAACCGATTTGGGCGGGATACGCCGAAGGTTGAGGAACACGGAACCAACAAGGATTCCGTGTGTATATAAAGGGAATCTCATCCCTCGTTTAAGGTACAATCTACAAACCCTAATTCTCCTTAAACCCTAAAACCGATTACTTACTCTCACGCCGGAGGATAATCGTGGGAAACAATCCCACGGTAAGCCTAACGGTGTCTTTTGTCTCTTAGTGCGCAGGTCTCAAGCAATAATTCTCAATTGGTACGAGAGCCGGAGCCTCAAACAAGGAACGCCCAACTTTTGTATCAACAAGTGGCGCCATCCGTGGGACCCTACACTAAGAACCAAGACTAGAATGACAAAGCATGGAAATCAGGCGATCGCATGATCGGACCTTATGGGAAAGAAGTCGCAGCGGACTAACTCCTAAGCGGACTTCGGGACAACCAGCGCTATTTGCTAAAACAAGGGATCGAGGCCAAGACTTGGTCTTCCCTCACGGGTGGAACCGCGCTCGGGAACAACCCAAGCCACTACAACCACCACGAGTGGAGTAGATCCACTGCGCACCGTCTTTACTACTCCCTTTCAATCGGTGCTAGAAACTGACCTGACAAAGGCACCAGATGCACTGACCAGAAATAAGGGTGTAGCGATAGAAACAAACACACTCGCTCTTGAGGGTGTCGCACCAGAGCTAGCACCAGAAGATTTCGTATCCCAAAACTACGAAACATTAACTGCCCTCATGCAAGAGGAAGAAGAGAAGAGATCATGGTCGGAACTTGAAAGCCCGACTCAATTTCGATCCCGAATACGAGACTTCCCACTGCGCCGTCGAGAGAAGAAGCGCGGGAGAGGCACCGCCCCCCCGTATTCAACGAATCGGGAGGAGAATCGAGGATGATGAGACATCTCACTCGCATCATCCGGTGAGAATGATGAAGAAGAAAAGCGTACCAATGTCCACACCAGACTTGGTAGCCGCAGAATCCAAGACAGGCTTGGGCGACACTATTCCCCAGTGAAAGTCCTCCGAGTACAAACTCGAGGGCGACAGTCGGCGCGCGCCGAAAGAGGAAAAATTAGTCCTCTGAAAATTCCTCGGACAACGAGGATAACGAAACTGGACACTGGAATTCCAGAAACAGATATAATGATCAGGAGGATGAAGATATATCCCTCCCTTGGCGCCGTCAAAGGTGGATCGTTTACTCGGCGCATCGGTGACTTCTCGAAAGAAAAAAGAAGAGCATGCACCAAGCGTAAAGACCTATGGCGGAGCGGTGACCCTGATGATCACCTCAAAATTTTTGAATCAGCCGCGACAATTGAAAGCTGGCCACAGGCCTGTGTGGTGCCACATGTTCAACTCCACACTAGTGGGAAGCGCGGAACGGTTCAGCAAGCTTCCACGTAGAAGCATCAACGGCTTTGAGGAATTGAGAAAGGCGTTTCGCCTAAACTTTACTCAGAGGAAGAAGTGCGCTAAAAATCTGTCGAACTTCGCCAGGGTAAAGCAGCGCCAAGGAGAATCTACAAGCGCATTCATGGAACGCTTCAAAGAAGAATGCATGCAAGTTAAAGCATGCCCGGAAGTATTGAAAATTTCTGGTTTCATGAACGGGATTAATAATCCAGAACTCATCAAGAGGTTGAACGACAAGATTCCCGAAACCTTTGATGAACTCATGAAACGATCTCGGTCCTTTGTCCAGGGAGAAGCCGCCGCGGCGGATAGCAAAAGGAACTACTCGAACTACCGGTCACAGGAACAACCTGGGAGACAATCCAATGACCGGGGTAGTAACCGTAATAGGAGCTATCGCAGCCAGGGGAGCGGGAGGGATAATGATAGATACACCCCGCTGATCAAGACCCCAAAGGAAATACTCGCAACGGAAGGTGCGAATTTTCCAAGACCGCCGCAGATGCGCACTCCGGAGGATCGGCGCCTTTGGAAATGGATCTGTGATTACCATGCACATAAGGGCCATACCACTAACGAATGTGTCCAACTGCGCCAGCTCATCGACAAGATGGTTAAAGAAGGTAGATTGGACCACTTGGTCAAAAACATTAAAGAGGAAAAGGATAAACAAAAGAGTGGAAACAAGAAGGAGACACCCAAAGATAAGGCCGACACGATCTACATGATACAATCATGGCAGTGGATCACTAGACAGAAGGTCGGCCGAGGAGTTTTCAGAAGCGAAGGACAGCCACTCACCATTGAGATAAGTGGTCGGGGGTCACGACATCCACCGCATGTACGTCGATGGGGGAGCATCGACGGACATCATGTATGAGCACTGCTTCAAACGACTGCGGCCTGAAATACGCAGCCAGTTAAGCCCAGTCAGAACGGCGCTAACTGGTTTTACGGGTGAAAAGATATGGCCCATGGGGCAACTACGATTACCGGTCGGCATTGGCAATGCAGAACACTCTGCGGCGGCTTGGATGGAATTTATGGTGATCAAATCCCCTTCGCCATACAATGGCATTATCGGAGAAGACCCGGGATATCGGCCATGCGCGCAGTGCCATCAACGGCGCGGGATGCTGAAAATCCCAATAAAAGGGGGCATTGTTACTCTTTACAATGCCACGGTACCAAATAGAGAATGTAACACGGTTACATGCGAAACGGCACCGATCCCAGAGCGAACGCAACCAAGGTCCCAAACACGAAGGTTGCGATTCACCCAGAATACCCGGAACAGGAAATAGCCATCGGAGGGTTATTGTCGGACAACGGCAAAGCAGCGTGGTGCGCGCTCTTGCAAAAGAACTTGGACATTTTTGCATGGGAGCCAAAACACATGACAGGAGTGCCGCGCTCAATCACGAGCATAAGCGAGAATCCGAGCAAGGGTACTCACCAATACGCCGAGAAGAGGCGGCCAAGCCAGAGCGCGCCAAGCAATTCTGGCAGAGATACATAAACTGGTGGATGCGGGAATCATGCGTGAAATCTACTACCATGACTGGATTTCTAACCCAGTAATGGTCAAAAAGAGCGACGGCAGCTGGCGAATGTCGCGTAGACTTCACCGAACTTAATAAAGCATGCCCACAAGACTGCTATCCATTACCAGAGATAGACTGGAAAATAGAGTCCTTGTGCGGATATCCCTTAAAGTGCTTCCTCGACGCATACAAGGGATATCACCAAATACAGATGGCTAAGGAAGACGAGGAAAAAACAGCCTTTCATACAAGCCAAGGCGTTCTTGTTATACAAAAATGCCCTTTGGCTTGAAGAATCGGGCGCTACCTACCGCGGTTAGTGGATCATGCTTTCAAAAATAGGTGGGCCGCAACATGGAAGTCTATGTGGATGACTTGGTTATAAAGAGCCATACTGAAGATGAGCTTGTGCGCGACATAGAGGAAACGTTCAAAACTCTACGAGAGATTAACATGAAGCTAAATCTGAAGAAGTGCACATTCGGCGCTACTGAAGGCATGTTCCTAGGATACCTGATAGAGCCTAACGGCATAAAACCTTGTCTAGAAAAGACAAAGGCGGTCACCGAACTTCGTTCACCGCGCACGCTGAAGGAAGTCAATCTCTTAACGGAAAGGCGGCCGGCCTAAATAGGTTCATATCCAAGTCAGCAGAAAAATCCTTACCCCTTTTCAAAACACTCAAGAAGTGTATAAAAAAGGGTAATTTCGGTGGACCCGAGAGGCGGAAGAAGCCTTCACTCTGCTCAAACAGCATCTAGCAGCGCTCCCAACACTTGTCGCACCCGACCAGGGAAGAGGCGATCATGTATTTATCGGCAACTCATGGAGCGATGGCGCAGTGCTACTAACTGATAGGGATTCGGTACAAACCCCTATCTATTTTGTAAGCAAAGCGCTCAAGAAGACGGAGATGAACTACAGCGCCATGGAAAAATTAGTTACGGCATTGGTGTTTGCGCCAAGCGACTACTGCAGGTACTTCCAAGCGCGCCGATAGCGGTAATCACAGACCAACCGATCAAGCGGATCATCTCCAAACCTGATGCGTCGGCCGACTCGAAGTGGAGTGTATTTCTAGGTGAACACAACATCTCTTACAGACCGCGTACCGCGATCAAAGGACAGATTCTGGCAGACTTCATCATTGAGAAGCCAGACACAAGCGAGGTACCCGCACCAAGTTAGAAGGAACTACAAGATCCATGGATCTTGTTTACAGATGGATCCTCATGCGTGGGCGGTCGGAGCTGGCCTCATTCTCACAAATCGGAGGAATGGAATTCACTTACGCACTGCGTTTTGAATTCTGTGACAAACAATGAGGCAGGATATGAAGCTCTAATCGCCGGATTACGCATTGCAGCTCGAATGGGTGTACGCGTAACACGGAAGCAAATGTGGATTCCCAGCTAGTAGCCAACCACGTATTGGGCGAATACGTGGCTAAAGAAGAAATATGATTCAGTATCTCGACAAGACCAAGACACTGATTAAAGGCTTTGATAGATTCACCATCAAGCAAATTCCTAGAGGAGAAAATCGCAAGGCAGATGCACTAAGCAAGATCGCCTCGACAAGCTTTGCACACTTGTCAAAGCAAGTGCTGGTGGAAACACTGAAAAGCAAATCCATATCGGAGATGGAAGTCTCCACAGTAATAGAGGAGGAAGGTCCTACGTGGATGACACCGATAACGGAATTCCTAAACAAAGGAATGTTACCCCAAGAGCAGAAGGAAGCTCCGGGGATACGGCCGCACAGCACAAAGATTGAACCGAGACAACATACTATACCGACGCTCCTTCCTTCAACCATGGCTCCGCTGTGTGGGCCCACTACAAGCAAATTACGTGTTGCGAGAAATCCATGAAGGTTCATGCAGCATGCACTCAGGACCACGGTCCGTTGTGGCACGCGCCATGAGATCGGGTACTACGGCCAACCATGCACCACGATGCGCGGGACTTAATAAGGAAGTGCAACGATTGCCAAGTTCACCGACCCGTCCCGCGCAAACCACAGCACGAGCTAACGCCAATCACATCCCCATGGCCATTCTACAAGTGGGGTATCGATATTGCGGGACCTTTTCGGTCGCGGTGGAGGATTGAAATTCCTCATAGTCGCCATAGACTACTTCACTAAGTGGATCGAAGCAAAAGCAGTGGTAATAATCACGCGGCAACCAGGTGAAAGCGATTCGTCGGGAAAATATTGTATGCGCCCCGGTTTGCTGGCGAAATCATCTCGGACAACGGGAAACAATTCTGCGAAAATCCTTTCAAGGATTGGTGCGAAAGTTGAACATCACCAGACACCGCCGCATCAGTTAAACACCCACAAACCAATGGCTTTGTAGAGCGCGCAAATCAAAGCCTAGGTGAAGGAATTAAGGCACGCCTAGAAACGCACAAAGGAAGGTGGGTGGAAGAGCTATCACATGTCTTATGGGCGCATCGAACCTCAATCAAAACTAGCACGGGAGACACTCCCTTATCTCTAGTCTACGGGACAGAAGCCGTCATACCAGCCGAGATCGGCATGCCAACTATCCGCACCGCTGAAATCAATGCGGCAACCAATGACGACGAGAGACAGATCGACTTAGACCTGCTAGAAGAAAGGCGCGAGCAGCGGCTATACGTGAGGCAAAATCAAAGTCAAGGATGAAAGGATACTACGACACTAAAGTGCGTAATGTTTCATTCAGACCAGGTGACTTCGTCTACCGCGCCAATGACGCGAGCCACGCAGAAGATACGGGCAAGCTCGGACCAAAGTGGGAAGGACCCTATGAGGTTACTGAAGCACTAGGAACGGCGCGTACAAGTTCTGAGGCTTGGATGGTCGAGAACTGCGCACGCATGGAACATCTGCAACCTCAAGAGGTGCTACCTATAGGAGTGGCCACGGCCCGCGTACAAGCACTCAGGCACTTTACTAAAGTACCCAATAAACATCTATGTACTTAGTTTTTTGTGTTCTCTTATTATAATGTCTTACCTATTTAAACTTGCAAGTATCAATAAAACGTCGCGGTTTCTAGCTAACTCTGCGACACATTTTAATTTGTTATTTCCATATCCTGTATGTCTTAACAATTTCTTATCTCTTGCCTACATGGCGTGCATGCACTATAATAAACCCACGATGGTAAAATGATAAGTTAACCTACTAAACAACTTGTTGAGTAAGAGGGTTGCAAACCCATCAACACCGGATCACGTATCCTTGTTAAACACCTTGTTCTCAAGACGTTGGAACAAGTTTTGTGCGCATCCAGACGGGTGCCACATCGCATATGGTGCACGTTTAACAACTTAGGAACCAAGACACTTGATTCCTTAAATGTGATATTTACTGATGTTGAATATCATAACATACACGACTATGATAAAGTACTTAGAAATTATTTCTCAAGTACACTATGATGATTACGGACTTCCTATATTATTCGCACTGGCATACACATTTGTTTCTTCGGCAACGAATACGTCTTTTACGCAAAGACAAACAGATAAACATGTACAGCACAAAGTTACAATAATACTCACATGCACTTAGTAAAAGAAGATTCTTATTAATAACTACGAGTTATTACAAAAGATGGTTACTTCACAAAGTACAACCTACCAACTATGACAACGCTCATTAGATGAGCTACCCACGCGGTTTACGGTATCTTTAGCCTCGCTAAGTCTCTTCAACAAGTCTGAGTCCTGATGAGACACAGTAGCAACACTCACTGGCACCCCGTCAGACCTTGGCTGATGAGCTGCACCAACCCCACACAAAACCGCTTTACCTTTAATACCTTCCTTTTTAGCAAGTCTGGTCGCATGCGCTTCCAACACTTCCTTCAAAGGTACTTCTTTCTCTAAAGCAAAGGGATTCAGAATATCCCTGGGACGAGTGAAGACAGGTACTTGAAGCTGAGATTCATGGGGCTTCAAAAGTAGTCGGTACTTGCTTCTGCACCCTCGGCACGATGACGAGCTAAGGTCAATCCCGCCATAATAGCATTTATAGGATAATCCTGATCGCGCTCGGTTCAGCAATCATGGGGAGCTCTAAGTCCTTCATCCTCTTCATAGCGCGACCAGGGTGATCATAAGACTTAGCATCATAATTTGGTACCTTCTCAATAGGCACCTTCAACAGATGCGCCTCGTGAAGCTTTTCAACTGCCTCTGCCTTACCACGCTCCAGGCGCATGAACTACCTCCCGAAGGCATTAACCACTTCGGCGACTCTAGGGTACTGAGTGCGGCAAGGAAGAAGACCATGGCCTATGAGCCACCTACGCTCAGCTATAGTAGACATGAGCTGAGGATACAACTCCTCGTCATACTCAATGCTAAGCTTGCGCAGTTTTGCCTCTTGCACCTCCATGCCCAACTCACAGATAGCGCCAAGATCTCCTAGTTGTGTAAGCAAATCTCCCTTACCCTGTTCCAGATACTTAAGGGCCCAGTTACATGACAACTTGTACTTTCCCGCTTCAAGAGCGCTCCTGGTTTATTTGGGATAGTAATGACATTTTTCTCCTGCAAGCCTCTCTGAATACGCATTGGCCACCCTTATTTCAGCCTTGGCACTGGCCAATTGCGCCTCCAGTGACGCAATAAGCTGATCCTTTTGACTATCATGGCTACTTTCTCCAACAAACTTTGCCTTTAACTGCGCAGCCAGAGAAACAAGATCCTCAACCAGCTGACCCATTGGCACATCCCCTGCTGCCACCGGCACCTCGCTACGGATCTCTGGTTCTGCAGACTCAGAAGGAACATGACTCTCTTTGGATGGCGACTCGCACCTGTTCAAACACAGCAGGCACAAACATAGAAGTGTCAATTTCTCTTATGAACATTTGACAAAGCAAAAATAGAGGAAAACAGTATTGTCAAGATTACTTACTGGGGGCCAGAGACATTCGCCGATGGGTGCGATGATGCAGCCTCACTGGCAGATGATTCCAGATCGAAGACCACATAACGTTTCTTCCTCGACGAGCTCGCGCCATCTTCTCCACGCGACCTTTTGCGCAATAGCCCAGACTCTTGCTCCTCCACCTCCTCGTCCATAGGCTCCGCCACTACTACGGGTGGTGGCTGCGCTATGGGGGAGGGCACTTGAGGGCTTGGCACGCTTTGCAACGGCGTCGCCTCTACTGCAACGGAAGAACTAGTCCCTGTCTCCCCTAAATTCATCTCCATGGTACGCCCTGCAGTACCTGCCAGTATAGGCTCCTCTCCTTCTTTCAACGGCCGTGTCCCTGTCTTCACCTCAACTGGCTTCGCTAGGTGCACGACGGTAAACAAATCCATCTCTGCGCAACACAAGACAACAAATAACACAGGTTATATAATGCGCGGAAAACAGAAGAAAGTTCTTACAGTAATTACAAAAGGGGGTGCGGAAGAACGAGTACCCACCCTGGCCATGGGCGCCTAAGAAGATTGGGATCTCATCTTCGGGACCAAAATAATTTCGGCTGATGCCCATATACACCAGAAATTCCTCAGGATAGGAACTAATGGGGATGCGGTTAGCATTTATCAGTTCCGCATCCTCAGCGAAATATGACCCAGGCAGGGGGCACTCATCCTTCTCCAACGAACCCCGGGTACGAAAATTATAAGGCCACGGAAACACAGTGTCGTCTACCCAGAAAAAGGATTCCCTCCAATTCCTAAGCGCATCTAGTTTCTCTGTATAACATTGAAGTCTACCAGCGCGCTTAGCAAAGGATACCCACCCATGTGACCATGTCGTGTGATAAAATGCGCGGAATAGGTTGATGGTTGGATTTACCGCCAGTAAACGACAGTTCACCTCAAAATTCATAATTTTAGCGGCACCAATACAGTGCAACTGGGATATGTGTAGATTATAATAATTTAATATATCGCACAGAAATTGGGACAGAGGCACCCGTTGATTCGCGAATTCGAAAAAACGTGTGTATACCCCCACCTTCCCTTCGGGGAAGTCTGCAATAGAGGCCCGCGCACCCGGAACAATCGGATGCACATCCAGAGGTATAAAGTAATCCGAGGTGAACTCTAGAAGATCACTCTCGGTGAGGTTGGAGGGGAAATCCGACAACTGTTTAACCATAGTTTGTTTTACAAAACGCACGCGCGGCTACCTCTGCAATATGTTGGTTTCTGGATGCAACTGCAAATTTTCTTGAACAATGGCGGATCAAGTTTTCTTTTTACTGTGAGAAATACAGTGAAAATAAAGCGATATGTTATATAACCTTCCTCATCCACGCGATGAGTGACACGTGGATCCCACCAACCCTACCTATGTGGTTGAGATTGCTTGATGGGACATGGGTGCAGTAACTTTCCCCCGACTTACGAGGCGCCCATTTTTTAATCCAATGTCTCGATACAATGTACCGGTTGGTATATTTTTATGGCTTCTTGGCTACGCTTCGAAGTTTTTTTATGACTACGGTTATTAGTCTAGCATCCGCAGTTAGTCACTACGCATACTAGACTGGGGGGACATGATGACGTATAGTCTATATCCGGGTCACGAACCCGACTAAAGTCCAACGCTAACTTAGCCCGGTACGAACTGGGCTATACTGATTAGATGTTTGGGCTCACGAAAGCCCAAACCCAAATCTATTTACGGAATAGATATCGGATATTTCCTAAATATGGAGATAATCATTCCCAACCGATTTGGGCGGGATACGCCGAAGGTTGAGGAACACGGAACCAACAAGGATTCCGTGTGTATATAAAGGAATCCCATCCCTCGTTTAAGGTACGATCTACAAACCCTAATTCTCCTTAAACCCTAAAACCGATTACTTACTCTCACGCCGGAGGATAATCGTGGGAAACAATCCCACGGTAAGCCTAACGGTGTCTTTTGTCTCTTAGTGCGCAGGTCTCAAGCAATAATTCTCAATTGGTACGAGAGCCGGAGCCTCAAACAAGGAACGCCCAACTTTTGTATCAACAAGTGGCGCCATCCGTGGGACCCTACACTAGATGAGCTAACTTTTGTATGACAACTTTGGGACCCTACACTAAGAACGCCCAACTTTGGTATGACAACTTCGAAGACTATATAGACTATACGTCATCCATTCAGACCATTCACCCCGCTTGGTATCAAATATCCATTCAGACCATTCGAAGACTATATAGACGTATACACTAACATCCGGGTATAGTCTTGGTTCTTTTTGTCATACCAAACTTTTGTATCAACAAAACATGACTAACTTAGCCCGGTACCTTCGAAGTTGTTTTGTGAGGAATTTCTATACGTCATTCACTAGATGAGCTACCCACGCGGTTTGCGGTATCTTTAGCCTCGCTAAGCTTCTTCAACAAGTTTGAGTCCTGACGAGACACAGTAGCAACACTCACTGGCACCCCGTCAGACCTTGGCTGATGAGCTGCACCAACCCCACACAAAACCGACTTCTTTCCCATGGCGCCATCCGTGGGACCCTACACTAAGATCTCCTAACTGTGTAAACGGATGACGCCAACTCACATTTAAGGATATATCCGTGGTCTGAATGACGTATAGTCTATATGGGCATCCATTTAATTTGGTACCTTCTGACTGTGTATACGTCATTCAGACCGGGCTAAGTTAGCGTTGGACTTTAGGTCAGGTGATTTACGCCAAAAACTTCGAAGTTGTTTTGTGAGGAATTTCTATACGTCTTCAACAGTGATGTTGGTAGTGGTTGTGGATGAATATGAAGATGATAGGTGGTGATGGTTTGAAGATGAAAATGATAAGAGATAATAAAAGAAGAAGATGAAGTTTATGATAAAAGACCAAAATACTTTTATGTGGATATCATGTGTGGACATTTAACAAGCGTTAGTGTGTCTCTTTAAAGCGAAGGACTAACGGTAGATAACGTTTCGCATTTAGAGACGAACGGTGCATTTTTTTCGGTCAAAGGACGAAACTTGTCGGTCAACGCAAACCACAAGGACGTGTGGTTTACTCTATAATCAATCTACAAGTCAAAAAATAAGCCGAAAAATAAATAAGCTCAAGCCCCGAAGCTTAAACAAACGCCCCCTAAATTTAAACAAAAAAGAAACATTTGATCCTGAGTGAATCAGCAAGAATGGCAAACTCACGGTTACTCCTCCTCCAGCGTTCACAAACCCTAATTCGAAGCATACACCGATCTCTCTCAACAACATCACAGTCCCACCACAACGACCACCAACGCAACCAGGAGTATCTCACCCCAAACACCTACCTCAACAGCTGGACCAAACCCACCCACCCTAAACAAGCCCAGTCCAATCTCCACCACCTCCGCCGCCACTACGCCAAGAATGTTAAAGCGGTGCGGAAGGAGTATATCTACGAAATGGAGCTCTTGAAAGCTGACAAGCAGAGGAAAGATGACATCAAGAAGGAGGCCTTGCGGATTCAGAGCGAGGAGAGGCGTGCGGCCAAGGATCTCCAGAAGAAGGCCAAGGCCGCCCAGAGGATGCTTGCGCAGGAGGAGTTTAAGCAAACTTTGGTATCACCTTTTTCTTTTCTTTTTTTTAATTTGATTGTTAGGTTTTAGAATTAGCATTTAGGGTTATATTAGGTGGTAAAGATGCCCCCACCCGTTACCAACTCAGCTACGATTGACATTATAATACATAACTATACATTATATTGTACCAACAATGAAGTGATGCATATTTTAATTGCTTTCGTTGATGAGAATCCGCGTTTCAACTTGTTAACATTCTGGGTAGAGTGGAGCATATTAGATCAGTCTTTTTGTCAATGGGATTCTATATTATGAAAGCCCTTGTTGTACGCAGGTTGAATGCTGAATTTACGTGTTTAGGTAGTCTGCTGATTTGGTCTAATGCATAAAACAATCTGCTGGTGTGTTTCGCTGCGAATTACTAGGGTTTACGTCTCTATACCATCCTATAACTCGGTGTTTATTTTACTTGTTAAAATGGAAGTCCATTGTTGAGGTGATGATGACCTAATGTAAAGGTTCAACATGGTGTCCCGAGGGCTGGATAATCAGTCAAAATGGGTCGCATCAGGCTGGGTTGATCTACAACTGCTTTTTGTCCGTTAAAAAAATAGCTACACAGTATTGCAATAATAATATAAATGTTTGAATAAGATAATTCAGGAGAATGTATGCATCAACGTCCACCCATTGGACGTGTTCCCCATTTAGCTAGTTTCTTTCTTATTTGCCTTGTTTGAGATAAAATCAACCAACCCATTAGTAAGTTAATGGGTTGAAATTATTGTCTCTATCAGATATAAAGTCTTCCATTGTTATTTTTCGTGTTACAAGAAAATCAAACATCAATTAGTCATTTACTAGAAAATGACTACATGTACTCAACTCACACAACACGCTTAGTCGCTTACAATTAAGTAACAATTTCATTTGGAGGAATAGTTTTTTTAATTGGAATATGGTTCTAATCTTTAAAGACATTTGGAGGATATTGAATCATGAGAACTATCTTGCAGATAAAATGGTGAATATCTACGTACTGAAAGAAAGAAATTTGTGGGACTATCCATCATTAATGACTCACGATGGGGTTGGAGGAAAATATTGTAGTGTAGCGCTGTTTGCTTGAGTAAATTACATTCATAACTGGTGATGGTGCTGAGACTTGTATGGTTTAATAATTGGAACCATAGTGACCCTCTGTGCAATTTCATTTCCACAAGTCCTATAGGGGTTTTATGTCTGAGAATTTTAAGGTGGTGATGTAATCTTAGGTGATGAGTTGAACATGCCTAGTTTCAAGGGTTTATGTGTCTCTTCTTTAATTACGGGAATTTGCAGATGAACACCCTTCGCTATTTAAAATTACTTAAGGACACTAGAATTGTAGATAAACACTTTTCATATATTGATCCTTTATAAATGAATTTGCATAAAGGGCCACTAGCATGTTAATTATTAAACCATATGGATGTTACTGCCATCTTAAATTTTGTGCACAATCCCTAAAAACAACTTCGCATTCTAAAAAATTTCTCCAACCCGTTAGGTGGCTTTTGAGATGGATAAGTTCCAATAACTTCCTCGTTTTGCTTGTGTTTATCCAATATAGTCACAAAGAGTTATACTTGATGTGTGTTTAGAGATTTAAGTCGCATTTGAGTTAGCTTAGGACTTTAAACTCAAACCTTGATCTTTCGAGGCAAGTCAACATATGCACAGTACCAGAAACTTTTCAAAACGACATAATATTGGCTGGAGTCTGTGTGCAAATGACAATGATTTCTCTTTGCATTGTAAAACTGTCTTTTCTGACTTTTTTTCAGTTAGGATTAGGCAGTTGTAATATAGTCTTGTAGAAAAATGAATTTAAAACATAGATATAATTAGTATCATTAACGATGGAGAAATCCTCATAACGTCTTCCTTTTACTGTCTGCAAAGGATTATGATGTGTTCTTTCACGAGTGCACTTGCATGGAGCTAACAACGCAGGATATTTTTAGAAAACATAAGATATCAGTTGGAGTCTGTCAACAAAGGACAATAATTTGTTCTTTCGATCAATAGCTTTCTGTCTGACTTCATCTGTTAGGCTTAATCATAGAGTTCTGTAGAGAATATAGAAACACCTCAGTATCTAATTATACTCTTTCTCACCCTCAAGTGGATAATCATATGATTGTCAGATTTTCTATGCTCCAATTAATGTTAGTTAAACTACAATGAATTCATAACGTAGATGTAATGTCTTGAGGGGAGTTTGTAGTTTATTCATCCAGTCATTTTCCGAAGTTTCGTTTAAATAAATATTACTAAATGGACACCAATTGTTGTTTGTAGTCATCTTATAGAATTACGAATTTAGGGTTCTGTTGGTAGTATACATTTATGGTAACTGCTATGTATTATAATCACTACTTAGATGATATTTTATTCAAAGTTTGTGATGAACGAGCCTCCGCTATTGAGGTTTGCAGCTGCTAAAAATTAAAGGTAGGCACATCAGTTGGGTATTTTTTTCAAATTGAATCAAATTTTTAACTTGTAAACATGTATGGCATGCTGGATTGGCGGCCAATGCTTGGATGCTATTTTGATAATTATGTGTGGGTTTTGTTGGTTCTTAGTTTAATTTGAATTGTTAATTCTTTTAACCGATTTTGCATACAGTATGAGGATAGATCCAAAACTTCACTGCCTACTTGTTTTCACGAATAGCTCCACTTGTATCTTTTGCATTTGGGCTTCTTTAGATCTTTAATTGCTCCTTGTGAGCAGCTTTGATACTGCATTAAACTTTTCTAGGCCATGTGCCACCATGCTAGTGGGAATTGTTTTGATGAGGGTATGCACAGCACCACTATTACTTCTTTCATTAAGAAGTTACAAAAAGAGCTTTTTAGGTCAAATACATAAACAATTAGTTAGTGTGATTTGCTCTTAAAAAGCAAGCTCACTACTTGAGGAGATGACTTGGTTGTAAGACATGCATCTTTGTTACATGCTGTTCCACCATAGTATAATTTGGCATTTATTCACTCATATTACTTTGCAGTTCTTTTTTGCCTAATATCATTTATTCACTGAATTTCATTGGTGCAGTTGAAAGAAAGAGCCGAGAAGCTTGAATATCACAAAAAGAGAGAGCAGAAGTTCATGGAGAAGAAGAAAGAAAAGAATGAACTACTGCGTCGTCAAAGCTCCATATGGATTGATGAAAATGAACTAGAGAAAAAGATACAAGATGCCCTTTATGATCATACTCCTCTATGAATTGACGCTTAAAACTAAACCATGCTTATGGAGTTCATTTATATTTCGCTGGGGCTTCATATGCTCTGATCAAATCTGTCATATTTTTGTTTTTTTCACTGTTGGAAGAAGTCAAGATGTAGACATGAAACATGTATGTTAGATTGTTAGGCCATGTTGGTGTAAAGCCAAGAAACCTATGTTTCTACAATTGCCAGCACAACTTGGATGCACACATGATAATAATACTGCATATGTGGTTTAGAAGTTCAGTTGTTTGAAGGTCTTTCACTTGTACTGGTAACTGGATATATTGTAAACGAGTTTGATTATGTTGGATGGCAATCATTTTCATTGAAATATACTACATAATACATATAATGTAAACTATGGTTGCCAAAAAACTATGTTTACTGTAACGATCTTTGTTATGGCATGTCAAATTTAACACATAATAAATTGCATGATATTATGTTTAGTTATGGAATGTCGGTTTTGTCCCGTCTATTGTGTTTAGTTGACTTTAACTGATGGTTTTCTCCTTTACGCCTTTAAGATACATCTCTAAAATGCTTCACCTGTAGTTTTCATATTACACCATCTATTCCCTAAGAACTGTGGTTAACTGTATTTTAGTCTGAAGACAATTTAATATTAATACATAACTTGAAACAACTTACACTTTTTCTGCTTGTAAACCAATGAAAAAAATTGAATTTTAAATGTGTTTGAGAAAAAACAGAGAATTAAAATTGATTTTGTTTGGACATTGTATAATATTTTACTTAAAATGTGAAAAGTTGGTTGTTAACCATAGCGATGTTTGTTAGTTAAACCCCTTTTTTGTTTTTTGGTAAATTAGATTATGTCATCACTTTGTTATAAATACACCATAATTCAAATCAATATACTGTATTTGCAAGTACATGGTTGAAGTCGCAACTTTTGTTATTAACCAAAAGTCAAAGAAAAAATACCATTAAGATTAGTTAAAAGATGCAACAATGTTTGGAATATAAATTGTATTGGTTTTCTTCTGCAAGAGTTCCATTAAACATAACTGAAGCCGCCTAAGTTTCAAAGGAAGAAATGAGATATGAGATCATTTCAGAAAAGCCAAATTTTCCTAGTAAAGAAAATTTCGTACAGGAAGTGAAGCTCAACTTGGCAACAACCTCTCTCTCTCAGCCTTCTGGCGTCACCAAGATACATGCTATCTGTTTTTCTTGAATTTTGTAAGTGGGCCTCTTTAGGCTAGTCCTACCTCTTTAAACGTGTAATGTTTTGCTGGTGCATGATGGATTGCATATTTTTCAAAGGTTTATTGCGTTGAAGTTGAAGGTTGGTGGAGAAAGAACAAACTTTTGAATCTCGAGCCTTATCGGGTTTAAGTTCCTATAACAATTTTCTGCTGCGGATGGTTGATCCAATAGATGTGGGGTTTGAAATTTCCATGCTCCTTAGTGATATATCCATATGGATTGTGCTCCACATTTATCTTACTCATTTTCTAAAGAAAATACATGCTTTTATTATAGTAGTTGACTGTTCATGATTGAGCAATATTGAATGTTATACTACCAATCTTCCAAAACCAAAAGAACCAGCTATTAGTTAAGTAGCAACTCAAAGCAAACTCAAAGCAAATCCCACATCGGCTAAGTGAAGAATACCAGGGGTAGGAGACTACCTATAAACATTTTTTATTTTTTTATTTTTTTTTTAAATGGCAAATGAAATATAAATTAAGAGAACCTCTAGCAAGATGCTAGGAAGAAGGATGGATACCTGCCTATAAACATAGAGGCCCAACATTAAGGAGGGCATACCTTTCTCGGCCTTTTGGCTAAGAGTGCTATCCTCACTAGCCATTGGTATGTCATCTCATTGTCACATCATCTCCTCCTAATAATACACCAATAAATAAAACACATCTTTTTCATAACACGCCAATAACATCACATGTGGTGTTGCACTACTACCTTGGCCTAGCTCACCCCTCCAATTCTTAGAAAAACTTGTAATTTTGTTCCCGACTGTTTTAATAAGATTTGAATATTTTTTTTATGCAACTACTTTTACAACCTTAATCTTGATTTTGTATGTAGTATCTATCAAGACCTCTGTCCAGGAACTTGATGTACCGCCTATTACCAAGTTTAACAATTAGATTATTATACATATAGTTGTGAAAATTTTATTTGCTTGTGGTGTTCACCTGCAATTCACTTGCACTGATAACCATTTTATGATATCTTTAAACCCATGTTTAAGGCTGGCCAAAAGTTGATCTAACCCATGTTATAAATTGTGCTAGTGGGGCCTGGGTTCTCGCAGCCCCTACCCCCAATTCGCAGCTTCAACTTTAATTAAACGAGCTACTACAATAACAATGTCAACATTGAAATAGAAAATTGTGTGATGTCGATGTAGTTTATAAATTTCTTGTTTCACACATCGTGGCAAATTATGTCTTATTTAACAATAGAGTCGGGCAATTTAGACCTACAACACAAGCATTAAGTACTTTCTCTCTCTAAATTCTCACCAATCAATTTTTTAAATCAACCAATCAAATCATTAGGTTCATTTGTAGGCATGATTAGTAGGTCCAACAATCATTTTTCTTTAACAATAACAGGATGACAAATTATGTCTAGATTTTTCTATCTGCGGTCTAAAAGCAACATTAACAAATTAAAACTAAATTTTCAGAAACAAAATTGTCAAGAGGGGTACTTTGTTGCACCAATCAGCTGACACACCAGACACTAGTGCGGTTTAAATGGTACATCAGATATGTGATATGTGAACAAAAAAAGTAAACAAAACACAATGGTTTGATGAGAAACTGTGGCAGAACATATGTCGTGCAGTCCAGCATATGTTTATCGAATTGTTCCATCAGATATGGATATAACCTTGCAAACACCTGCAGAAGTGGTAAATGGTAGATCTTTATAGCAGGCTACAAGATCTTTGTCTGTATGTAGATCCACTTGTAGTGTTTCCCAAACCTTCTTCTTAGGGTTAAGAACATCATCAGGCTCGCCATTAAACCCAGAAAAGGTAACCCTTTCTCCGACAGCAGCAGCTGCGGGTGGCTCGACCAATTCAACCTGAATTTATGTTCATGCAATCAGGCTCGCAGAAATGTTTAACATTTGGTTTTATGCATTGCAAAATAATAGCAATCATGCATGTAGGAAAAATCTAAATTCCAAAAATCGGATTTTGTTTTCTAATTTGAAGAGTTTGTCACATCTAGATTAAAAGGGAATGAACCAACGAGATGCGCCTATAACATTGATGGTGTGGCACCTTGAAGGTGCGTGCATATCTATAATATTATAAATTGCTCACCTTATCACTGGTAGAAGCGCAAAGAACCATCGCGTGTGATTTAATGCCCCTCATGGTTGCTGGCTTCAAGTTGCACAGAACACAGACCTTGCGATTCTAAGGATAAAATAAGGAGAATTATGAACTGTTAGCCTCCATGGAAACAACAACAATACCCAATCCCACGGAAACAATTATTATAAACTCCTTAAGCATACACATATACACAAATATAGGGTGTGTTCTTGATTATACACATATAGGGTGGGTTCTTTTAATGACTTAAATAACTTGGGAAGAAATTACGTTATCATTCAAATGTAAATGAATTCAACCTGAGACTTCAATTTTTTTTTTAATTTTTTTTTTTTTCATTTTTTATTTTTTATATTTCAGGGCCAGGAGTAATCTTTTGTCCTCAAGTTCTTTAGCATTCTCATTTTAACTTTTCCTTACACATATAATATTCATACATGTGCATTGTGTACTATTTGTCTAAAAAATTGGCTGATAGTAGCTAAAGAGTAAGTAATAACCTGCATCTCCTCAAGAGGTATATATTTAACAAGCCCACTAACAACAGTTCTAGGCTGTTCTTCACCGACATCAATTTTTTCCACATACAAAGAATCAGCATCAGGATGCTTCTGAACTTCCGTGATAACCCCAACACGAATATCAAGTCTACTAATTGTTAGTTCCGGTTCAGCAGCAGCCTTAGTTTTGGCTTCACCTGAGGACTTATTTGCACGCTCTTTCTTACCACCTTTTTCTGCACACAAGTTGAGTGTAAGAGAAACATTATATTGTAACAAACATCAGGCTTTGTTTAGATGTATATTCAAATGGAAGACCATGCATTAGTTATTTGCAATTGGAAATTTAGAAGATATCAGGGTCGTCGAATATACAGCCTAGCACCTAATCCAAAATTAACAGCTAAATCTTGTGGGACTACAAAATGACGCGAGGGTTAAAGTGCACAAATTTTAGAAAATTGAGGTGTTAAAGTGATGGTGGTCGTTCAAAATCTAAAGTCAATCCTTCTGGAAACTTTCATGAAAGATAACCGTAACAAACTCACTGTCTTTCTGGTAAAAAAGGAAATAAGAAACAAACAATCACCTGTAATTTTGGTGTTCTTCAACTTTTCTGTAACTTTCTTTGCTTCAGCTTCTTCCTTCACAGCTCGGTCTGCACGGTCAGCTTGACTTCCAGCAAACTTGTTCCTAAAAAACTCCACTTCTTCATCTTTCTGCACATTACAAACCAAATTAAAAAACACATTAAAAAAACATGCGTCAGATGTTCAAGCTATTGCTAACACTAGGCCACATGCAAAATGGTGAAGAAACAAAGAGATTCAAAAACACAACGGAATAACATATTTACCAATTCCTTGAATAATGGCACAGGGGTTCCAATTTTGTGACCAACGGGTATGATCTCCCACGGAGTTTTGGCCTTTGCAACATCCCCCTTTTCATCAGAAAGGGATAGTTGAAGAGGAATATTAAGCTGCTTGAGTACCTGTAACAACAAATTGAAAGAAACTCTTATAAAAGTGGTCCTTTATAGACAAACAGTAAATTTCTTTCACAAACTTTCAGGCAAAAATACAAATTTACTTGCCTCAATGGAAAATGATGGCATAAAAGGTTCTAAGAGGCATGCAAGAAGATAGACTACTCCCACCGAAGTTCTCATAACTATGGAACACGAAGGTAGGTCTTCCTTGTAAAGCTTCCAGAACTGACTTTCCTGTATTCATTAGTGATAGGAGTTAGTTGGTTAATGTTAATATCTTTATTATCCGTTCAAATATAGCAACTCCAAAAACAGAACTGCAAGCTTATGAACTTACTTGCAGGTATGCATTTCCCTCACCAGATATGCTCATCGCAATTTTCAATCCCTGCTTTAGCTTAACCTATTCCAGTTGCCAAAGAAACATCCATTAAGAATAACGAAAGTAACCAGAACATCTATATACTTCCAGTATAATCACTTACCTTCTCCATGGCTTCCACGTATTGGTCAACATAGTTACCAATTTTTTCTGCTAACGCTTTAGTTAAGGGATGTGACTCCGCACCTGGAGCGTCAGGAATTATGGAATTGTATCCTGAACCCTTGCCAGCTCCGAAGTCTGTCCAAACATTTATAATATAGGACAGAATATCAATTAGTAGGATAGAAGGCTGAGAATAAAAACATGTTATTCGCACAACACCACATATGAAGGACAAGACATGTACAGAGACTTGCCTGGTTTAGCAATAAAGCTCAAGACACGGTTGATGAAGTTGCCAAGATTATTTAGCAATTCACTGTTTAGCTTCGCTTGCAAATCTGCCCATGTGAATAATGTGTCTGATACCTAGACATAAAAGTCCATTAAAGTAAGAAAAGAAGGGGAATGGAAACAGTTTGGACATTACAAGGAATGAGGCTCGCATTATTAATCGAGTAAAAAAGCATAAAAATTCCTACCTCTGGTCTGTTTGTTAACAAATAATATCGCCATACTTCTACAGGAATGCCTGTATCCTTCGCATCATTTCCAAATACTCCAACACCCTTACTCTTAGAGAACTTGCCTACACACAATATCAGAATATAATTAATTAGCTGATGCAGCAGGGTCAAAACATTACCCACACGTATAACTAAGATACCAGTAAACACACTGAACAAACCTGCTTCATAATTCAAGTACTCTGTAACACTAATAGTCTTCATCATAGTCCAGCTCTCCCCAGTCCCAATAAGTGTAGAAGGAAACATCACCTGAAATAATTTGTTTTCAAGGTTAGAAAGGACAAACGCCAAAAGCATACAATCCTCACCAAAAGATCTTACTGAGCAATTTTAAAGTAAAAGATAGAGGAAGTCTCATGATAAGAGCTACATGATAGCTTCTTTATTCTCGGAAGAAAGAATAAAAACAAAACAGTAACCAAACACTTAAGTTATTATTTGAATAAGGTACCAACTAGATCTCCAAATCATTAATTGTCAAATATTTTAGCGAAGGAAAGTATAAGATTTTACGTTCCTGATTTTACAGATTGCGACAAAATAGAATAATGCAGAGCATACTGACGCATATAAAATACACTTACAGTGTGAAAGGGAACATTATCCTTGCCCATAAACTGATATAGCTCCACATTTTCAGGATTTTTCCACCACTTCTCCCACTCTTCTGTGTAGCATTTAGTGATTGAGACGTATCCGATGGGTGCATCAAACCATACATAGAAAACCTAGATAATGTGTGGTAGCAACCATAAAAAAGATACATTAATCCATGTAATACATGAAATATCGGCTTGCTACTGCCACTATTCAGAAATAGAAGATATTTCTTTTTTACCTTTTCTTTGAATTTCTCAAGAGGGACAGGAACACCCCATTTTAAATCTCTTGTAATACAACGTTGTCTCAATCCTTCTTTAAGCCAAGCATTTGTGGCATGAATCGCATTCTGACTCCACCCGCCTTCCACTGACATTTTGCTGATGTACTCACGCAGTTTAGCTTCCAACAAAGGAAGTTCAAGAAACAAGTGGTCCGTATCACGGATTCGAGGGCTGGTTGAGCAGACCTATTTGCAGAACAAAATGGGGGGAATGTAATATAAAAAATAGAGTTTTCTAGAATATATGTTATAATTTTCCAAAGTTCAGCTCTCTTGAATAGTAGAAAAGAAAACACAAAACCCTCGAAATCCATCCTTAAAACAAAGACCATCACTTGGGAACGAAAAAGCATAGATACGGATCACCCGTTAACTTTTCTGAAAGAGCCCTATAAACTCAGAACTCCAACTAGTCCAGAAAGAATACCACTTACCCAATTGTTTAAAACCATTTGTGGCCAAAAATAAATCACATAGTAACTTTCAGCTAAATTTCCGTTGATACATATCCCGAACTTGCTGAATTATTTAATTATGCAAAATTACTATTTATCAAAATTCTTTACATTATGCAAGAATACTAAGTATCCCAGTAGTTTTCAAGTGTATTAAATTCAAAATACATAAAGAACACTATATTCACCTTGCATCTAGGATTAATAAGTTCCGTCGGATTCAGCAGCTTACTACAATCATCACACTGATCTCCACGCGCAGAGTCATTCTTACACCCTGGTGTCGGGCAATTACCCTCAACAAGCCGATCAGCTAAAAACTTACTACACTTATCACAGTAAAGCTGCATTGTTCGAAACCAATTCACCATTAAGCGCAAAATTCATAATCAATTACAAAATCTAATAAACAAGTCAAACACAACAGACCTGCTGCATTGTATTCTCAGAAAGCCAATTATTCTCCAACAACTTGTTAAAAATCGCTTGGCAAACCTCTGCCTGTTGCGGAGTGGACGTCCGTCCAAATTCATCGAAACTTATATTGAACCACTTATAAACCTCCCTATGAATTGCATGATACCTATAACAAAAGAATAAAAATCCTAATCCATCTAATCGTAAAATTATGGAGCGTAAAAAAAGCGATAAAATCGTTACTTGTCGCAAATCTCTTTTGGAGTAGAATTCTCCTCCAAAGCTTTAGTTTCAGTAGCAGTTCCATACTCATCAGTTCCACAAATATAAATAGCGTTATACCCCCTTAATCTACAATACCTAGCGTACACGTCAGCACTCAACACACCTACACAAATACATACGTCATCATATTAACTTCAAAATTAATCAATTAACCATCAAATTAAGCTGACAGACTTACATCCGATGATGTTACCGAGATGAGGAACGTTGTTGACGTAAGGAAGAGCACTGGTGATCAGGATGTTACGTTTTCCGGCGACCGGAAGTTTTTTATCGCCGGTCGTCGGAGTATCACCCATGGTGATGAATTAGGGTTTTGGATTGAGAGTGATGAAGGCGTTAGTAGTTATGTTACGCAGCCGGAAAAGAAAGGCTTTAGTGGTGGTAGTGGAATATTAGGGTAAAATTTGATTTAGTGGTTTTAGTAAAGTGATCACTTAAGTATTCAAGTTTGCTACTTTTGTCACATAAGAATCTTATTTTCCACTATAGACTTTGATTGAAATAAACTACTTTTCGGATACATAGAGAAATGATTGATAAGCATAAACTTATGCCTAAACTTGGTGTCACTCTTTTATTGGTTGTGACTAGGGGTGTCATTCGGGCTGACCCGACCCGAACCCGAACCCACCAACCCTCGACTCGGTAGCCAATTCGGGCCATGGGGTCAATCGGGTTCAAAAATATATTCGGGTCAATCGGGTCAACCCGAATTGACCCGAGTTTTAAACAAGGTCGGGTTCGGGTATGTTTTTTTAGCCTTGACCAGACACCGAACCCACAACCCGACTAACCCGGTTCAACTACACTTTTACAATGTAAAATACTCGGGTTGACCCCGAACCCGAATTGACCCGACCCGATTGACCCAACCGAGTTGACTAACCCGAATTGACCCGACCCGGAGTTAACCCGAAGTTTTAAACAAGGTCGGGTTCGGGTATGTTTTTTTATGGCTTGACCCGAGTTGACCCGACCCGAGTTGACCCGAACCCGGCCGGGTCAACCCGAATAACACCCCTAGTTGTGACTTTAGTGACCCACTTCATCACAAACTATTGAGATAATGCCATATATTTTAAGGCACAAAAAATAGGCATGAGTTTAAGCCTCCAATCATTTCTCTTTCGAATATTTTGCTTTTTTGGGTTAACAGGCTGATATAATATATAATATATCTCTTGTATAATACAAAAGAACATATTAAATGTGAACTCAAATCTTTCAATTGACTCCCTCTCCGTTTCTTCATTCAATCAACCAGCCTAGGGTGTCTAAACCCTAAGTCGATCACTAAATGGACTTTTAGTCGATTCCCTAAGTTGACCGGGTTGACTCGTACTCTTCAACTGTGCATAGAATCTAGCCTTAGTTTTACTTGTGCAGTACTGGTAGATACCTGTCGCAACCAGCAAAGTGATTCTCCTCATACAAAGCCTATATCGATCGACTGAGCATCAAGAAAGAAGAGGAAGGTGATTTCATGCATGCATCTAATTGCATACTATAGTTGGAACTTACATATTGCAGGAACAAGTAAGTAACTCTATAAAAACTCTTATACATGTTTAGAATTAGGTTATATCAATAATTAGGAGATATATTATTAAGGGTTTTGTGAGAAACTAGAAGAGGGTTGAATAGTTTACCCTTTTTTTATTTAGTTTTCAAAGTTTATTTGTTAAAAACTTCGATTGAGTCCTTTGTGAAATCAAGCCACAACAATATGAATCTTACTTAACAAGACTATAATAAATACACTAAAACAATAATAAGTAAGTAATTAAAGTAAAGAGTAAGAGATGGAAAGATCAAAAACCAAGACAAGAGATTTATAGTGGTTCGGTCACGAAGCTCTTCTTCTCCCTATTCTACTCCTCGAGTACCTAACTCGAGAGTTCTAAGCACTATGTCAACAAACTCCTTGAGACGGAGAAAACCGTACATCGTCGCTTATCACAATTTCCGACACTAAGCTTAATGTCGAGTACTAATCTAGCTAGTACCAATCTCACTCACGATCTACCCGATCCTTGCTAATCACACGAACTACTAGATCACCACGATCTAGACTTGATCCACTTGATCAACACACTAACTCACAAACAACAAGATATCTCCAAGATCTCGACAATATCACAATGATCCACACAAGTTATCAAAACAAGACTCCAAACTACTTGATGTATATCAAGATACGACAAGTGTGTAACAAATGTTACAAGTGCACACTACTATGACTATAACACTAAGTATCCTCTTGATACAATGTGTTCTTCTCTTGTACTAGGAGAGGAATGAAGGTTGTTAATACAAATAAGCCATAAAAATGTTTATTTATATTTTACGATCTTCTAATATTTTGTCGATAACAAACGTAAAATCATTTTAACGAAACAAATAAAATACGTAAATGGTTTGAGCCAATAGCTTACTAACACACTTTTACTAAACATATTAAAACTATATCAAAACATGTTTAGTAAATAAGTTATAAAACCAAAGACATTTTTATAAAACACTAACAAGTAATATTGTTTACATCTTATAGAAATGCATATGTATAACAACTAGTGTTTACATTTTATAGAAATGTATATGTACTTTGTATATGTTGTAATGGGTAAAAACCAAAGTCCATAACCTATGACCCATGATCCATTGTGTGGAAAACTAGAAGGGGGGGGGGGGTTGAATAGTTTTACCGATTTTAACTTAGTTTCAAAAACTTTAGATTCGATGTTATGTGAAATCGTGTGGATGGAGAGAAAGTATAGATCTATAAGTAATGCAAGTAAAGAAAACAAGTAAAGTAAAGGATAGAAATGACACAACCGATTTATAGTGGTTCGGCTACACGGACACCTTCCTTGCCCTACTCCACTCCCCGAGTCACCTACTCGAGAGTTCAAGCACTATGTCAACAAACTCCTTCAACTCGGCGGAGAAGCCTTCACAAAGTCGCTTACACTTTTTCCGGTACAAAGCTAAATACTGAGTCCTTAACACGGAGGACCAAACCAACACTACTATAACACAACAAATATGTGAAATATGAAATATAAGATCTTTGCTACATAAATCTTGTGGAGGAACAAATCAATCAAGGACCCCTTGCTTGGATGACTTGTAGAAGCTCGTGATCTCACCTTAGAGAATGACCTATATGAGAATCACAACAAAAGAAAGAAGAACTACTATCTAGATCAAGAGATCTGAGATTATAAGAATGAAAGAATATATGAGAGAGTTTGTAAGAAAATGGGTGAGTTACAATGAGGAAATGGCTCTCTATTTATAGGCAAAATCTTGCTACTGTTACACAGATCCCACGGATCCCTTACATGAGGGATCCGTCCAGTGTAAACTAAGGGATCCGTGAGACGCTCCTCATTATCCATGGGTTATGGGTCATGGGTCATAGGTTATGGGTCATGGGTCATGGGTTATGGGTCCTAGACTTTGGACCATGGGTATCCAAGTAGATACAATGTATCTAGAAGATGCAATGCATCTAGTCAATAGGTTATGGGTTAGCTCCATGGGTATGGGTTATGGTTTTTACCCATCCTAATAAACTATTACAATAAATGAATCAATTTATATTAAATGACTATATATGTATATGCTTTATAAAAATAACATGTATCCTTATAATTTTATTTATGATAACTTTATATTTGTTATCAACAAAACACAAAGAGATCGCTAAATATTAATAAACGTTTTTACAATTTATTTGTATTAACAATCTCCCCCTTTTTGTTGATGACAAAACATAATGTTATGATGAGTAAAACTTAAGTTTAGATGTATGTTTTGAAAGAATAAGTTTTACTTCTTCTCCCCCTTTTTGTCGAAACAAAAAGTGACCCTAACGAAGAAGTAAAGTGTGGAAAAATAGTAAAATCCACGAATCACTAACTCCCCCTTGACCGTAGCTCCCCCTAGAATAGGGTGTCAAGTGAGAAAATATAAAAACCTACAAAGAAAAGGTTAGTAGTAACATGCAATATAATCTTGTGATTGACGAGAAATAATATGGAGAGCCAAGGTATGTAAACAAAGCCTTGTAATAAAAAGACAAAGTGTAGTGGTATATAGGCCACATATAAACATGTAAAACTAAGAACAAGGTTTGTTCTCTAAAATGACTCAAAAGAGAAAACTAGAGAAAATAGTAATATCATTCCTTCCATGCTTGCATAAGGTTTTTGATGGAGGTTTTGGTGAGTGATGATGTTGATGCGATCAAGGATGTGGTTAAGTATGAATCGCATTTCTTCCCCAATTTCCATTGCAAGTTCCCTAGTGGATTGACAATGTTCACTATGTAAATGATGTGGGTAATGTGTGTGGAAGATTTCCGGGTTAGTTTGATTTGTGGGATGCGTAAGATGTGGTGGAAAAGTTGGAAAATATGGATCAAAGTCCGAAATGTTTGGAAGTGGTGGTGGAAAAGAACCTAGATGTTCTTGTAAGACAATGGGAGCTAAAGGTGGTGAAGTTACAAGGTATTTGTAAATTGTGTTTGGAGATGTGGGAGGTGTTAAAAAGACTAGTTCTTTTGGGTTAATTTGTTAGAATGTTTTCGGAGTCTTAAGGAGTTTCGATAGAGTGACTTTAGGTGGAGACTTGATAGGTGATGATGGTGGTGTGCTTGTTGGAGATGAGGGAGGTGCTACTATGGAACCATTTGGTGGTGAATGAGTAGTTGGTGATTGATAACATCAAATTATCCTGAATATTAAGTGTCAATTTCCCCCGTTAATGCTTGTAATTTATATCATTTATATGGATTTACGCTTGTTTTCCATTATATTTCACTTTCAGGTAAATTACGAGCATTGGAGCTAAAGAGACGCGGATTTGGAGAGTTTATTGAAGATTTATCATAGTATGCTCACTTTGAAGAAGTTACGGCGTAACTCCTCTCTCACATTACGCCGTAACCAAAGCGTGGCTCAGAAAACCAACTTAACAGAAGATTACGGCGTAACTCTATCCAAGATTACGACGTAACCATATTAGGTCAAATGAGGTTCCGCGCCGCTACTAATTACGCCGTAACTCATGCAACAACTACGGCGTAACCAATATTTATTGAAGATACGGTGTAACTCCTTCCAGAGGTTACCGCAACTATCATATATAGTGCAAAATACGAAGAATTGTATGTTACGGCGTAACTCTTAATCTCTTATAACTAGTTACGCCGTAACCAGATCTGGCCTATAAATACCCCACGATTTCCAGCATTTCAAAATATCCCATTTCACACACAACATTCAGAGAACGTGAGAAGAAGTCGAAGGCAGATTTAAAGGAGCATACGGAGCTATCTCCAAGGGAGAAATCACTCCCCTACGATAAGCATTAGCTTTTTATCTTTTCTTTACTTTCAATTCATGTATTTCGTAACATTAAACATTGAATTGATTATTATAATTAATATGAGCGGCTAAGCACCTCTTGGTGCTGGCCTAGTTATGATCCCTTAATTGTTTTTTTTTTGCATTTACATTGCTTCCGTATAATTATTTCTAAGTGTATGCATGCATAGTTTGTTGGTAGCTACCCTTGTTTCTAGTTTTAAATTGGTAGAGGCTAGTTACTTTGGAGATATGACCAATTGACCCTAAGTAAGTAGACTGAGACGGGAAGGGTAAGGTATGACCAACTGATGACCCTTTCTACTTGTAGCGATTTGACCAACCTGATCACCTACCAATGGATGAACTTAAGAAGTGGGTGAAGGTCTAAGATGCTAGCGTCTGGGCACTCACTATTATGAATCTAGCATGTAGCGGTACTTAATGACTTGGCTTAGGGGACCAGGAACAACTGGATTTATGAGGGGACACATGACTTCTCTAGTGGGACCCTTTGCTGATAGGTTAGGACGAACTGACCAAATGCTGTCCTAGCGACTTTGACCACACCTGAAGTAATTGGAAGTAATTAGACGTAAACACTACTAATTATGATGATTAACTAGGTTAACACCTCTCTCCTCTATTGATCACAACCCTCACCTTTATCTGATTTAGTTGTTAATTAGTTAATTCAATATCAAAATCATATCAAAATCTGTGACACCTCGACTTAGTTTAAATCCGCACACATAGCTCTTGGGACGACCTCGATTTTACCAAAATACTACACTACACACGACCGGGTACACTGCCCGTGTATTAGGGTAGAGCATAGGTATAACGAGTAATTGTAAATATTAAAACCTGGTTAGTAAAACCTGCATCAGTGATGAACTATTTGACAATGTTTTGGCTAAACAACAAGGCCGGATGCTAATCCGTGCGGTTTTTCTAGATTTGGGTGGTGGCACTACGGAAGGTGGTAGGATAAAGTTTTGGATTTCTTGAAGAGAATTGTTTGCACTAGGTGATTCATCAATGTTGGAAGATCTTTTGGATGACATGATGATGGTTATTTATGAGGTTGAGAGTGATGAAGATGCAAGCATTTTGGGAACCTTATTTATAGAAAAAATAATGCATTGTAATGAATGTTTGACCCAAAATGCGAACTAAAATCTAATGATTGGATATTAATTTAAGGCATGTGATCATGAGAACACAAGCATTAAGTAACATACTCATTAGTAAAAAGGATAAAATGATGAAGATATAAAAGTTTTTAGCCAAAGTGAGAAAAATAGAAGAGAAATTTCAGCTTCTGTCTCACGGTTCCCACGAATCCCTCCCTTGAGGGAACCGTCCAGCGTTAATGCTGGGATCCGTGGTATTGGTGACTCAGGCAACTCAAAATTTTCCTTTTGGAAGGATTTGTGCCTAGTGTGTGCCTATATGCAAACCATTTGAAGTTGCGGTTATCTCGACTCCTAAAAAGAAAAAGAAAAATATACTAGAAGTGAAAAAGCATACAATTATGTGAGATAACCCGAGTGCTCCTAAATTCATTGTTGCTTAAATGAATGTAACTGAAAACACATATTAGTTATGTGCTCCCTTTAGCATTCAAAAGACATGAGATGCAATGAAGACGTGTTTTTACTTTGTATTAATAATGAAAAGAGGTTTGTCCTAGACGTGAGAAATAGCTTTTATGAAAATGATACGGGAAGAAGTATCTTTTTAGAAAGCATTTCGAAAAGGTTTCTTGTTTGAAGAAAACGTTTATCTTTTAGTTAAGAAAAATAAGTATGAAATTACATGATGTAAATAAAATTTTTCTTGGCTTTTGAAAATTCCCGTATTGTTTGTGAGTTGTGTGTGAAATAGAGATCCTAGACTCAGAAAAGGAGAAGGCTAGTGTTTACATACCTTGTAGAGTTTAGAAACTAATTACGACGATTGTTCCATGAGACCAAGACCGAGACGAAGCAAGTTTAATTGTTCCCGCTTCAACGGTTTGGTGAGAAAGTCGGCTATGTTGTCTTCGGATGCTACCTTCTCAATAGAGATGTTCCCCTTTTGAACATTGTCTCTTAAGAAGTGATGACGGATCTCTATATGCTTGGTGCGAGAGTGCAATACCAGATTCTTGCTTAAGTCGATGACACCTTTGTTGTCGCATAGAATGGCTATGTCACTTAGATGGATGTCGTAGTCAACTAGCGCTTGTTTCATCCATAGTGCTTGTTGGCATGCTTTGCCCGCGGAGACATACTCGACTTCGGTTGTTGATATAGCCAATGTCATTTGCTTCTTCGAGAACCAAGATGTTAAACAACATCCCATAAAAGTACATACACCACTTATACTCTTTCGGTCAACATAATCACCTGCATGGTCATAATTTGCATATATAATAGTTTCTACCCCCGTACCCTTAGGATACCATAATCCTAATTGAGTCGTACCCTTAATTTATCTAAATATTCTTTTGACCGCTTCTAGATGTGATGTTTAGGGTCTTCTTGAAACCTAGCACATAGACAAACACTAAACATGATATTCGGCCAACTAGCTGTAAGATAGAGAAGACTACCAATCATGCCACGGTATTTTGTGTTATCAACGGATTCACCGTCTTCATCTTTTGTAAGTTTAGTGTCGGATGACATTGGTGTTCTTATGGGTTTTGACTCTTCTAAACCAAATTTCTTTAACATCTCTTTTATGTATTTAGATTGATTAAAGAAGATACCATCTTCTACTTGTTTAATTTGTAGACCAAGAAAGAAACTCAGTTCTCCTATCATACTCATTTCAAACTCGTCATGCATGATTTTAGAGAAATCATCACACATGTCTTGACAAGTAGATCCGAATATAATATCATCCATGTGTATTTGAACAATAATTATATGTGATTCCTTTTTCTTAGTGAAAAGTGTATTATCAACTAACCCTATGGTGTAGTTGTTTTTGATTAAAAATGACTTGAGTCTATCATACCAAGCTTTTGGGGCTTGTTTAAGACCTTAAAGAGCTTTCTTTAATTTATATACATGTTTAGGTTTTTCGAAATCGATAAAGCCCGGAGGTTGAGCTACATAAACTTCTTCATTATAAGACCATTTAGAAAAGCACTTTTAACATCCATTTGAAAAAGCTTAAGATCATTAGCACAAGCATAAGCAAGAAGTATTCTTATAGACTCTAATCTAGCCACGGGGGCATAGGTCTCATCAAAGTCTATTCCTTCTTGTTGATTTTACCCTTGGGCAACGAGTCTAGCTTTGTTTCTAGATACTACACCGTTTGCATCTAACTTGTTTTTATATACCCATTTGGTTCCTATTATGGTTTGATTACTAGGTGGAGAGACAAGTGTCCAAACATCGTTAGAAACAAATTGATTTAACTCTTCTTGCATAGCCATTACACAACTTTCATCTTTTATGGCTTCTTGTGTATTCTTAGGTTCTATGGTTGAGACAAAACAAAATAAACTACTTTGGTTTTGGACTTGAGACCTTAAGATTTTTTCAGTTAACTTTCCTATGACCTTATCTACGGGATGATCTTTAGACTCTTTAATATTGATGATTTCATTGTTTAATAGTTCATCTTCTTTGTTTGTATTTTTCTTTATTTCTATGGCTTCACTTTCGACTATATCGTCATCGACAAGAGGTAGGGTAGGTTTAGGTGGACTCTCATCAAATTTTACGTTTAATGACTCTTCAACCTTCATTGTTTCTTTATTTAATATAACATAAGCTTTTCTATTAGGAGAGTAACCTAAAAAAATACCTTCGGTTGATTTAGGATCAAATTTAGTTAGGTAATCTTTAGTGTTAAGTAGAAAACATTTGCTACCAAAGACTCGAAAATGTTCTAACGTAGGCTTTTTGCCTCGAAGTAACTCATATGGAGTTTTACCTAAAAATAGTCTAATTAAGACTCGGTTAAGTATGTACGTTGATGTATCAACGACATTGCACCAAAACTTTTGAGGTATAGATTGCTTATTTAACATGGTGCGACTCATTTCTTGTAGGGTTCTATTTTTCCTTTCAACTACCCCATTCGATTGTGGAGTGCGAGGAGCCGAGAAGTTGTGAGTAATACCATTAGCGTCACAAAAAGCTCCAAATTGCACTTCATTATCGAATTCCCTCCATGATCCGTTCTAATAGACACCATAGGACTTCCTAGTTGTCTTTGGGTTTTCTTACTTAATATTTCAAAGTAATCGAACATTTCAATTTTATTCTTTAAAAATTTAGTCCATGTGAACCTAGAGTAATCATCCACTATGACCAAAGTATAGTAGTTACCTCCATAACTTTGAATAGCGGATGGACCAAATAAATCCATGAGAAGTAGTTCTAGACACTTAGTAGTAGAGACCGTATTTTTAGCTTTGTGACTAGCATGGACTTGTTTTCCTACGTTACAAGCATCACAAAAATGATGTTCGTATTTTAATTTTGGTAGATCTCTTACTAGTTCTTTAGATGATAGAGATTGAAGAAGTCGCATATTGGCGTGACCCAATCTTCGATGCCATAAGGTCGAAGTATCATCCATAACACAAATTTTGTCTTTAGGTTCATTACCGATTTTAATGACATAGACTCTGTGTTTTCTAATGCCTCTTCCTATAGTAATTCCGTTTTTCAATATTTTACTATCGGTTTCACTAAAAAGTACGTTACACTTTTTATCACATATTTGTCCTATACTTAGAAGGTTAAAGTTTAGGTTTTCTACGTGACACACATCGTTAATGGTTAAAGATTTGTGATAAATTGTACCTTTACCGATGATTTTTCTCTTGCTATTACCAAATACCACATTTCCTCCATTGAAGGATTCATATGTGGAAAATAAGTATTTATTACCGGTCATGTGCCTCGTGCACCCGCTATCCTTGATCCATTCATCCGGATCTAGGTCGAACTTTAAGCACACCTAAGAAAACAATTAACCCCAAAGTTTGGTCCCCATTTGTTCATGGGTCCATTAGTGTTATACATTTAATTCAAATTAGGCATATATGGAAAATGTGAGTATGCATTCCATGGTGCAAAGTTTTGAAATGGAAAACTGTTTTGTACATTAGGATTCCATCCCATTTGATGGTTACTTCTCGGATAAACATTATTAGGTCTCCTTATAAATGTGTTTGGTTTTGAAAACGATTGACCTTTTTTTCTTATAAAACTTTGATTTTGTCTTGGAGGTGGTTGTCTAATAGTAACATGGGTTGGTTTCTTCTTATTAACAATAACAAAATCGGTTCTAGATGAAGTGGCTATATTATTATTACTGTTTGCTGTTACAGACCCACGGATCCCTGATTTTGTACTAGACGGTTCCCTTTTCAGGGGATCCGTGACAACAGTGTCTTGTTTTTCTATTGCTTTGACGAATTGTATTTCTTTATTTTCGCTAGTTGATATAAACCTTTTTGGTTGTTTCCTGTTTTAACACTATCTAATATCATATCTAGAGTATTAGTACTCATTCTAGCAATCTTGGAATCTAGATTATCAACTAGTGTTTGAAGTTGAACACAAAGCTCACATTCCCCACTTGCTATCTTCCCCTTTTCTAAGCGTTTTAATTTAGCTTTTAACTCAAATACTTCCTTTTCTAAACGTTCATTTTGGTTTTTCAAAATCTTGTTTTTGTTAATTACTTTTAAACTAATTTTTCAAAGTTTATCATATTCACGATGCAATGAATCATCATCTAATGATGAGCTACTATAATAGAGAGATTCGGGACATACCTCGTTTGAGTCATTTGCCATGAGACAAATTTCTTCGTCCTCCTCCTCGCTCATTCCCCACGAACCAATCACGAACGCTTTTTGTTCGTCACGTTTGGGACACTCACTAATGAAGTGATTAGGGTCCCCACATTTAAAACAAGCACGTTCATCCCTTGCTTTCTTATCGGCTTTGCCTTTCCGGAACCCCTTCTTGTCGTCATATGGTTTCTTGACATATCTTCCCTTTCTTCTATAGAACTTCTTGAAATCCCTTACCGCCATGGCATACTCTTCGTCATCACTATCCGAAGAAGAGTTTTCTTCATTGCTTGAGACCTTCTTGGATTTTAAGGCAAGAGATTTATGCTTCTCCTTCTTATCTTTTGAGGCTTCGGAATCTTTAGCAAGGACAAGCTCATAGACCTATAGATAGCCTATGAGTTCATCGAGGGTGAGGATTGACAAGTCTTTTGATTCTTCGATGGCTGTCACCTTAGATCTCCACTTGGATGGAAGTGCCCTTAGATATCTCCTAATATGATTACGACTAGAGAAAGACTCATCAAGTGCTTGTAATGATGTAATTATAGTATTAAAGTTAGCAAAAGAATGATCTATAGTATCCTCATCCGATATTGAAAATTGTTCATATTGTTAAACAAACAAATCTATTTTATTGTTTTTAACTTGTTGATTTCCTTGATGAGTTACAACTAAAGAATTCCAAAATTCTTTAGAGGTTTTAAGCATAGAAATTCTTTCGAAATCCGTTTTGGGTAAAGCATTGTATAAAACCATTTTAGCTTCACTATTATTGGAAAGCTTTTTCTTATGATCATCGGTGAGTTAATCATGAGGTGTGTTTACTAAATTTCCGGTTTCATCTTTTGTAGTGGCTTCAAAATCACCTTCAACAATGATGTACCAAAGATCAATATCTTTTTACTTCACATACGATTCGAATCTATTTTTCCAATAAATAAAACCATTAGTTTCAAGTAGTGGAGGTCGTTGCATAGATTGCCCTTCTTTATAATTTTCAGAACCCATAGTGATCGAAAAGTTTTTAAAATACTATTTACTTTAAAACTTTTGTAAACTTAGCTCTTGATGCCAATTGTGGAAAACTAGAAGGGGGGGTTGAATAGTTTTGTCGATTTTAACTTAGTTTCAAAAACTTTAGATTCGATGTTATGTGAAATCGTGTGGATGGAGAGAAAGTATAGATCTATAAGTAATGCAAGTAAAGAAAACAAGTAAAGTAAAGGATATAAATAACACAACCGATTTATAGTGGTTCGGCTACAAGGACACCTTCCTTGCCCTACTCAACTCCCCGAGTCACCTACTCGAGAGTTCCAGCACTATGTCAACAAACTCTTTTAACTCGGCGGAGAACCTTCACAACGTCGCTTACACTTTTTCCGGTACAAAGCTAAATACCGAGTCCTTAACACAGAGGACCAAACCAACATTACTATAACACAACAAATATGTGAAATATGAAATACAAGATCTTTGCAACAGAAATCTTGTGGAGGAACAGATCAATCAAGTACCCCTTGCTTGGATGACTTATAGAAACTCGTGATCTCACCTTAGACAAGGACGTATATGAGAATCACAACAAAAGAAAGAAGAACTACTATCTAGATCAAGAGATCTGAGATTAGAAGAATGAAAGAATATATGAGAGAGTTTGTAAGAAGAGGGGTGAGTTACAATGAGGAAATGGCTCTCTATTTATAGGCAAAATCTTGCTACTGTTGCACGGATCCCATGGATCCTTACATGGGGGATCTGTCCAGTGTAAATTGAGGGATCCGTGAGACACTCCTCATTATCCATGGGTTATGGGTCATGGTTTATGGGTCTAGACTTTGGACCATGGGTATCCAAGTAGATACAATGTATCTAGAAGATGCAATGCATCTAGTCAATGGGTTATGGGTTAGCTCCATGGGTATGGGTCATGGGTTATGGTTTTTACCCATCCTAATAAACTATTACAATAAATGAATCAATTTATATTAAATGACTATATATGTAGATGCTTTACAAACATAACATGTATCCTTATAATTTTACTTATGATAACTTTATATTTGTTATCAACAAAACACAAAGAGATCGCTAAATATTAATAAACGTTTTTACGATTTATTTGTATTAACACATTGAATAGGTACAATGAATATTGTTGGGTAAAAACCAAAGTCCATAACCCATACCCATGTAGCATGATCCATAACCCATAACCCATTGCATGACATCATGCATGAAGTCATGTTGGGTATTATCCATGATCCATGACCCAAAGTCCATGACCCATGACCCAAGATCCATAACCCAATGACTAGGTACATTGCATCTTGTTGGGTATCCATAATCCATTACCCATAACCCGTGGTCCATAACCCATAACCCGGTTTGCAACCCAAAATCCGGACTAAACTGACCCAGTAGCCGGATCCCTCTTGGGAGGGATCCATGGGAACCGTGGGACAGTAGACATGTTTTGTCTATAAATAGTGAGCCATTTCTCTCTTGCTTACTACTACTCTTAGATATACTTTCTCCCATTATTTGAACATCTCTAACTACTGATCCAAAGGATCATTATGTAGTTTTATGTTTGTGTGATTCTCTAGGTTCCTCTTAAAGGCGAGATCACCACTTCTTGAAGATGTGCAAGCTTAAGTCATGAGTTGCTAAGCTTCGTCATCATCAAGACCACTGAAGTACATCTTGTTGATAGTTCTTTTCTCCCTCCATAGAATTGTCGTGTTGAAGGCATTAGTGAAAGGTGCCGAAGTATCATGTTGAAGCCATTAGTGAAAGGTGCCAAAGGTGTACATTCGATATAGTGCATCGATGTACAAGTTATGTAGGTTGGGTTAGAGGATGTTGATATCCTCTCTAATGTTGTAACAAGGAGTGTGTCTCCTTTGGGTAGTTGTGTTAGGAATTAGAAAATTCCATAGTGAAGTATCGGTCACCCCAAATACTATCTAGCATAAGTTAGCTCGTAGACATTACGTTATTTACTAAGTTATTTAGTTAGCTATTTAGTTTAGTGCAACACCGTGAGGACTCCGGACGTCTTTACCCATTGTATACCGATCCACAAGGCCGCAGAGGTCGCTTATTTTGTAACCTATAAATACCCTCTACCTTGCAAGGTATAGGGTTGGATTTTTTTGGTAATCTAACCTTACATGAGTTTCTCTTTCTAAGAATATCCCACTTTCTCTCTCTAACATTATCTATACGCCCAAGTATGTTCGTGTTATGATGTGTATGTGAAATCCAATATGTTACAAATGGTATCAAGAGCCATGGTTAGATCATCTCTTACATATCTTGGGATTTCTAGTGGTTTTTAAGTTTGAGAAAGTTTAGTGGTTTTTGCATCATTTGGTTGATTTCTAGTGTTAAAGTTTGGATTTTGATTGTACTTTTGTGTTTAGGATCATCAAAAGTGTTTAGGTTTTGATTTGGAAGGCTTGAATCATCGTGGTTGGGTTGTTTTTGGATTAAAAAGTGTGTTTTAGAAGTTTTTCATGTTAGCGACTTGGCTCTCGGTATAATATTCTTGGTAGCGACTTACTTTGTAAGTCTGTAGCGAGTTGTAGTGTTGTTTGTGGCGAGTTGTCCTAGCGATTGCCTTTAGAGACAAGCCGACAAAAGTACTGTTGGTGGATTCTCCACTACCGGTAGCGACTTGGTAAGGTAGCTAACTTGCTTTCAATTTTGATAGCTTACTTGCTCTTTAAGTTTCAGCGATTGGTGGTAGCGATTTGGTCCTTAGCAGTTGCTATTTAGCGACTTGATCTCATAGTATCGACTTGGGCATAGCTTACTTGTCTGTCAAAATTTGTAGCGACTTGGGAACTTAGCGACTTGCTTTGTCATTACTTAGCAACTTGGTGCCTAGCTTAACTTGGTTCAATGATTTGTAGCGACTTGGTTGACCTTTGTGTGCATACGGTTTTCTCTTGATTTAGTAAAATCCCGTGAAAGATTCTATTTCCCGGTTTAATCATTGAGTTATAAAATCCCGTATAGTCTGTCAACATGTCTACCAACATGCCTACAATCATATCTACTATAGTTGAGGACGTTCATGCAGCAAATACTCATCCACCCACAATGTCTTACGTCACTGACCCTTTTATCTCCAGAGTGCTTGAATTCTATGATACCTCACTGAACAATGAAACGGGTTGCATTTCTGAAGATCCTACCTTGATTGATTCTACAAATTATGATCAAAACTCCTCACCTTCTGAGTCAAACTTCAACAAACCACAACTGTTAATGACCCATGATGCAAAGCATTCGGAATGCAACATTGAGCCGTTTCAATTACTTCATCAAGACCTCACACAATCATATCCACTCCTATGAGTCGAACATGATGTGCTTCTTTCGCCAAGACTTACCTACGTTGAAAAGGCCGTGTGTTATTGAACTTAGAACAACTGAAACTTCAAATTACCAATGAGAAGGTATTGATTGATGACTCTAATGCTGCACTTCAAGTTATCTACAACCAATTTCAAGCCACTATCAAAGGGAATATTCTGCTGACTTTGATCCATACATAACTGGAATTTCATTCAAGAAACACACTTGAATGGAAATTCATGAGTTCATCAACACATATATCCAACTCATGAATAATGTAGAAGTCTACATTAAGGATGCTGCTCAAAGGAATGATTGTCTGAAAGAGTTGAATGAGAGTCATGGAAAATTAAAGGACAGGTGTGATATTTTGGGTAATGGTTCGCTTGAAAGAACGGATGATGCTGATGCCTGATCGCGGAACTTCAGACACTAAAATGAATGATGTAATTGGTCGACTTCAACACAAAGGCTCAGAGTCCGAAAACTTGAAACTGCTTTCATGTCAAGAAATCCAAGTGCATAAGGTAAACATATATGTCATACCAACAAATGAACAAGTGTCATGCATTGAGGTACCCTTTAATCTGACCCTATCTTTGATAATGATATCGATAAATGTGTCTTGGTTGAGTCTGAATCCAAAATCCTTAAAACAAATGACATGGTTACAAAAGGGGTTTATGATGAACTTTCAAACAAATACTCAATTCTTGAAAAATATTGTATTTCCCTGGAAATTGCAATACAACAAAAGGAAGAAAGTTTTCGTGATACAAAATCTTGCATTAATCCGAATTTCCGAAGTTCGAGAATTCTTCAAAATTAATCACTTGAAAACCCAGATTCAGGACAAAGATTCAACCATACGCAATCTAAATGTCAACTCTCGATCTGCATAAGAAATTCAATCTTAGGATAAGCAATCCCAACCATGAGATGTGTAGTGAGCTTAAATCTAGGAATGATGAATTAGCTTTATGTGTATCCAACTTATTAAGAGAAAATGAGTCCTTAAGAAAGAACTTATTAGAGAATGATTCCAAGTTGATAGATCAAACAAATTCCTTTTGGTCGACATTGATGCCCTCAAAGCCCAAATTCAGGATAAGAACTTCAATATTGTTGCCTTAAAAAATGATATTAGAAAATCTATTGGAAATAGGGTGAACACTAAGTTTGCAAAACCATCGACCTTAGGAAAGTCAACTGTTCAGAACAACTCAAAACATAACGTAGTTAGGCAGCCAAATGCTTTTAGAACTGAAAGATTTAAACCATCGAAATCTAGGCTTGCCTCCCAAGTTGATGTAATACCGCTTTTGTCAAAACCAGTCACTTCACTACCTCGTTCCGATATGATGAATAACAAACCTCAAGTTAATGTTCAAAGTTCTAAGATCGGGGAATACTAGGAGCTCATCTACTTCTCGTAAGAAGTATCAAATGGCAGATCAATCCCCTAAGAAACCCAATGTTTACAAAAGGACCAATTTTCAAAAGAGGAATGTGCCTACACCCAAATCTACTAGCTGCTGTTTCAAATGGATTCCCACTGGCAGACTATTTAAGCTTACAGGATGTAGGATATTGGATTTCACAAACACTCTAAACCATAATCAAAGTAGGCGTATAAGTATGTTAGAGAGAGAAAGTTCTAGTGAGAGAAAGGAAGAGAGTTGGGAACTATAGTGAGAGAAAGAAAATATTATTATGAGCTCCAACTCTCTACCTTGGAAGGTAGAGAGTATTTATAGTCTTACATAAAATGCCACACAACGGCCGTGGATCGTGCATACAGTGGGTAAAAACCCGTCCGTCCTCCACGGTGTTACTAAACTAAATACTACTTAACATAAAAGTACTATGACTATGACTACGAGCTTTCTAACGATTACATATACTTGAGGTGACCGACTCTTTAATACCCGGAATTTCTAATTCCTAACAATCTCCCTCTAAGGGAGGTCACCTCAAACATATACTAAAATGACATTGAATACAATCGGATATTACATTAACAATTGATCTTGCATTCTTGATGTAGTACTTTGCTCGTAGTCATTGATTCCACTCATTGCATGTTTGGTTAATCCAAGTGGAGGTCTTTTCCTGATCCACGTGATAATAATGTTGAGCCACGAGATCATCACTAATAGAAAATCTCTGATACATCCATTGTGGTGTTGGTATTATGTGATGTTGTGACTTTCGACCGACATGCTCACATTCGATCATGATATCTTCTCATCGAGTAGCGAAGCTTTAGTTGATTCATGATATTGGCGTAGCCAGAAAGCGTAAGCATGGAGTGAAAAATATCAGAGTCATTGATGCACTAATCATGATTTCTTTTGAGATGAATGTGTTAGGTGCGCATGCGGCTATGGATTGACCGCTTCATTCTGATCAGCTGCAAACGTCCGGGTGTACCGCATAAGACACGTTAGCAATAAAGCGCACGAAAGTGTCTTTGATCACTTTCGATGAATTGAGGTACACGCCCACGCTTGATCAACAAGTACGCTGTGATCGTATAATTCGAAGAATTTCCTTGACAGGTTTCGCAGCTGCCTAGCCGCTCAAACCGAACGTCTCAAAGAAGACAACACGAGTGAGTGAACCAGTCAATTTTACGTCCACTGATTAATGAAAAGAGATTTGAAAAACAATCGTGTATTGCTCAATAGAAATTGTTTTTGCAATATAACGAAGGTTTTAATGAAAATCAATTATCAATCATAAAACACCTTTTGATTTGAAAATTAGTACACCGGTCGACGCAAGCTAATGAAAAGAGTTTTAAAGCACAAAGACCGGTTTTTCAAAGGTATCCGTCAATCCATAACCTGAACCAGATTGATTCAAAAGATTGAATCGCCCCATTGTTTCTGCTCGCTTGTCACATGGTTGATCTCAGTATAATAGATCTCACATGCCACCTACCAGGAGCTTGTTAGATGTTGGCTCCAGTAGGCTTTCCATCTTCACAGTGAATATGTAAACACATCACTCGATGTTCCGCAATACCACAAGGAAAATGTGTAGGACTCTTAAGATATAATCTCTCTTTCCACATTGTGTGAAACAGAGTCTTCATTGAAAGTGTCCTAATGAGATTTATTGATGATCTCGTGGCACTAGACTCAATTTGTGCATATTTGGATCCTATATCGGAGACTAGGGAGAGGTCTCCTCCTTCAATATCAACAATCTCTAAGAGAAAGTCGATAGATAATGTCGGTTCCCCGTGAGAATGAAACAAGTCCTTTTAAGAGGAACTTGAGTGGTTTGGAAAGTTGAAGTGCAGTGCCTCACTGGGTCCATGACGTCTTGTCTTCAATACCGATGTTACCATCAGTAGCATATGAATTGAACCCGGTTTCTGCCCTAAGGTTGAATAAATGGAGGGCTATTTGTTTTCACCCTTTTCTCATTCAATTCTTTTTAATTCTTCAACCCCTTCAGTGCTTACCGAGACTTCATAGCTAGAACCTTGTTGGGTTTATTCCAGTACTTGCTCAGTCTCACCCACTCTTCCCATATCTCATTTTTCTCCTTTATCATCATACCTAAGAACTCTACACTAACTAGTGGATAGTCCCTGGGTAGATCCCTCCTGCTCTGGCGGATCATGGGAACACATACCTAACCTTATCATCCTTATATCACCATACATAATGTAAAGTTGGTCGGTCTTTTGGTATTGTTCATCTGCCATAGGAACCAATTGAAAACCATTTGAAAATCAATCCGTATACTTATGATATTTTATCAAAGCATTTTGTACCTGAATTGTTTTTGATATTTTTAGAAGAAGAACTCCCCTCAACATGTGAATCAAGTATTTGAAATAGTTTTCCACACGGAGGCAAGAGAAAGAATTAACTTCTTTGATTACCATTTTCTAAAAAATATCAACATCACTTCCTTAATCGAATCAAGTAGATAAAGCATTTTGGGGAAGGATGAGGTTTTCATGATTTTGCTCCCCTCAATATGTGCCTCGAGATTTGAAAAGAGTTTTGCACATACTAGAGGGAACCCGCACCTTGAGATAAGTTATCACGTTTCAAATCATAGGTTTAAGATAGATTCCCCCCTCAACATGTGCATGGAAAATTTGAAATCGTTTGTCACATGTGGGAAGGAGAGCTTGTACATCCTTATAAAACCATTTACCAATTATCAATTTAAATCCATTTAAATCACACATTCTTCCCCGATCACAATTATCAAATCATTTGAGATTTGTGATCTCTTATAGATTTAAATTGATTTTGAAAGCTTTTAAGGAGAATTGTGACTTGATTATGAAAGCGTTTTAACGGATAATGATCGGATTTTAAGACTTTAAACTCCATTGATAAAACATGCATGAATATCTTTTGAAAACAATTGAATGCCAAATAACTTTTTAATTTAATTGAAATCATTCTCCCTCAATCAATGACATAGGTTGTTGATTGAGAGATTGATATTTTGACAAATAAGTCCAGATGATTATCAAAAATAGAGACGGAGTTATTTTTCAAAGCGATTAGTTTTCAGAGATAAATGTTTAAAGAATCAGAGCATGGAATTTTGAAAACATGATAAAGTATGGCTCTGTTTTTCTTTGAAAAGCGGGTTACTGCCTGAAATGACAATAAACCATTGTTTCTCTTTCTCCCAAAATATATATTTTTTTTTTTATTTTTTTATATTATATATATTATATATATATTTTAAGATTCGAAACATCTAAAGTCCCGTGTCATTCTTTGAATGGCAGCACAAAGACCGTAGATATTGACGAACCGAGAAAAAGCATGACAAATTGACAATATTTTTGAAGATTTTTCAAATTTTTCAGATTTTTATGGTTTTTGAAGGTTTTATAATTTTGTATTTTGTTTTTCAAATAGATATATACAAGAGATAGATGAAGATAGACCTTTACTCCTCGTCTTCCTCCTCAAGACGTTTGAGTGTTTCTGGTTGAAGACTTTTCAAGCCAAGACGTGGAAGAATAAACTCAAAACGCTCTCTTGGAAGAGCTTTGGTGAAGATGTCGCTAACCGATATTCGACCTCACAAAATAGAGTTCCACCACACCTTTTTCCACTTGTTCCTGATGAAATGATGTCGAATGTCGATATGCTTTGCTCTTGAGTGTTGAACGTTGTTGCATGAGAGAGCAATAGCACTTTTATTATCACAAGACAGAGGATTTTGTTGAATATAAAGCCATAGTCAGATAATTGAGATCTCATCCATAAGACTTGAGCACAACAAGATGACATGGCTATGTATTCACCTCTGTAGAGGAAATAGAAGTACTCATTTGCTTCTTTGAAGACCAGCTCACAAGCTTATCACCAAAAACTGAGCACCTCCGGATGTACTTCGACGAGTATCTTGACACCTGCATGATCAGATCTCGCATAGGTCGTTAGTGACATACCGGTGTCCTTCAAGTACCAAAGTCCCATATTGATGGTTCCTTGGAGATACCGAAAGACCCGCTTAACCGCTTCAAGGTGCTTTTAGTAGGCTTAGCCGTATCTAGCACACATGCAAACAAATAACAAGATGTCTGGTCTACTACTCGTGAGGTACATCGTGGATCCAATCATACTACGATATTTTGTTTGGTCAATCATGATCCTGAGTGGTCCTCATCTAGTTTGGTTCGATCAATCATGGGAGTGTCAACAGGTCACTTGAATCAAATCCAAATTTCTTTAAGATCTCAGTTGCATATTTAGATTGATTTATGAAAATGCCTCCGGACTTTGCGAAATTTGTAATCCCAAGAAAATGACATTTGTCCCATCATTGACATTTGAAATTTTGAACTCATTTCATTAGAAAACGATCACATTCCATTGGGTCAGTCGAGGCAAAAATAATATCATCAACATAAATTTGAACATGAATTAAATGTTTGCCTCGACTTCCCGGTGAACAATGTTGGATCAACTGCTCCTTTGCTAAATCCGGTTGATAGAAGAAACTTTGACAGAGTATCATACCATGCCCTTGGAGCTTGCTTTAAACCGTAGAGGGCCTTCTTCAAACGATAAACGTGAGTAGGATGCTCTTGATTTACAAATCCTTCAGTTGGCGACGAGACGACTTCTTTAAGATCTCCGTTCGTGAAATGCCGCTTCACATCCATCCGATAGACTACCATGTTCTTACTAGCGGCATTAGCCAGAAAGATTCTGATTGCCTCGATTCGAGCAACTGGAGCAAAAGATTCTTCAAAGTCATTACCCTCCTCTTGACGGTATCCTTTAGCAACTAATCGAGCCTTGTTCTTCAACACATCACCATGCTCATCAAGTTTCACTTTGAAGATCCATTTTAGAGCAATAATCATAGCACAACCTGGAGCAGGTACTAACTCCCATACATCTAGTCGATCAAACTCATGAATTTCATCTTGCATAGCATTGAACCAACTATCTTCATTCATGGCGGTTTTAACATCTTTTGGTTCGATCTTAGAGAGTACGGAGTTGAAGAAGCACCATAAGGCATCGGTTGCAAGTTGTTTCCGTGTGATACGGACGAGAGGGATTTCCAATGATGTTGTCTAATGGATGATCGTGAGTCCATTTTCTCAGGTGTTCATGTGGTAGTTGTTGAGGGACTGAAGTAGCAGAGTTGATGTCTCACGAAGAAGATGGTTCTAATGATGATTCAGGAGCAAATATGTTTTCAAATGGAGCATCTTCAGGAGTAGCAAAGGGATTAACTTCATCATTGATGCCGAAACAGTTTCCATGATGTACATTTGAAGAATGATGATTTGTTGATGAGAGATCAAGGATCAGCGGTGCTTCTTGACTTAAAGATATTGAGACTGAGGGATTGACTTCATTCACAGGAATATGAGCAGCCTCTATTGTAGGGATCAACACCTCATTAGTACTTGGATCATAAAGTTCATCAAACATAGGATCAAACAATTTCTTTAAATCATCTTCGGATGGAGGTACATATGGAGTTTCTTGAGAAGAGTTTGGAACAAGGGATGAACCAATTGGACTGTTTTGAAGTGCGGGTCCAGAATCAATTGTTCAGAGCCATTTGACCGGTCACCATCAAACGTAACGTGCATTGTTTCCATGATGTTTCAGGTTCTTTTGTTGTAGATTCGGTATCCCTTTTTGTTTGGTGCATACCCTACAAATACTCCAATGTCGGCTTTAGCTCTAAGTTTGCCTAAGTCTTGACCCTCATTAGTTGGATAGCACAATGCTCCAAACACACGAAGGAAAGAGAGATTAGGTTTTCATTTGTGGACAAGTTCATATGGTGTCTTTCCATGAACGGTGAATCGAGGAACGATTTTGTGTGTAGCATGCAGTGGCAATAGCTTCAGCCCCGAGAAACATTGGAACTTTTGAGTAAATCAAGATTGTTCTAGCGCTTCTACAAGAGTTCGATTTCGCCTTTCAACTACACCGCTCTGTTGAGGAGTTCGTGGAACACTTCTTTGATGGCTGATTCCAATGCTTTCATAAAATTCACTAAGTTGTTTGTTAACAAACTCGCCCATTGTCGTCCGGATAATTCGACGGTTTTGTTAAGTCGAACTCTGCACTGTTTGATGAGTTTGATGATGATATCAGGAGTTTCATCATTTGTCCTTAAGAACTTGACCCAGTTGAATCTAGAGTAATCATCAACTACAACTAACACATATTTCTTCCCAAAGATATTATGCACTCTCATTGGTCCACATAAATCCATATGAATTGTATGAAGAACTTCTGTGATAGAGTTAGTAGGTTTGGGTTTATGGGCATACTTTTGCTTTTTCCCAATTGACATGCTGAACAAAGATGATCCTTTTCATACTTTAGTCGAGGTAAACCTACAACTAAGTCCTTTCTCGAGAGATCATTGATGGTGCCGAAGTTCAAGTGATTGAGACGTCGATGCCATAACCATGACTTTGTTTTGAAGCCTTTGACAGCAAGCAAATTGGAGAAGACTTCATCATATCTTCTATAGAGATGGTGTAAAGATTTGAACCACGAGTTCCTCTTAAAAGTTCCTTACCATCAAGTTCTCTAACAAAACAAGTATGTTTTCTGAAGGCTACTTCTAGATCGAGTCACGTAATTGACCGACAGAGAAAAAATTATGACCAAGACCTTCCACATAGTATACTCTAGAGATAACACTATCACCAACAACATAATCACCATAACCCATAATTGCACCAAAATGATCATTACCGAATCTAATCTGTCCGATGAATTTGCTCACGGTTCATGAGCCGCGACCGTCTCGGTCATATGCTTGGAACGGCTGAGTCCAGTACCACGTAATCGATTTGAACGATCCGCAGGTTGAACACGGACAAGAATGGATAACTAGATAATTGGGATCCCCATGCAAGAATGGGTTCCACTTGGTTAGTAACAAGAATTGGAACACCCACATCGAAATAGAAACATCCATATCAAGTAGAAGCAATGGAATCATTGGGAATAGATGCAATGGGTGTCTCAGATTTGACCTATTCAAAGTATGTTCACTTTTTAGGGAATAGTTCTACCAGTAGGCATCCATTTTCTAGTGGGCATAATCTTAGCAGTTTGAGAGCAAAAATGATTATTCTTATGGCCAAAAGGTATCCAATAATAACCTATCTTTATAAATGTTCTTCCTGTGGGTTTCCACGCTTTTTCTAACAATCTTTCGATTTTGCCTTTTTGCCTTATTTGCACGATTATTAGCATTAACAATTTTAACTGGGCATTTGACAAAGATTAGACAAAGCATTCACACCACATTCATGATTAGCAAATGAATTCAAACATACATCATTACAAGGTTTGCAAATAGGTATCGAATTGAATTAATTACTGATACGCCTTAAGGCTAATACTAGACTCAACACGATTCGTTTTATTCAACTCAAGCTTAAAGTTCCTAGATTGGTCTTCTACTCTCTTCCAATGCACATTTTAGCTTGCAAGGTCCTATCATTCCTTGTATTGTCTTGAGACTTTGACCGCTTCGCTTTAATGTCACTGATTACTACTGTAGAGGGAATGGGAACATTAGTTGGTTGATCTAATTTTTGCATTCCCGAACTTGATGTGCAAGGATGCGACTACTAGAAGGCACATTAGTGTATACTTTCTTAAGACTGTGATTTGAGCTATTTGCGGCACACTAAAGTTCACTTTCTTAGCACTAACATATCCGAATCAACTACTTGAAGGCATATTAGTGTTTACTTTCTTAAGACTGGGCATAGAACGGATTTCCTGCTTGGCACAAGGCATAGAACAAGGCTTCACAGCTTTGCCTTTTTCACCTAAGGATTTTGGACATGTTGCAATTACACATTCTAAGCAACTCTTGAGATCGTTTGGCTGGAGGCAAGCAAACCTAATTTCACTATCAAGAGGTTTGTTAATGAAATCCTCTTCGACAATCTCAGGGAGACATTCTAGACTATCCTTAAGGTGAGCACAGGATTCATGAAAAGCATGTTCATTATTCCTAAGATGAGGAGGAATATATTTAAGCATCACAGTGTATTTGCTATCTAAGGGTGACTTTGAGACAACATTCTTATTGAAAACAAGTGGTAGTTTCCCATTTCCCGACTTCTCGATTCTCAATTTCCTTTTGTAAAGACGTTATTTTTCGTTGTTTTGGTCACGGGTGACTTTTATTGAATCATATAACTCTTTAAAATGTCTTTTAACTTTTTCATTTTCTTCTAGAAAACTCTCGTTTTCCTTTTGTAAGGCATTAACTAAGTTTTGAAGATGAAAAGTTTGAGAATTCGGAGAATCTAAAGGAGGAGGCATTTGGGAGCCTTTCATATTGTTCTTTTGACCCTTTAATTGAGAGATTTGGGCTTTCAACTTTCGGATCGTGTTGCAATGAGCTTGAATCTGTTCATCACGTTTGTTAATTTGAAAAACGCATCAAACTCGGAGCATCCGAGGATGTCTTGATATTTGAAGTTTTGACATTTTCTTTAAGATGTTGATATTTTAATTGTAAATTAAAATGCTCAACTTCTAGTTTAGAAAAATGTTTAACCAAATTGTCATGATCATCCCTTCAATTTTCTCGTTTAGTTCGGAATTAGTTTTTTCAAGCTCAATGACACGATCATGGGAGACTTTCAGGGCAACAGATAATTCATGAAATTGGGAAGCATTAATGAAACAATTTGTAGCAGTGAAAAACACATCTTGAGCAACACATTCAGATATCATATTCTCATTTAGTGTATGCAAGTTCTTCCTCTCAATCTCATTATATTTTAGTGCTCGCTCATAGTCACTAACTTCAACTATCATTGCATCAAATTCCTTTTCCATTCCCTTAATATCGGTTTCTATCCCCTTTTTAAGACTCTCAAAGTGATCTTTTAGAAGTTTAAAGAAAGGCATGACCTCGGTTAAATAACATTCTTTCATTTGCTCAAAACCCCTTTCTCCTTCAGTTATACCAGTGGGTGTGATCCTTTTCTTGCAAGTTTTCTCAAAATCAACAAATAGTTGAAATATAACATATTGGCTAATTAAGGTCTTGCTTTTAGTGGCAATTGTTCTAGGAACAAGATGCATTGGTGTATTGGGAGGATACACGGTTGCTTTAGGCATTTTCCTAAGGGGAGGGTTTGTTTCAACAATATTTTCTGCTTTCTGCTTATCTAAGTCCATTTTCCAGAACACTTGTTCGGGAGTCAACAATGTTTGAGGCTTAAACATGTTCAAGGAGATCCAGTTTTCCTTCTTGTAATCATGGGGTGTGATCTTTATTTTCTTCTCTCTACATTTAGGATCATCTAATTTCTTGTTCATCTTTTCCCTAGTGACTTCATCGGATTTCTTATCTTCCTCAGTGCACTCAACGCAACTAGGTTTCTGTCTAGGTTTAAGGATTTCATTGCCATCATAAAGAACCTTATGAGCATTTCTAGCCCTTTTAATGACCTCTGGATTTGGTTCCTTAACAAGGGAATGCTATGCTTATCGCTTAGGACCCTATGCTTAGTGATCATGTGAGCGAAATCGAATGGTGTTCCCTTGTATGTACAACTTGTTTTCAAGTTTGTTTTCAAAGTTTTCAGATTAGAAAAATCTTTCAAGAGTTTTGATTCCTTTGCATTAAATTCTTGCTTAAGCATTTTCACATTTTCTTGAAGTTCTTGTTTTTGCTTAGCAGTTTTAGAAAGCTTTTCTTGCAAGGAATTTAACTCTTGTTTTAATACTTCTTCTCTAAAATTACTTTTCTAATGATTGTACGCACTTGGTCATCCATTTCCTGCTCACGAGTGGTCAACTCAAATTTAGCACGTTGTTCATAAATAGCAACACGTTCTTTATAGGCATTTAATTGATATTACAGACTCATCGGGCACAGCGTGTATTCATCAAAAATATAGTCATTGTTGATCGAGGAGATGCATCACTTGGTACAACTTCACTTTCACTTTGTTTCACATATTGATCATATGGGACAACATTGATATTACCCATATTTTCAATATTTGATACAAAAGTTTCATTGATAGTACTTTGTCATGCATCTTTTGCACATCAGCATCATCGTATAGTTTTAGTACCTCTGAGATGAGTGTGTCTTTGGATGGGCCACTTGTGTTGAAGAGGAGACCTTGGGAGAAACCATTGGAGAAATGCTAGCCATAAAGATTGTGTGTGTGCAGTAGGTCCATCATCCACATCAGAGTCGTATGCATCACAATCACCGACTTGAAAGGCATTCTGATGATTGTGACCTATCTCCTGAATAGGCCGCTCATCCACATCTGCATCATAGGTCTTGGCATTGCCCTCAGCTAGAAACAACAATTCCTCTTCATCCAAAGTAGCACCATTATCCCGAGCTTGCACAAGCAAAGATCTTATCTCTCCGGTAATCAGCATTCGTGGACGCTTTGGAGCTGTGCAGTTCCTTGCAATGTGTCCCTCACCACCACAATTATAACATTTGATAAGTTTAGCTTGACCTTGATTACCATTCCTTCCTCGATTCTGATTACCAACATAACCTCTACCACCTCCACCTCTTCCCTGATCATACTGTCTTTCCTGAACTGGTTGCACCACGATCCTCCCATCTTTAACAGTAGCTTGATTGTGTGGGTTAGATGTCTTTCGAGGTTGTTATTGGTGTGTGGGAGAGAATTCATGTTTTGACTAATCAGAAGAGCTAGTTGATTAATGAAATTACCCACGCGTGTGCATCAAAGGCATCGACTTGTTTGAACATAGAATTAGGAATTAGTTTGTGATTACCATTTCCCATGGGTATGACTTGTGAGGCTTTGGTTGTGATTCCGATGTTTGAGTAGAAGGCAGTTGAGTCATTAGGCGAGCTTGTCTCTCCTCGGTTGGTTTTGAACTAATTAAGAACCAATTTTTCAAACATAGCATGTCTCTCATTCTGAAGGAGGAAGGCATAGAGTTGCTCATAGTTTGTATTCTTCAATCCTTTAGTGAGCTTCACAGAGGTGACAAACTTGTGCCATTCGGGATTCATGTTGTTCACAAATTTTGAGTTCATCTGAATGTTAGGCATTGTCATTCTGATGTTCCTCATGTCATTCACCAACTTATGAAATCTCACATAGTACTCATAGACACTCTCATCCGGTTTCATCTTGAAGTGTTCAAATTCGTCATAGAGTTGTGATTCTCTGTCTTCCATAGTTAATTAACCCGAGAGAAGCATCTTGACATTATCCCATACCGCCTTTGCTTCGGTGTTGTGATTGATCAGCTTGTAGATGTCTTTAGGAAGACCTTGAAGAACAATGTTTGAAGCCCCGATATCAGCATCGAATCTCTTTTTCTCCTTATCATCAAGCTCATCATACATCTTTGGTCGTCCATTCCGTAAATCGAGTTCCATCTTCATGAGTATCAAGTACATCTCTAGTCGTCTCAACTCGACACGGTCCTTCATCAATGGATTTGAGAATGTTGACACCATTTTCCTTTCCAAGGCATTACAATCTGATTCGTTGAGCCCAAGAATCGTAGTCATCGTCAAGCATGGGTGGACGAGTATCGAACCAGCTTGAACATCCTCGAAACCGTGGAGATGATAGTAGGAACGTTGTAGACATGTTTCAAGCTCTACGGGATTTTGCAATTCTTTGATTAAACGGGGAAATTGATTCTTTCACGGGATTTTACTAAACCAAAAGAACAACCGTAAGAACGTAACACGAAGAAGAAAAAGGTCTAAATGAACAAGTCGCTAAACACACAACTCGCATAAGCAGTCAACTCGCAACACACTCAACTCGCTTAATTAATCAAGTCGCTAAATAGCCAACTCGCTTTAGTCTCAACTCGCAACACAATCAACTCGCTTGAACACTAAGTCGCTAAGTTAACTCCCTAACGTTACAACTCGCTAAGTAGCAAGTCGCTTTAGTTCTCAAGTCGCTTAAAGAAACAACTCGCTTAGAACCCAAGTAGCATAAATATCAACTCGCTAAACAACTAAGTCGCATGTACCAACTCGCTTTAAATAACAAAGCAACTCGCTTTGAAGAAACACAAGTCCGAGACACAACTCGCTAGTCCTTTTTTCAAAAAAATAACCACTTTATCAATCCAAAACAACCAAACCACAATGATTTAAGGCTTCCAATTCAAAACATAAACACATATGATGATCCTAAACACAAAAGTACAAGCAAAATTCAAACTTTAACACAAGAATTTGTCCAAATGAATCAAACTCTCCTAAACCCTTAATACTCCAAAAACCTTATGAAATCCACCAAAACAAAGAGCATGAAAGATGAGTGATCAAACCATGGCTCTTGATACCAATTGTAGGATATTGGATTTCACAAACACTCTAAACCATAATCAAAGTAGGCGTATAAGTATGTTAGAGAGAGAAAGTTCTAGTGAGAGAAAGGAAGAGAGTTGGGAACTATAGTGAGAGAAAGAAAATATTATTATGAGCTCCAACTCTCTACCTTGGAAGGTAGAGAGTATTTATAGTCTTACAATAAAACGCCACACAACGGGCTGTGGATCAGGCATACAGTGGGTAAAGACCCGTCCGTCCTCCACGGTGTTACTAAACTAAATACTACTTAACATAAAAGTACTATGACTACGAGCTTTCTAACGATTACATATACTTGAGGTGACCGACTCTTTAATACCTGGAATTTCTAATTCCTAACACAGGATCCAAACTAACTTATATACCTAGATCTTGCCTTAAGTGGATGCCCACAGGAAAACTCTTCAAGAATAGTGAACCTAAAGGGATCTCCACCAATGAGATGCCTAGATCAAACAGTACAACATCCAATAGTGAGAATACTCATGTCACTAACTCATCTATTTGCAATACTACATGTGCTTCTAGTGCAATGTGTTCTCAGTCTTTTTCAGGTACAATGCTCAACTCATTCAGGAACTTCATGACTTGGTTTCCATCTGAAATGATTGGTACTCACTCTGGAATGGTTGCTTGCCAGAACTAACATACCTTGTGCTTTAACTCCTATTCATCTTGAATCAGGACTCGCTCTTACATATCTGTGTACAAATCATTTTTCAAAAAAAACTATTTATCGTTCGTTTAATTAATTTTTTTCTTTTTCCTCAAACTAATAAAGGATATATCTTCTGTTATCGATAACATCTACGATCCTATAAATGTCATTCAATAATGACACGGGATCATAGATGAAGTTCGAACAAATGATATATTCTTGTTATACAACGGGTGGGGTCTATTCAATCAATGTTCTTTGATGACATTGATTGAGGGGGAGAATTTTACAAGTTATCTCATTCATGCTCAATGGTTGTTCATTCTATTATGTCATCTTAATTATGCTATGTGCTTGTTAGCTGTCTGATAAGTTCATGAACTTTAAATGTCTATTATACATAATGTGATATGATAGCGACTTGCTCTTGTTATAATAGATTGCAACCTAAGTATGTGTTAGCGACTTGCTTTGAAAACCCTAGCGACATGGTTATTTCTTTTGTTAAGCGACTTACTTAACTAGTCCTAAAACTACAGGGACTGAAATTGTCATGTTGATATTCTTGCAAATTGTCTTCCCTTACCCTAGCGACTTACACCTTTATTTCATTTTCACAATATCAAAAAGTTTGTTTTTCTCATCTCTCTCGTGCATCTTATTCTTTCTAGCGATTCGGTACATGTGATTACAATCTTTTACTTCCATACGAATGGGTTTGATGCTATACTAACTCTGCTTCCATTACAGTTTCCCACCGCGCAACCGTACATCATCATTTGATCTCCCCTATTAGGTTGGTAAATGGACTCACGCTAATGGAATCTCTTAACAGGCTTATGTTGTAGGTTTAGGCGCTTTAGGAATGGCTTGAGACTTTATGTATTGTGTTAATGGATTCGAGTTAAATTGTTCTTGCTTTTGAATATGTTGTGATAGGGTCGTATGTACTTGTTTGTGTTTGTCGTGGTTTGTATTTGCATTAGTTAGTGATCTGAGCGTGTTAAGATACTGATTGGACTTGGTTGTGTGGTTATGATGAAATATTCTTGATATGTGTTCTTTGTAGCGAGATAGTTTGTGCGTTCTTGGTGGCGATTTACCAATATTCGCGGTAGCGAGTTGGTTTGTATGTTCTTGATGGCGACTTAGAGGTGTTCTTCGTAGCGTGTTAGCTTGAGTGTTCTAGGTAGCGATTTACCAATATTCTTGGTGGCGATTTAGTTTGCTTATTCTTACTTAGCGACTTACTTTTGTAACTCGTAGCGACTTATCAGCATTAAAATGGTAGCGACTTGTACTTACAAGTCTGCATAGCGACTTGGTTCTATCATTTTTGATAGCGACTTATGTTTTATAAGTTTAGCGACTTGCTGGCTAATTTTTCTAGTGGCGACTTGGTATGTTAAATTATTTCAAGGCGACTTGCTATTGCAATTTCATGATTAGCGACTTGATTCAGGTTTACCTGTAGCAACTTGCTTTTACAACATACTCTTAGCAACATGCTATAACATCTTTGTTTGAGCAAATTTGTACCTGGTTCCTCTTGTAGTAACCTCGTATGATAACTTGTCTCAAATAACCTGCTATATCATCCACATAATAGTATCTTGCCTCATGAAATTGTTAATAGCAACTGTGCATTTAAATAATTTGATACTAAAACAACTTGTCACTCGAAAACTTTGCCAAATGGAACCTGTACCTAGAAAATCTCTTTGATGCCACTCAATCTTTTTCCACATGCTTATGGGAACTTTGTCTAAACCACTAATTTATAGTGCTTATAACATAAGGGTGTGTTCAATGTTGCTTAACTAACCATTTATAATCTAACATGCTCTCAATCATTGTTTTTGTTTGTGTGTATCGTTAGATCTTCAATGGCAAACACAACATCAGCCGAGAAAATTGCATCTTCTGCTCCGCCCAAAGTGCTTACAGACAACGAAATCATTCCTAAAGATAAATAGGTAGAGATAGGAAAAAGTAAGCATTATGTGGACATGCAAAAGCGCAACAAAATCCAATCCTCAAAGTGTCAATTGATATCCTCAAGAACACCAACTTCTTGATGCCCTAACCAAGCAATGCACAATTCCCACCATTTACATCCAACAATTTTGGAACACCATTAAATATGACAATATCACAACTCATTACACTTGCATGCTGGATGATAAGGAATTTGTAATCAACTCGGACATTCTCAGCAAGGCTCTTGGAATCACACCCTGTAACCCCACCATACGAACTGAACCTCCACCTAGTGCGGAAGACCTAATAGTCTTTCTGATTGGTTTAGGTTATCAAGTCAGCATATTGAGGGCTTCTGACATCATCACAGGACACATGTGTCAACCCTGGAGAGCAATGACTACAGTTCTCAATTTATGCTTGTCAGGCAAAACATCCGGTTTTGATAAAGTAAGGATTCCCATCTTGCAAATTTTATGGGGTATAGTCAATGGGGTGAATGTTAATGTAACTGAATGCATTTGGGAAGAATTCTCGTTGTCATTGAACACATTTATCACTGATAGAACGAACTTTCAGAATAAAGCTCAGGGTAGAAAGAAAGTTAACAAACTTGTGATCCCTAGTATCAGATTCTCAAAACTTGTCATCCAGTACTTGCAACAAACTCACAACTTCAATCCTAGGAGTGAATCAGTCCTTCATAATGCCAATGAAGAATTTGTTCTGGGTAACCTTAAATATGTTCCTAAAGGTATGGATAAGGAGATCTTTGGTCTGGCAATTCCTGATAGTCTTCTCACTAACGATATTAAGAAGACGGATTACTTCAAACTATACATGAAAAGGGCTTCCAGATCTGGTGTTAATGATGATGTCTATCCCACTCCACCACAAACCAAAGCTACCAAGTCTACCTCAGAATCAAAATCCTCATATGCTGCTCTTCCTAAAAAGGGACTTAAAAGGTCACAACCTACTGACACCACAACCAAGAAGCGAAAAATAAAGAAGAAGGAAGTGGTAAAGGGAAATGTTGAGGAAACTGAGGTTTCGAGTGGTGATGCGAGTTTGACGATGTAGATGATCTTTCTGCAACGGGAATCAAGCAAAGCCTAAAAAGTCAGAATGTGAGAGCACCAATTGGAGGAGTAGTGCTAAGAGAACCTGAACAAGTTCCTCACCAAACAACACCTATCTCACACGACAAAGGGAAAGGGATTGTCGGTGTAGAACAAGCTGCTCACATGCTTCTGACCTTCTCCTCTTCACCATCAAGAACTACAACTCAATTTGAGCTGAAGAAAAGAAGTGTAGAATCGTCATCAGCTCAAGTACAATCTGGACTGGAAAAGGAGGTATCTGAAACACAAGAAGAAACTCTAGCATCAAGTGATACCCTGTCTGAGCAAAATGTTGAGGAAGAATTGCAACAAGTCTCACAGGAGAACCTTGAGTCAAGATCTGATGAGACCAGGCACTTGGAAGAACCAACTCTGTCTAATGACTCTCTACCCTCTTTGAAGAATCTTGATACAGACATCTCCTTTGGTGATCAGTTCATAAACGACAAACCCACGACCTTGAGACTCTGAAGCAAGGTAAGGAGAAAGATGAAGTAGAGTCCATGTTCACCGTCAACATACAACAAGACACTTCTACAATCCTGCCAATGTCTGCTCCTACTCTTAAGGCGCACTTCCACCACCCAAGCTGCTCAATCAACCGCACTTCCACCACCGATTCTACAAATGTTCAATCACATGATACTGTCTCCTCCTGAACCAGGTGATTACAAACTCGATCTGTCACTCCTCTTGCTCACCACTCCTGCTTCACCTTCTCTAGATAAAACAACTGAACAATTGCTCAAAGAGGCCATGACTCGTATTGCAACCATTGAGAAGCATTTTCCTATCGCCGTCAATAATCTTGATAGTCGTGTCAAAAAGCTGGAGAATTTTAAAATCGATGAGGTTATTACAAAGGCAATAGAAGATGACATCAAAGATGCAGTCGAATGGGCAATGAAGGCTCCGTTACTTCAACGATTTAAAGACTTGCCAATCTCTGATATGAGGTCATCACTCTCTGAAAGAATGTATGATGCAAGAGAGCATTTGGACGAAACACATAAGAAACTATACGAAGCGCTCGAGGAATCAATAAGACGTGACAATTATCAGCAATTTGTGGAAGATGCACGAGAAAGGGATAACAAGAAGAAAAGAAAGATTGTTCCAGAGAAAACTACTGATAAGTCTGGAGGTCCCAAGCCACCACCTCCAACTGGAGGAGCTGGAGCTTATGGTACAGGTGGAACTTTTGGCATAACTACTACACCTTCACCACAACCACCATCATCACCACCAAAACCCTCCAAGCAATCTAGTCCTTCCGGAGATAAGGGGACTCAAAAGAAATCTGTAGCTTGGACAACGGTTGATTCAAGGTTCACACCCACAATCTCGTCAATTCCTGAAGATCAAACGGTTCATGAAGAGTCGTATGTCATGGCAAAGTTGAAATCTGATGAAGATGATGCATCCACCAAGCATATTCCCAAGCCGTCTGAAGAAGAATGGTTTGATTCATACGTGTCAGGAGAACGCTCTAACACATCTAGAGTGGCACCTTCAAAGGACACAATTCAAAGCTGGTTCACCGAAGAGACCTCATACTCCGAACCTTCATGGTCCATCCGAGTCTAGCATGATGATTCCTCGATAACAACGGGCATCAACTATCACAAATAACTATGAAGCCCCAGATGAAGACTCTCTTTTACACATCACTAGAGATATGGGTAGCTTTATGAAGTGGTTTTGTGAAAAGAAAGGAATTTCATCTATCACTCCGAAGGATCTTGAAGGACCTGCCTTTGAAATTGTCAGGTGTTCCACTCGATGCCAATCAACTCCAATACCAAATGGAAGAATGCCACAAGATGCTGAATGATCAAGTCAATGAGCAGATTGGTCGATTCAACATAAACAGGCCCCTTCTCTTGGTGGTGAACCGGACAAATGACGATTCGATCGAGTTCTTCTTCAACCATGACCAGGATTATCTTTGTGCTCATACTACTGAAAGAAGACCAGCCTTATCTATCTCAAAGATGAAAGCTGCTACCTACTCTGATCAAGGCCTTGAACAGATGGTTCCGGATCAATTCTGGGCTGACAACGAACAAAAGTATGACATTGCCGCTTCATATGGTATTTCCCACTGGTGGTACAAAAAGAAGAATTTCTACATCGAGAGACATGGTGCCGATAAAAGTCGCAAAGTTGTTCGATCCAAGGTGCAAATCTTAAGTGTTGTCAGTGTAGAGATCTTCCAAATCTATGGCTATGATTACCTTAAGAATATTTTTCTTAGAAGAGCGGACAAGAAGGATTATGTTATTGAAGAAAACGACTTTAAACATCTGATGCCAAATGACTTTGAAGATCTCTATCTTTTGAATCTTCAAGGACACCTTGAACACCTTCCTGCCCGTGAAAAGAAAGCTCTCTCTGCCGCTGTCAATCTTTGGATCAGAGGATTAGTCATCCGAAAACGGGTTGAGGACTTTCAGCTTGGGATGGAAAGCTACTAGACTCGGGTCAACTTAACAAGGCCGCAATGGGATGCCTCAGGAAATGAATTTCGTCATGATTATAGAGTGCTTGACACACCCAGAGCCGTCCTCTTCCACGACAGATATGGGACTCGCATGCTGATGAGATTGTGCGAGCTCTACAGATTCAGTGATGGTACTCTCAAGATGGTCGAAGAAGAACTGAACTCAGTAAAAGAAATCGAGTTGATATGAAGCCATGGAACAAAACAAAATTTTGGACTGAGGAGGATTTAAAGAGGTGTGAAGATTTCATTGCTGCAATCAAGCGAAGACTTAAGACTCGAATGATCTTCCGCAACCTTGAAAGCTTTGTTGGTGGCAGAATTCGTGAAGGTCATTACAAACTACTTCAAAGAACTGAATGAAGACATCTTAGGAAGTATTTTCGTTTTGTATTATTTATATGAAATATGTGTTGTACAAACTGAACTACTATAATGCATGTAATAGTGTTAGGTTATGTACTGTGGTTTCCCTTTGTGTCTAAAAGGGAACTTTAGTGTTGTCCATTTCTGATCATATAAAATTGGACACATTTTTCTCCAACAAATGTTTTGTCTCATACATATTTAAATCAATTGAGATCCAAAATCTCAAAAGATTTGAAATTTTTGATCAGGGGAGAAAATGTGATATAAATATGAAAGATGATAAAAAATGACCAATTTTTGTCTCAAAGTGCATACTGCTCTCTAATATGTGCTAAACTATTTTCGAATCTCAAAGCACATATAATGGGGGAGCATTTCTAAACAAATTCAAACCTTCAAGGTACAAGGTTTTCCATGCTTTCATATAAAGTACCTTGAGTGTGTTTTCAAATGGTTTTCTTAATGGTGTTGGTTATCGTGGTAGTACTTCAAAAGAACTCTTGTCTCTATGTGATAAAATGATTTCAAATAACCAAAGCACATATTGAGGGGGAGAATTTACCAAGAAAATCAAATGGCGTTTTCTATGAAAATTGTGATCAAGAAATATTTCAAAGTCCTCTTGCCTCCATGTGCTAAACAATCTCTAAATCATATGCACATGTTGAGGGGGAGGTTTTCTAAATGATCAAAACTATTAAGGTACAAAATGCTTTGATCTCGTATCACAAGTACCTTGATTGTTTTTCCAAATGATTTTTCAATTGGTTTCAAGGAAGAATGAACTGTACCAAAAGACCGACCATTTTACTTTATGTATGGAGTTATAAGGATGGTGAGGTTAGGCATTAGTTCCCACGATCCGCCAGAACCGGAGTGATCTACCCAGGGACAATCCACTAGATAGTGTAGAGTCCTTAGGTATGATGAAAAAAAAGGAGAAAAATGAGAAATGGGAAGAGTGCGAACTGAGATAGAGCTAGAACTAGAATAAACCCAACAAGGTTCTAGTTATGAAATCTTGATAAGCACTGAAGGGGTTGAATAATGAAAAAGAATTGAATGTGAAAAAGGGTGAAAAGAAATAGCCCTCCATTTATTCAACCTTAGGGCAGAAACCGGGTTCAATTTATATACTACTGGTGGTTACCAAGGTAACATCGGTATTGAAGACAAGTCGTCATGGACCCATGGTGGCCTTCGCACTTCAACTTTCCAAACCACTCAAGTTCCTCTTAAAAGGGCTTGTTTCTTTCTTACGGGGAACCGACATAATCTATCGACTTTCTCTTAGAGATTGTTGATATTGAAGAAGGAGACCCTCTCCCTAGTCTCCGGCATAGGAACCAAATATGCACAATTGAGTCTAGAGCCACGAGATCATCAATAAATCTCATTAGGACACTTTCAATGAAGACTCTCTGTTTCACACAATGTGGAAAGAGAGATTATATCTTATGAGTCATACGCATTATCCTTGTGGTATTGCCAGAACATCTAAGTGATATGCATTCATATTCACGATGAAGATGGAAAGCCTTCTGGAGCCAACATCAAACAAGCTCCTGGTAGGTGGCATGTGAGATCTATCCGATAGATCAACCATGTGACAACCGGGAAACAATGGAGAGATTCAATCTTTTGAATCAATCTGGTTGGTTATGGATTGACGGATACCTTTGAAAAACGGTCGTTGTCTTGAAAAACTCTTTTCTTTAGCACATCGACTGTGTACTTATTTCTCAAAATAAAAGGAGTTTATGATTGATAATTGATTTTCATTAAAACCTTCGTTGTATTGCAAAAATAATTTCTATTGAGCAATACACGATTGTTTTTCAAATCTCTTTTCATCAATCGTGAATCTCGTTTCCGGTTCACTCACTCCGTGTGTTTTCTTTGAGACGTTCGGTTTGAGAACACTAGAGCATTTGCTGAAACCCCAAGGAAATTCTTCGAATTATATCCGATCACGAGATTTGTACTGATCAACGGGAACCGTGGGCGTGTACCTCAATTCATTGAAAGTGATCAAAGACACTTTTCGTGCGCTTTATTGCTAATTTTATGCAATACACCCGATATTTGCAACTGATGAATGGAGTGGTCAATCCATAGCCGCATGCTCACACAATACATTCATATCTAAAGAAATCATGATTAGTGCATCAATGACTCTGATATTTTCACTCCATGCTTCTGCTACGCTGCTGCCAATATCATGAATCATCAAAAGCTTCCGCTACTCTGATAAGAAGAAATCATGATCCAGAATGTGAGCATGTCGGTCCAAATGTCACAACATCATATGTTGGCAACACAACAATGGGTGATCTGAGATTTGCGTGGTGATGATCTCTAGTAATGCTCAAAAGGTCATCATGGTGGATCAGCTCAATAACCTCCACGAAACATACATCATAGTTGAACAATGATGAAATCAACACAGAAACACATAGTTTGAATTCTTTGAAGAAGAAAAGTCTGCGAGCTCAAGACTGAAGATTAATTAGAATACTAGGATTCAAAATGTAAAACATGGGGTGACCTCCCTTAGGGGGAGATTGTTAGGAATTAGAAAATTCCATAGTGAAGTATCGGTCACCCCAAATACTATCTAGCATAAGTTAGCTCGTAGACATTACGTTATTTACTAAGTTATTCAGTTAGCTATTTAGTTTAGTGCAACACCGTGGAGGACGGACGGGTCTTTACCCATTGTATACCTGATCCACAGGCCGTCAGGAGGTCGTTTATTTTGTAACCTATAAATACCCTCTACCTTGCAAGGTAGAGGGTTGGATGTTCTTTGGTAATCTAACCTTACATGAGTTTCTCTTTCTAGAATATCCCACTTTCTCTCTCTAACATTATCTATACGCCTAAGTATGTTTGTGTTATGATGTGTATGTGAAATCCAATATGTTACAAGTTGTGTAGTGGTGTAGTGTTGGGTAGTAGTTCCTCCTTTGTAATGGAACTCGGTATTTAGCCTTGTACCGGATAAAGTGTAGGCGACGTTGTGATAGGTTTGGTTCTACCTCGTGGAAGAACTCGGTGTCTAGCTTTGTACCAGATAAAAATTAGGCGACGTTGTGAAGGTTTCTCCTCCACATTAAGGAGCTTGTGTTGTGTAGTGCTTACAAACTCTCGAGTGGGGTACTCGGGGAGTGGAGTAGGGCAAGGAAGGTGTCCTTGTAGCTGAACTACTATAAACACTCGTGTCGTGGTTTTGTGTTCCTTACTCTTTACTTTGTGCATTACTTACTTATATGCTTATCTATCAATATCCAACACACATATCTAATAGATTGACATAAGTCGATCTAAATAAATCAAAACAGAGTTTTAATCGGCGAAACTATTCAACCCTCCCTTTTAGTTTTCCACAATTGGCATCAGAGCTTCGTTACCAAGTTTCTTAGAGTATATTGTACTTTAAAAACTTGATACGATCCGTGTATGTTTGAAAACTATAAAGAAGGAAATTTTTTAAAACAAAAGTTCCTGTTTTAGAAATATTTTTTATTTTTTTTAACAAAATGTTTGATAGTGATAGATCATTCTAACAATTTTTCTTTAAGAAATCTTCATGCTAGGATTCTTCCAAAGACTTCGTTCTTTCCAAAGAAAAATGAAGACAACATCCAAGGAAGAACCCAATAATAATCACAACCTACTTTCACAAAGTACAAAGGATTAGTTTAAAAGCTCATGAAATATTTCGAGTCTATGGTTTCTACAAACCACAAAAAAAGAATAGAGCAAAGGTATGTTCTCTTACCTACAACTAATTGTTGTATACATGTAGTAATCAGATGTGGATAAAATGATGATATATGCTTCTCTTTCATAAACATCTCTATAAAAACTGTGCATATATATATATAATAATATGTGTACATGAATTAGGCATTTAACATCAAAGTCGCAAGTTTCTAAAAAGTCTCTCCTCACTACTTTTCATCCTAACACATCATCGGGAATAGTATTCTATGATTCTCTTAAAAACTTGTAAGTTCGTCAAACCTGCGCCATCATCACAAAAATAAATTATTGATAGTTAAAGTCTTGATCCACCATCATTCGATAAACAATTTTCTTTCTTTCAAAACATCTTAGTCAAACATCTATTCAAATAGAAGTATAATCAAAATCTCACTCTACAAGTTCTTTTAAAAAATAAGTTATTGTATAACTTGTTACAAGTGAAAGAATAATCCAAAAACACTTTAACATTTGTCTGTAGAGCCGGATCCTACGAGTTGTACTAGCTGGATCCCTCACCGTGTAAACAGACAACAGGAAACTCGTTTTCAAAACCCATAACAATCCATTTTCCTTCTTCCTAAAAGCATAGAACGACCTAATCTCAGTTTCAATCATCCTAGGGCTCCATACTCTTAAGCATCTCAATCCTAAACATCATTGTAAGTAATTACACTCATATTGACTATTCATCATCATCTTCATCCTAGGGTTTATGTTTTTAAAACTTTTAATTGGTCTCAATTTTTCATATCACCAATTGGGAACTTGTTTATTGCAAAATTGTTCTATATAATAAAGGATTTTCAAAATGGCATTGTTAACACAAAATAAAATCATAAACCCATCTTGACAAATTTTACCTAATTGGAATATTTTTTTCTAGGATCAAACATACCTAAAACTACCCAACAAGATCATCATGACACCGTTCACTACCTTCCTAGATACTATCGCAAAAAATGGCTATCAAAAAGTGATCGCAAAACCTTCAAAATGCTCCAAACACGACTTATCCACGAAGGTCGTGTAGTTAAGGAATTTTTCCTTGAAAACACCGACATTCCCCAAGTCTTTTCCGCAATCAACTTTGATTACTCATTCATTCAATATTTCTCATCTTTAGTTTTATGTTGATTACTCATTCATTCAGTATCCTTATGCGATTCATCCGACTACCATACTATACTCTAGTTCATTTGATTTGTCATACTCTCATTCAATTTTGGTTGACTAGCAAGCTTATACGTCATATTACCACTTCATTCGTTTACCCTGCTATTATATGATTAATATGTGGCTATCTGTTTACCATGCTATTACGTGACTAATTGATTCACCCGTTTGCCATGCTAGTATGTAATTATTTGACTCATCCGTTTACCATGTTATACCTCGTTCAGTTATTTTGTGGGCTATGATTATCATTTAGTATTCCTATTTGCTAATTGTGACTACCATTCTTGTACTTTTGGTTGGTATTTTTCCGTTGCTTACGATATTGTTTTGGTTTAGAAATTGATGTTTACCTGACTTGTTGATCTACCATGTTTACACTTTTGTTCATGCTACTGGTTGATGAGGGAATATGGTTAAACTTATGTTATCCGTCTAGTTGACTTGTTTAGTTTGCCATGCTATATTATTGTTTAGTTAATTCATTCAATTATGATGTTCATTTGGTATTTCTACCGGATACATGTGACTATCATGCTTATACTGTTGTTAGTATTTCCGCTGGTTATGATACTTGTTCTGTTTATTAACTGTGGGTTATCTGACTTGTGTGATTGCCATGCTTACATTCAATTTAGTTGCTTCCGCCTGCTTATAAAATTCAGCTTGGCTTATATGTATTCTGATTATCTGATTTATTTGTGTTGCCATATTTTATGTTTAGTTGATACGCTGACTGCTATGCTTGTACACTGTTTGGTTACTTGCTTTGCTTATGATGATGTTCATCAATTCCTATTCGTTCATGTCCAGTATTTATATGTTTGGTTATTTTATGTGTACTTATGTATATTCGCTGATGTGCTGCTTTGCTTTGGTCTCTTTTGATTTATATTCTTTTAGTTATATGTTAATATTGTGTTCTGCAGGTTCCTCATTGACTCATTTAATTCATTTCTATGACCTTGATATCAGTTTCCTTTGATTCCCTTCTTATCTTTATTTTGTTTAGATTTTATTTAGTCATATCTGTTCACTGGCTTTTTAAGCTCAGCCGCACTTTCTTTTCCATGCAGCAGGTACCTAGTAGGATCTTTGGGCTTGATGGGCTGAGTGTAGGAGCATTTGAGTGAACCGACCCTAGTTTCCCTATCTTATTGGACTCTTTTTGAAGATCATTGTTTGGATATTACATTTTTGACATATTGGATTTTGTATTTTTCCTTGTAAGTCATTCGTTTATATGACTTGGTATTTTATTTTGTAAGACTTCCGCTTGCAAAATTTTATTAGTATGTTCTGATATGACTCCATACTGTGACATTCAGACCCTTGTTGGGTTGGGGTGTTACAATTATGGTATCAGAGCTAAGGTTTCGTCTTGTTGACCTTAGGATTGACCTGTGAGTACTTGGGTAGACATTAGGCTTCCGTTTGTTTTGATCTTTTCCGATTGTTTTCACTTTTCGTTCAGATTTGATTTCGATACTCATTTGTCTCCGCTGATTTGATCCTCCTTCCGCATTTGATTTTGTCTGTCTTGTCCTCGCACATTCGCTTGTGGATCGTTTTGATGTAGACTACTCGTAGAGTCGAAGATGGTGGTGCCGACCCCGCGTTGCTGCAACAATTTTTGAACTGGAGAGGTTCGTGAAGCAGGAGCCACACCCGATTGTAATGCTACTGGTAGGGCTGAGCATCAAAGGTCCAAAACCGAACCGGACCAACAAAACCGACCGAACCGACAAAAACCGAACCGAACCGACAACTCGTCGGTTCGGTTTCATGTTTTATGTATTTTCGGTTTCGGTTCGGTTGCTGTCTGGTTCGGCCCAAAACCGACAAAAACACACTAAAATACACCTAAACCGAACAGAACCGACGGCCCGACACTAAACCGAACCGACCTGACGGCCCGTCGGTTCGGTTTCGGTTTAGGTTTTTCTTGAATTTCGGTTTTTGGTTCGGGTCGGTTTTGGACCGACGCTCAGCCCTAGCTACTGGAGACATCAGGATGCTGCTGGAGGGAACTGGTTGGAACAACCAGAGGAGCAAAGACGGAGACAAGATTCAAATGGTGAACACTTGCAAGAAGTAGGAGCAAAGGTACTATGATTGGCGTACTTTAGACGTGCGGAGAAACTTCTACCAAGATTCGGGCATATTGGTGTCGACAGTCCAACCGTTGAGATGCTGAGAAGATTCATCTGCTTCGTATGATTGGGTGCGCTTGGATGATGGAGTCCTATGGCTTGAGTCTTCGGTGTTATTACAACTTCGCATTGTGTTTTATATCTCTTTGATAAATCTCGATTTCATCCATTATGTTTATATGATTTGTATTAGTAAGGTTAGAATTTTCGCCACCTTGTCATTCTAGTGAGCCTGAGGCTATTCTTGATCGTCAGTAATGAGTCACGAGGAACCTTCTTGAGCAAGTCAGCGGCCTTCTTTCCTTTGTGGAATGGTAAGTTGATTTGATGTATTATGTGTTACATGTATGTGAATCTGGTTTGATTTGGTATGTTACTTGCTACCTATATGTGTATCTGTTTTGACGTGATGTTGGTTATGTGGTTCGTCATGACCCGAGATAGAATATGATGACAATAAGGACTTGTTATGTGATGCAAGTATTATGACACCTGATCAACGTGATAATACCGAGATCATATAATTTGAACCTATTGGAATCATACGATGTCCTGGGAAATGCCTGAGGTTGATACGTTGGATGGACTAGGACTCATATCCGTTATTTGTCATTTTTCATATTCGTTTGGAATTTTGTACCTCCTTGCGAGATTATCACTGACATCTGTTACGTATAAGTTTTGTACTCTTTGGACAAGAAATTGTTATGATTTGTGCGAAAACTATGGATTGCTACGTATGCCTTCAACTAGTACGTCTCCGTTTACTTATGCGACTTCAATTTAGCGGACGAAATTTTCTTTTAGAGGGAAAGAGTTGTAAAACCCTCAAATGCGTATTACGAAATTTGAATCTAATTTGAATTTTAATCCAAGTTATTAAGAATTAAAACTTTTAGATTATATGCATAATTAAATAATTTAACTATGTATAATTAAAACCTTATAATATTTAAGTTTCCTAACTAAATTTACACTACACTACTTAAGGTAATTATAATGTTACACTACTAAATAGAATATTTGTACATCCTTTTATGAATAATAAGTGAAATCCGACCTTTATTCTTACCCCCCACACGTTTTCAATATTTGCCTAAAATAAGACCTAATTATCCCCTAATCAAACCTTAAATCACGCTCCATTATCTCCCCCCCCCTCATTCCATATATTTGGCCTCCCCTTTAACTGAATATATTTTTTCCAAAACAAATAATACGGCTCAAAAAGGTTTCTCCACCAAAACAATTAGAAAACCCTACAATCAAGAAAGAGAAATTGGCTCCGAGAAGAGAAGAAAAAGTAGAAGTATTCGTGGTGACCTTGGTATAATCTCGTGTTTGCTTTTCTCCCTGGTAATCGGCTTTGTTACCTTTCATCTCTTTTGTTTTTCGTTCTTAATTTGTTACATCAAGTATTATATGAACAATTGATTATAAGTAATGAAACAAGGTTTATGTATGTTAAAGGATGATTAAAAGATGTTTTTGGAACAAAACACTGTATTAGAATCGAATTAAGGTTGGGATAAGGTTAGGGTTTATTTAGGGTTTTGTTTGGGTGGGTCTTGGTTCGGGACAACTTTGTAAGTTGAAGATGTGTGCATTATAGCTCGAGTTCCGTAAGGGTTTTTTCCTGAGTTTTTGCATGAAAACTTAGTTTAATGTTTTAATTAAGTTTTTCAATTGGTTTGGAATGAATTAGAGTTGTATTGGTCATGCTTTTGAATTTTATGAGATCATGTGTTAAAGCTGAGTTTTGAGACCTTAAAATCAACCCGATTCCACGATTTTTTATGTAAAATCTATAAGGATTTATGACATGCCCTTCTACAGGAGTGATTTATCAGATATGTGTGACCTTATGGAATTTTCGTTAATTTTTATGAATTGTTTTGATAGGCCTGTTAGATGTAAACTTTCCGGGTGTTTGTGTAATTCATTTTCTGGACATGTTTAGATAAACGATTTTTGGAATGGTGTTTGTACTTGGTAATAATTCTAGGAAAATTCATGTATGCTCACAATACATATAGGTACTTTTGTAAATTATTATAGCCTCTGAATTGAAGTCTTGATATGGATTAAAATTCGTAAAGTGAGGGTTAGATTATCCTAAAACCGGATTTTTACTTGAAGTTAAGGTTTTTGGTGATTTCATGTAATCAAGTGAGTGTTTGGTATATGTGTGATTGAAGGCTATGTAATATGAGTTTACATGATTAGGGAATGAGATGATACCATGCATGTTCAACAAGTTTTACATGAGATTATTAACATGTACCAATCTATGATTTTATGTGACGTTTTTGTCTTGAAAATGCCTTGAAAACATATGATTTGATGAAGATTAAACATGATCATGTGGATAACATTGTGGAATGCATGAAAATGGTCTTTATATGCTTGCTTACATGTTTGTATGAAATGGTGTTAAATGGTTATGAAGGATACATGTTTAGGGCTTGTAATTTGGTTTCTACATGAAATGATGAGGTTGTTATGCCATAAATAATCTTGTGTGTAATTCTTTGCGTGAATTGCTTCATCTTCTGTTGTTTGGGTGTTGTTATGACTTATATATGAATTTTATGAAGTTTGGTGCAATATGGTTTGGTGTATTGATGATTTTGGACTTGTTTGCTATGTGGGTCATTTTGCATGTTAGGCTGTCCAGATTTTAGGTCATATTGCTACATGTGTATTTTATTGGTTCCTTCATGTTTTTGAGTGATTCTTTAACCTAAATGTGATTAATTTTTGTGTACATTCTGAATATGTAAGCCTTATTGCAATTGGAGACCTGTAGTTATGATTTTTATATTTTCCAAGTTTAAGTGTCAAATCTGTGAAAGATGATCTGAATTTTGTGCTTTAGTTATTAATTTCTCTAGAACAAACCATGAGGATTTTTGACCTCTCCTTCTCCAGTTTTGATAATTAGGATATGTGTGACCCTTGGGAATTTTGGTTGAATTTTTGGAGTTGTGTAAATGGGTGTGTCACGGTCAAACTTTTAGAGTCTCTGTTTCCGAGTACTTTCTGGACAGGTCTGGAAAGATTATTTTCTAATCCATACTTAAGATTAGTAATAAAATCCCAAAAAATCCATGAAGTAACCTAACTAATAAGGAAACACCGGGGAATTTTCCTAAATTTATTTGAGTTTAGTTAATAGTCATGAAAATTCGTCCAATACGAGTCCAGAATTGAGGTTTAAAACCTAATATGTAATACAAGCCTAACAATAGGTATATGGCCAATAAATCTAAGAATAACTTTCGATATGAATATATAAATGATATGCAAACCGTAATCCATGTAGATTCATTGAAGAAGACGTGACGTTGTGTCTTCGTGTTCATTCATTCGTTTGCTTTCCTTTCATTGGCGTTAAGGTACATATATTCTGACCTTTCTCTTTAGGTTTCTCATGATCTCTTACACATCTTTTGATCTTTAGTTATTTTGATTATGAACCTTGAACCATTTGATGTGAACCTTTGAATTGAGCCTTTGTCATGAACCTTTGCTATGAACCTTTGATTATGAACCTTTGATTATGCTATTCTGATGACTTAGACATTTGCCAAACTTTGACTTTGCCTTTTGACCCTTCAGTTAATACCCGAGCTATTTTCCCTAGCCATGAAGGTAACACGGCCATGTCATTGATGCACCAATGGCATGACTCCAGGGTGGTCGAGTGATGAACCATCCCGTCCCTTTTCTGTTATATGTTTATGAGCTCAAGGATATATGTTTGGCCACTATGATTTCTGCAGGGGCGTATGGATGCATCCTAGATTTTTTATGTATATGATATGATATGACATGATTGATTTATTTCTGGTGACTGGTGTTGTGTGCAATACACGCCTTTCACAACTCTGGGAGCTAGCTACTCCATTATGTTACTTATGAAGGCCATGATTATGATGTTTATGATATGATATGTTTCTGGGCTCGTGGTAGATTTATGACAACCTTTACACTTTTGATACACCTATATTGTACCTTCTGTTATTCCATAATGCACCATATTCTGTATTTCTAATTTTTAGTTTTCCTTTGATTACTCATTCATTCAGTATCCTTATGTGATTCATCCGACTACCATACTATAATCTAGTTCATTTGATTTGTCATACTCTCATTCCATTTTGGTTGACTACCAAGCTTATACGTCAGATTACCACTTCATTCGTTTACCTTGCTATTATATGATTAATATGTGACTATCTGCTTACATGCTATTACGTGACTACTTGATTCACCCGTTTGCCATGCTAGTATGTAATTATTTGACTCATCTGTTTACCATTTTATACCTCTTTCAGTTATTTTGTGGGCTATGATTATCATTTAGTATTCATATTTGGTAATTGTGACTACCATTCTTGTACTTTTGGTTGGTATTTTTCCATGCTTACGATATTGTTTTGGCTTAGAAATTGATGTTTACCTGACTTGTTGGTCTACCATGTTTATACTTCTGTTCATGCTACTGGTTGATGAGGGAATATGGTTCAACTTATGTTATCCGTCTAGTTGACTTTTTTAGTTTGCCATGCTATATTCTTGTTTAGTTAATTCATTCAATTATGATGTTCATTTGTTATTTCTACCGGATACATGTGACTATCATGCTTATACTGCTGTTAGTATTTCCGCTGGTTATGATACTTGTTCCGTTTATTAACGTGGGTTATCGACTTGTGTGATTGCCATGCTTACATTCAATTTAGTTGCTTCCCCGCTTATAGAATTCAACTTGGCTTATATGTATTCTGATTATCTGATTTATTTGTGTTGCCATATTTTATGTTTAGTTGATACGCTGACTGCTATGCTTGTACACTGTTTGGTTACTTGTTTTGCTTATGATCTTTGTTTATCAATTCCTATTCGTTTATGTCCAATATTTATATGTTTAGTTATTTTATGTGTACTTATGTATATTTGATGATGCGCTGCTTTGCTTTGGTCTCCTTTGATTTATATTTTTTTGGTTATCTGTTAATGTAATAAATAGGATTTCATAAACACATCAAACTATAATCATATGGGGCGTATACAAGGTTTAGAGAGAGAAAGTTCTAGAGAGAGAAAGGGAAGAGAGTTGGGAACTATGTGAAACAAAAGAAAAATGGTATTGAAGCTCCAACCCTCTACCTTGGGAGGTAGAGGGTATTTATATTTTCTTACAAGACTCGCCTCCTACGGGCTGTGGATCAGGCATACAGTGGGTAAAGACATGTCCGTCCTCCACGGTGTTACTTAACTAACTACTTATTAACATAACTTGACTACGACTCACGAGCTTTCCTAACGAATACATATACTTGAGGTGACCGACACTTTAACTAATGGATTTTCTAAATCCTAACAATCTCCCCTAAGGGAGGTCACCTCAATTTACATTGAATACAAAAAGATATTACATTTTGATTGTTCTTGGATTCTTGATTAAGTTCTTTGCTCAAGAGTAGCCCGTAGTCTTTGATTCTTCATGTTTTGCATGTTTGGTTAATCCAAGTGGAGGTCTTTAATTGATCCACGTGATGATGAGTTTTAAGCCAGCTTTGAGATCATCAGCTACCATAAATCTCTGACTCTTCCTTTGTAGAGTTGCCATCATGTGATGTTGTGACATTTGGACTGACATGCTCACATTCTCGATCATGATTTCTTCTCATCAGAGTAGCAGAAGCTTTAGTTGATTCATGATATTTGCGGTAGCGAAAGCATGGAGTGAAAATATCAGAATCGTTGATGCACTTATCATGATTTCCTTATAAATGAATGTGTTATGTGAGCATGCGGCTATGGATTGACCTCTCCATTCTAATCAGCTGCAAACGTCGGGTGTACCTGCATACAACAGTTAGCAATAAAGCGCACGAAAGTGTCTTTGATCACTTTCGTTGAATTGAGGTACGCCCACGATTCCTGTTGATCGGTACAAAATGCACTTTGTGATCGGTATAATTCGAAGAATCTCCTTGAGTGGTTTCAGCTTGCTCTAGCCGTTCTCAAACCGGAACGTCTCAAAGAAGAAAACATGGAGTGAGTGAACCAGCGAATTGAGATTCACTGATTGATGAAAAGAGATTTGAAAAACAATCGAGTACTGCTCATTATAAAGTATTTTTGCAATACAACGAAGGTTTTAAGGAAAATCAATTATCAATCATAAACACCTTTTATTTTGAAATATTAATACACAGTCGATGTGTTAGAGAAAAGAATTTTAATCACAACGACCAGTTTTTCAAAGGTATCCGTCAATCCATTTCCTGAACCAGGATTGATTCATAATTTTGAATCGCCCCATTGTTTCTGTTCAGTTGTCACATGGTTGATCTATTGGATAGATCTCACATGCCACCTACCAAGAGCTTGTTTGATGTTGGCTCTAGAAGGCTTTCCATCTTCATTGTGAATATGTTTGCATATCACTCAGATGTTCTGGCAATACCACAAGGATAATGCGTAGGACTCTTAAAATATATTCTCTCTTTCCACATTGTGTGAAACAGAGAGTCTTCATTGACAGTGTCCTAATGAGATTTATTGATGATCTCGTGGCTCTAGACTCAATAGTGCATATTTGGTTCCTATGCCGGAGACTAGGGAGAGGGTCTCCTTCTTCAATATCAACAATCTCTAAGAGAAACTCGATAGATAATGTAGGTTCCCCGTGAGAATGAAACAAGTCCTTTTAAGAGGAGCTTGAGTATCTTGGGAAGATGTAGTGCAGTGCGTCACTGGGTCCATGACGTCTTGTCTTCAATACCGGTGTTACCTTAGTAACCACCAGTAGCATATGTATTGAACCCGGTTTATGCCCTACGGTTGAATTAATGGAGGGCTATTTATTTTCACCCTTTTCACATTTATTTCTTTTTCTTTCTTCAACCCCTTCGGTGCTTACCGAGACTTCATAACTAGAACCTTGTTGGGTTTATTCTAGTTCTAGCTCTGTCTCAGTCTGCACTCTCCCCATTTCTCACTTTTCTCCTTTTTTCATCATACCTAAGGACTTCTACACTATCTATTGGATTGTCCCTGGGTAGATCCCTTCGGCTCTGGTGGGATCGTGGGAACGAATACCTAACCTAACCATCCTTATATTTCCATACATAAAGTAAACTTGGTCGGTCTTTTTGGTATTGTTCTTCTGCCATTGGAACCAATTGAAAACCATTTGAAAATCAATCCAGGTACTTGTGATACATGATCAAAGGATTTTGTACCTGAATTGTTTTTGATATTTCAGAAAAAGCTCCCCCTCAACATGTGAATCGTATGTTTGAAATCACTTTGACACATGGAGGCAAGAGGATTTGAAAATCTTCAGATTGAGAATTAAGAATTCACTTCTTTGATCAACATTTTCTAAAACTATCGACATCACTTTCCCGATCAAAATTAGTATTTTTAAATACTTTTGTTGGAATCACTCCTAAACCTTTATTCAAGTGTTAGTTACTCATATGTAATAGGTAGCTTATTATGGCCTTTATGTTTGTTTAAGGTCTAGCTTTTGTAGAAGGCCCATAAGCTTAGGCCCATGTCCATTAAGGAAAAGGGAAGGAGTGGGAGTGTTGCCCTAGCTCCTTGCCTATAAATACTCTTGTATAACCCTCACTTGAGGGTTGGTTGTTCAATTTACTCTTTCACTCACATCTACGCCTAACCTTTCACTATTATACGTGTGTGTGTGTTTGTGTGTTGTTCAACCGCCTCTATCTCTTTCTATAAAGCTTGTGTTGTAAATCTAGTGACCTAACAGTGGTATCAATCGCCTAATAGTTGGGTGAATCGTTATTGCTTTTGAAGTAAGTTTTTTGGTCTTACGCGTAGAATAACGTGATACTTTGGTTCGCTTAAAAACTCGTTTTTTACACTTTTTTATCCAAGATTCTTGTACTTTCAACGTTTTAAGGTGTTAAAATACTTGTTTTTGGCAAAATGTTTCAACCTTTACGCGTGGATCTACGTTTTTAAGCTTGTTTTTGAACGAGGGTGTAAACCTACGCGTAACCGTTTTGAGAGCTTTGGATTATCAAGTTTCACACTTTTGTGTCATTTTGGTGTTATTGAAGCTATTTCATCATACAAAAACTGGTTTAGAAACATCTTTGGGCAAAATCATTTTTACGAGTAAGATTACGCGTATCAAAACCCTAATCTTACGCGTAACATTATCCGTGGTTTGATCTTCAGTTTTTGTGGTTTACTCCGTGTTTTCTTGCTTGGATAAGCCTGAAAATACGTCGACTTTGGATATCTTTTGCACTGTGATAGTGTAAAAGATCATTTGGGCAAAACCCTAAACTTACGCATAAGCATAAAGCTTACGCGTAGAAATCCTACGCATAAGATTCATCTTACGCCTAAGCCTAGTCTTACGCATAAGGTAATCCTACGCCTAACTTTCTACGCCTAACTTTGTGTCTACGCATAACTTTAGTGCCTTTACCCTACTTACGCGTAAGCTAAATCTACGCGTAACTCTTGATTGTTACGCGTAACTTTGGTGTTTTTATGCATAAGTCCTACTTGGTTTCTTGTGATTTCTACGCCTAAGGACACTTCATCAACAAAGGTTCATTCGACTACAAAGATCCATTTTTACCAACACAAGTTTTCAACATGTCACAACCACCATACTCTAACTATTTCCCTTACACTTATTCTCAACGTCAACAACAACTAACTCCACAACATCAACAATGGAATCAACAACAAGCAATTTATCAACAACAATTTAATCAACAACATACTCCACAACTTGCTGCAATTCCACAACCTCAAATGGTTCAAACACCACCAAGTCTTCAAGTTCAACCCTACACAAATGACTTCAATCAACATCCATCAAGGAACACTATGAAGGAACCCACTTGGTTTGCAAAGATGTGTGAAGCTTTAAGCGGCCAACAATCAATTCATGAGGCTGGATCACTTGATAGACCTCCAATGCTCACTCCGGGAAACTACGATCAATGGGTGATAAGGTTCTTTAGGTTTTGTGATCTGAAGAAGCCACATGGAAAGTTCTTAAAGAAGGTTATCTTGGAAGGTCCATTTGAGATGCCTACTTGTTATCGTACCAGATCCAAATGCTAATCCACCAAGAGATGAACAATCCAACATTGCTACTTTGTTGCCACTTGAATGCAGAGAACTTCTACACTAGGAAGATGATGAACTTGCAATGCAATATATCCTCTTAGGATTACCTAACCCAATTCTTCAAAGTGTTGATGCTCAAAAGACTGCAAAGGAAATGTGGGATCATATTCATCTTCTTATGGAAGGATCTGTACTCAATCGGGAGGATTTGGAATCCAAAATTTACTTGGCTTATGAACACTTCATGATTGAACTCGGAGAGACACTAGAGTCATATCATCATCGATTTTTAGACATCATCAATGATTTGGATAAACACAACATCATCATGCCAAGAATTGCGGTGAATACTAAGTTCTTGAGTAGTCTTGGTCCTGAATGGGAGAAGTATGTCATTTTTCTCCGTCAAGCGAAGAATATGCATCATTCTACATATGGATTGTTGTACGATTACTTGAAGCCTCATGAAAAGGAAGTTGATAGGGAAAGGATTCTCCGTGCTCAAATTGCTCCACCGACACATCCGGAAAATCAACAACTTGCCTTATATGCTCAAAGCAGTTATTCTCCTCAACCAGAAACTCAACCAACTGCTACAATCACACCATATGATCCTTCACAACCTCAATCTCAACAAACTCAATTGGTTCCATACAACAACAACAATGCTCAAGCACTTGTCGATGAAGCTAATGAGGAATCTGATCCGCTCGAAGCACTGCAACAAGGATTTGCTATGATTGCTAATGCCTTTAGCCGTTATACCAACAAATCCAACAACCGTATTCGTTCCTCATCTAACACAAGGAATCAAGCTGTTGTGAACAATGGACGAGTTGAAGTTAAGAATCGTGGTTATGGTCGTCAGATGGGCGGTGGTCAAGGGTTTAATGTTGTGGGTAGGAATAACAATAGAGCTCAAGTGGTGGAACAGGAAAATGCTCAAAATGGGTTGAATGGTCTTCGATGCTACAACTGCAATGAGAAGGGACACTGGCTAATGCATGCCCAAAGCCTAGGACTAGGGGCAGTGCTTATCACAAAGAGGCTCTTCTTTTGGCTCTTAAGGATGAAGGCTGGTGGAACTCTCACGCACAAAGAACGAGCTTTATGGCAAATGCGACTCGGATGATGATATGGAGGACTTGCAAGCCAATGCATTTGTTTATGTTGATGGCTAATATGCATGAGTTACACATGAGTGACACAGCCCAATGTATGACATCGATGGCTTGTCTCGTGTACCGAACAAACCATATTCATCTCTCGATCTAATATCTCCGCCAACATCTCGAATCCGCAAGGCTCGAATGTTCAAAATGAGTCGTCCACATCTCATTCTGACGATTTTCAACTAGACCCGTAGTTATATTTGACGATCAAGATGACCAAACGGTTTCCCTTGATAATCAAATTGACTCGGTGGTTATACTTGAGGATCTCAGTAATGATCATGTTGTGACTCACGTTGAACACGCCGAACTTTTGCCTCATCCGGATTTTGCTCGTTTAATACAAGACCAACAAACCATAGTGGAAGAATGTCGCAATTAATCGGACTTGAAAAGTAAAAAAATGCACTGTTAACCAAGGATTTTGAATGTTTACAAAAGCAACTCAACTTTTTCAAAACTCAAGAAAACGTGAAAAGGTTTTGAAGCGACCTTTGCCAAATCTCATCAAAACGAAAAATATTTAGAAAGACGATGAGTGATCTAGCAGCTTCGAAGAATGCTTTGTTGTACGAAATAGAACAACTGAAACATGAACATAAAAAGCAAATTAACGCTCTCACCTTGGAAAATCAAAAAGCTAAGGCTGAGCTGTTAACTTGTCAAAAACAGTTCTCTGCATACAAAAAGCATTCAACGAAACGAATAGATGATCATCTTGAAGAAATCATCGGCTTGCAAAACAAACTTAAAGAGTTTAAAACTGTTGTTTACAAACATGGCGAGTCGGTCACAGCTATTGAAAAGTTTACTTTAAAACCCAATCCAAATGGATATGGACCAAATCTTGCTGATTACAAACCTAAGCTTTCAACCAAAGCATTCAAACCAAATCCCGAAGTTTCCAAAGGCATAATATAAAATTGATAATTCTGTTATGAATGTTGTTGAATATCATCGTCAAGAGGAATTAGATGCGGAAGACGAGAGTCGATCAAAATTAGAAAAGTTGTTTACAACAAACCTTTTAACTATTCAAAAGCGGTCACTTTCGTCACACCAACGGATTCTTCTAACACACCAAGGATTATCATAAAACGTCGGTCTTCTAATGTTAATCCCAAACCTGATTATGCACAAACTTATGGTCCTTTACCTTCCATCAGTGAAGTAAACTCAAAACCCGAAAATCGCAAAATTCTTAGATATTTTGACCTTTTCATGGCTGACCTCAAAACTTTACAACATGAGATAGAATATCATTCTCAAATCAAAGTTCAACATTTTCAATCGCCTCTAGCGCGAGAACAAAGAGACATTTTTCGGAAAAATCTTTTACCAAATGTTAAAAATTTGAAAAGTTGTGCATTGTCTTGGGAAAAGGACTTTCATAAGGAACTTGGATTGATGAAGGTCGTTTTAGAAAACAAAACATCTATTTCTAATTCTAAACGTAAAAAGAAAATGTTGAGAAAAGATGTTGATCGACTCTTGGAAGATGTCATCCGTGCAGATGTCCATAATGTTGTGCTATTGAATTCTTTGTCATATGCATTTGATTATATCTCTGCCGATACTGTTGATTCTGTGGTAAATGTTGAGAACACCGATAATGTGCTTCAGATCGAGTCCTTAAAAGTTGAAAACAAACGATTGTCAAACGAACTTTCAAATGCAATACGCCGTCTTAATTGGTGTCAAAAAGATATTCACGATCAACAACTTGCTTTTCAACACAAAATCGCCCGATTGCGTGACAAAACTTCGATCCAAAATTGAGCAACTGGATGATCAAAGCGTGTCTTTTAAGTGTCAAATCTCAAAATATGAACAAGAACTTGTAAAAGTTAAAAAGGAATATGGTGTCATATTTGATTTACTCAAAAAGACTCGTGATGAAGCATCAAATGAACTTGATCATTATCTTGCACACACTAAAGAAGTTATGCATTTTGTCGAAATATTCGGTCGAAAATCAAGATCGATTCACACTATCCTCAAGTTAAGAGAAATGTTAGGAAAGTATGAACAACTTCCGCCACCGTGATTAAGAGAATAGCCCAGTAACACTTAGTAATCATGAACCTAGAATCTCTACTGCCAAATCACAAGTTGCTAACGTGCTTCCTTCTCTTGAAACAGAATAGTTGCGTCTTTTCAAAACGTCCGCACTTCACAACCTAGGAGCACTACATCGAAGAATAGGAAGTTGCGACCTAAGAAAAGATCAATAAGGAATGCTAAAGTAGAAGAACACCCTAGGACTATGAATAAGACTCACGTTGCTTCCACTATAGATATTGCGGCTGGCAAATGTAATAGAAATAGTGATGTAACGAATGCTAAACCATTAAGCACTTTTGATATTCATCCGATGCACCTTGTGATTTTTGTCGTAAAAGTATGAATTCTGATTGTCATGATAAATGTGTTGCTAAAGCTATCATCTCTCGCTTAAGGAATCCTAAGAACCGGAATACCTCTAGGCCCACTAATCTTTCTAAGTCCTTGCTTGGTAGACCGCCTTCTTTAGATTCTAAGAAACCATTGATGTCCCTCAGTAGCTCTAGTTTCATCTCCTAGGAATGTAGTACCACCTAGTGCATTCACTAAGACTAAAGCAAATACTAGTTGGAGATGGCGGAAATGGATATATAACACACTAGGATTTAAATGGATACCTAAAGCTATTGATGTGTGTATGTCTACTATAAGTGCTCCGGAACCCTCTAACATTTCGGGTTCCACATCTACTTCTATTCCATCCGGTCGATCAGTGTAATGCAGGTGATACGATCATTCTCGATTGTTGATAGCAGATGTTCCCGACACATGACATGCAACCTTAAACTGTTATCAAACTTTATTGCAAAGTTCATTGGCACTTTGTCGGTTCGAATGATCACTTCGCAGCTATCATGGGTTACGGAGACTATATCAATGGGAACATCGAAATTAGCGGGGTTTATTATGTGGAAGGCCTCGGTCACAATCTGCTTTTAGTAGGTCGGTTTGTGATGGAGATTTTGAAGTTGCTTTTCGGGAGAAAACTTGTTTCATTCGTGATCTACAAGGAAATGACCTTATGTCCGGCTCGCGTAATTCCAGTCTTTACACTATCTCTATGCAAGACATGGTTGCTTCTTCTCCCATCTGCTTACTTTCAAAGGCAACATCAACAAAATCCGGGCTATGGCACCGTCGTCTCTCACATCTAAACTTTCAAACCATCACCAACCTTGCTCGACACAAACTAGTTGAAGGACTCCCACGATTTCGGTATTCTAAAGATCACCTTTGCTCAGCTTGTGAACAAGGCAAAAGCACTCGTGCTCATTTTCCTTCAAAGGTGGAACACGCTCTCAAAGATGTGCTTCATCTTCACATGGATTTGTGTGGCCCGATGCGCGTGCAAACGATCAATGGCAAACGCTACATCTTAGTAATTGTTGATGACTATTCACGCTGGACTTGGGTCTACTTTCTTCAAGCAAAGACCAAGCTCCACAGATGATCATCACCTTTCTCACGAAAATACAAGTTCAGCTACGAAACACCGCTCGACAAATCGAAACAGATAAAGGCAATCGAATTTGTTAACCAAACTCTTCGTGAATTTTATGAGAAAGTGGGAATTCAAAGATCGACATCTATTGCACGCACACCAGAACAAAACGGAGTTGTTGAAAGACGAAACCGAACGTTAGTGGAAGCCGCAAGAACAATGTTAATCAATGCTAAACTTCCAGATTACTTATGGGCGTAAGTCAGATTCATCTGCATGCTATACTCATAATCGTTCTATGATTACAAAACGCCACAACAAAACACCTTTCGAGCTTGTCCACAAAAGAAAACCGAATCTCAAACACTTTCATGTATTTGGATCTCTTTGCTATCCGAATAATGATCGTGATGACTTTGGAAAGCTCAAAGCCAAAGTGACATTGAGTCTTTATAGGATATTATGATAATTCTAAAGGTTTCCGAATCTAGAATCGTCGAACAAAGGAGGTTATGGAAACGATTCATGCTCATTTTGATGAACTTACGGAAATGGCTTCGAGTATAACACTTGGAACCCGGTCACAACCGCTTAAACTTCCCCAAACCCCATCATCACCAAACAAGCCCCTCGACTTACTCGTCAACAAATGGAAAGGTTATTTGCTCCACTGCTCGACGATATTGATGAACGTGCTCGTGTGTATCCGCCAAGCTCACGCCAACCCGATAATACTCTTATACCCGATACACTGCTACAACAACTATGTTGAAGAAGCACCACCAGTTGACTCCAACACAACAGTTGAACAAACCGCTTCCAACAATGATGAATCGGCCGATGATGTTCTCGAATGAAGTACCCCACCGCAGATTTTGATCCAAATGCTCTTAACCCGCTTGCTAATGAGACCGCCGCACTGATGTCGCTGAATCTTCAACAAACCATTTGAATCCTCAGAATCTGCACAATGTATACCAACATCAACCCTCCACACATAGATGGACAAAAGACCATCCTCTGAAAATATTATTGGCAACCCAAATCAACCGGTCGTTACGAGACAACGCTTCACACTCGGTGAACATTGCATTTATGCACTCACCGCTCGCCAATCTCAACCTAAAAACATCAAAGACGCAATGACAAAAGACGATTGAATCCATGCAAGAAGAACTCAACCAATTCAAACGTCTTGAAGTATGGGAACCGGTTGAAAGACCAACAGGGTCTACGCCATTGGTCTCAAATGGATTTGGAAAACAAATTGATGTCAAGGAAATGTTATCCAAATAAGTCACGCCCGTGGCTAAGGGTTATCGTCAGGAAGAGGGTATTGACTTTGAAGAATCTTTTGCTCCGGTTGCTCGTTTTGAGGTTGTTCGGATATTTCGCGTCGCGGCTCATATGAATATAACGGTCTTTCGATGGATGTCAAAACCGCTTCAATGGACAACTTAAAGAAACGGTTTATGTCACCAACCGTAAGGATTCGTTGATCCCGCCTTCCGAACCATGTCTACAAACCGAACAAAGCTCTGTATGGTCTCAAACAAGCTCCTCAGGCATGGTATGATAAGCTATCATCTTTCCTCATTGCCAATAATTTCACCAAAGGTTCGTTCGACCCAACTCTTTTCATACAATATCACGGGGAACATATCTTAATTGTTCAAATTTACGTGGATGACATCATTTTGGGTCTACACATAAAAAGTACTCAATCGCTTTTGCAAAACTAATGAAGAAAAATTTTGAAATGTCCATGATGGGTGAACTTACGTTCTTTCTAGGACAACAAGTTCATCAATCACCCCGTGGTATTTTCTTGAGTCAGCCCAAATATGCCCTTGAATTGTTAAACAAATTTGGAATGAATACCTGTGACACTTATGCCACACCAATGGCTCATACCAAGAAGCTAGACGTTGATTTACATGGGAAATTGGTGGACCCTACAAAATACCGTAGTATTATTGGGTCTCTCATGTATCTAACTAGCAGCACGATATTGTCTTTGCCGTATATCTTTGCTCTCGTTATCGCGACCAACTGAAACCCACCTCTCTGAGGCTAAAAGAATCCTTCGATACATCAAGGGAACCATTAATTTGGGGATCCGGTATCCGAAGGATTCTGGTTTTGAACTAATCGCTTTTCAGACGCCACCACGCAGGATGCTTAGATTCACAGAAAAGTACTTCAGGAGATTTACAATTTCTTGGTGACAAACTGGTGTCATGGCAATCGAAGAAGCAGGATTGTACATCGCCGTCCTCAACCGGCGTAATATGTAGCCATGTTTGTGTGTTGTGCTCAAGTCATTTGGATGAGAACACAACTCAAAGACTATGGTTACGATTTGATGTAATCCCGATGTATCTGCGACAATCGGAGTGCTATTGCATCTCGCGGCAACCGGTTCAACACTCAAAATCAGAGCACATCGATCTTCGATATCACTTCATCAAGGACCACGTGGAACAGTACGTTGAATTATATTTTGTGGTACGAATACCAATTGGCAAATATTCTCACCAAAGCCTTGCCTCCCGCTAGGTTTAATGAGTTGGTCCACGGGATTGGTATGAGGTGTTTGACTCAAGAGGAATTGGATGAACTCCTAAAACAGTCTTAAAACCTGTCAAACACCAAAATCTATTTTGTAAATATTATTTTCAAAAACAAAATACAAAAATATAAAACCTGATAAAACAACAAAAATACTCTTTTATCTATTTTCTTTCAACATTGCAAGTACATTTCTTCCGTCAACACTATAATCTTTCAAAATTCAATATTTTTCCGATCAAGTGTTGAGGGGGAGAAAATAAATACTTAATGCTTCAAAAACATCCGTATACTTGCATGTTACTCTATTCTGGTTGTATCTTTTATCAATGGTGGTAAACTTTTCTAGTTAAATGACACTCCTGGACTAAAATTTATAACCTTTCATCATTTATTAAGTCCAGGGGAGTGTCGCCATGTTTCTTTCCTAAAGTCTTTTGTTTGGTAACCAAAATGGAAGTTAAAAGGCTTTAAATGAAAATGGAAAAGGTGGAGGGACCAAAATTGCCAAAAGGTTAAAGTCATTTTAATAAAAACACCTTCCACCTAACTTTTTCATCACATTTATTACTCCTAACCAACATAATCTACGATATAATTCGTCAACAACCAAGTTTTGATCATCAATTGTAAGTGTTTTTATGCGTTGATAACACGTTTTTAAACATTGGTTTAGATTTTCAAACGAATCCAACGGTTAAATTTACGTATATGGTTGATTTTGTGTTATACGCCTACGCGTAAGAATACATGATCATACCTATGTGTTTGAGGTTAAGATAAATGGGTCAAAACGCTTTTAACATCAAGTATACTATGCTTATCCTCAAATTCCACCCAGAAACACGAATTGATGGTTTTTCAAAATTAGGGTTCTTGAGTCGATTTGGGTGTTTTCAAATGTGAAGGTTTTTGGTAAAAAAGATTGTTGTGTGATGATGCTTTTATGATGAATTGATCATATCTATGCCTTAAAGCAACCCAGAAACACTAATTAATGATAAATTAGTAACTAGGGTTTAATGTTCTTAGGTTTGGGTATTTTTGATTCACTACGTTTTGGATGTTAAAACTTGGTTATTAGACTCTCACAACACCTAAGACCTACCGTAAAAACGTTTGGTGCATATCCTATGGCTAGAAATCATATGCGTAATTCTTAAACTCTAGGGTTTTGACTTACGCGTAAACTGTGAAAAGTGTTTCATGCCATAACTGCTTCAAAATGACTATACATGTTAAGATTGATGATATGATGACTTTATTTCAGGCTTGCTACGCATAAAACTCAGAATCAAGGTCCTTGTTACTCTACGTATAAGGATCACCTTACGGCCAGAGAAAGTTAAGCGTAAGAGAAATCTTACGCGTAACTATTACGCGTAAGGGTCTACAAAGGGACTACGCGTATCCTGTGAAGGATATGCTTAAACAGTGACCTCTACGCATAAGGTCTACTATTACGAGTAAGCCTTACGCGTAAGGTTTATATACGCCTACGCGAAAGCTCTATGCTTAAGGTCCCCTTTTCCTACGAGTATACACATGAGCTATGAGATCCAGTTTGGTTTGTGATCCGACCCCCTTTTGGCCAAGTCGGGCCTTGTTCTTTTTCTTTTTTGCAAGCCGATCCACACACCAAAAGCCCACCCATTTGGACCGATAAGTACATGTATATATACACACACCAACCTCAAAAATTGAAACCCTAGTTTTCAAGGTCTCGGCACAAGGGTTTTGTTTTCATTCTCTTTTTCTTTTTCCGATGCTACATCCTTGGTGTTGGTGCATTGATCCGAGTCATAAAGGTATAACAACGCTTCCATTCGCCTCACTTTATATTTACATGCAAACGTAATATATGGGAGTTATGAATCGAGCCACATGAATAAATCAAGCCTAAAAATCAGTTATGATAGCCATTAATATGTAATCACAAAGGTAGAAACCCTAAGTCGTTATAATCATGGGTGTTTATGATTTTATGTGAAGAGTTGTGTGCGTGTTGGATCGCTAACTAGTGTAGCGGGTGTGTATTGTTTTATAGGACTGAATTATGGATTTATAAACATGTTATTATGAGGTTAAAACAGGTTGTGTGGCTTACATGGGTCATGGGTGTGTTTGGGTAGGTTAAACATGTGCTTATATTGGTTTTAATAAACCCTAAAACTGGACAGCATCATATGTCGAATTTGTGTGTGTTATAGATCCAATTTTATAAGTGCAATAATCTGGGTTTTTATTGGAAAAGTTTATTTTATGTCTTAGTTAAGTTTTCCAAGTGGTTTGGTCGAATTTGGAGTTGTCTAAGTCGTATTTTTAATTTTTACAAGATCAAGTGTCAAAGCTGAGAAAACGTGTCTGAAATTTAGTTGGATTGTTTGATTTTTCATTTGCAAACCATAATGAACTAGGAGCTCTCCTTTTTCAGGATTGACATTTAGGATATAAATGAATATCTGGGAGTTTTGGGAATTTTTCCAAGGTGTCTAAACAGGTCCAACAAGTGTAAACTTTTAAGGTGTATTTTCTGATTTCTTTCTGGACAGGTCTGGACTTGTGATTTTCCATAGGCCATTTGGCATGAAAATAGAACCCACCAATTTTTGGAGAGTCTTTTAACTCATATGGGAACCCCTGGGAATTTCCTTGATTTTATTTGAGCTAAGTAAGTATTTTATAAAAATCGCTAAATTCTGGTCCAGATATGAAGTTAAGAAGATAAAAGATAAAAAGATTATATCAATAAGTAAAACACTTATACATGCATAAGAAGCTTGTAAAATGAGTATATAAGTAATATATGATATCAATTCGTGTAGATTCGTTGACGAAGATACGACGCTTGCTTTCGGTGTTATTTTTCCGTTTGTTTTCATTACGTTGCTAAGGTACAGATATTCTGACCTTACCTCTTAAGGTTTCTCATGATTCATATTCCATCTTTCGATATTAGCTTGAACTGTTATGCTTTAATCTAAGCCTCCTTATTAGGGTTTCCCAATAACTTTGCTATGTTCCCTTTGATTGGATCTCCTATGTGAACTGTTTGATTTTGAACCTTTGATTACTTAACCTTCAGATTATGCGCCTTTGATATGAACTTGTGATATGTACCTCTGATATGGACTTATGATATGGATTTTGATATGAACCATTGCTATGAACCCTTTCTCATTGTTTGATCTGCTGCTTGTTTGAAACACCTCGCTTTATTGAATCATGCAATATCCGATTTGAACGTTATGTTAGAAAGACTTTGATATGCACATTTGTTGAACCTTGCTATATTTGATTATGAACTTCTGAATTTTGAACATTTGGTTATAAAAGTCTGATTATGAAAGTATGATATGTGACTACGACATTAACTTCTGACTTCCGAACTTTTGAACATGAACCTTATGATATGAATTATCGATATGTTATCTGCTTGAACTTTGTGTTTGATTTTGATCCAATGGTCATTTATGACAATCGCTTGACTTGAGTTAGTTTGACACCCGAGCTAATATTTCACTAGTCATGGGGTTCCATGTCCGTGTCGTGATGCACCTCGACATGACTCTAGGGCAAGAGAGTGATGTTCTCACACGTCCCTTCTCGTTATCCTGATTATGAGCTCGCTATATATTGTATGGCCACTATCTCGTCAGTATGGATGCATCCTAGATCCGACCGTTATCGATATGTTTTTGGTGAATGATGTCGTGCATACGCTGCTTCACAAAAATTCGGAGCTAGCTACTCCAATTAGTTTATGAGGTTACCTTCGAAGAAGAAAGATATTTCGATATGATATGTTCACGGGCTCGTGGTAGTTAACTAAATCTTTATCTGGTATGTCTCAGATTCAGATTCGATTTTGATTCGTATGTTCAAGTGTTTGTAATTATGTGCTAGGCTTATTATATGTTATTATATGTGTTTATGCTTTTGTATGTTTATGTGACTACCGCCTACTATGCTAGGTTATGAATAATATGTTTAAATATATTTCGCATGCTGTCATCTGATGTTATGTTAGTTTATCGTTATGAATTCGTTGATCCGTGAGATGAATGTGCTAGTGTGAAAGTGAGTATCCCGAAAGGTTAGTAAGTATGATTGTTCGATTAATCCGTGAACTTTGCCTATTCGTTAAGGTATCTATCGCTTATGTTTGATCCGCCATGTTTAGACTCTGTTTATATTAAGGTTTGATATGGGAAATGGTTTAACTAAAGATATATGTTTTGATAATTTACTAATTGCTATGATATGTCTTTTAACATTTAGTTATAGTATCTCATACTGTTTTCTATTTGCATGTGTGACCGCCATGATTTGACCGCTATTTCCACACAAGTAATATTGGATTAAGTGTGTTAAATGAAGATTAATTGACTTGTATGAATGCCATGTTTACTTTCTAGAAATTGTTTCCGTTAGCCTTTTTATATTTCGTTTGGCTCATATGTACTCGAATTTCCTGCTTTAGTTAATGTTTGGTTATCTTATTGCGTTGGCGTTAGTGCCATCAATATGATATGTGTTTGTTCTTAATTGCTATTTGTTCTTCCGATTGTATGATTGTGTGTCCAAGAATCTTCAATGATTCATTGATCTTATTCCGTTGTGACTTCGTTATTCGTTTCTTTGTTTTATTTCGTATTTCTATTTTGTTTAGTTTTGTTTCAAGTTATATCTGCTTCAATGGGCTTTGTAAGCTCAGCATTTTCTTTTCTGCGGCGATGTGTTAAGCATTCAAAATGAGCTTATGGGATAGCTGATCTGGGTTGAGAGTAGAACTGAGAGCAAGTTTTGACTATAGGGATCTTAGATTTATTTTGATTATTAAGTTATTTATATTTTTCTTTTGTAAGTTTTGTAAAGGCTTCCGCTTTTGTATAGTACTTAAGGTTCTGATATGAAACCGTATTTGTGATATCTTTACCCTTGTCGGGTTGGGGTGTTACAATTTATGGTATCGAGACGTGGTTTTAGGACCCTTAGAGCTGAGGCTATGACCTGTGAGGATTGGGTAGACATTAGGTTTCCGTCGCTCGATATCTTTCGATTCCTTTTGATGGTCGTCGGATTTGACTTCGATATCCTTTTGCCTTTATTGAATTGGCCCTCCTCTTTTCACATCGAATTTTGTTATTTTGTTTTCGCCCGTCCGTTTGTCGATCGTTAGATGGAGACTACCCGCAGAGCCGATGAAGATGGTGCGACCTGCTTTCGGCTACAACAAATCCTCGAAATGAGAGGTTCATGAAGCGAAGCCGCACCGACCGCCGTGGCTGGAGACATCGATGCCGTTAGAGGAAGCCGGAAGGATCAACCAAAGACGCAAAAGACGGAGACAAGATTCAACCGGTGGCTAAGAAGGTTCATCTACTTCATATGATTTGGGCGCCGACTTGTGTTACTCGATTCGTTGTCACGCTGCTTTGAGGCGGTTTGATACCTTGCTACGTGATTTTGATCGGCATTACTTTTCTTGATTCGCTTCGTAACTCGTTCGAGTCGTGAAGTTTTATCGCTAGCATTCGTATATCTCAGCTTTCTTTCGGATCGTCGAATGAGTCATGAGGAGCCGTTTTATGCAAGTTGGTGGCCTCGTTTGTTTGGTAATGTGGTAAGTTGTGCGATGTGTTATATCTTTGCATGAATGTGTATCTGGTCTGTTTTAGTATGTTACTTGTTACCTATATGTTATCCGTTTTGTTATGATATTAGTTATGTGGTTTGTCATGACCCAAGACGTAATATGATGATAATGAGGACTTGTTATGTGATGCAAGTATTATGACGCTTTGATCAACGTGATAATCTGAGATCATATAATTTGAACTTATTGAAATCATATGACGCCTGGGGAAATGCCGTGGTTGATACGTGAATAGAATATGACTTGTATCCGTTATTTGGCACTCCTCATGTTCGTTTGAAATTCTGTACCTAATTGTGAGATTTTCGTCGATATCATTCAAGCACGATAAGTTTTGTGCGCTTGGAACCGAAATTGTTATGATTTGTGTGAACTATGGATTGCTATGTTTACTCTAAATGTGTACGTCTCCGTGTACCCTTATTGTGGTCATAGGATTTTTCGTGAAGTGATTGAGGAACATTAGATCCTTTTAGTTTGGTTATCTGCGACTAGTGAGACCGTTAGGATTCGTTCTGCCTATGCATATGATTGTTTTCACCCTTAGATATCTGAATAAGTTAGAATCTGTCGTTTGGTTTTCTGCGTCTCATCTGTTATCTGCCTATCTGCCATTACTTGATAAGTATATGATTATCTGTTATAAGTATTTGACTATTGATTTGACTTCTGAGAAGTATGAGTTGAATATCCTGATAAGAAATCCGTTTGTTCCAAGATGAGTTCCGTGTTTGCTTTATTTTCCTCGAGACTCAGAAATCCGATTTGTCTGTTGTTCTGTTCCGTCTTGTTCAATTTCGAGGACGAAATTTTCTTTTTAGGAGGGAAGAGTTGTAAAACCCTAAAATTCAAAACGAATACTAAAGACTAAATTAACCTTTAAAATCAAGATTTATAAAATACGTAAAATATATTAACGTTCATTTAAAGAAATTAAAAGATCTAAATTATGAATGTTTAAAACCTAACGAGCATATTAAGTAATCGACATTGGTACGACGAAAAAAAAAAATTAAAAGTCACACATATAAGTTATTTTGGGTCGTTTCCTTTTAAGTAGAATATCCACATAAACATGGGCCTCGTTTGTTTCAGATGTTGCCGAGTATACACATGAGCTATGAGATCGGTTTGGTTTGTGATCCGACCCCCTCTTTTGTCCAAGTCGGGCCTTGTTCTTTTTCTTTTTGCAAGCCGATCCACACACCAAAAGCCCACCCATTTGGACCGATCGGTACATGTATATATACACACACCAACCTCAAAAATTGAAACCCTAGTTTTCAAGGTCTCGGCACAAGGGTTTTGTTTTCATTCTCTTTTCTTTTTCCGATCGCTGCTACATCCTTGGTGTTGGTGCATTGATCCGAAAGCTCGCAAGGTATAACATAACGTTTCCATTCGTCTCATTTATATTTACATGCAAACGTAATATATGGGAGTTATGAATCGAGCCACATGAATAAATCAAGCCTAAAAATCAGTTATGATAGCCATTAATATGTAATCACAAAGGTAGAAACCCTAAGTCGTTATAATCATGGGTGTTTATGATTTTATGTGAAGAGTTGTGTGCGTGTTGGATCGCTAACTAGTGTAGCGGGTGTGTATTGTTTTATAGGACTGAATTATGGATTTATAAACATGTTATTATGAGGTTAAAACAGGTTGTGTGGCTTACATGGGTCATGGGTGTGTTTGGGTAGGTTAAACATGTGCTTATATTGGTTTTAATAAACCCTAAAACTGGACAGCATCATATGTCGAATTTGTGTGTGTTATAGATCCAATTTTATAAGTGCAATAATCTGGGTTTTTGTTGGAAAAGTTTATTTTATGTCTTAGTTAAGTTTTCCAAGTGGTTTGGTCGAATTTGGAGTTGTCTAAGTCGTATTTTTAATTTTTACAAGATCAAGTGTCAAAGCTGAGAAAACGTGTCTGAAATTTAGTTGGATTGTTTGATTTTTCATTTGCAAACCATAATGAACTAGGAGCTCTCCTTTTTCAGGATTGACATTTAGGATATAAATGAATATCTGGGAGTTTTGGGAATTTTTCCAAGGTGTCTAAACAGGTCCAACAAGTGTAAACTTTTAAGGTGTATTTTCTGATTTCTTTCTGGACAGGTCTGGACTTGTGATTTTCCATAGGCTATTTGGCATGAAAATAGAACCCACCAATTTTTGGAGAGTCTTTTAACTCATATGGGAACCCCTGGGAATTTCCTTGATTTTATTTGAGCTAAGTAAGTATTTTATAAAATTCGCTAAATTCTGGTCCAGATATGAAGTTAAGAAGATAAAAGATAAAAAGATTATATCAATAAGTAAAACACTTATACATGCATAAGAAGCTTGTAAAATGAGTATATAAGTAATATATGATATCAATTCGTGTAGATTAGTTGACGAAGATACGACGTTGCTTTCGGTGTTATTTTTCCGTTTGTTTCATTACGTTGCTAAGGTACGTATATTGACCTTACCTCTTAAGGTTTCTCATGATTCATATTCCATCTTTCGATATTAGCTTGAATTTATGCTTTAATCTAAGCCTCCTTATTAGGGTTTCCCAATAACTTTGCTATGTTCCCTTTGATTGGATCTCCTATGTGAACTGTTTGATTTTGAACCTTTGATTACGAACCTTCAGATTATGAGCCTTTGATATGAACTTGTGATATGTACCTCTGATATGGACTTATGATATGGATTTTGATATGAACCATTGCTATGAACCCTTTCTGATTGTTTGATCTGTTGCTTGTTTGAAACACCTGTTTTATTGAATCATGCAATATCTGATTTGAACGTTATGTTAGAAAGACTTTGATATGCACATTTGTTGAACCTTGCTATATTTGATTATGAACTTCTGAATTTTGAACATTTGGTTATAAAAGTCTGATTATGAAAGTATGATATGTGACTACGACATTAACTTCGACTTGAACTTTTGAACATGATCCTTATGATATGAATTATCTGATATGTTATCTGTTGAACTTTGTGTTTGATTTTGATCTGTGTCATTTATGACAATTGTTTTGACTTGAGTTAGTTTGACACCCGAGCTAATATTTCACTAGTCATGGGGGTTCCATGTCCGTGTCGTGATGCACCTCGACATGACTCTAGGGCAAAGTAGAGTGATGTTCGCCACGCCCCTTTCGGTTATCGATTATGAGCTCGCTATATATTGTATGGCCACTATCCGTCTCAGGTATGGACGCATCCTAGATCCGATCTGTTATCGATATGTTTCGGTGAATGATGTCGTATGCCATACGCGTCTTCACAAAATTCTGGGAGCTAGCTACTCCAATTAGTTTATGAGGTTACCTTCTAAAGAAGAAAGATATTTCGATATGATATGTTCGGGCTCGTGGTAGTTAACTAAATCTTTATCTCATATGTATTCAGATTCGATTTTGATTCGGTATGTTTAAGTGTTTATAATTATGTGCTAGGCTTATTATATGTTATTATATGTGTTTATGGTTTTGTATGTTTATGTGACTACCGTCTACTATGCTAGGATATGATTTATATGTTTAAATATGATTCGCATGCCGTCATCGATGTTATGTTAGTTTATCATTATGCGAATTAGTTGATCTGTGAGATGAATGTGCTAGTGTGAAAGTGAGTATCCTGAAAGGTTAGTAAGTATGATTGTTCGGTTAATCGGTGAACTTTGCCTATCCGTTAAGGTATCTATCTGCTTATGTTTGATCTGCCATGTTTAGACTCTGTTTATATTAAGTTTTGATATGGGAAATGGTTTAACTAATGATATATGTTTTGATAATTTACTAATTGCTATGATATGTCTTTTGCTGATTTAGTTATAGTATCTCCTACTGTGTTTTCTATTTGCATGTGTGACTTGCTATGATTTGATCTATTTCCTTCGCAATATTGGATTAAGTGTGTTAAATGAAGATTAATTGACTTGTATGAATGCCATGTTTACTTTCTAGAAATTGTTTCCGTTAGCCTTTTTATATTTCGTTTGGCTCATATGTACTCGAATTTCCTGCTTTAGTTAATGTTTGGTTATCTTATTGCGTTTGCGTTAGTGCCATCAATATGATATGTGTTTGTTCTTAATTGCTATTTGTTCTTCCGGATTTCTGTATGATTGTGTGTCCGCAAAATCTTCAATGATTCATTGATCTCATTCCGTTGTGACTTCGTTATTCGTTTCTTTGTTTTATTTAGTATTTCTATTTTGTTTAGTTTTTGTTTCGGTTATATCTGTTCACGGGCTTTGTAAGCTCGGCCGCATTTTCTTTCTGCGGCAGGTGTTAAGCATTCAAGATGAGCTTATGGGATAGCTGATCTGGGTTGAGAGTAGAACTGAGAGCAAGTTTTGACTATAGGGATCTTAGATTTATTTTGATTATTAAGTTATTTATATTTTTCTTTTGTAAGTTTTGTAAAGGCTTCCGCTTTTGTATAGTACTTAAGGTTCTGATATGAAACCGTATTTGTGATATCTTTACCCTTGTCGGGTTGGGGTGTTACAATTAGACATACAAGTGACTTTGGACTCGTAACAACCATTGACATTATACGTTCAATAATTAGACATTAAAACCTTCTGTTGACTAACATTATGTCTTTCGATATGTTGGTTCTTTTGGCTAATGTTATTTGCATCACGACATGGTCGCTCAAATGAATGTGGATGCACCAGAAGTTCTCACAATTGTTGATATCTTCCCTAATGGCTATCCAAGAAAGATTGTAAAGAACAATCTCAGAGTTGACTTTGAAACCCTCACATGCTCAGAATCTTCTTGCTTGATTGCCGTGGATATTCTTAGGAATCATCCATACGAACATGCTCTCACACTCGCTACAGATCGAGATCTACATACAACAATTCGGAATTCAATGCAAAGGATCAAGGTCAAAGTCGCGGTGGCAGTGACGTTAAATCACAAACAAATCACCATCACACATGCAGATTTACGGGCCATTCTTCTTATTCCTGATATCGAGCCAACCGACTTCTATGCCACACCTACTTGAAGAGACAGCTTCGCAATTCCGATGGATATTGGCTATGATGAAGCTTCAAGAATTATCACTAAGCATTCTCATGTGGAGCTTAAGAACATTCCTCAACCGTGGAGAACCCTCAACATCATCATCACCAAGTCAGTCTCAGGTCGTGACGGTGGCTATGAGCATCCCAAGCTCATGGAGCTGCAAATATTTTTGTCATTAATCAATAAGAAGGACATGAAATTGAAGCTCGATATGGGATGACATGATGTCATTTCTCAAAAAGCTTGGCTCAAAGATTCCTATATCGGATACACAAAGTTGTTGTTCCAGAGAGCACTTGGACTTCATCCTGATATTCCCAAGAGGCTCAATGACCCGACAATCACGACATGTTGATGAACCCATCCTATCGGTCGAATCAAGGAATCGTCAACAAAGAAACAGGTCTGTGTTACCGATCACCTTCTAACTAATGAAATCAAAAAGCTTGAAACATACAAAAGGTATCTTGTAGCAGTAAGAGAAGGCAAAGTTGGTCATCTCGATGAGAAGTCTTCTGGAACACCTATACGGAGAACGAGAAGAGGCGTCAGTGAAGTCTTTGCAAGTACTGAAAGTCGAGGATAATCCCAAGAGGAATCCTCCACGAAAAAGGACTGTTCCCTCTAAGGAAGCTACTTCTATTCCCATTCCTGAAGTTTGAGCACGAACAGCAAAGAGAGCTTATGGACGAAAGCTCAAAGATACCAATCGACGAAGAGATCTTCTACTCAATGCAAAACCGAAGAACCTCCTTCGCTGACTAAACCTCCAAGTCCATCGGTGACAAAGAAAAAGGGAAGACTCCTGTACTTGTGCCTTATGAAGAAAGCTCGGATGAAGAAGAAGAGCAAGTGGATATTTCATACAGGAAGAAGTTCAAATTCCTTAGACTCCAACACGTGGCAAAAGAATTTGAAAAGATCAAATGGGTGGCCCCGAGGGTCAAGTGGTGCTCAACCTTCACGGATCCCGATGCGGTTAATCAACCCGATAAGGGATCCGGTGCCACCACTTTGGAGCAACAACAAAAGCCCGTGGAAGAAACTATTGAGCATGAATTTGAGGAACTTGTTAAAGAAAAGTCAGAGAAAGATGAGGGTGACAAAGAAAAGACTGAGACAGAAAAGACTGAAGAGAAAGATAAGTCTGGAGATGACACTGATTGTGATAAGTTTCTGCTAGCAGTCTGCTCGCCGAGGAGAAAACCTCTGCACCTCCAAAGGATCCAGAGTCTCCTCATATCTCTTCATCATCAGATTCGTCTTCTTATTCTTCACCACCACCATCAAAGAAATCAACCAAATCAACATCCAAATCAAGAAGAAGCCACCTCGAACTTGGATTTCTCATACTCATAAAAGAATTGTGAATGCGGTCAAACAGGTTAGAAAGAAAGACATGCTTTACAAAAATCTAAATTTTATTGTCGACGGTTAACATACCTTCATGGTGAGAATGACAAGATGCAAGTTGAAAGGGAGTATGTACAGAAGCTTATGAAGGATGATCTTCAAGGGAGCATGGGCGAGATGATAAAAGGATACACTCACAAGTTCTTAATGGAGGTCGTTCCGAAACTGACAAAAGAGATGTATACCAAACAACTTTATCCGAATCTCTTACATTTAGCCAAGCAAGCCATGAAATCAACTCAGATGAATTTGAGCATCAATCCAGTTGAAACTACAATCTTCTCAGATGATGAATTGGTGAAGCGGCTAGTAGCCCAAATGTCGAAAAGCTCTGCAACATTTGCCTCCCACGAAGCTAAGTTGTTTGAAGCATTGCTGGAATACCAACTCAAGTCATCATTCAGAGAAGAGGCTGCAAGGCCTAAGCGTTCAAGAGATGACGAAGACAAAGATCAGGATAAGGATAAAGAGCACAAACGCACAAAGAAGTCTGGTGAATCATCTTCCATTCAGTACGCAATGCAGCCTCCACCCCAAGGACTCCAACTCAACAAAGATCTCCTCCCGCTCTTCTGCAGATAAACCTCGGATTAGAGACACCACCCGACTCAAAACCGGTGATCACCTTGAGTATACGGGTGGTGACGATGAAGAATACCATGAGCCCCAACAACAACCCGCCTCTCCCGACAAAGTTCAGAAACCAGAATCCTCATCTAGGTCTAAACAAAAGAAGAAGAAGGCGACCAAAGTTGACGTCGTATCATGGCTAGATGAAGATATACTGAGAGGAATTTGAATGGTTCTCTACTCTTGTTAATTCCACTCCCTACCATGCTGAAGGTCAAGATCTGGTAGACGGTAATACATTGGAGCATGCAAAGATACTGCAAGAAAAATTCGGAGTAAAGAAGATGACGAAATCTGAGTTGCGGCGAATCAAGAATGAAGCTTTTCAACGGTGGAAAGATAGCTCAGAAAGTGCCATCGAGGTCGAATATCACCTTGACAACATTGCTCGAGCTATGTCTAATAACATGGATTGGCTCAACCCGGAAGCAAACATCGACTTTACTGCGGGACAACCCTCCATATTACACCAATGGGTCTAAACCACTACCAACGATCGGCCAACCAGATCAACCTAGGATCCCATTCAGATATTTCTTCAACAAAGACTTGGAATTTCTTCTTCACGGTGGCGATGGTTCAAGGAAATACGCTACATCCATGACACTTCCATTCCCAGCAGTTCGAATACTCAAAATGCATAGCTATCGAGGAAAGAGCTAATCACTTGTTCTCCAACAAAGTGGAAGCATACAACCGAGATGCAATGTATGGGATTCATCTTTGGCGGAGCGAACGCCAAGAATCTACTACGAAGTGCCAGTACGAAGTCTCAACATGCGTGTTGATTACTAAAAACATCGTTGCCATCAAACACGTTGATTTTTCGTCCAAATGGGACTACACGTATCTCAAGAATATTGTGGTCAAGAGACAAGACGAAAGGGATTATGCATTCTCTGAAGTTGACTTTGAGAATTTGTCTATCAACGACATCGAAGACATGTACCTTGCCAAAGTACGGGGTCGTATGAGACAATTCTCCACCGAAGTAAAACGTGAATTCATCAAGTCGGTGCTCATCTTCATCGGGCGCATAGTTATCAAAGAACGTGCGAAGATCTCCGGTGGTAGTTGAATCTTATCAGACTCGTGTCAACTTTACTCCACCGCAGCTTGATCTTCCCGACATCAACCAGCTCTCACAACTTACACTCATCAGAAACCATTCGGCATCGTTTACTGCAGTGAACTTCAAAGAAATTGCTTGATGGCGTGCAGAGATCTTCACAAGTTTGGAGATCACACTTTGAAGATGGTTAGGGGCGGATTGGCTTACCGGTTGAAGGATATACACCAAAAGATCGGGTCTCCTAGGCGATGGAATTCTCAGGATCGAAGGGATGTGAAGAGGATCATCACGATGATTGATGAACGGTTGTATCGAAGGGATCGATTCCGAAGATTGAAAGCTATGTTGGTGGTCGACCCGGATTAACATCACCGGCTTTCAACGCCCGATTCACACTCCTGGCGACATCTCTAGACTACCTGGTACCCCTTGAACTGCTTCTTTCATTATAAACTTTGGATGTATGATTTATTATGTCTATGGCTTGTGCACATATTACAGTGTACAACCCGTACTTGTAAATAAAGGACCCTATGGTACGCAACAGTGCCACAATCCTTATAAAAGGAGCGAAAGCTTCTTACTTTTGAGTAAAACCTATCAAACCTTTCACTTTTCAAGGTTTTGCTCAAAAGAACAAGTACTTTCCCTTATGATTTTCAAAACCTCAACCGTTTATATCACTCGTTGAGGGGGAGTACTTGACTTAAAACTTTGTTCACAAATTGTTCACAGTGGTCATTCTTCCTGTAACACTCGAAATGGTCATATTTATTCTCAACTTTTCAAAAATAACATTTTATATGCCATTTTGAGGGGGAGAAAATACGTGATAAGAAATATGTTGTATTTTGCTATATGAACTCTCGTGTGAAAAGACTTTAACCCAAGAATTGACGAGATCTTAACTGTCAGTAACTCGAAAAGACTTGTCCGGGACGGGTAATAATTTCAAGCTAGTTCGTTAGTGATGTAAACGTGTCTCGTAAAGGACTTGTCCGAGTAGAATGTACCATTCGAGAAACTCTTGGTAGACATGAACCTTGACGGGTTTGACAACCTTTCGGGGTTGTCCACACCTTCAAGATAGTTATTAGAGTTAGTTGTCACCTAAAAGCTGACAATGCAACTCTTTAACTATGCCACGCAACCGTGTCTCTGGGGAATGTCTATCTTGAGTCGATCAATTCAAAAGTGCGCGCTCTTTCCTCACTGCAGATTTCTGTCAAAACTCTTAAGCACATGTGGAGGGATTATTTCGCTAAAAGATAAAACTTTCATAGTGGTTCAAACATGTTTTCATCTACAAACCCTTTGAGAGATTTTCTTGAAAATGGTTTTATGGCAATGGAGTTATAAGGTGATTAAGGTTAGGAATAACCGTCCTATGATCCGCCAGACCCGGAGGGATCTACCCAAGGACACTACCAATAGTTAGAATTTAGAAGTCCTTAGGTATGATTGTAAAAAGGAGAGAATGAGAATCGGAGAAAGAAGGAGTTGAAGAATTAAAAGAAATGCAAAGAAAAGGGTGAAAAGAAATAGCCCTCAGTTATTCAACTTAGGGCGCAGGGTTCAATTCATATGCTACTGGTTGTCACTAGATGACACCGGTATTGAAGATTAAAAGTCGTCATGGACCCGGTGACGCATGCACTAAACCTTCTTAACCACTCAAGTTTCTCTCAACAGAAGCTTGTTTCATTCTCACTGGGAACCCTACGTAAACTATCGGCTTTCTCTTAGAGATTCTTTGGTATTGAAGAAGGAGACCCTTTCCCTAGTCTCCGCTCAAGAAACCAAAACGCACTATTGAGTCTAGAGCCACGAGATTCATCAAAAGATCTCTTAGGTACACTTGACATTTCATCACTTGACGTTCAACAATAAGAATTTCAGTGGTACATTATCGAGTCCTTCACAGATCTTAGCAATCTGTCGAGAACATTTATGAGAGGTTCACATTTGTGATCCTCAATGATTGAATGGAAACTCTGCCGGGTCAACATCAAAAGCGACAGCGGTCGCTTAAGCGGCAACTCCCGTGGATTACGCTTAGTGGTCTCAAAGCGGTCTGATCGTGAGGTGATGCTTCGGTGTACCTCGCGACTCATCAATAGATGTACTTTGGTACATCGCGTTATCTCACTTGTGGGACTCCGGTTCGTGAACGGCCTTTGTGAGAATTAGAGTTGTGTTTTCACACTATCTTGTTAACACTCTCGAAGTTCAAACTTGTAAGTGCCGGAATCCGCTTATTACTAACCGTTTTATGTTTACTTCTTATGGAAGCTCTGGAGCGGAATGATCGTGATGATTCTCCACTTGTTCACACCAACAACATCATCAAAGAAGTTCTATCTTAAAGCAACACAAAAGTCGGAATGATTCTTCGTCAAATCAAAGAATCTACAAAGTTAAAGACTTAAAGAACTTCATCAGTACCGTAATCCAACGTTAAAGAGTGTGTGAGCATGATGGAGAAAGACGTGGAGACACTGAAGCAGCGAAGCACTGAGGCGGAGACTAGATGCGGAACAACAACATACTATTACTTTCATCACAAAGAACAAAGATCAAAGAACAAAGTTAAAGATGACGTCAATGCATAACTGTTCAAAGAAAACTATCACTCTACACTGGGGAGATTGTTCGAATCAAGGCAATTCTTCTCACAAGAAAGAAGAATGTCAGAAGACGTCAAAGCTACTATTACATCAACGCCTTCACCGTTTTTCATCACCAACACTTGAGGGGGAGATTGTTGGAATCACTCCTAAACCTTTATTCAAGTGTTAGTTACTCATATGTAATAGGTAGCTTATTATGGCCTTTATGTTTGTTTAAGGTCTAGCTTATGTAGAAGGCCCATAAGCTTAGGCCCATGTCCAATAAGGAAAAGGGAAGGAGTGGGAGTGTTGCCCTAGCTCCTTGCCTATAAATACTCTTGTATAACCCTCACTTGAGGGTTGGTTGTTCAATTTACTCTTTCACTCACATCTACGCCTAACCTTTCACTATTATACGTGTGTGTGTGTTTGTATGTTGTTCAACCACCTCTATCTCTTTCTATAAAGCTTGTGTTGTAAATCTAGTGACCTAACAACTTTGTTAAAGGTAATTTTTGGGAAAGGATGTGGTTTTCAAAAAGTTGCTCCCCCTCAATATGTGCATCGAGATTTGACAGTGTTTTGCACATATTAGGGAAAACCTGCACTTAGAGACAAATCAATCACGTTTCAATCCTTTTTGATTTGATATAGATGCTCCCCCTTAAGATGTGCATGGAAAATTTGAAATCGTTTGGCACATGTGGGGAGGAAAGCTTGTTAATTACGTATAAAACCATTTATTGAATTATCAGTTTAAATCCAATTTAAATCACAAATTCTCCCCCGATCACAATTTTCAAATCCTTTGAGATTTGTGATCTCTATAGATTTAAATTAAATTTTGAAGACTTTTGAGGAGAATAGTGACTTGCTTTTGAAACACATTTTAACTGATAAGGATCAGATTTTGAGACTTTAAACTCCATTGATCAAACATGCATAAATATCTTTTGAAAACATAACATTAGCCAAGGTCTTGAATTAATTTGTATACAACATTGTAAAAACATTGTTCTTTTTGATTATCCAAAAGTAGACCTTGCTCTTTAATGTGCCAATTGTTTGAAAAATAACCTTTTTGATTTAATTGAAATCATTCTCCCCCTCAATCAATGACATGAGTAGTTGATTGAGAGATAGAGATTTTGTCAAAGAGTAAGCCCATATGATTTTCAAAAATATGGTCCAAGTTATTTTCAAAGCAATTTGTTTTCATTAGATGATAAAACATTTAGTTTTTAGAATCAGAGCATGATATTTTAAAAATTAGAAAAAGTATGGCTCTGTTCTTTCTTTTTAAACACAGATTACTGTCTGAAATAACAGTAAGCCACCATTTTTCTCCGTCTCATTTTTTTTATTTTTTTTTTATTTTTAAACAAAATATTTACATTCTAAAAACATCTAAAGACCCGTGACATTCTTTGAATGACAACACAAAGTTCGTAGATGTTATCTAATTAAGAAAAACATGACAAAAAGATAATATTTTTTGGAATTTTTTGAGGTTTTCAAATTTTTATGGATTTTTTAAAGTTTTATAATTTTCTATTTGCTTTTTGATAAAATATGTACACATGATAGATGAAGAGATGCCTTTACTCCTCTTCTTCCTCTAGAAGACGCTTGAGTGTCTCAGGTTGAAGACTCTCAGTCCAAGACGAGGAAGAATAAACTCGAAACGTTCTCGAGGAAGTGCCTTAGTGAAGATGTCTGCTAGCTGATATTCAGTTCTCACAAAGTAAAGTTCTACCACACCTTTTTCCACTTGTTCCCGGATGAAATGATGTCGAATGTCGATGTGCTTTGCTCTTGAATGTTGAACATTGTTGCAGGAGAGAGCAATGGCACTTTTGTTATCACAATACAGAGGAATTTTGTTGAAGTCAAAGCCATAGTCAGATAGTTGGGATCTCATCCATAGGATTTGAGCACAACATGATGACATGACGATGTATTCAGCCTCTATAGAGGATATTGACGTACACATTTGTTTCTTAGATGACCAGCTTACAAGCTTTTCTCCCAAGAATTGAGCACCACCTGATGTGCTTCGACGTGTATCTTGACACCCTGCATGGTCTGCATCTGCATATGCTGTTAGTGACATGTTGGTGTCCTTCGGATACCAAAGTCCCATGTTAATGGTGCCTTGGAGATACCGAAAGACCACGTTTAACCGCTTCAAGGTGCTTTTTAGTAGGCTTAGCCTGATATCTAGCACACATGCATACAACGAATAAAATGTCAGGTCTACTGGCTGTGAGGTACATCAGGGATCCAATCATACTATGATATTTTGTTTGATCAACCATATTCCCTGAGTGGTCCTCATCCAGTTTGGTGCGCTCCACCATTGGAGTGTCAACGGTGTCACAAGTGTCAAATCCAAATTTCTTTAAAATTTCATTAGCATATTTAGATTGATTGATAAAAATGCCTCCGGGACTTTGTGAAATTTGTAATCCCAAGAAAAATGACATTTGTCCCATCATAGACATTTGAAATTTGGAGCCCATTTCATTTGAAAAACGGTCACATTCAGTAGGGTCGGTCGAGGCAAAAATAATATCATCTACATAGATTTGAACATGGATTAAATGTTTGCCTGACTTTCTGGTGAACAATGTGGGATCCACTGCTCCTTTGCTGAATCCAGTAGATAAGAGAAACTTTGACAGTGTATCATACCATGCCCTTGGAGCTTGTTTCGGACCATAGAGAGCCTTCTTTAAGCGATAGACATGAGTAGGACGATCAGGATCCACAAAACCTTCTGGTTGACTGACGTACACGATTTCTTTCAGATCTCCATTAAGAAAGGCAGTTTTTACATCCATTTGATAAACCACCATGTTCTTGCTAGCAGCATTAGCCAAGAAGATTCTGATTGCCTCGATACGTGCAACTGGAGCAAATGATTCCTCAATGTCAATACCCTCCTCTTGACGATATCCTTTTGCAACAAGTCTTGCCTTGTTCTTTAATACATCCCCATGCTCATCAAGTTTCACTTTGAAGATCCATTTCAGAGAAATGATCATAGCACAATCAGAGGCTGGTACTAATTCCCAAACATCAAGTCGGTCAAACTCATGAATTTCTTCCTACATTGCATTGAACCAACTGTCCTTTGACATTGCGGTTTTGACATCTTTTGGTTCGACATTTGATAGTATGGAATTGAAGAAGCACCATAAGGCATCTGTTGCAAGCTGTTTACGGGTGGATACCGGACGAGAGGGATTCCCTATGATATTATCAAAAGGATGATCGTGTGTCCATTTTCTGAAATGCTCGTGTGGTTGTGGTTGAAGAACTGAGATAGCAGAGTTGTTTTCCCATGATGAAGATGGTTCAGATGATGGATCAGGGGCAAAAATATTTTCAAAAGGAGCATCTTCTGGAGTGGCAAAAGAATTTTCTTCATTTGTGACTGCAACAACGTTTCCAGTATGTACGCTTGTAGATTGAAGAGATGATGATGATGAAGAATGATATGCAGAAGGCGCTTTGAGAGATAACGACATAGAGATGGTTGGATTGACTGTGTTGGATGGAATAGGAGCAGCCTTTGTTGAAGTAGTAGAGTGGATGTTGTCCTGAGATTTAAAGTAATCATCAAACATTGGATTAAACAATTTCTTCACATCTTTTTCCGAGGGTGGTACATATGGTACTGCAGATGAGGGATTCTGTACAAGAGAGGAACTAATAGGACTACTTAATGAAAGTTGCGAGGCGGGTCCGAAACTGGATTGTCCTGGAGCCATTTGACCGGTCAGCTCAACGAACATAACGTGAATTGTTTCCATGATATTTCGGGTTCTTTTGTTGTAGATTCGGTATCCTTTTTTGTTTGGTGCATATCCTACAAATACTCCAATGTCCGCTTTAGCTTTCAGTTTACCTAAATCTTGACCCTCATTAGTTGGATAACACAATGCACCAAACACACGAAGGAATGATAGATCAGGTTTTCGATTGTGGACAAGTTCATATGGAGTTTTTCCATGAGTTGTGTGAATTAGGGATCGATTTTTAGTGTAGCATGCAGTGGCAATGGCTTCAGCCCAAAGAAACGTTGGAACCTTTGAGTATATCAGCATTGTTCTTGCGGCTTCCACAAGAGTTCGATTTCGTCTTTCAACTACACCGTTCTGTTGAGGAGTTCGTGGAACACTTCTTTGATGACTGATTCCAACACTTTCATAAAACTCACTAAGTTCTTTATTGACAAACTCAGTTCCATTGTCTGTTCGGATGATTCTGACAGTCTTGTTAAGTCGAACCTACAACTGTTTGATAAGTTTAATGATGACATCTGGAGTTTCATCCTTTGTCCTCAAGAACTTAACCCAAGTGAATCGAGAGTAATCATCAACCACAACTAACACATATTTCTTCCCATTAATAGTCTACACTCTCATGGGTCCACATAAGTCTATGTGAATGGTATGAAGAACTTCCATAACTAAGTTTGTAGGTTTGGGTTTGTGGGCATACTTCTTGCTTTTTCCCAATTGGCATGCTGAACAAAGATGATCCTTTTCATACTTTAGTCTAGGTAAGCCTCTTACTAAGTCCTTTCTGGAAAGATCATTTATGGTGCCAAAGTTCAAGCGATTGAGACGACGATGCCATAACCATGACTTTGTTTTCGAAGCCTTTGACAACAAGAAAATTGGAGAAGACTTCATCATATCTTCGATAGAGATGGTGTATAGGTTTGAACCACATGTTCCTCTTAAAAGTTCCACACCATCAAGTTCTCTAACGAAACAAGTATGTTTTCTGAAGCCCACTTCTAGATCAGAATCACAGAATTGACCAACAGAAAATAAGTTATGACCAAGACCTTCAACATAATATACCCTGGAGATTACACTATCACCAACAACATAATCTCCATAACCCATAATTGCACCGAAATGGTCGTTCGAATCTAATAAATCATCCGATGAATTTACTCACGGTTCACGAGTCGACCGGTCTCCAGTCATATGCTTGGAACAACCTGAGTCCAAGTACCACATAACGATTTGAACGACCTGCAGTTGAACACAGACAAGAATGGATAACTGGATAATTGGGATCCCCATGCAAGAATGAGTTCCATTTGGTTAGTAACAATGATTGGAACACCCACATCGGAAGTAGAAACAATGGAATCATCAGGGATAGATGCAGTGCTAGTGTATGCATTAGACCTATTCAAAGTATGTTCACTTCTTAAAGGAATAGTTCTACCAGTAGGCATTCATTTCCTAATGGGCATTGATTTAGATAATTTAGGGCACACTTCATTAAGACTAAATTTGTGGCCAGTAGGTATCCACTGATAACCTACATTACTAAATTTTCTTCCTATGGGTTTCCAATGTTTTCTAATCTTCTTCCGCCTTTGCTTTCTAGCCTTCTTAGCTTGATTTTTGGCATTAACAGTTTTAACTGGGTATTTAACAGCATTAATCAAATCATTCACACCACATTCATGATTAGTAACAGAAACCAAGCAATCATCATTACATGTTTTGCCAAAAGTAGCAGAATTCGCATTAATTACAATACGCTTAGAGCTAACACTAGAATCAACACGATTCGTTTTATTCAAATTCTCCCTAAGGTGATCTTCTACTCTCTTCCATGAACATTCCAAGCTTGCAAGGTCCTATCATTCTTTGTGTTGCCTTGAGGCTTTGACCCTTCGCTTTGGTGTCACTTTTTACCCTCTGAGGGAATGGGAACATCAGTTGGTTTTGCTACTTTTTGCATTTCAGGTTTAGAAGTGCTGGGATCTGAGCTACTTGAAGACACATTAAAATTCACTTTCTTAATACTGGGCATAGAATGGGTTGCATACTTAGTGCTAGGCATAGAACAAGGCATCACAGCTTTATGTTTCTTACATAAGGATTTAGGACATGTTGCTCTTAAACATTCTAACAGCTCCTGAGATCGTTTGGCCTGAATGCAAGCAAACCTAATTTCACTATCAAGTGGCTTATTTATGAAATCCTCTTCTACAATCTCACGGAGACATTCTAGACTATCCTTAAGGTGAACGAAATAGTAATGAAACACAAGTTTGTTATTTCTAAGATGAGGAGGAATGTATTTAACTGTCACAGTATATTTAGAGTCTTCAGATGACTTTGATGCAACATTCTCATTAAAGACAAGTGGCATTTTCCCTTTTTCCTGACTCTTCAGATTCTCAATTTCCTTTTGTAACGAAGTTATTTTTTCATTGTTTTTGTCACGAGTGACTTTCATTGAATCGTATAACTCTTTGAAGTGTCGTTTTACCTTTTCATTTTCTTCAAGAAAACTCTCATTTTCTTGTTGTAATACGTTAATGATATTTTGAAGATGAAAGTTTTGAGAAAATTGAGAATCTAAAGGAGGAGGCATTTGGGAGCCTGCACATTGTTCTTTTCACCCTTTAATTGTGAAATTTGGGCTTTCAACTTTCTGATCGTGTTACAGTGAGCTTGAACATGTTCGTCACGTTTGTTTATTTCAAAAACTGCATCAAACTCTGGAACATTTGAGGATGTCTTGATGTTTGAGGTTTTGACATTTTCTTTGAGATGTTGATATTTTAGTTGCAAATCAAAATGTTTAACTTCTAGCTTAGAAAATTTTTTTACCAAATTATCGTGATCATCCTGGTCAATTTTCTCATTTAGTTTTGAGTTTTTGTTTTCAAGCTCAATGACACGATCATGGGAAACTTTCAAAGCAATAGATAATTCATGAAATTGAGAAGCAATAATAGAATGCTTGGTAACAGTATAAAATACATCTTGAGCCACACAACTCAATACTAAGTTCTCATTTAAGATATGCAGATTCTTCCTTTCAATTTCATTATATTTGAGTTCCCGTTCATAATTATTGACCTCAACTATCATTGCATCAAATTCCTTTTCCATTTCTTTGATATCTGAGTCTATCCCTTTTTGAAGAATCTCAAATTGACCTTTTAATTGTTTAAAGAAAGGTATGACCTCAGTTAAATAGCATACTTTAGTTTGCTCAAAACCCCTCTCCCCTTCAGTTATCCCTGTAGGTGTGATTTTTTTCTTACATGTCTTCTCAAAATCAACGAATAGTTGATAAACAACATACAGGTTGATTAAGGTCTTGCTCTTAGTGGGAATAGATCTAGGAACTAAATGCATTGGTGTATTCGGAGGATACACAGTAGCTGGAGGCATTTTCCTAATGGGAGTGTTTGTTTCAACAAGTGCATTAGCTTTTTGCATATCTATGTCCTTTTTCCAAAAACTTGTTCTGGGGTTAATTGAGTTTGAGGCTTAAACCTGTTCAGGGAAATCCAATTTTCTTTAGTGTAATCATGGGGTTTGAACGTTATGTTTTGCTTTTTACACTTAGGATCTTTTAGCTTCTCATCCATTCTCTCCCTAGAGGCATCTTCTAATTTTCTATCCTCTTCCGTGCTTCCAATACATGATGGTGTTTGCCTAGGCTTGAGGATCTCATTACCATCATATACAATTGTATGGAAAGTTTTAGCTTTTTTACAATACTCGGGATTAGGCTCCTCTACTAGGGGAATACTATGCTTATCGCTTAAGACTTTGTGCTTAGTGATCATATGAGCAGTCTGAATGGTATTCCCTTGTACGTACAACTTATTTTCAAGCTTGTTTTTCAAAGTTTTTAGATTTGAAAAGTCATTCAAAAGTTTTGATTCCTTAGCATTAAATTCTTGTTTAAGCACTTTAACGTTATCTTGGAGTTCTTGCTTTTGCTTAACCATTTTAGAAAGCTTTTCTTGTAAGGAGTTTAACTCTTGTTTTAACACTTCTTCTCTAAAATTACTTTTTCTAATAATTGTACGCATTTGGTTATCCATTTCCTGCTCACGGGTAGTTAACTCAAACTTAGCACGTTGTTCATAAATAGCAACTTGTTCTTTATAGGTATTCAGTTCAAAGATAACAGAATCATCAGGGGCACATGCAGTGTATTCATCAAAAACATAGTCATCATTGACTGCAGAAGATGCATCACTTGGTATAATCTCACTTTCACTTTGTATCACATATTGATCATATGGGACAATATCACTATTACCCACATTATCAATATTTGATTCATAAGTTTCATGAGGTTGTACTTCGTTATGTATCTTTTGCTCATCAACTTCATCGTATAGTTTTAATACCTCTGAGATGAGTGAATCTTTGGATGGACCATCCTGTTGTGGTGATGAGACCTTTGGAGAGACCATTGGTGAAATGCTATTCATGAAGATTGTCTGGGCAGTAGGTTCATCATCGACATCAGAGTCAAATGCATCACAGTCAGCAACTTGAAAGGCATTTTGATGATTGTGACCTATTTCCTGAATTGGTTGCTCATCCACATCAGCATCATATGTTTTGGCATTTCCCTCAGCAAGAAACAACAACTCTTCTTCATTCAAAACTGCTCCACTGTCCTGAGCCTGCACCAACAGCATCTTGTCCCTGAAGTACTCTGCATTTTGAGGGTGTTTTGGAGATGTGCAGTTCCTTGCAATATGTCCTTCACCACCACAGTTGTAACACTTGATTGGCTTTCCTTGTCCTTGATTTGCATTCCTTCCATGATTCTGATTAGCCACATACCCTCCACCTACTCCACCTTTTCCTTGTTCATACTGTCTTCCTTGCACTGGTTGTACCATGATCTTACCATCTCTGACAATAGCATGATTGTGTAGATTGGATGCAGTTCTGATCTCATTGTTAGTGTGTGGAGTGAGGTTCAGATTTTGCTTAACCATAAGAGCCAGTTGATTGATGAAATATTCCATGGTTGCTTCAGCATCAGGTTGCTTAAAACTTGGATCAGGAATGAGCTTGTGGTTACCGTTACCCATTGGTATAACTTGAGAAGCTTTGGTGGTAATTCCGACATTGGTGTAGAATGCAGTTGAGTCATTTGATGAGCTTGCCTCTCCCTGATTAGATTTGAACTTTTCAAGAATCATTCGTTCAAACATAGCATGCTTCTCATTCTGAAGTAGGAAAGCATACAATTGCTCATAGTTGGTGTCCCTTAATCCTTTGGTTAACTTGACTAAAGTGACAAATTTGTGCCATTCGGGATTCATGTTGTTCACAAACTTTGAATTGAGCTGAATATTTGGCATGGTCATTTTGATATTCCTCATATCATTCACAAATTTGTGGAACCTCACATAGTATTCAGTGATACTTTCTCCAGGGTTCATTTCAAAGTTCTCAAAGTCATCATACAATTGAGATTCCCTGTCTTCTTTGGTTAATTCCTGAACAGAGAGAAGCATCTTAACATTGTCCCAAACAGCCTTGGCTTCAGTGTTGTGATTGATTAACTTGTAGATGTCTTTTGGAAGACCCTGACGTATAATGTTTGAAGCCCTGATATCAACATCATATCTCTTTTTCTCCTTATCATTGAGCTCATCATACGTCTTTGGTCTGTCCAAACCTAAGATCACTGTACCATCCGCAGCAGTTTTGAGTGTGTCTCTTGTAGTCTCAATCTGATAAGGTCCTTCATCAATTGATTTGAGAATGTTCACCCCATTATCCTTTCCCAAACAGTACAACCTAATTCGTTGAGCCCATGAGTCATAATCAGTTCGGTCAAGCATGGGAGGACGAGTGTCGGATCCAGCAGCTTGAACGTCATCAAAGAAGAAGGCGATAATAGTGTAGCGTTGTTAGACATGATTACAGATTCTACGGGATTTTACTATTCTTTGATTATACCGGGAAATTGATTCTTTCACGGGATTTTACTAAACCAAAAGAACAACCGTAAAAATGTAGCACGAAGAAATGACAAGTCTCAATAGACAAGTGGTGAATCTAGACAAGTCGCACCCTTACTAACTCGCTTTGATATCAACTCGCTTAATAGACAACTCGCTTAAAAAACAAGTCGCTTAAAATCCAAGTTACACAAAGAGACAACTCGCTTAATAGACAAGTCGCTTAAAAGCCAAGTCGCATAAAGAGACAACTCGCTTAATAGACAAGTCGCTTAAACCAACTCGCTTCCAAGACAACTCGCTTAAGTGTCAACTCGCAGAAACAGACAACTCGCTTACAAAGCAACTAGCTTAGGCGACAACTCGCTTAAGTATCAACTCGCTTCAGAGACAACTCGCTTCCAATAACAAAGCAAGTCGCTTCTAATAACAAAGCAACTTGCTTCCAAGAAACGTAATATCGTGGCTCAACTCGCTTTGTACAATTTTCAAAAACAACCACTTTAACAATCAAAAACAGCCCAACCACGATGATTCAAGCCTTCTAATTCAAAACCTAAACACATATGATGATCCTAAACACAAAAGTACAATCAAAATTCAAACTTTAACACTAGAAATTAACCAAATGATTTAAACTCTTCTAAACACTTATAACCTCAAAAACCTTATATATATGTATATATGTATGTATATATATATATGTATATATATATATGTATATATATATATGTGTATATATATATGTGTATATATATATACTTTAACTAGTACGTTATGACCAACAAACATAAATGGGTAAACGTTTTGGAAACAATTATGATTTCTAAACAATGACTTTATGAACATCGACACTTTACAAAACCATTTCGAATATATAAATATGGTTTTTCTAAATTATAAATAACTTAAATTATATATGAATGATAAGGATTTAAAAGGTACACTTTTGAGGGGTCATTTAAACCCTTAATCGACCACTTTTATATCCGTTACTGCTTAATTTCGTTCCTTTTCACTTTTTAGGTCTCTTGAAGGTAAATTGCTGGAATGACACTTATTCAGACGAAAAGGCGCGAATATATGAAGAAAAGGGCCAAAGTAAAAAATCAAGACACTCAAGCTGCTGGAACAGAAGGTGACGGCGTCACAGCCAAATGGCGACGTCGTCGCAACACACTTTGTGACGACTCAGTAGCCAAATTGCTAGTTTGCACTTGACGACATCGGTTTTTAAAGAGTAGCGTCACAACTCGAGCGGCCTAGACTTGGATCCAGACGGCGTCAAAAGATGAAGCCGACGGCGTCACAACCATAAGGTGACGTCGTCACAAAGTTGACGTGGCCAAGACGAAAACCTAATGGCGGCGATCCGACGGCGTCACAAATAAAGAGTGACGCCGTCGCATATTGTATCTCTATATATAGAATTCGAATTTTCAGACTTTTGGAGAGGTAGTTTTGTGGAGTAAAACCTAAACCGAACTTTGGTTGTCTTGGGCAGTATCTTAGGGTTCCATACCCTATTTTACAACAAGATAAGTGATTTACTTCATTAATTCAATTATGTCTTCAATCGTTTGTGTGTATGCTTGCATGTTTTCCATGTCCGGCTAATTTACTTGTGTGTTTGCTTAGATCTATGAAACCTAGGTATTGAATATTGATTGGTTGTCTCTTATCTTAATTGTGATTGACCTAGTATTGCGATAGGTCATTCGTTGTGTTTTTAATGCTTGAGTAATCTTAGTGAACATTAGTTTATAATCACCTAGAGTTATTGTAGGCTAAACATCCAAAGGTAACCTTAGAGTTAGTTTATGAATCCTAGAGATTTTGTAGGCAATAAATTTAAGGTAGTCTCAAAGAGTTAGGGAAAAACGCATACCCTACGACCTTAGAAGACACAACGCGTTAAGAATAAGGAAGTGACAATTCAACCATCAATAGGAGATAACTAGGGAGTAGTAGCATCTAGGTAAACACATTTTTAATCATTATAAGAGCACACAACAATAGACATACACTACACTCACCTTAGCTTAGTTAATTAGATAAGTAGAGTAATCGGTAGAAATACCAACCCCCCAAATCCAATACCCCGAGATTCGTACCTTTCAATTTTCTAAAAAATATAAAAAGATAAAAAATAATCTTCCTCAACCCCAACCTTAGCGTAGTAATTTCTCACTAGTATTCCTATTCCCTTAGAGAATGATATCAATTCCCGAGGCTTGCCCTAATACTACACTACAACGATTAGGTTCACTGCCTAGGGTGTTGAAAAACTTGCTCGACGAAAAGGAAGTTCCTTTGACCCCGAACGCGCCGTTGTACGCGTATCAAGTTTTTGGCGCCGCTGTCGGGGAATAGAATAGCTAGTTAGATTTCCACCTCGTTTAGGTTTCCTTGCTTGATTCCTATCAAGTAAGCTTTTTCTCATTTTTGGCTTCCTTGTAGTCTATCCCCCTTCTTCGTGACCTTTGTTAGTAATCCCATCACTTTTCATTATGAAAGGTGATAATCAACCACCACTCATCAACCCACCACCAAATGACCCGCCAAGAGGCCGTACTATTGGTTAATACTCAAGACCAAGCCACCTAGGCTATAGAAACACCATTGAGCTTCCCGACCAAGCCCAAACTACGGCCCTTCGATCCGACACCATCCGGTTGGTGCAAAACGGATGTGCATTCCATGGACTTCGTTCCAAAGATCCTAATCAACATCTTAAGGATTTCCTTAAAATCGTCGATTCCATCGACCTCGATGCTACTACTCGGGAGACCACGCGCTTGCGTCTCTTCCAATTCTCTCTACGGGACCAAGCTAGTAATTGGCTTGAGCGACTTCCCGTCGGCTCCATCTCAAGTTGGGATGATCTCACCTCTCATTTCCTTGCCTAATTTTTCCCACCAGGGAGAACTACTAAGCTTAGGAATGAAATCTTGATGTTCCAACAACGTCAAGGTGAATCTCTCTGCGAAGCATGAACTCGATTCAAGGACTTACTCCATAGAGTCCCTCATCACGACATTGATCTTTGGCTTCAAGTCCAACTCTTTTGTGATCATGTCAACTTCCCAACTAAGCGATCCATTGACCAAGCGGCCGGTGGTAAACTTAGTAATCTCACCGCGGAAGAATCATGGGGTATAATAGAGGACCTTGCCCTCTATGACAACGAAAGTTGGAATGACCCCCGTGAGTAGCCCAAAACCGTAAAGGCAATCTCCTTGCCTCCCATTGACTCACAACCTTCCGACCGTAGGATGCTCGAGCTTGAAGATCAAGTCAAATTCCTAATGAGCTCCTACGAAAATCCTAACTCTTCACGCCAAGTGAACAAAGTTTCTTCCTTGTGTGAGCTATGTAGTAGTCCTCATGACACTCGCACTTGCACAAGATTCCCCGAACAAGCTTCCGTTGACTACGCATCCTCGCGTACCAATGGAACGGGAGGAAGATTCCCTACAACACCCGGACCTAGGACTTTCAATGATGCCCGAGAAACATGGAAGGGCAAAACCGATTTACATCTAATGATTTCTCATGGACCCCATCTCACGGCCCTAGCCAGCAAAACATAGAAGGGATGTTGCAACACCTAGTTACATCCCAAAAAGCGCAAATAGCTAAGCTCTCGGACCGCTTTAACCAACAACAAGCCGAGATGGATAGGAAGATAGATAACCTTTTGAAAGCCATGACCAATAGTGATAGGAAGGTAAATACTATCTCAACTCCCGAAGCTTCCGGTGTAGAGATTAAGGACCCAAGTAAGTTAGCTAAGCACGTTCAATTCATCAACACCATCACCTTAGTGAAACCTAATAGGACAAATGACAAAGCGAACCATGAGACGGTACTTGAGGTTAGTGAAAATCCTAGGAATGAAACAACCGAGGAAGTAGATGAAGTAGGCAATGACTATTTCAATAAGTTTCCTACCGAAGAAGAACTCTCTCACCACCCACACTTAGTACGTGACCTCCGTCACATGTATGTTAGGAGAAGCCCTAGAATTAAGTTTGGGAACCCTTGGAATCTTAACATACCATGTTGCATAGGACACCTTTTAGTGGCAAAGGCCTTCATTGATCGCAAGTCCCCAATAAATATCATGAATAGCACCTACTATAATTGGGTAATGAAGAAACCTATCCCAACTAGGCAAGATCCCGATAATCCTAGGGTTAGTTGCAATTTTCTTGGTAGAGTTAAGGGATTGCCCGTCTATGTAGGTAGTTTCATGTTTCCTACGGATTTCATAGTTGTGAATGATATTAGTACGGCCATAGATCCTAGCTTGTCCCACGTTATTCTAGGAAAGCCTTTCATAGAAAACACCGGGATGACTTATGATCCGTCGTTAGGAATAGTGAGATTCAAGGATGAGACCAATGATGTAGCTTACCAAATGCCCTTTAAGATTGAGAAATTTTCATCATTATCCAATGATGAAAAAGAACTTAAGCTATCGGTCTACTATAGGAATGAGGAAGATAAGGAGAATGGAGTTGATTATGTGATGAATAAGATTTTTGGGTTCTATAAGGATTGCTTGAAACTAGGACCGGAATATAGAACAGATTGGGGAGAAAATGACTTCTTAGAAAGATGCATAATAGGGCATTACTATAAAATGAAAAACCCCAATAGAGGCCGTCATGAGGAAGAAGGTGACGGTAATGAAGTCACGTAGGGGCACGACTTAGAGTCTAGCTACAAGACTTATAAATAAAGAAAAGCGGTTCGTGGGAGGCAACCCATGCTTAATTGTTTGCTTGTTTGTGTGTCGTATATCTTTTATTGATTGTTTATTCTCATGTTTGAATTTGTAAAAATGATTTATTTTGTCTTTAACCTCGTCTTAATTACACATAAAGGTATTTTACAAAAGGGATAAGTGTAGGGAGGATTACACACTGATGAGTGCTTATTCACTCATCATTTTTGGTCAAATCTGAACTGCAAAACATCTAAAAACACTCCGAAATGCATCAAAATACTCAAAAATATCTCAAAATTGTGTTTTATATGTTTCAGATGCAAAATTATTGAAAACAAATGAAAAACGAACAAAGTTTGCATAATTGGCGTTTCAGTCCCCGACTTTCAAAATTGATGAAATAGTCCCCGAGCACGTATTTTAAAAAGAAAAGTCACCAAAGGTCCTTTTGAAATCATAAGTTGTCATAATTAGTCCTTTGGTGAAAAATTTCAAAAGTTTGAGAAATTACGATTTTGATCCCTGGATTTTTAAAATTGTCAAGTTTAGTCCTTGGAATTTCACAATTTGCAAAAATGGTCCTCAACTTATTTGAGATTCACAAGTTTGACCCTTGGATCACTTTTCAGAAGTTACTTGATTGGTCCCTGAATTTTTAGTTTTGGCAGATTTGGTCCCTATGTTTGCCTTGGATTCAAAACTAATCCTAGTCCAAGTAATATCATAAACCCAAACCAGTGGCCCAATTCTCAACCAAACCAACCCGTTACCCAACCCAACCCGAATTAATATACCTGTCTTCTCCACTTCCCGCCCAAACCAAATCCCCAGAACCCTAGATTCCCTAACACCCTTTCTCTCTTCTCAAAACACTCCATCTTTACCCAACATCCCACCTCCCCAAACACTCAACCTCACCATTACAACTCTTTACCCAAACCTCCCAATCTTCTCTTTTAACCGGTTTCACCCAAATCCCAAACCCACTAATCTTTTTCCCCCTCTTCCCCAAATGCCACCATGGCAATCCGTGTTCAAAAGTACCAATGGAGGGCTCAGATTCTTGCTCTTATGTACCTAACTCTATTGGATGGCCAAGATTGACTCAAGAAAGCACAAAGGATGGATTTTTACTTGACTGCTCACACAAAACAAGCACAAGGGTGAGGACTTGAAGACCTAGATGTAGTATAAATAGTGGAATGTAGCCATTGTTATAAGGCACCTTTTAGTTTTAGTTTTAAATCAGTTTCATGTTTTTAAATTTTATTGTAATGTTTCTTAATCAATGAAAGTTCCTTTTTTTTTTACTGTCTTAGTTTTCTAATGGTTAGTTACTGGAGTTAAAATTAGTGAGTTGTATTTTAGCTTTTGTTGAAAGAGGTTCTAAGTCTAAGTTTTTCTCAAAGCTGTCTCAAGAGTTTGGCACAAGTTAAGGGTGTTTGGGTCAAGCTGATTTAAGGTTCAAAAAGGAGTTTTACCCGTTTTGACTCTTAAAGTCAAACGTGTTTTAAGGTTGTAGTTAGTTTTAAAAAAAGGTGTCAATATGTTTTATCAAGTTTCATACAAGTCTTGACGTGAAATAAAAAAAAAACTCACCTCTGTTCATCGTTTGTTTTGAAACAAATAAAGAAATTTTAGCTTATCGCTATTTGCGACCAACTTTGCAGCTTATTTTTGGTCCAAGCTCTTTTCAAAAAAAGCTTTTCTTAAATCCTCACTTACCCCTTTCAACTTACCTTTAGTTAGATGCACTTAGTTTCACTTTAGCTTAGTTTAATTTACATTTGAAAACCTGTATTTGGCCACTGTGGATTAACTGTACTGGAATATGCAGACCCAATCAGTTCACACAAGCTGATATAAGCTCATTTTCAAACTGAAAACAGCATGATCTTGGCCCCCATTTGATTTCTTTTGAATCTCTACTGTGCTAACTTCAAATCTTTGTAGCTTGTTCCTACTTGAATTCACTTTTGCAGCTTGAAAATAAGCTTGAACAGGCCCTCCAAGGCTGGTTTGCAGCCTGCAGCTACAGCAGCCACAGGTCAAATTCTTTGGCAAATTGCTTATTAGTAGGGCTTATTGCTTATTTAGGAATTCTAGTGCTTGATAAGTATGTTTAGACTAGATTAGAGTAGTGTTAGTGGCCTTAGTGCTTAATTCTCACTTAGTTTCAGCTTTAGGATTTCCCTAGTATACCTCTTTTAGCCAACTGATTTCCTCTTAGATCTAGCTTATTTGTAGCTTAAACTTGTGTACTTTAGTTTGTTTAACATAACACCTTTCTTATTACTCATCACCAACTGCTTATTGCTTCTCTTGGCTTATTTGATGTTCATAAAGGCTGCTAAAGGGGTGTTTGTTTGCTTTCTGTCCACTGTTGGAATAAGCTGATTCTAACAGCTTAATGATAAGTTTTTAGAAGAAAAGTTTTCACAAGAAAAATTTATCTTGGTTGTATTTTTAAGTTTTGATAAGAAAAAGTTGAAAAAAAAAATAGTTTTCAAAAAGAGAGCCAAGGGATTCGAACCCTGGTCTCTCAGCTCAAAGCACACCTACCACCACAACACACAACATCACACCCAATAGCCCTTGGGACTTGTCTCACAAATTACGCACAATCTATTCTTTTATAGACTTGTTAACAGTTTAGCTCATAAGCTCTTTCTAGCTTATTTCCTGCTTATTTTACAAAGCACCACCACGTTTTTTATTTTTCTTAGAACCCTGTAATACTTGAAGTACTTTTAGTGAATTTTTATTTTCATAAGTAGTTTAGTATTTTTAATCATTTAATTAGTGTAGAATCATTTTTAATTCATAGAAATTAATTTAAAAGTCAAAAAAATATTCCGCTTTTTCCTAAAATTATTTTTAGTCAAATAGAACGTAGGAAAATTGATTTCACACCCGTAGCCCTTAAATTGCATAATTTTTACGTTTATGGCTCGGGGTGTTTCCCGGTTTTACGTTTTTACGTTTTTGCACCCTAGGACTTAGTGTAGCTTCGTTTTATCATTCCTTAGGCTTAGTGATAGTTTATTTTTAGTTTATTAGGTTTCCCTTGCCTTAATTACCTTCCCGTTAATTAAATTGTAGAATACGTAATCAAATCCAAAATCATTAAAAACCAATTCAAGTTCAAATCACGAAACTCAACGAATCCTTCCATTCACACCTCGTTGGGACACGACCCGGGGAAATCACTTTCCCGGTATCACTTTTATCACACCCGTGAGGTTTGGCACGTTGACCTTTTTCCTAAAAGGTTAATTTGTCGAATTTAGCTTTAGTTACCCCTTTCAACTTACCTTTAGTTAGATGCACTTAGTTTCACTTTAGCTTAGTTTAATTTACATTTGAAAACCTGTATTTGGCCACTGTGATTAAGCGTACAGGTGACCAAATCGGTTCACAAAGTGATATAAGCTCATTTTCAAACTGAAAACAGCATGATCTTGGCCCCCATTTGATTTCTTTTGAATCTCTACTGTGCTAACTTCAAATCTTTGTAGCTTGTTCCTACTTGAATTCACTTTTCGTGACTTAAAATAAGCTTGAGCAGAGCCTCCAAGGTGGTTGCGGCACTTGACTACAGACAGCCACAGGTCACATTCTTTGGCAAATTGCTTATTAGTAGGGCTTATTGCTTATTTAGGAATTCTAGTGCTTGATAAGTATGTTTAGACTAGATTAGAGTAGTGTTAGTGGCCTTAGTGCTTAATTCTCACTTAGTTTCAGCTTTAGGATTTCCCTAGTATACCTCTTTTAGCCAACTGATTTCCTCTTAGATCTAGCTTATTTGTAGCTTAAACTTGTGTACTTTAGTTTGTTTAACATAACACCTTTCTTATTACTCATCACCAACTGCTTATTGCTTCTCTTGGCTTATTTGATGTTCATAAAGTTTTGCTAAAGGGGTGTTTGTTTGCTTTCATTCATGTTGGAATAAGGCGATTCTAACTGACTTAATGATAAGTTTTTAGAAGAAAAGTTTTCACAAGAAAAATTTATCTTGGTTGTATTTTTAAGTTTTGATAAGAAAAGTTGAAAAAAAATAGTTTTCAAAAGAGCCCAAGGATTGAACTCTCGGTCTCTCACCAAGCACACCGACCACAACACACAACATCACACCCAACTGCTAGCCCCTTTGGACTTGTCTCACAAATTCTACACAATCTATTCTTTTATAGACTTCTTAGGCAGTTTAGCTCATAAGCTCTTTCTAGCTTATTTCCTGCTTATTTTACAAAGTACCACCCACGTTTTTTAATTTTCTTAGAACCTGTAATACTTGAAGTACTTTTAGTGAATTTTTCATATTTTTCATAAGTAGTTTAGTATTTTTAATCATTTAATTAGTGTAGAATCATTTTTAATTCACAGAAATTAATTTAAAAGTCAAAAAAATATTCCGCTTTTTCCTAAAATTATTTTTAGTCAAATAGAACGTAGGAAAATTGATTTCACACCCGTAGCCCTTAAATTGCATAATTTTTACGTTTATGGCTCGGGGTGTTTCCCGGTTTTACGTTTTTACGTTTTTGCACCCTAGGACTTAGTGTAGCTTCTTTTTATCATTCCTTAGGCTTAGTGATAGTTTATTTTTAGTTTATTAGGTTTCCCTTGCCTTAATTACCTTCCCGTTAATTAAATTGTAGAATACGTAATCAAATCCAAAATCATTAAAACCAATTCAAGTTCAAATCACGAAACTCAACGAATCCTTCCATTCACACCTCGTTGGGACACGACCCGGAAATCACTTTCCGGGTATCACTTTTATCACACCCGTGAGGTTTGGCACGTTGACCTTTTTCCTAAAAGGTTAATTTGTCGAATTTTAAGGTTAATTTGATATTGTTGATATTTGTGTTTTTCTCACACTCACTTCACAACGAATCAAATTTTGTATGCGTGGGAGGTGTGTTTAAGCGACAATATCGTGAAAATTTTGCGATTAGTGACTTGAAGAACCTTCCTCGTGAAGTTATTGTTTTTATAAAAATAAAAAATACAAAAATATTTTTCTTTTCTTTGTATATATATGTAAAAGATTAAAAATACAAAAAGATTTTTTCTTGTTGTTTTAAATAATATAGAAGACACAATCAATATAACATTCTCAACCGAGGTGTTATCATTATAAGTTCCCGAACAAAAGATTTAAAACTTGCCTTTGTGTCGTGTTTTGGTTTATTTCTATCGGATAAACAAACTGTGAGAGGGTATGGACGCCCGACATTAAATTGCGGTGAAAAGAAGCGGTTTTTAATAAGCTTGGCGGCTGACCTAATAAGCTTCTCCGCTCCTTTGTGCGTTTATCTTGTAGAAGTGATCATTTCACGTGGGATTATTGGTTTAAGTTCACCGTGTTTTGCCTCGGTCTTGTTTTAATTGAAAGTGTTGTTTTTGAAAGTGCATGTGCACTCGTCTTTGTCATAAAACTCCAAAAATACTCGTCTTTATCCTCATGACCATTTGATTCTCTTCTTAACCCTCTATATGTTTAATTCTAATGGCACGATCATCTTCTGTATGGAAAAGGATCAACATCATTGTCACAAGTGCGTGTGTGAGCGGTGTGGAAGGCCTAGTTCAAGCGAATTTTGCGATTTGTGCGAATTATCCATAAAAGGTCTTTTCAATTATACTTCGACCACCGCCACAACCGAAATACGTTCTAATGTTGTGAACCCGTTCAAACGCGTCGGAGTTACCTCAAGCACCCACCGAGGGTTACGATCGATTTATTTGAATTTAAAGCCCGTAATCTAATTGAACAAATTCAAGCCGATGAAAAAAGGTCAAGAATTAGAATTGATTACGATGAACCCGTTCAAACGCCGGAGACCATAACGGAAGTGGTGGAACTTGCTAGCTCTAAGAGCACACCATTTGTCCCAACTCCGGAATCTTCAGAACGTTTTACCGACGATTTCTTTAGGGCCATAAATGACATGATTCAAAACTTCTTAATTGAACTTCGTCATGATTCAACTTCGGGAAATACCGCTTTATGTGATGTTGTTGAACCCTCGATTCCTATTCCCGAGCCCGAAATATCTTCGTTTGATCAAAGTTATTGCTACGGTTGTGGAGACTTGTTACCACAAGGTTTTCGTTGTTACAAATGTATGCGTGCAGTGGTGTGGAAACTATCTTGTCAATGGATGTTGTTCGATTTATTGTGAGAATTCATTTGCTTATGATTCTAACCCTGAACCTTTCGTTATCCTCAAAACAATTTCAATTACCCTCCACAAAATTCATACGAACGAACCAGTATTTTCATCATTTCAAAGATCAAACGTCATTTCAAAATTTCTCTCCCCAATACCCTCATTGTGCTAAGTGTGGGGGTCCTCATGATGATTATCAATGTCAATCGTGGACTTCTGAATTTGACAACATCCAACCCCACGTTTCCGTCATTGATCAATTTCCTCGATAATTCTTGAAGAACTTTCCGAGGAACAAAATGCTGCATAAACGAAAGATTACTAGCCGATGAGCGAGCGACAAAAGCTTCTCCTCTTTAACGAAGCTTGCCGTCACCGATGACGAGGATGAGGAACATTGGGAGATGACAAAGGACAAGGTGCATATCTCAAGCCCACAAAGTACCGCACATGTCCACTCTCCGACCTTATCTACCGTAGAACCTTCGGATAACCTTTTAATGGGGGACGAAAATCTTAGCACTATTCTGGAAACGGAACCGTCTTGTGTTGAGAACCTTGTCCCAACCCCAAGTGAGTCCGAGGTTATCTCCGGTAATATGTGTGATGAGCCTCTTGATGATGATTCTTCTCCTCCTCTTGACATTCCAAACGATCATGTCGAGATGTTCTCCGATTCGACAGCGATTGTACCTCGTTTGACGATTCTTTATCTTATGGAGACATCGATTATGTCGAGGAGTTACCTTCTGAGCTAGTTAGCTTAGAGGAGGTGAGAGATTCTGATGATCCGAAATTGAGGACGAGATACTTCGTAAAAAATTGTTCAATGTAAATCTCCTCGTTTCTAAGATCGAATCATTATGTGCTAAGCCAGCTTCATCTCCTATCCCCGTTGTGGATAGTGACTCTATCTTGGAAAAGCCCGAAACATTTCCTGAACTTGAGGCTTTCTCCAATGATTCTCTTCCGAATTTGATGTATTCCGCCGATGGCGTTCATACTTGAAAAGAGTAGTAGTGGCATTCCCAATTTTCATCTTTCTCTTCCTGAGTATGAGTCGTCCACATTTGAATTGCCTCCTCCTTCCGAAAGGAGTAGACTTTTCCATGAGGAGTTGGCCGCGTGAACTTCGCCACATCGATCCTCTTCCTCCGGGAATTGAGGATGAGCATTTTGAGCAAAATGCTCTACATCCCCTTTCATCCATGAGTAACTCATCCACCATTGAGGATTTTACCATGGTTGATACTTGCGTTTCATTCCTCTCCGAGGATAAAGTTTTCAAACCCGGTATCTTACCTTTCAAGGGAGTTCACTCGCGGATATTTCTTAAGTCCAACACGGATGTTGTGACTTCTAATGTGGTGGATAAGATTTCTGAACATTCCGTTAATGTTCATCAATCTAATCTTTTGCCCACCCGTTGTCAAGAAATTGACACTTTACTTTCTCATCCCGTGACTTCTCCATGTCTTAACTCCTACGGGAGTGAAGATACCATCTTTGATCCCGGCATTTCTCATTCTTTTGAGCCGGTTTTATCTCATCGGAGTGGAACTTTCATCACATTCAATGTTTATCCAAACTATTTGAATGAAAGTCCGATGGAGATTTTCTCTTCCACTTTGCTTCCCCACGAACCAATGAATGCGGGGTCGAGTCAAGCTAGCGACTCGGGAATCAAAAACAGTAGCACACTATATGGGTTTTCACCCGTATTTCTGACTTCTTTCTACTTTCTACCACCCTAGTGTGGGGGAGTTGCCCCCCGCTATTGTATATAAAGTTTTCAAAAAAAAAAAAAAAAAAAAAAAAAAAAAAAATTTAATAATGGCCGTAGTATTTCCCTTTCACGTTCTATGTTTCGGCATAACCGCCGGTACTTTGAATATTGAGGGCAATATTCATTTCTAGTGTGGGGGGGAATTCTCACGAATTTTATCTTATGTTTTACCACCCTATTCCCCCATTTTTGGTCAAAATTTTTTTTTGGAGTAAGTGTTTCGCACTTACTCAGATCACGGTTATCAGTCCGCCATGTCTAATAAACAAAAGGATTGGCTAATCCAAGAGCAAACGGCTCTTGGTAAAGATATCTCAAATCCGTTGGCGGCTTGCAATTTGCCCAAAATTGTATGGTGTTCAAATTTCACCATATCTTTAATTAGTGAAGAGTTGGCTAGCCCGCCCGCAAGTTTATGGCTTGTGGTAAAGGCAGTTGGAAAAACCATAATTGGTAATCAGCTCACCAAAGATAATATTGATAATTTATCTAAGAGTTGGCTAGTCCGAGCAAAGCGGCGGTAAAGACAAATCACATCCGTTGGAAGCTGGTGGTTTGCTCAAAATCACATGGTTATCAGTGTACCATAGTTCTCACTTGAACTAAAACATTTGGCTACTCCAGAAGTAATGGCTTTTGGTAAAGAGACTCAAATCCATTAAGTTTTCTCAAAAGATTGCTAGGGACTAGCAATGTTTTAGTGTGGGGATTTGATGAGTGCTTATTCACTCATCATTTTGGTCAAATCTGAGCGCAAAACATCTAAAACACTCCGAAATGCATCAAAATACTGAAAATATCTCAAAATTGTGTTTTATATGTTTCGGATGCAAAATTATTGAAAACAAATGAAAAAACGAACAAAGTTTGCATAATTGGCGGTTCAGTCCCAGACTTTCAAAATTGTGAAATAGTCCCTGAGCACTAATTTTAAAAGAAAAGTCACCAAAGGTCCTTTTGAAATCATAAGTTGTCATAATTAGTCCTTTGGTGAAAAATTTCAAAAGTTTGAGAAATTACAGTTTTGATCCCTGGATTTTTAAAATTGTCAAGTTTAGTCCTTGGAATTTCACAATTTGCAAAAATGGTCCTCAACTTATTTGAGATTCACAAGTTTGACCCTTGGATCACTTTTTAGAAGTTACTTGATTGGTCCCCTGAATTTTTAGTTTTGTGATTTGGTCCCTATGTTTGCCTTGGATTCAAAACTAATCCTAGTCCAAGTAATATCATAAACCCAAACCAGTGGCCCAATTCTCAACCAAACCAACCCGTTACCCAACCCAACCCGAATTAATATACCCCCAACCCATCTCCCCTGTCTCCACTCCTCAGGCCCAAACCAAATCCCCAGAACCCTAGATTCCCTAACACCCTTTCTCTCTTCTCAAAACACTCCATCTTTACCCAACATCCCACCTCCCCAAACACTCAACCTCACCATTACAACTCTTTACCCAAACCTCCCAATCTTCTCTTTTAACCAGTTTCACCCAAATCCCAAACCCACTAATCTTTTTCCCTCTTTCCCCAAATGCCACCATGGCAATCCGTGTTCAAAAGTACCAATGGAGGGCTCAGATTCTTGCTCTTATGTACCTAACTCTATTGGATGGCCAAGATTGACTCAAGAAAGCACAAAGGATGGATTTTTACTTGACTGCTCACACAAAACAAGCACAAGGGTGAGGACTTGAAGACCTAGATGTAGTATAAATAGTGGAATGTAGCCATTGTTATAAGGCACCTTTTAGTTTTAGTTTTAAATCAGTTTCATGTTTTTAAATTTTATTGTAATGTTTCTTAATCAATGAAAGTTCCTTTTTCTTGTCTTAGTTTTCTAATGGTTAGTTCTTTGGAGTTAAAATTAGTGAGTTGTATTTTAGCTTTTGTTGAAAGAGGTTCTAAGTCTAAGTTTTTCTCAAAGCTGTCTCAAGAGTTTGGCACAAGTTAAGGGTGTTTGGGTCAAGCTGATTTAAGGTTCAAAAAGGAGTTTTACCCGTTTTGACTCTTAAAGTCAAACGTGTTTTAAGGTTGTAGTTAGTTTTAAAAAAAGGTGTCAATATGTTTTATCAAGTTTCATACAAGTCTTGACGTGAAATAAAAAAAAACTCACCTCTGTTCCTTTGTTTTGCAAACAAAACAGCAGCTTAGCTGCTATTTGCAGCCCACTTTGCAGCTTATTTTTGGTCCAAGCTCTTTTCAAAAAAAGCTTTACTTAAATCCTCACTTACCCCTTTCAACTTACCTTTAGTTAGATGCACTTAGTTTCACTTTAGCTTAGTTTAATTTACATTTGAAAACCTGTATTTGGCCACTGTGATTAACTGTACCAGCAGCCAAATCAGTTCACACAAGCTGATATAAGCTCATTTTCAAACTGAAAACAGCATGATCTTGGCCCCCATTTGATTTCTTTTGAATCTCTACTGTGCTAACTTCAAATCTTTGTAGCTTGTTCCTACTTGAATTCACTTTTGCAGCTTAAAAATAAGCTTGAACAGGCCCTCCAAGGCTGGTTTGCAGCCTGCAGCTACAGCAGCCACAGGTCACATTCTTTGGCAAATTGCTTATTAGTAGGGCTTATTGCTTATTTAGGAATTCTAGTGCTTGATAAGTATGTTTAGACTAGATTAGAGTAGTGTTAGTGGCCTTAGTGCTTAATTCTCACTTAGTTTCAGCTTTAGGATTTCCCTAGTATACCTCTTTTAGCCAACTGATTTCCTCTTAGATCTAGCTTATTTGTAGCTTAAACTTGTGTACTTTAGTTTGTTTAACATAACACCTTTCTTATTACTCATCACCAACTGCTTATTGCTTCTCTTGGCTTATTTGATGTTCATAAAGGCTGCTAAAGGGGTGTTTGTTTGCTTTCTGTCCACTGTTGGAATAAGCTGATTCTAACAGCTTAATGATAAGTTTTTAGAAGAAAAGTTTTCACAAGAAAAATTTATCTTGGTTGTATTTTTAAGTTTTGATAAGAAAAAGTTGAAAAAAAAAATAGTTTTCAAAAAGAGAGCCAAGGGATTCGAACTCTGGTCTCTCAGCTCAAAGCACACGACCACAACACACAACATCACACCCAACTGCGCCCTTGGGACTTGTCTCACAAATTCTGCACAATCTATTCTTTTATAGACTTGTTAACAGTTTAGCTCATAAGCTCTTTCTAGCTTATTTCCTGCTTATTTTACAAAGCACCACCACGTTTTTTTATTTTTCTTAGAACCTGTAATACTTGAAGTACTTTTAGTGAATTTTTCATATTTTTCATAAGTAGTTTAGTATTTTTAATCATTTAATTAGTGTAGAATCATTTTAATTCACGAAATTAATTTAAAAGTCAAAAAATATTCCGCTTTTTCCTAAAATTATTTTTAGTCAAATAGAACGTAGGAAAATTGATTTCACACCCGTAGCCCTTAAATTGCATAATTTTTACGTTTATGGCTCGGGGTGTTCCCCGGTTTACGTTTTTACGTATTTGCACCCTAGGACTTAGTGTAGCTTCGTTTTATCATTCCTTAGGCTTAGTGATAGTTTATTTTTAGTTTATTAGGTTTCCCTTGCCTTAATTACCTTCCCGTTAATTAAATTGTAGAATACGTAATCAAATCCAAAATCATTAAAACCAATTCAAGTTCAAATCACGAAACTCAACGAATCCTTCCATTCACACCTCGTTGGGACACGACCCGGGGAAATCACTTTCCCGGTATCACTTTTATCACACCCGTGAGGTTTGGCACGTTGACCTTTTTCCTAAAAGGTTAATTTGTCGAATTTTACGGTTAATTTGATATTGTTGATATTTGTGTTTTTCTCACACTCACTTCACAACGAATCACACACGTTTTCAAAAAGAACGTGAACATGAGAATTACGATTATTAAAAAGATATACATGTGTGTTTGTTTGAGTCAAATGCTTGTATCGAGTCATAACGGACGTTTTGCAGGAAATTTTTCCAGATTCGAAAGATATAAATTTTTCAAAATTTTTCCAGAAAATCGCAGACTAGTTTCTGTCAGGATAACCTGACGGCGTCAGGATCGCAACCTGACAGCGTCAGGAGGAGTAGAAACAACTTCTAACTTTTTCTCGTTTTCTGTGCTACTTATAAAATTTTAGAATTTCTCAGGTCTTAATTTTCCAGAAAATCTGTAAACATCCATTCCACAAGCATTATATCCTAGTTTAGTAGAGTCATATATACTGTTACCGCTAATTTTACACGAAGGTTTCGTTTGTTTTCTTCAAGTGTGCAGGTTTTATTTATCAAGAAGAAGATACATAAGATCGGATGCAGCTTTACACGCATACATTCTTCTTGAAGAATGATTTAACCACTACTTCACACGAATCCTACCGAGCTAATCAGGGGAGTATTAGTTTCTTTCGTTTTTAATTACCTTCCATTATCATAACTTTGATACTTTCGGGGAACATTGGGGACAATGTTCAGTTTAAGTGTAGGGAGGGAAAATAAAATGGGAACTTTGAAACTATGCTTATCCTTGACTATTTGCCTTGTCCAATTTCATTTGTGTAATAAACCATGAGAAATATCAGTTAGGGTAATTTTGGCACCAAATTTAAAATTTTTCATAACATGTAGGAGTGGGCCATTAGTCTTAATAAAGCGTCTCATGGATAGGAAGTTATATGACTAGCACAAAACCCTTTACCACTTAAATTCCACCTAAAATGTGAGGATCGCCCTTAGATCTGTAGGAATTAAAACATTCCACTTTAATGCTTCGAGAGTGTACCGGTAGTATAATAGATTCTAGAACTTGTTTTGTGATGCATTCGATATAAGCTAGTGAGACTACGCTTATGTAGTTAGGAATAACTAAATGATAAGAGGCATTAGGATAACCCTTGTTTGATACCCGTATTATAATTACTTCTTCCACATCGGTTGAGTAGTTTCCCCACACCCTTGCGTTGTACTCATCTTTAGTACACGATACCCCTAGTTAACCCCTCAGAGCCTATCCTTTTCGCGGTTCTCGTGATGTTTCGGTTTTCCGGAATATCAATGAAGAGCATTGTTTACAATCCACCCCAGATGTACACCCAAATCGCCTTAGCCTACCTTGTATGCACTCACTTTTAGTGCATTATTGTTATCATGCTAAACCCTTAGTTCAATTATCTAGTTACTTGCATAAGTTGCTAAGTCGAGTCATATCCTTTGTGCACAGTTTTGGGACGATTGGGACTCATGGGAAAAGTTAAATTTTATGAAGTGACGTGAAGGAACGTTAAATTCAAATTCCCTTTATTTACGTAATAATGTACTCCAAGTGTTTTAATCTTTTCAATTCGGGTCAAATTAGTGTTAGAGTAATAATAACTCAAGTGTAGGGATGTGCCTATAAATCCCTATTATTTTGATGTTATCGTAGAGGATGGTAGAGTAAAAGTGTATGAAAAAAAAATCGAAAAAAATAGAAAAAGAAAAAAAAATAGAGTGTTGAAAAAAAAAGAAAATGAAAAAATGAAAAAAAAATACGGGCTACCATCCTACATCTATCTTTAAATTTATGTTTGTTTGTTTCAAGTTATCTAGAGTTTAGAGTGTCGAGTATTGGCTTAGCAACGCCATTCTTCTCATGCTTGTAACATAAATATTTTTGACTTGCCACCAAACCCTTTGTTTCCCTACCGTAAGCCTAACGTTACAACCCTTTAAAAGACCTCTTGGATAGTTTTTCCTAGGTGCTTACGCCAAAGCGATGGAGGTTTGATCTAGTCTCAAGCCTATGGTAATCTATGTACTAGGACCGGTTAATGAGTATTTATCTTCCATTTCCAACTTGATATATTTCATATACACCAGAGAGATGAGAGTATCCAAACACCATTTGTGAGGTTCTAGTATGTAATTTCCGTGCTTGTTATGACTTTTGCGGGGCTTATACGTGTTGTGAATTGTTCTAAACTAATGCTTCATGACCCCTAACTTATAAATTAATTGGCTAAAAGCACATTTGCTTGAGGACAAGCAAATACCAAGTGTAAGGATATTTGATAAGGATTTAAAAGGTACACTTTTGAGGGGTCATTTAAACCCTTAATCAACCACTTTTATATCCGTTACTGCTTAATTTCGTTCCTTTTCACTTTTTAGGTCTCTTGAAGGCATATTGCTGGAATGACAATTATTCGGACGAAAAGGCGCGAATATATGAAGAAAATGGCCAAAGTCAAGAATCAAGACACTCAAGCTGCTGGAACAGAAGGTGACGGCATCACAGCCAAATGGCGACGCTGTCGCAACACACTTTGTGATGACTCAGTAGCCAAATTGCTAGTTTGCACTTGACGGCATCAGGTTTTAAAGAGTAGGGCGTCACAACTCAGACGGCCTAGATTTGGATCCAGACGGCGTCAGAAGTTGAAGCCGATGGCGTCACAACCATAAGGTCCGTCACAAAGTTGACGTGGCCAAGACAAAAACCTAATACGGCGATCTGACGGCGTCACAAATAAAGAGTGACGCCGTCGCATATTGTAACTCTATATATAGAATTCGAATTTTCAGACTTTTGGAGAGGTAGTTTTGTGGAGTAAAACCTAAACCGAACTTTGGCTGTCTTGGGCAGTATCTTAGGGTTTCATACCCTATTTTACAACAAGATAAGTGATTTACTTCATTAATTAAATTATGTCTTCAATTGTTTGTGTGTATGCTTGCATGTTTTCCATGTCCGGCTAATTTACTTGTGTGTTTGCTTAGATCTATGAAACCTAGGTATTGAATATTGATTGGTTGTCTCTTATCTTAATTGTGATTGACCTAGTATTGCGATATGTCATTCGTTGTGTTTTTAATGCTTGAGTAATCTTAGTGAACATTAGTTTATAATCACCTAGAGTTATTGTAGGCTAAACATCCAAAGGTAACCTTAGAGTTAGTTTATGAATCCTAGAGATTTCGTAGGCAATAACCTTAAGGTAGTCTCAAAGAGTTAGGGAAAAATGCATACCCTACGACCTTAGAAGACACAACGCGTTAAGAATAAGGACGTGACAATTCAACCATCAATAGGAGATAACTAGGGAGTAGTAGCATCTAGGTAAACACATTTTTAATCATTATAAGAGCACACAACAATAGACATACACTACACTCACCTTAGCTTAGTTAATTAGATAAGTAGAGTAATCGGTAGAAATACCAACCCCCCAAATCCAATACCCCGAGATTCGTACCTTTCAATTTTCTAAAAAATATAAAAAGATAAAAAATAATCTTCCTCAACCCCAACCTTAGCATAGTAATTTCTCACTAGCATTCCTATTCCCCTAGAGAACGATATCAATTCCCGAGGCTTACCCTAATACTACACTACAACGATTAGGTTCACTGCCTAGGGTGTTGAAAAACTTGCTCGACGAAAAAGAAGTTCCTTTGACCCCGAACGCGCGTTGTACGCGTATCAATGAATTATTTTGAATTTGAACTTTAAGCATTTCCACACAAGTAGAAACAATACTAGTATTTCACAAAAAAATCCATTAACCAACTTATCATATGAGGTCATAAATGGAATGTATCGTCTGAGACTTGCCATATTACATTTAGGTTTCACGTTGAAGCCTATTCCACTTCATACTTGATAGTATTGACTGATTACTCACAAGGTGAGTTCATAGCCTCACTTTTACTTACTTTGATAAATCCCGTGGGGGAGATACATGTTATAAACATGAACACAAGTCTTTGCAAATTGTATGCTTTCCTGATTATTATTATTTCCTAAGTTAACTGCTGAAAGACCCTATAATCATGAACAATTAGTCACTGCGGGTGAACGCAAATATTGTGGATAGTACTATGGGAATTAATGACCAGTCTTTGTTGTCGGAAATAACGGGGCGCACTATATTTGAATGACTATAGGTAACTGGCAATTACCTCTCTTTTGGGGCAATTCATGCACAACCCATGCTGGGTGTGTACTAGTTGAGTCTTGGTGTCATGAGCTTAGGGCAATAATAACTGTTTTTAAGATTAATTGTCTTCGAAGCAATTGTCACCTATTATCTTGTGTTCAACTAATTATTATAAACCTATGAATTTACTCAACATTATTGTTGACCTTTAAAGCATGTTTATCTCAGGTAACAAATGAAGAAGATATCTCTGGGCACGAGCAAGCAAATAAACTTTATGGTGGTATATTTTAAGAGGTTATCATTATTTACAAACTCAAACATCTCTTTTGTGTAATCTCTTTTGTGTCACTTTGTAACAACATTTGAGATTTCATGGAATGAAAACAACTTTTATTTAAAATGTCTCTTTGAGTCATTTTCTATGATTCAAGACTATGATCCTCTATTTAACAACCAAAAGTTAGTCTTCCGTTGTTATGTTGAGATTTTGGGGGTGTTACAAATGTGAAAAGGAGCGATTTAAGGCAATAATTGATCACAAATGTACGAGTTTAGAGCTTAAATGATCCCCTAAAAACGCAAGTTTTAAATCCTTTACACTATGGTTGGTTACGAGTTGAGTGTGCATTTATCTTCGTATGCGATTAAACTAATCTTGTTTCTCGTAAAAGTAAATTTACTTGAAATGAAATATTTAAATGACGTAATAATTCACATAGTGACATCATACATTGAGAATGGTTACATCACACCTATAAGCTAACACCGTCACAAGCTAAATTCTATATATATTTTTTCTATTTTCCATAATTCGTGTAAAACTTTTGGGAGACAAACCGTAACCGATTTTTATGAGATTTTCTGTGCTTTTCTTCATTATAACTTTAGTGTAACACCAATATAAGTTATAACATTAATCATTCAATTATGTCTATCATTTTTGCTTGATTATGTTTATTTCTTGTTCTTCGTATGCTATGCCAGGCTAAATCTCTTTGTGTCTATTTTGGATTGTATGAAATTTACTATAGTTTAGTTATGGTTGCTGATTTTTTGTTGGTGTTTGTGATTATCTATTACTTGCGAATTGATTAGATATTCAATAGTGATAATTATGCGATAAAATGAAATGCCCATTTCTTGCTTTGACTAAAAAATTAAAACTTTTCACGGAAACGACATGACACAAAACTAATCTCCTGTTACTTTTCAATGATCTGACAAACATCTGTAACTAACCAGCCCTTAAGACTATTTTTAAATGAAACTAGACTCATACCTTTAAAACGAAGGGTGGCACGACCTTTAATGACTTACGGTTGATTTTATATGAATTTCCAAAGGCAACATAATTTTCTGCATTTACTGCTGTCTCGTTTTCACACTTGACTAAAACGACCAAAACTCGACTTACAAGACTCGATAAAATATGAAACTTTTCAAAAATTATTAACATAACATAATACATCGTTTTCATAAACATTTGTGGTCTAAACGACCCTTGAGCATATACTTTACAAAGCTACGGGTGTTTTGCCAAACACCCTTTTTTGACCCATCTTCATACACTACAACACATACTATCACAAATGGCTTTGACAAACTTAAACTTCGACAATAATGAAATACCTTGACACTTCAAATGACATTACAAACCATTTTACGACACTTCGAAGGTACAACCTTGTTTGAGCTCGGTATCTAATACTAAGCTCCTAGGCACATTCTAATATAGTTCTAATCCACACATCCAAGTCTTAGGCCCTCTTAGCAAGACCTTACTTCCTTCATCACATAAACACCTACAAAACGGTTAAACAACTAAACCGTAAGCGAAAATTCTTAGTAAGTAAATAGGCAATAACATAAAAATATACATCATCCAACGTATATGCATCAAACACCTCAATTGGTAGTCCAAAATACTTAACCACACTATTACTTGCATAAAAGAACTTTAACCACGTCTTGATCACACTATTTTATCTATCACTTTACCGACATATTTCTATAACAAACATAGACGTCACATACCTTAACTAGTTTCATGACTAGTCTAACCACGTCTTTAGCTAGTTATGCTAAACTAGCTTCATTATAACCTTAAATCTAAGAATACTAACCAAAGCCTTCTTAACCCTTGACAATATCATTCACATAACACAATATATGATAGAGTTAATATAACTTCATATTATAACCAATTTACTTACCTCAAATCCAAGCTAATAATATCAAGAACATCATCTCCATTCTTTGCTTCCTAAGCCACAATCATCACCAACTATTCATTATCATATTAAAACAATACTATAACAATTAACATACCCTTTTATTATTATTATTATTATTATTATTATTATTATTTAATCATATCTTGATTATATGATGACCCTTTTATTAAAACAATACTAACACACCCTTTTATCATTCATTTATTATTTTTTTTTAATCATATATGATCATATTTTGATCATATGATGACCCTTTTATTAAAACAATACTATGACAATTAACAATATTATAACAATTAACATATCCTTTTACCAATTCAACTCAATTTAAATATCATACCTTATGAAGAAGACAGCTAAGGTCCTTAAACTTTTCATAAAACACATAATCATCATCAACTGATCACTAGGGTTCTTCTCTTGTTTTCCCTCCTCATGAAACCCACGACACACACACAAACACACTACACAAAATGGAGAAGTATGTAGAGAAGCCTGAGATTATAAATATAAAGCTTTCTTCATACTTAGGGTATGTTTGGCAAAATGAAAAGTATCATGTTTATGTTAAAAAGGTACATGTTATAAATTTATTTGTGGAGCTCAATAACGATGATCATTATTAGGTAAGTTACTAGCGCGCTGAGCTCAAAATGAAAAGTATCATGTTTATGTTAAAAAGGCCACTAGCGTGCTGAGCTCAATAACTATCTCGAAATTGATCAACACGTATATCCAAACAATTTACACTTGTAGGCTTTGTTTTCATTGACCATACATGACATAATATAAATAAAACTGAATACATGCAATGGATTAATTTTTAAATGTTCTATCTTCTTCCTAAATTTCATGCTACTTAAAGATCCAGAAAATTAACAACAATAAAAGAAGATCCAGAATAGAGATGTAGCGGTATATAGTATACAAATTGAACATGTACAAACAAAGTTTACTTTAACTTAATCAGTTTTTGGGGGAAAATAAACTCTGAGAAATTGTCACTTTCCATGCTCAAGACAACAGGAAACTCAAGCATCGATGCTTGAGTTTATTTTTTGGAGATGTATTTCTATCGTGGTTAACTAAAAAATGTCTCAAAAGATTATCTGCTTATACAAACGATAAATCACATAATATTTTTTTATAACCACTTTTAGTGAACTGTTTTGCAGTATGTGTAATATATTTAAGGGCAAATATAAAAAAAAAGTACTATACTTGCCACCCTTTCCTCTTCAGGGTAGCGAACAAATTTTTGCTCTGCGGGTAATATACTTTCAAATTCATCCTCTTAGTATTTTCATGACAGTTGGACTTTTGCCCTATCAAGGAATGGAAAGTATGATATTTTTTTAAATAAAAATAATGTACAGCGTACGGAAAACTGTTTTGGCTAGAAACGGAATAAGAATTAAAAGGGTAACGTATTGGTGATAGGGAAACGTGTATTTTGCAGAATTGATGCGACGATAAACCAATAGTTTATGGGTTAAGATGACGAATTGATGCTTGATACCAGTGATACACTTTACAGTAAGAGATTCAAATAAGAATTGAGCTCAAGAATTAGTTAATGGATTGTTTGGCACTATGACTGAGAAGTATTACAGAGAATTACAAAATCAAAACGTTACAAATTGAAATATTGGTATATACAAATGAAATGATGAATGGCTGAAGGCTTTCCCGTAAATTAGGGTTAAATGCATTTGAACCCCACATTAGCACGAGTATTATTTAACTCATGTCCTTTGTAAATGGAAGTGGCTTGAAAATATCTTAATAAGTAAATATAAACTTAAAACAAAACTTTTATCATAGATAACACAATATAAATCATTAAATAAATTATCTTAATACATATTCAAAATTTAACATAATAAAAAACTAGGGCAATAGTAATAAAATATCTATTTCATTTTCTCTTCTTAACAGGGGCAAAATTGTCCACTGTTCATGAAATACCTAAAGAGGATGAATTTGAAAGTATATTACCCGCAGAAGCAAAAATTTTTGTTCGCTACCCTGAAGAGGAAAGGGTGGCAAGTATAATACTTTTTTTTGATATTTGCCCTATATTTAATAATGAAAAGCAACAGTGGCTTATCAATCAATATTTAAACCGTCACGTAAACCCACATGTAAGCTTGGCACTATTGATACATGTTATTTATCCCGTTTAGCATCACATTAGCTATTACGGGTTTGAAAATAGTTATAGATAAGTAGCTGATACATTAAACATTGTATAAGATTCATGTGTCACATTTGGAGAGCTTCGTTAAGGTACTTGTAATCTCTTCAGCTTTAGTTCCATTAACATAAGAAACGAGCGGACTCTCTGGAGGAACAATGTCCTCTTTTAAGTAGCTACCGCTAGTTCTAAGCAATTCTTCAGAACCCTTTTTCACAACTCCTTTGAATATAAGTGTCTTGTGAGTGCCTGCTATTAGTTCTTCATAATCCGTGTCACCAGTTTCCCCAAGGACCACATACATATTCGCAACATTTAATCTCCAACGCACGAAAAAATACCTATGCACCATATTAAATCAAGTCAAAGTCAAATTCCAGTAATTTAACTATATGTCCTGTAAGATTGGGTTGACCCGCCAAAGTTTTTTTGTCCATTTCTCATGATTTATAAGTGATTAATGTTGTTTATTATGATTACAAAACCGCTGTAATTAGTATTCTATAATTCTATATGTTGGAGTAAAAACGATTTTGGAGGTTGTATGCATTGAATAGAATTTAGGTGGACAACTTTTATTCTGTTTGAATCAAGAAACAACCAAAATTGACCCATTCATAAGTAAATGGGTCAAATTGCGACACCTTGACTTTTGAGTTCTTATAATCTGACCAGATATTATATTCGATCATCTATTTGTTGCATAATAAGTAATTGAACAGATACGACCTTAATATAGCTGCTAAGATCAAACTCCAAACAAGTTCTTTAAAGAAATGTAAGGAATATTTGCATGCAAGATGTAGTTAAAGCCTACAATCAATAAAATGGTTTTACCTAAGAGCTTGTGCTCGAGAGGCAAGGAAAGGGATTACTTGCATTCTTGTAGAGTTTCTACAGTACATGAGATGGCACCGTAGACCCCTCATTCTAAATTTTTGTCTCAGATCATCCACTTTCTTAGCCTGCAAATCCAAATCCAATTCCAAAAAACAAATTTAATCTAATAAAAAGAGTTATTCATATGTCAATATACTTAAAAAAAATAAACCTTGTGTTCTTACTTTTTTGACATCTTTTATCGAGTAAGATAAGCAATGAGAGTTGCTCGATTTTACATCTTCTTCAATAACTTTCAAAGGTTTCCCAGGGTTTCCTTCATTATCTTCAGGTGTATTCATCAACTTCCAAATTGTTTTCTTTATACCATCAAAACCCCATCGGTACTCAACATGAGACGCATAATCTGGATCAGGGTAAAGTTCACCACCTTCTTCACAAGTGCCCGGATAATACACTTCACTTCCACTACTACAAACCACAGCATCAAACTCACTCACCTTGATTTTCCCTGATTTCAAAAAATCCATCAATTCTGACAATGGCATAGCTGTTGATATAGCAACACCTGTCCCATTTGCCAATTGTGAGTTTAGCTTAATCGCCTTAAACGTCTCTTGTATCATATTAATCATTGTTTTTTCAGGTGCGCCTTTGCTATCATAGCAATCAACTGCTATAACAATCAACCTTCGTCTCTTCCTTAATATGGGATACTTGTTATTACTATCAGTAGCTTTCTTGTTCATCTCATTGACTTTATCTGATGATTGAGGTTTTTTCATTTTGCTCATGACCCGTTTTACTTGATCTTGAACATCTCCCCCGGTATCTGAAGACTCGTTCATTGAAAAGGATCTATCTCCATCGATAGAGAGGAACAGTGATGCGTCTTGCACATCTCTAAGAGAGTCATTTATGGAATCTTCCTTTGGTATTTCATCTTCTGGGGTATCGGTTTTCCAAGCGGGATGTCTCATGCGACATGATGCAATTCGTGTTAGATATGTGCGACAGTGTTCAGGCCATGAAAAGAGGTGTATGTTTCTCCAACCGTTTTTCTGGCAATCCTGCCATAAGTTCTTTTCTGATACTAGTTTGAGTAGAGCGTTTGCTATTCCTTGTTGATCATGGGGGTCTATGAGTAGCCCATTGTTCAATGCCTGTAATTGCATACATAAGAGAACTAGTTTTTGCGATGCAACTTAATGCAACTTCTGTTTGATCCTTCTTTTAATTAAACAACTGTTTTTAGGCCATAAAATAGCATTAAAGTTTCATAAGTTATGATCAAAGTTAATCTTTCCTTTTTAAGTAAGTGCCAAATCGGCTTTAGAAAAACAAGATTAATTTGGTCAAAGTTATTGTTCAAAGTACTTTGAATTGAACATTTTGAAAGTCTAATGGTTTTACAGAAATGTTTGATATTTTAATATTTTCCCTGAGAAAAAGAGCTGGTTATTTCCTATTATAGAAATTGGAATCAAAGTTGGTTACTTTTTTAATTTTTTAATTTTATTTTTACAAATAGACCGAAACCAGATAAATTACCCTATGAATGTCAACAGGGCCACCATTTTTAGTTGCCACCATAGGAAGTCCATGAGCCGCAGCCTATATAGCATAAAAGACATAAAACAAACTGTAGTATTCAAACAAAAACGAAAGCTAATTGTACAACTTTAAGATTGATGATAAACAAACCTCAATCAATGTAAGCCCAAATGGTTCAACCAAAGCAGGATTTACAAAAACTCCCTATCACAAGAAATATACAGTACAATTTTAGTCCTGTCATACTATTGTAGACAAACAAGTTTAAGAGTATGTTAGTTACACGGTTTACAAGGCATAAACCTTAGTTTTGGCAGCAAGACGATAGATTTCTGGGACATCATTTTGCTTATGATGCTTAGGGAAAGCCACTTGCCCATACAGGTTATATTTGTCCACCAGTTTCAGAACGGTTGTGAGCACACTAGCGTTCCCAGCTGACAGCTCATCTATGTCATCCCTATTCCCCATTATCAGTGTCTGTATTGTAGCACAATTTATTAAAGTCTAAAGTATATATACATAGATATATACATACACATAAACCAGGCTAGCCACTTACAAGGTTAGCAAGCTCTCTTAAAGAGTGACATTCTCCAAAAGCCTTCAAAAGAGTAGTAATGTTTTTCTTTGGATCTGGTCTTGACAAAGCCAATATCATCGGTTTGTGTGGATTTGTCAAAAACCGCATAACCTGCAACGAAAGTTTTAGTTGAGGAACAAATACACCTAAAATATATGAAAGTGACCATATTCATAATTTTATAATTATGCATACTCACTTCTGACCATATTGGTGGCACCGCTTTTGGAGAAGACCCTTCTATGTTGGTTAACGATAGATCCCCATCAGGGTCGTTTGCTTCTTGGATGACCTTGCTGAAATCCATTCCAGGAGGAATAACCTAGAAACACATGCAATGATATCTATAGATTATTTTGTAGAAAAAAAAAGCAAAAGGTGCAAGAAAAAGTAACCAACTTTGTTCTGATTTATGTCTTTTGCAACAAACTTTCTTTAGACAAAAGACATCTAAGTTAGAAAAACCATGATTGAAGGTAACCAGGTTTAAAAAATTATAATTTAAGTTAAATCTATTCCGGTTAATAGTTAAAGTAACGACTTGGCAGGACCTGTTGACATCTTTTGACCTTGTTGCCTTCTTTTACCTTACATCGAAAAGATTGAAATTCTAATGTTTTGTTTCCTAGCGTGAAAGAAGTTGGTTATTTAAAAAAGAAATCAAACCAGTACTTTCAATTATGCAGTTAGCCCAAAAGAAAATCTCTTAAAATGATTGAGCTTATTTGTCAGCATAGAGTAATTGAGCATTACCGCCATCCTAGGCATGTAACGACCATGACAATCAACACCCCGTCTAACACGTGCCCTTAACACTTTCTCAAGCTTAACATCAAAACCGTCATACAAACCCCACTGTTCATCAATTTCTTGCTGGGTGCTCGTGATCACAAGTTCAGCTGCATCTAACGAAAGCTCTTCTGCTTCTATCCTCCGCATAATCCTATAAGTTGAATTGATATCTTCTTTTGACTGCCTAGCTCCCTTAAGAAGTTGCTCGAGCTTGTTTCTACCAAGCGAGTGACCCGTTAAAACCATTGGAACATTAAGTGCGCCTGAAAGAATAGCAGCACTATCACCCGCATCTGCATAATGACCATGAATTACATATGGCCAAACCGGATGCCCCCCACCAATTTGTTCACCCAATACCGTGGACATGTTAAGAACATGAGCAAGTGCTCCATCTACAAATTCTTGAATATGTGGCCAAAGTAATTCTTTTCTAAGATACTTGCCACGAGGGCCGAATGGTATTCTTATAATATATGCTCCACTGCTCTCACCAACCTCATCATCAGGATCATCGGAGCCAGCTGCCAACATCTCAGTGGGCTCTCCATAACTCCAATCTACTTCAGGTGATGACACTTGGCGTGTGAAAAGATCAACTCTGTACACCCCAGGCAATTTAGCAAGAGCTCGAGCGAGTTCTACTACATACTTGGTCTGAAATTCCAAATGAAGGAGAGGACTCCGTTAGGAAAATAATTGATAATCTTATTAGTAGAAGGTTAGGTTGTATGTGTATATACCTGACCACCGGTATCAGAATCGCGACCAAGTTCCATATTTTCTCCACGAACCAAACCATGCAAACTTTTTAACAAAGATAATAAGTTATTTCCATGTTTTCAAATGAAAGCTCTAATTGGGTGTTTGGATTTGAATTTCAGAACTGAGTACCTTGATTATTAGTGCTTTAAGTTATTTTACTTAAGTTTTAAAGCTTGATTAATAGTACGTACTTGTTTCCAAAGAGTAGATAGAATTATTGGTTAGGAGTCACATGAAAACAGGTTATAAAAATGTAATTATCCTATTCACTTGTCTCCATTTTACAAAATGTTGTTTCGAGTTATTTGATATATTAGTTCAAATATATGATTATCTGGTTATTACATCATCAACTAAAAAGAGAAGCTATAAACACTGTCTAATATGTCCAACCCAAATTATATATATAGTTGATCATTTGACTCTTTTATTGTTCGCCATGAGCCCATGACATATTCATTCTCAAAATGCAAATCCAAACACCCTCTAAAACAAATGCAAAGTAAAGAGAAGCAACACCTACCTGATGAGGATGATGTAAAGCTTCTTCTCTTTCTTATCATCTGACCAAACTTCCAAGTTAGATGCAGTATGTTGGTAAGTCCTCTTTGGGCTCTCACCTAAATCCACAATATCTCCTTTCTCACATTCGGACATGTCTTCTGACATGTCATCCCTTACATCGATGCGTCCTTGTTCTCGTTCAAACTTCCGCTTTGCTATCCGTTGGAAATCTTCCCACTCCAACTATCAGAAGTACGTGCAAAAGTTATTGATATTCTAATTATCTAATGAACCTAATAGTTACTGCTTGTCAACTAAGAATTCTACTCATAATCGTTTTATTGTATACGATATAGTAACAACTTTCTAAAGTGCAAAAACGTTAACTTTGTAGAAGAACATCAAGATTAAGAAACAAAAACTAGAAAAGTACAGTGTCGTCTCTAGGTTTTCGCGGAGGCCTTGTGCAAAATTTAATTTATTTACGAAAACGAGGCCTAGTAACCGAAGTTAAATAATATTTTAAAGAGATAAAATGAGAAATAATCATTATAAAACCACTCCCATAGCATTTTCCATTGCAACAACTTAACTCAAACATTTGTAGTCATTTTCTAGAACAAGTATAGATATATATACATATTATATATAAAATTTGAGGCCATGTGTGACTGCACACCTCGCACACCCTCAAATACGGCTATGGAAAAGTACGCAAACAAGTAACAGAAAGGAGATTATATATCACATATTTTCTAACACAGTGAAAGAGGATGAATTTATACTTGATGAGATAGTTCACTTCTTTTAAATAAAAATAACAAGTTTTACTTTCTTTCTTGAATGTGTATGAGTGATCAACAGTAATTTCATTGCAAATAAATCATTAGGATTCATAACATGCATAAAAAACACTTTGAAGGACATTGATTGTTTAACCATCACACTTGCAATTGTTGCAAAACAAGAATTAGAAATTGCCTAGATTCTGTTTGGATATAGAAACTTGAACGATTTGAAACTACAAATATCATGGTTAGAAAATGAATTTCCCTCATTCTTATAATACGGAGTACCACTAAAAACATGTATATATATGTAGTTATGTACTATCGTATCTTCAAATTCATTCATGCAATTCAAACTTCGTATTTGATTCTAACCACATGATGCGTCTCCTATGGCATGAGAAAAAAAAATCAAAAGTTGATTATATGTATCGTCTTATATTAAATTTCACATGTATAAGACTCCTTGTGACGAGAATACTGCGACGAACCTATCATATGTACTATCAATGAAACAAAACTTGGGTGCACAAAATTATATATAAACCTGTTTTTTCTTTCTTGTAAGATGCCATATACGCCAACACATATTTTCAAGTCGTGAACTCCTTTCTCTGGTATTCCTTGTAGCCACCACCTTGATCCATGTTCTATGCAAATCAGTCTCATCGACACCCGTAACAACTTCTTCAACAAAATATTTTGTAGGATTAAAATGTCCTCGTTCTCGCACGTTCACTTTGTTTTCATCTATATTCGACGATTTACTATCCAATATCGCCTCTAAATAACCATTTATCCATTCATTCACCGCCATTTTTTCAAATCATCAAAACAGAAAAAAACATATAAATATTTTTGTTGGTTTTAATATTCATGTTCATATGTATCATTTTCTTTGTGAATTCAATCTTATTAACTCCGTTTTTGATGGAATGTTTTCTGAAAATGAAATGAGTACGGAGTTTTGTTAGGAGATAGACTCGGTAAGAAGAGAGAGAATTATATAGATACAAAGGTGGTGTATGTAAATGCAATTTTGGACAAACCACAAACACTATCCATGTACTACAATTTATATTCTAGCCAGCGAGTGGATTGTAATAAGCCCAAACTTTATAGATTGCTTTATTGAGCAAGCCCATCAAAGAAATATAATAATCTAAAACCCTTGAAAAAACACACAAACACAAAAAATGGGTAAGCAAAAGAAGAAAGTACAGCAGCAACAAGAAGCAGATCTTCTAAGCACCCTTGAAGACTTCACAAGCAAAGAAAACTGGGACAAATTCTTTAGTATAAAAGGCAAAGATGACCCTTTTGAATGGTATGCTCAGTGGCCTCAACTCAGACAGCTTTTACTGACAAATCTTTCAAGTGGGTCATTGTCCGATGTTCAGATTCTTGTACCTGGTTGTGGGAATTCTAGGTTGTCTGAACAGCTATACGATGAAGGGTTTGTTTGTATTACCAATATTGATTTTTCTAAAGTTGTTATTGGTGATATGTTGAAGAGGAATGTTCGCGATAGGCCGTGTATGCGTTGGAGGGTTATGGATATGACTTGTATGCAGGTATAAAAATTTCTTTAATCTATTTTTACAAGAATTTTAGTAATCAATTGTTGTGAAATCATACATGGGTTTGTTGTTTTGTTTGGTAGTTTGGGTTTTCTAGGGATTTTTATGTTGGAGACGTTTTTGGTTAGGAATGTTTTTTTTTTTGGCAATTTTGTGTGTTGTAGACATGTTGTGAGAAGAGAGAATTTGTGACAATGGGCAAATTAATCCAACATAGGACGATGATATTGGATATAAAGATATACTGTAAATATAAACTTGGTTCATAGTCCAAGCACATGTGACTTTTACACTTTGAAATGTTCGGCATTCACAAACTGAACCTTTTAAAGCAATTCTCTGCGAGTGTCTCACGTGCCCAGTGTAGATCTAGCTGCAGACCTGTAATGTATGTTGTTACCGGAGGACACAATGAATGTAGGCGGTAGAGCAAATTACGATGACAGGCATGGATATAGAATCATAATTGCATCAGCTTAGGGAACGCTTTTGTGTATATCTTCTTTGAGAGGGGCTTTATATAGCAGAAATGAAACCCTCAAGTCGTGAACCAAATTACAAGTGTTCGATTTCCGCTTGCTAAAGGGTTTTCTTTAGCCTCTTTCGATAGAGCTATACACAAACAAATTCATCCCATGTTTTCTGCATAGTTGTCAATAGCGAATAGCGATAAATAGCGACGAGCCAACTATATGCTACATAGCGAATAGCGATAAATAGCGACCGCTATTTGTGTTTAGCGATAAAATAGTAGCAAAATAAAGATATGTTTTACCATTCAACACATAAACATTTGTAAACATTCAAAACACCAAAATAGCTAAATTAGTCTATTAGTAATCATCTAAATCATCAAATGTCGGCTCCAACTCATCATCATCATCGTCATCATCATCACCAAGGCCATCCACAGTCGGCTCGAAATGTTTATAAGCCCCAACATCATTTTCTTCAGCATCCAAATCACCCACATCTTCATCTTCATCTACTAAGCATCTTCTTTTAGGCCTTGATCGAGATGTGGAGGCCTTGCCACCCCTTTTACGCCCACTGTTACTCCCACTTTTACTTCCACTCGGCCTCCTACTTGCCCTTGTCTCATAAGCTGCCTCACCCGCCCCGGTAGCCTCCGAAACATGACCCCATCTCAAATCTTCACCCTCAAACACCGGGGCATTTGCTTCATCTTCATCATCATCATCGTCCCCGTCCTCATCCTCATATTCATCCTGAGCCATCATTAACCACTCATTCGGATCTAGTACATGTGCATCATCTAAGACAATCGGGTCAATGGTATCACGCATATCATATCTTCTTCTAAGAGCCCGATTGTACTTGATGTACACAAGATCACTTAACTTTTTCTGCTCCAATCGGCTTCTTTTTTTGGAATGAATATGTTCAAATACACTCCAATTGCGTTCGCACCCGGACGAGCTACAAGTCAAACTAAGCACCTTGACTGCAAACTTTTTTAGTGTTGGTGTTGATGCTCCATATTGCATCCACCACTCCGCTGGTGCAAGTTTATCTCTCATTTTCTTAGCAATTAAGCTTCCAAAAATCCCATTAGCATGTCGATAAACCGGGAGCTCGGTATGAATCTGCATTTGCTCTTCCATGGTCAACGAAAACTTCTTAATGCAAGCATGTAAACCACTAATCACCTCAGCACAATTCTCCACCGCCTCTGAATTCTTATAGTACAAACTCTGATTCAAGTAATACCCCGCTGCGTGGAGAGGTCGATGTAACTGACAATTCCACCTTTGATCAATAATTTTGAATACTTCATTATACTTCTGTTTTTTGTATTTAAAAAAGGCAGCAATAGTCTCTTTTGCCCTATCCATAGCCTCATAAATATATCCCATTGGAGGCCTTTTCTCCCCATCAACCAAACGAAGCACTTCTAACAGCGGTTCACCAACGTTCACAGCAAACTTAACATTATTCCAAAAGCTAGGCAACAATATAGTGTTTGCTGTTTGCCTACCACCTTAACATTATTCCAAAAGCTAGGCAACAATATAGTGTTTGCTGTTTGCCTACCACCTACCTCCTTTGCAAACTTGCTTAGGTTCCAATTATCAGAAGTGAACATCTTTTTTAAGTGTTTCTTATTCGCTTTAAAACTTTCAAGAGTTATAAAAGCTGTAGCAAATCGTGTCTTTGCGGGCCTAACCATTTCTTTTTTCCCGGTGAACTCTCTCATCATGTTAAGTAGCAATGTGCGGTTGTATATGTATGTGTTCACTGCAATAGCCCTTTCAAGAGTTTTCTTTAAATGTGTCAATTTAAAGATATACATCAAATCAATACAATGAGCGGCGCATGGAGTCCAATATATGTGCGGATACTTCGCTTCCACAAGATCACCAGCCTTAACATTGTTGCTTGCACTATCCGTCACAATTTGAATCACATGATCCGGGCCAACTTTCTGGATATAGCGGTCAAACAATTCAAACAGCTTATCACCTGTGTGAGAATAGCTAGAGGCATCAACCGAATCAATGAACATACTCCCTCGAGGAGTGTTCACTAGAAAGTTGACTAACGCCCTTCCTTTCCGATCTCTCCATCCATCAGCCATCAACGAACACCCGTAGATTGACTTTTCTGCTACATTATCTTGCATGAGCTTTTTGGTATGCTCCAACTCTAGCTTCAACATAGGCACCCGAACCTCATGATAAGTAGGAGGTTTTATACCAGGACCATGTCGAGCAACCGCTTCAAGTGCTGGCCCAAAACTATCATACTTCACTGCATTAAACGATACACCCGCATCATACATCCATCGACAAAACTTTTGCACATATTCCAATCTCAGCTTCTTTTGGACTTGGGCATGTTCTTTACTTCCAACTAAGTGCTCGCTTTTTTTCCCCGACGTGGTCGATGGCTTGAACATCGCATCTAACGGGCCTTTCGGTTTTTTATTAGCCATTGAAGATGAGGTTGACATGGGCCTCTTTCCCTTTGATTGAGTAATTTCTTCTTCATCTTCTTCTAAATCAATTACATCATCATCAAAATGTGGTCTTCTGTTCAGCAATTCTTTTGCTTGCTTTTTCTTTTCAAACTCTTCTTTGAATAAAGCCTTCACTTGGGGGGAACTTTTGTACATTTCGCAACATCCATGAATCACCAGCAAGATGATGTTTTTGTCTTGTAATCCCCCCTGTGGAAACAAATGAACAGAAATTGCACTTCACATGATTTTTAGTCCCCTCTATCAAACTTGCATAGGACCACCCTATGTCTTCTTTTCTACCTATTCTGTTCACAAACACAAAAATAATTACACAATGCAAAGTTGGAATTAGATTATTCAAAGTTGGAATTGGAATATTAGAAGATGGAGAAGTAATTACCTGAGAGTTTGCCGAAGGTGACGGCGGCGGCGGCTGCGGCGGCGTGCCGGAGGTGATGAAGATTGAAGATGTGATGGACTTATGGTAGAATAGGGCTGATAGAAGTGATAAAATAAACCCTAATTTGCTTTTATACTTAATAGAAAGAATAAAAAAAAAAAAAAAAAAAAAATCAATTTTGTCGCTATTCTGTCGCTAAATGGTAATAGCGACACATGGCCGCTTCGCTACGTAGCGCGCTATAGCGACCGCTATCGTCGCTATTGACAACTATGGTTTTCTGGCTCTATATTTATTCTTGGGCAAATGATAAAAAAAAGTATTATACTTGACACCATTTGCTTTTGTGGGTAGCGAACAAAATTTTTTGCTTTTGTGGGTACTATACTTTCAAATTCATCCTCTTTAGGGTATTTTGCGAAATTTTCGGACATTTTTGCCCCTCTTAGCTAATAGAATTTTTTTTCCGGAAGGGTAAAAATATCACATAGTACCCTAAAGAGGATGAATTTGAAAGTATAGTACCCACAAAAGCAAAAAAATTTGTTCGCTACCCACAAGAGCAAATGATGACAAGTATGATACTTTTTTTTTTATCATTTGCCCTTTATCTTCTATCTCATACTGCTATGTCGACTTCATTGTGTTGTCTTCTTGCGTTGATGACATACAACGTTGATCTGCGTCTAATCCTGCGGTGGTTAAGTACTCGTAAAAACCCTTGTGGACATTGATTTATCATAATTAACTCATTTCCATTTGAAGTTTTTTAGTGGGTTCATATCGTGGTTCTTGGAACAACGAAACATGTTTTGGGTTTTACTTTATGTTTAAAATTATTGTTTTCAATTTATAGTTTAGCCGTTGGCCCAATTCACTCATCATAGTATCTTGTTAACGATCTTAAACAAAACAAATACAGAACAGTTAAGTCATCTACAGGAGATTATTTTCTTCTATTTACGGATCTTGACAGTTCTGTCTTTTGTACCATTCCATCGAATGCAATAGTGGTTTATTGTTTCCTAGGCATGTTGTTCTTCAGCATTTTTCTCTGACCTCTGTATATGTACAAGTTTTTTTTTTTTTTTTTCCCTCTTCGTTCTATCTTCTAGCTTGCCTCGTAAGTTTTGGACATGAGGAATTATCATGGTGCAGGAGTAGTCCATATTAAATAATAATGTAGTATTTGCATCTCAAATGTATGAAGTCAAATATATTGAGAACTTCTTTGGTCAATAATGTTCCAGGATAGGCTACATTGGAATTTGCTACTCGTGAAACTAGTTGGCCATGACATCATTAAAAATGTATCCATGACGTCCATATTTAAGTTGAAGGAATGCTATGCCCAATATCCAACAACAAATCCACTTTTCAACGTGATCTGTCTTTTCAACCAATGGTTTTTTTAACCGTCTCTTCTCTGATTGTGGTTGCTCTTCAGTTTGCAGATAAGTCATTTGACGCTGTTCTTGATAAAGGAGGTTTAGATGCTTTAATGGAGCCTGAGCTTGGTCCTACGTTAGGGAACCAATACGTATCAGAGGTCTGTAAAAGTCAATTTTGAGTATATTTTGTAGATAATAAATTCTCTTTGTAGTGCGTTTTCCTAAAACAACAGATTCAGTTAACTGATTATGTTCAAAAAAATGATGGGTGCTGTGTATTGCCAGGTAAAAAGAGTTCTAAAAGAAGGGGGTAAATTTATTTGTCTGACCCTCGGAGAATCTCATGTTTTAGGTATTCTTTCACGTAGATTTCTTTTTGGAGTTCAATAATATGTTTAACGAACATTGGTTTTGCTAAAAGCACATTATTTTTCATGTCTTCTAAGGCACACTTTTCCCTAAATTTCGGTATGGATGGAAGATCACTATTCATGTATTGCCTCAAAAACCATCTAAAAGGCCAAGTTTAAGAACTTTCATGGTGGTTGCTGAGAAAACAAATCCCACTATATTGCCGACAATACTTACGTCTTTTAATCAAGATACAGTAGGCAGCGGTGATCAGGTACGTGGATTTATACTTCGCTTTCTATGGGACATATGAGTATATTTTGTTACAGTCATGACAGTATGTAAACTTGCCCATTTATCTACAGGCTCGTGGAATATTTGGAGCACTTGAAACTGAGAACAACTTTCGAACAAAGTGCTCTAATGGTAATGACATAGTTTACTCACTTGAAGACCTTAAAATAGGAGTCAAAGGGGATCTATCAGAACTTAGCCCAGGACGTCGGGTAGAAGTCACTTTAGGTGAACCTGGACAGTCCCGCTTCTGCTACAAATCTGTACTTCTTGATGCTCAGCAAACAGATGCTGAGTTCATATATAATTGTGGCGTTTTTCTTGTACCCAAGGTTAGTCATCCATTTAACTTGTTTACACTTATTAAACTTCTTATTGCATTTAATAGCAGTTCGGGGTTCTGCAATCCCAAAAATGTCAGCAATCAGTTCTGTATTATTTATTATAAAATTGTGTAACTATATTATAGATTTCAGACTCGGAGTCATGAATGGCTCTTCTCTTCAGAAGAAGGACAATGGATGGTTGTCGAGAGTTCAAAGTCAGCTCGGCTTATAATGGTAACTATTTTGCAAATTGCAACCACACAACTTCACTAAAATAATTTCAATCAACTTAAATGCACAAAAATAAGCCACTTTCCGTTCATTAGGTTTTCTTAGATTCCAGCCATACTGGTACCAGTAGTGAAGATTTACAGGTGAGTTTTTGTTATGTCATTATTGGTTCAGGCACATTGTCACATGTTTATCCATGATTATTAACTGAAAGATTCGTGTTTCTTTGTTCTTATTTTCTTTTTCAGAAGGATCTTTCTCCTCTTGTTAAGCAACTAGCACCTGCTAAAATTATGGATGGAGCTCAAATTCCGTACGTTGTTTTAATAACATCCTTAGTTTTCACGTTTTATTTAAAATAATAGTCTTTTCTCTACTAATATGTTTGTTGGGATAAAATTTTGCATAGATTCATGGCAGCGAGTGATGGGATCAAGGAGAGGAAAGTTGTTCATCAGGTTTTGGAACATTTTTAAATAGTCATTTACAGAATGTTATGTCGCTTTAAGATGATGTAATTCTTTTTTGTAATTTGAGTCAAGTTTATTGGTTTTGTTTGATAGGTCGCATCTGAGCTGACTGGTCAAATAGTTGTTGATGATGTGGTATATGAAAACGTTGATGGTGAACTTGGTCAACTATTTCCTTCCAAGGATCTAGTGTTTCGCCGGTTAACTTTTGAAAGATCAGAATGGTTGATACAGTCTGAAGGTTTGCTAACAAGTGAAGGATCTCAAAAAACTGTTGTTGAAAAAGGAAATAATAAGCCAAAGAAAAAAGGGAGCCAGAAAAGTAACGGTTCTAATGTCCCAGTAGTAGATTCAAGCAGTGGCCTGAGTGTTGATCATGGGTACTTGGCAAGTTCTTATCATTCTGGGATTGTATCTGGGTTTATGCTGATCTCTTCATACCTGGAAAGAGTGGCATCATCTGGAGGAACAGTAAGTATACTTATGTTTACGTTTTCTCAGTTGAAGTTTTTCTTTTGCGTTCCTAATCATTCACATTCTTACAGTTGCAACGGTGGGCGAATTAGGCCCCAGGTCAAAATGGGTTCGGGTTGAAATGTGCCTTTTTTTATGGGTGGAAACAGTCTGGGTACCGGGCAAGAGTAGACTACATACAATTTTTTTAATACTTTTTACTGTTAATTTATTTAATGAATTAATTCTGATTACATAAAAAATATTTGTTATAAAAATAATCTAGTTATTTGAATAAATAATCTTATGAGATTTTATATTTGTAGTGCATTAAAAATAGATACCTTTAGGAAATATGTCCAAGACTAGGAAACTGCAATCTTGTATTACACTGGTTATAAGATTACTGTTGATGACTGTCATTTCTAATTTACAAAGCTAAAACGATTTTTTTTTTTTTTTTTTTTTTTTATTATTATTATTATTTTTTTAAATTTCTAGGTTAGCACAGTTGTAATTGGTCTTGGTGCTGGGCTACTTCCAATGTTTCTCCATGGATCCATTCCGTTTCTACAAGTTGAGGTAATTTGATGCTTTATGCTATATTAGTTGTCCCAAAATGGGCCTGGACTCTGGAGTCTGGACATAACTATTTGCAATACTTGACTCACTTTACTGCTTCTGATATTTTTCAGGCTGCAGAGTTGGACCCAGATGTAGTCGATCTTGCTAGAGGCTATTTTGGTTTTAAAGAAGATAATCGCCTAAAGGTAATTAACCAATTGCTGTATCCGATTTACTCAACTCTTCTACATCGGAAATATTCTCTTAGTCGTAATTCGATGTATTAGATCAAAATCATCTTTCATTGTTTTTTTTTAACATATCAGGTACATGTCACTGATGGGATCAAGTTTGTGGGAGATGCTTCCACAAAAGTGGACATACTCATAGTGGACGTGGACTCCCCAGATTCAAGGTTAATATTGCTCTTAATGCTAAATGCTACATTTATGAAAGTTTTTTGGGTCATAATCACGTTTTAAAGTTTGATCTTTCACCTACATTGGTACAGCTCTGGAATGACATGTCCTGCTGCAGACTTTGTTGAAGAGTCATTTCTCAAAACGGTGAAAACATCTTTATCTGAGGAAGGTCTTTTTGTTATCAATCTGGTATCCCGGTCGCTTGCCATCAAGGAAATGGTTATATCAAGAATGAAAGTGGTAAGAACATTGTGCCTGTTTAAGACTATTCAACGATAGTCCGTTTTAAAGACATTGTCTACTTGATCTTACTTCATGTTAATTAGAAAACAAATAATAAACTGATTAGTGCAAGATAGGACTTCTTTTTAAAGGACCTCTTCAATTAGGCCAATGTTCTCTTTATAAAATGTCCAACAGTCACACATCAATGACTAAAATCCACTTCTTCACTTGAGCTGTTATAAAGGTGGCAAAATGGAAGGGTTGGGTAAGGGTCAAAATGGGTATGATCAACCCACAAACATGTCCTAACTAAGTATAGTTAATATGCTAGAAGATGGGCCGAAAACTATATTATCACTAATAATATATTATCACTTTAGGCAACTTTCAAACTATTTGAATTAGACCCACTTGACCTGATTTGCTTTTAGATAAATTTTTGTTGACCCATTTTGGGCAAATCATAACCAAATTTGACCCATCATAAGTAGATTAAATGTGTCGAAATTATAATTTCTGGTTCATATGTAGTCAAATTCCTTTGATTTTGTTTTTAAAACCTATTTAACCATGTACAAGTTTCTAAACGTTGGATCTATTAAATTCAGGTTTTTAGCAAACTTTTCTCCCTTAAGCTTGAAGAGGATGTTAATGAAGTTATATTTGCCCTTAATTCCGAGGGCTGCACAGATTTTACTTCACCGGAGGTCTATAGTCAACTTCAGAAACTATTATTAAATGCCAAACACCCTGAGATGAGCCGAAGCATAATTGATTCAGCAAAGAAGATTAAACCTCTATAGATGGTTGATACACAGCAACTCTGTTTATGTGATATTGTTAGCTATAGCAATTGATTGTGCAATATTATTAAAGTTCTTAACTATCTGTCGTTGTCTCCTTAACTATACACAGCCCTTTTCTATTCCTTCATTTTGTTCAAGACAGCATTTCTTGTATTCTGAACCGACACCTATAAATGTGGCAAGGCTTTACTGCCAAAATAGTCGGATTCGGTAAGGGTGAAAACGAGTCTGGAATGAATACGAGTCAAGTTGACTGTAATTTATCAATTTTGAGTGTGTGGATATAATTACTTATAATTCCCTTTTATTATTTGATTCAAGAGACATGGTTAATGTTACTTGAAACAAGGATATGTTTCTATTGTCGGTTACAAAATGTTATTGAAATAAGTACAACCCAATTCTCATATAAATAGAAAATAAATATAAATATGCAAACATAAAACCTAATAAACGTATAACAGGAATTTTCTAGACAAAAATGGCATTACACTCGGGGGTAACAAAATAACCGAAAAACCCAAAACATCGAAACTAGCCAAAAATAGAAGAAAAGAAACCCGAACCGAAACTTAAACCGATGGTTTGGTTTTTATTCTTTAGAAAACTGAGTTTCTTTTTCCGTTTTCGCGTTTTCTTTCAAAATATAGAACTGTACAAAACCAAACGAAAACGTAAGGAGATAATGAAATCACTTGCATTTGGCTTGAGGCTTAGAGGCTTGAGGGAGGGTCTAAAATAATCTGGTCTTGCCAATTTTGGTTGTGCTTGACGTGTATATGTGTTTTCTTGACACTATGTCAATGTGTATTCGATATTGGTCATACTATATGTATTTGAAGTGCGTTTATTTGGTTCATCTATATGTGTGTGCATGTTGATAATATACTATGCTTAACACTAACAAAACTTAATGAAAACTAGACGAGTACCTGCGTCTAGCGGAAACGGTGCATAGTCTTCGACAAATTCCGATTACATCAATATTTTGCGTGTTCTTTTATCCTTGTTCGAGGCTTAGAGATAACAGTTTTGTGTAGCAAATTTCAGATAGATCGGTATTTTTGCGTGTTCTTTTCATTGTAAGGCTCAAATAACAATTGTGGTAAAGTAAAGCTCGTGCCTAGTAGCAACGACGTATACACTCTATTACACGTGACGTAATTTGTAATACCCTAACCCGACAAGGGTCAAAATGTCACATTATGGTGTCAATAAGAACATAATAAACGCAAGTGGAAGTCTTAAATAAATAAAATACAAGTCATGATACAATTTTTTTTTTAGAAAGGCAACATATTATAAAGAACCCAAAAGAAAAAACCGAGATACATTACAAGGCATCCCCCCTCAATTAAATAAGCTAATTAAAAGAGGAAATGACCCGAAAGGAAACAAAAAAACTAAACATGCAATCCAAATGACTACAAAAAACTAAAACCTCAACTGTCACTAAGAAAAATACCAAAGAAGGGGATTGGTACAATCGAAACGTGAGAACTACAACTTCAAGAGAATGATAATTCCCATAGCAGTAGCAGCCACCAATGAAGAGATGTAGCCAAAACCAAACTTTCATAATATACTATCAAACTTATGTAAGTGGCCCACTGGTTGTGAAGGAACTGAAGCAAAAGCAGCTGCAACAATCCCCTGATGTAAATATTAAGACCACCTGATGTATCATATGAAACGACAGCCAAAAACAAAAAGGACCGAGGACAGGTCGAACATACCCAATAACCCTCCCTAAAGCCTTTTAGACCTTTCACTGCAGCCCCACATATAACAAGAAGAACGTATAGAACACACTTAAATGCAAGCATGATAGATATCACTTGCAGCAAAAAATACCACTTGCAGACCTGAACTCAATAACAGAACAGAAGCTTGGAAACATCCCAGACTTCTAAGAATACAAAACTGCTCAAATTCTTAAACGAAAAGAAATAATCAAAACATAAGCCGCAAACTAATTCCAGATGACAAGGAAAACTAAGGTTGGGTTGGTCCACTAAAAGCTCCTACTCTCATCAATCAATCCCAGCATCCCGCTTAATACCTGTCGCAGAGAAAAGAAAATGCGGCTGAGCTAACGCTCAGTGAACAAATATAAATAATGAAAAGAAATAAGTAAAAAATGAATAAGCGAAACGAATCCAACGAAAACCTGCTGAACAAGATATTAAATGAAATAAGGACTGAATATGGTATTAAGGAATAATCACAGGGTTATGAAGAAAAAATAACGGAACTGTTAAGGAATTTCTCAAGTGCCTAAACATGATACACGAATAGACCAAAACAATCAAAACAAACATTTCACATCATAGCATATCATATTATCGCATAATAAATCATAGCAAATGGAGTGATCAACTCCCAGAAGTGCGCGCGCGCGCACACACACACACACACACACACATATATATATATATCCAATCTGAATTGAGTACCTAAGATGTATCCATACGCTCCCCTGCAAAACAAAGTTGTACATAACCATACCTGTACTTTGACAAGTATACTTATGTACGGAAAGTGGCCAAGTGCACAGTAAAACAAATGGGAACGCTGTGGACAAAAACACACCTCCACAGATAGCGTCATGCCATTGGTGCATCAATGATATTGCCATAGTACCTCCATGGCTAGTTAGTACCTTGGGCAATGGATTAGGTCAAACAATATAAATAAACATAGGGTAACGATCAAGGGGTGTTCATCAAAGATAATATATAAAGAGAATAAAAATTGATAAGCATCAAATGGCATAATCAAACGAATATCGTATCAAATGAATCATATTAAATGAAATCACAAACGAATATCATAACAAATGAAACAAAATCAAATATAAAAAAAAGTCATGAGAAAGAAACACCCTTACTGAGAAAGGGTAGAATATATGTACCTTAACGAAATGGAAGCAAACAAATGAATGATCACAAAGGAATATGAGTTACTCCTTCTTCAATGGTCTTCCTGAATTAATAGTCATTTATCACTTAGGAGTCCATAATGTTTAAGGACGTAATGATTATTTGTGCGTATTGTCATTTGTTAGCCCATCATATTATATTAACAAGATTAGGGTCTTAATAATATATAGTCAAAACAAGATTTAAATGCGTTTCGAATAATAATAGGTCGAATTAGAAATGGGGATAAATCAAATTAGAGACAAGGAAAAATCGTGACTACTCTCGAAATAAATAATAGTGAGACTCAACATAACCTAAGATTAAAGGAAGACATATGCGAAACAAACAATGTTTAACGAAGCTAGAGCGATCACTACTTCATGCATACACTCACATGTACAAACACAACCAACAACTTTTATACTCGACCCATGCACACAAGACCCCATACGGACCATTTCAAAATCAAACTTTCAATTACACACTCGACCCATGATTCAACTTGGTTCACAAAGTGGTGGTTCTTATGGATACCGTGAGACCGGTGTACTCTTATGAGGAATGTAGTTTGTTCTAAAAGACTAGAATGACAAGAAAAACTGAAGACCCTAAGGCAATAGGGATGAGCTTTTAAGGCGATTGATGAGAAAGTAAGGGCAGCACCAGGCGTTGTGTCGGGTATCTTTCTAAAAAATAAAATTCTTGTGTCCAACATTTGGTGCCAAAGAGTTGTTTGGTGACTTTTCATACTATCAAGTGAATTGCACCTCAACAAAATTAAGTAGGGTGCTAATTGTAAAGTTTTAGATGAAGAATAATTTGTTACTAAAGAAATCGTTGATGATATCCCCATTAGTATTGAAGGAAGGAAAATATGGTGAAGTATGTTCTGGTTCAGTTAGATGGATTCGTGGTGGTAAACTTGCATGAAATTTGTTGATCATAAATTTAGACAAAATCATATGTGATAGGAAAGATTATTGCAGTTGTATTTCCGAATGAAGGGATGATCACTGTCTATGAAGGTCGAAGAAATATCGATATAGGGGTAATACATGAAGGTTTCACAAGGTGTGAAGAAGGTTGTTACAGAACAATTGAAGGAAATAAGAAAGAAATATCCAACTCGTGGCTCAAAGTTGACAGTCGTAGTCTTGAAGTAGAATTATGAAGGAAATGTTTGTATGGTGCACAATGTCTTATCTGTACAGATCACAACAGTCTGATGTACATGTTTTGTAAGAAGATATTCATAATGAGTCTAGTGATGTGGACAAGGTTAGTAAAGAGTTACGATGGTGGTGTTCTTATCATGTAGGAAAAATTTGTTGATATCATCATTCGAAAGGTAAGAGTAGAATCCAATAGAGTTCGATCAATGAGTATAAAGATCATCAATAGTCTCACAACGAATATAAGGCTTTTGAGGGAAAATCCTTTGGTGTGAAAACATCAGGGAAGAATGTGTCGTCAAGTATGCATGAATAGTTGGAGACAATGGTCCATGGATCAAAAGATCTAAAGACAGAGTGTAATGCCAATGATTTAAACTTTTGCCGATTATTATGAGATAAGGCTCATAAGTCCAAGTGCTCAATTCGTCTAGGCAGAATCAGGATGTATGATGACTCGAAATTGTTGCCAAGTAAATACTACGTCGAGAGATGCTTGTCTTGCTACAAGTGAACGCCAAAAGGTCTTATGGTCCGATGCAACTTCTTGATATCCAATGTAAGAGTGAAGTCATGTCCCAATGTGACTAAGTTATCTAGGACTTCGAAAAGACACGTTGTCTTTTGAGTAAAATTGTATATTGATTCTTTAACTCAACGCATTTCCAACCTATGCGAGAATCTTATCATGCAGATTGAGTGGGAAGGTTGTACTTCGAAGAAATAGTGTCAAGGTATGGCATATCGCTATTGACAGTCTCGGGCAGAGTGTTCGATTTACTTCTAAGTTTAAATAATGTGTAGGTATAGTGCGTGTTCCTTCTTGAAGGCATTGTTTTAAAATTAGTTAACAACATTTATATGAGTAATAACTTTTACCATAAATGCATTTTGGAGCAACATCGTTTGAAATTTCAACAACTATAGTCATATGAAAAGATGACTACCAAAAAGTTTGTATATTGATAAACGACTTTTCGTATATGGTTTGGGTATTGACCCTCAAGGTAATTGATGCTTGAACAAACATTTAAAACAATTTATAAATAAAATCCAACCGTTGAGAATCACAAATTTATCATACCTCGTATGGTTTGCAAGAAATCATTTCATTTGTGCAAAAATTACAAATAGACTTTGACTTATCCGAATTGGTACCATCTCTGGAACACGAACACTAGAGAGGACATTGTTATCTCGGTCAACACAACAACTTAATCGTAAAGTCATCACCTTCTTAAGAATCCCATTGTCTTACTTGTAATTTCCAAAGTCATAATTGTATGTCAAAACCACTAATGTAACCACACTGGTTGGTGGGTTGTTCTTAGGGTGACTCATGGGTTTAGATTGCGGTGTATTCAAACTTGCTAACAAAAGGAGAGGTGTAGGGAGACATGGCATACAAGTTGTCAATTACAGTGAAAAGTTGAGAGATGTGGATTGGTTGGAGCTTGGAAGAAATATGATATGTGGTTGAAGTAACACAACCTCCTTTTGTTTAATAAGTGACGTTATTAATAGAAGAAATATTACCTGAATTAGCAAAGCAGACAATTGCCTGCTTTGCTTTGTAAAAAAAAATTAAAAATTTACAATTAAGCCACTTCATTATATCATACGTACATTCATTATATCATACGTACAGGTTTCTCTTTTCTTTTGCAAAAGAAAGAAGTAAAATTTCCCCCATTAAAAAAACATCCCATAAGACAAATTAGGATTTCATGTTGACGTTAAAGATATCAATGCATTTGTTATATAGATTTGTTTTTTATTCTTCAAAAAGCATAAAATTCGGGAATTTTGATTTATATAGATTTCATCAAATCATTTGATGTACTGTTTTGGTTTTTGTGAGTAAAGATAAGCTTCGCACACGTAAAACCAATATATATAAGTTCCACTATTTGTTGGTTGGGAAGAAATCTAGTGAGAACAAAATTTGAAATGAGAAAAATGAGAAGAAATTTGAGCCACACATTTTAAATAAGGTGAAGAAATTTAAAAGGAGATGCATCTATATTTGTAGGTGCATCTGAAATACGCGTTTGTGGTTTCTTCTTACCCTTCTTATTTTAATTTTATTTCTCATTTGATCCTTGTTGGTAAGCATGATGATTGTACAATAGATCAACTATACATATTTTCGTTATTGAAAAAATGAACTAAATATTGTAAATGTTTTTTTGTTAGGTATTTCTAATGTTTTAATAAGAATAATTATGAAAATTCTTTTTATAAATGTAATTTTTTTTTTCTATCCGCCCCGCGAAGCGCGGTCACCCGCTACTTATTCTGCAAGATACGAGTTTACTAAACGACGTTGTGTATAAATTTGTAGAGCACCCAAACTGGCCGAAAATGAAAGAAGATAAATGTACTAGCCAATTATTCCATTTAGAAACAAGCAAAGGTTTAGCCTGCTCGACTACAGTTCAGGTTGATGGTGTCAATTGTAACAAAATATACAAGTGTAATTACCGAAGAGTATCAAAACTATCAATGATGCATATAAGTTACGTTTGTCGAATTGTCCCAACCATTTTTCAACGGCCACAGCTAATAATCATATTACCACTTATAGTATTATAGATTCGCAAATACTTTTAATCCTGAAATCATTTTCTGCTCCATGGAAAGCAGCCACAACCCTGAGACATCCAAGGAACAAACCATTAAGAAAACCATGAACATATCATCTGAATGATATTTTCGAAGACATGTAAAACACAAAACTTTCAAATTTTGTCGGTTTTTGTAGTAGTTCAGATAGAAATATTTGCTAGATGTTGGAAATCAATTAGACTAAAATTACTGCAAGATCATATTGTGTGTGTTACCTTTGAACTTTCATTGCGTTGACCATAAAAGTCAGCATTCTCGGTTGTTACCATTGGTGATTTTCCTCCTCCTCCTGCATGCTTATCTTCCCGTACTTTGTTAAATACTTGAGTGTAACGCTCACCTGATGTAGGATCATTATCATCCCAGTCGCCAAATTTCGGAATTACAGGACCATCATCAGGCTGCCAAAAAGTATAATGCATTTAGCATCTATCTTAATCTTACAGACAACTTCATATATAAGTTCTGTCATAAATTATGGCAATGGGATTGTGCCATCCTCTGATAGTGAAAATTCCACATCTTATATTATATTTTCCTTATGCAGAATACCAATGGTAACAGCTTATAGTATAACTTAAGCAGAAAGTATTTATTAAACAACTTACAGTTTCATCACCACGAGTAACTTGTCTCAACCGCGACCGTCCAGGAGTTGAAGAAGCTGCACCATAGCTACCTTCCGATGAAAGACTAACCTTGTTCCCAAAACTGTGATTTGAACCTACACTCTGCCTTGAGACCCTTTTGGGATTTGTAGATGACTCAGTTGAATATCTCAAGTCAACTTCTTCTTGGCTGATACGACTCTTCTGATTCGTTCTTGATGAATCTTGATCCTTTAGTATCTCTGATTGAGACTTCGTAAATTCACGATTCTTGACTTCGGATTCCTCTTGATTCTTAAATGAAGATCCGTTGTTGGAAGAAGGATCAAGAATTTGTGGTGTTGTCTCTCCATTTCGAACTTTCTTTTGCTCTCTCAAAGTAGGCAGTGTATGGAACATCTTCTTGGTCCTCCCAGTTGCCGAACTTTGGTACTTGTGAGAGTTGCTAAAGCAAGAGAAATAGATGTAAAATCATACCATAAATCAGAACTGCGGTTTAGACGGTTAAAATTTGCCTAATCAAATAAATGATGTAATTGATATAACATGAAAGCATAAGCATATAGCCAGCAATATACAAATTAAACAGTTTTAACAAGCAATCAAATGAAGCGTAAATACATTTCCTGATTAACAACATCAACAAGCTAGTCTAAAAAGCCGAGTTAATCCGCACAAACATAACGAAAAAACTCACGATTAAAAATAGGAACTTCCTATACAGTATTAAACATTACTTACATAACTCTAAATCCTAAATATTGCTACATACATGTAATAAACAATAAAATCATTAAATATAATATGCAAAGAGAAATGCTAGTATATATTATGAGAAGCAAACCCTGAATTATTCAACAACAAAAAGAGCATGAACTTACTGCCATGATTATTGATTCCTGTAGCTAAGATGTGCTAACAACTGAACTTGAGTTTTGTGTTCATAAATGCTAACTACGAAAAAAGAGGTGATGAGAGAGATAATGTGACCGGTTGACCTGTGGCATAGGTCATGAATTTGTTGTTTTGAAGGTTTAGCGAGAAAGACTTTACCGTTGACGAAACCGTAGACGACGTTTTTGACGATGCTTTTGTCAAACATGCTGTCAAAATCAGCTACTGGTCACCAACATTTTGACATAACTTCACCTTTGGTTCTTACTTTAGCATTGACAATGTCTGCTTAGACTGTTACTTTAAAAAAAAAAAGAAAAAAAGTATCTAGTTAAATAATAAAATTCACACACTGTAAATTGTCATTAAAACCTTTTTTTTTAAATAGTTATGAATAATGAATTGATAAAAACGGTTCCATCTAAATTACATAAAATGTAAAAACGGTCAAAGGAGAATATTGAAAAGTTGAAATTAGTCAATGGAGAGAGAAATACTTAATGTAATTAATACTCTTATTAAAACACCCCATTACTTAAAAGTGGAATGAAGCATATTTGGACGAAAAAGAGCGAAAGCATAATGAAAATGGAAAAGTCATTATCAGAGGCACTCCAGCACACCTGAAGGCGTCCCAACCAAACGACGAAGCCGTCCTTCTATAGAAGACTTGATAAAAAATGCACGCGACGGCTCAGCGGAAATTCTGGTCCTAAAGCTTGATGACGTCACGCCTAAACTCTGGAAGGCGTCACTCATAAATTTTACACCAGACGCCCAAGAACCAAGATTCAGACGACGTCCCTATTGAAGACTGACGGAGTCACACATCTCAACTGACGCCGTCCCAACAATGACTTGGCCCAAACGAAACCCTAATGACGGCGACCTGACGGCGTCACTAGCAAAAGGTGACGTCGTCACGATTGTAAATCTATATATAGAATTCAATTTTTCTGTATTTTGAGAGGTAAAACTTTGGAGAGTAAACCCTAATACAGTTGTAGTCCGACTTGGACAGTAGTCTAGGGTCCCATACCCTATTTTACATCACAAGATAAGTTTTTTTATCTAATTTATCATTATGTCTACCTCATGTTCAATTGTATGTGTGTATGCTTTCTTGTTTAACACGAGTAGCTAAATTATTCTTGTGTTTGCTTAGATCTATGAAACCTAGTTATTAATTGTTGTTAGTTTGTCTCTTGTCTTAATTGGTAGACGCTAGATTAAGGAAAACTGGCTTCTTCTTTCATTGTTGCGAGCTTGAACGTCCTAAATAACATAAAAATCATTTGAGTGCACATTAGGCCATTCGTTTTGTTTATTGCGTGAATTGTAGCTTTAGGATAGTAGAGTATTCGGGGGAGATTCCATTGCACTTGCCGATCCCGGGTATTCTAGAGGAGAGTTGCAATTCATAGAACTAGGGAATTAGGCACCACCCTACGACTAAACGGAATACGACGCACCAATTAAGATAAAGGAAGTGACAATTCAACCGACCAATAAGAGATTACTAGGGAGTAATAACATCTAAGTAAACACATCTTTAATCATCATACGAGCACAACTACAATTAGCATAATCTATCCGTAGTTAATTAGATAATTAGTAAAAGAAGTAGAAATCGGTAGAAGTACCACCCCCCAATATTATACCCCGAGATATTTACCTTTGCTTTCTAAAAAACATAAAAAAGACTAAAACGAATCTTCCTCAACCCCACCTTCTCGTCATATATCTCTTTCTAGCATTCCTATTCCCCTAGAGAATGAAATCAATCCCCTGGGCTTATCACATACTACACTACAACGATTAGGTTCACTGCCTAGAGGGTTGGAAAACTTGCTCGTAGAAAAGGAGGTTTTCTCGACCCCGAACAGGCGCCGACCTCGATGACCGGTGTTGACCACAATAGGAACTGCTCGGTTAGTCTTGGGTGGGTTTCGTCTTGGAGAAATTGATCTAAATCACAACATAAAAGTTCCATAAGTTTCAACCAACATACATCATTATTTGAGGAACGATTACTAGAGAGTCGAATAACGCACGAATACCAATCACGATAATAAGGATACTATCACATTCACATTAATATAACGTAAGTTCTAAACAAAAAATCATAGGATTCACTTCTATTAACCATAACCGTCGATACATAGTTTTTGAAGTACAATAGCATGAAGAGATGGGAAATCGTCATAGACGATTCTAGTAACAAAGATAACTAAGATAAACCAGCATCCCTAACTGAGGACTCCTCAGTTTCGAGATGGTAAAACACCATAAGCCTATATTCATCTAGCCACGATCTGTACAGGTGCCTCTCGTTGATCTCCTTAGGCTCTCAATCTCTCTCCACACTGAAGAAATCTCAACACGCTGGGCGTTAGAGCGCTCGGTCCGCCTCTCAAGCTGTCATGAAACCTCTCTGAAGGTCTCCCATCTGCTCATAAAGGTCTGTCATGCCCTCTCTCAATGACATGGTCCTACTAACCAACGTCCCCATGTCTCCCCTCATCTCCTCAAGACTCGTCGTCGATATGCCAACTAATCGATTAGTCAATTGGCTAAGCCTAACCCCTTGAGTAATAAGTTGCTCCCAGATCAGACCTGTCTCTCCATACTTAGCTGGCTCTGAGGCTACCTCTGATGGCAAGTCTGAGGCTAGTGGGCTACACGGCTCGGGTGAGTGGGGAGGTAAGGCTAACTCAAACGGCTGCCCTGGTGAATCAGGCTCAAGCAAGTGTAAGGGAGAGCCTGGCCCAGGTGAATGCACCGAATGTGCAGGACTCTGAAATGGTGAGACGGCCTCATCTGGAATGTCCTCCTCCTCCTCCTCTGGAGGGTCAGCATTCTCATCCTAATACTCCTTGATGAGTGCCCTTTTACTCATCATTTTAAGCCCGAAAAACCCACAAAAACGTCTAAAAACACTAAAATGTAACTAATTATACTGAAGATATCATTGGAATGTGTTTCAGGTACAAAGGATCGAAAACAGGGAAAAAACGGACAGAAATGAGCTCAGAATGGAAAACGTGCTTTGCGGACGGAGCCGGGAGTGGATTTACTATAATTTTGGAGCCCGGGACGCGTTTTTGGAGTGAGAGTGGGAAAACAAACCCGAAACCAAAAATGACCTTTTTACCCTTGAACCCGATACCAGTTTACCATTTTGCCCCTAAACCCGAACCCAAATTACCAATCTACCCATTTTTCATTAAAAACAATTATTTTTATTTTAAAACCAATTTTTATTTTTAAAAACAATTATTTTTCTTAAAAAACATTTTTATTTAAAACCATTTTTACATTTTCTTTAAAACATTTACATAAAACCAAAACTAAAAAAAAAAACCTAAGTACTTTTTTGTAAACCTTTATCCAAAATTTAGTTTTCAAAAAAAAAAAAAAAAAAAAAAAAACACTTAAAAAAAATCAGAAAAAAAATATATACATTTTTAAAACACTTTACTAAACCAATACATAAATAAACTACACTACCCCTCCATTGAACCACCCTACCTATGAACCCCTTTTAATCCCAAATGACCCCCTTCAACCCTTTGAACCCCTCCCCTAATTTAAACCTTCTTCCTTTTTATGCCTTAACCCAGAAACTAATCAAACCCAGAATACCCATCCCTTTTTGGCGCCAAGAACTTTCCCCCTCCCTCTCCCTCATCCTGTCACTCTCACATAAACAAACAAGTACTTATCACATGGCACCAGTCTACCTTGGCAATCCCTGCCACTCCCTTTTTTTCTCTATTGGTTAAGAAAACAAAAACAGAATCAATGGCTGAGAAAGATTGAAGTGGGCACCAACTTTTCAAATGGATGGCTGAGTTGGAATGCAAACAAGCACAGTTGGACATTCTCCTATTTCTCTCTCACTGATGAAGCACAACAGATCAAGACAACAAATAAAGACGGAAGACTGATTCATTTAGTATAAATAGGATAGTAGTAGTCTTGTAAAAACTTGTCTAGAAATTGAAATTCTAGTACCAATTTACTTTCATTATCATTTAAGTTTACATGTATTTTTTTTTCATTTCAAGTTAATGCAATTTCATGTTTTTAATTAAGTTTGCAATTTTTAATTCTTTGTAGGATCGTAAATATTATTGTGTTGATGATTCGGGTGGTCTTGGATGATGGAAATACATGTTAGCCATTTGAGAGAGAAAGAGATGAGAGGGTGTTTCTTGTTAGAGACTTGCTTTACAAAAAGAAAGGTTAGATTGAAAGAAGCACCACCCCTTCCAAGGATGGAAGGGGTATTTATAGTTACAAACACTACGTCCTCCTATCGGAATGTGGATCAGGCATACAGTGGGTAAAGACCCGTCCTTCCTCCACGGTGTTGCTCTAAACTAAACTATGCTAATAATTAACTAACTAACTACCAAATAACGTAAATACCGACACGTCTACGAGCTAACATATGCTAGACCTTAATTGGGGTGACCAACACTTTAACATGGAATTTCCAATTCCTAACAATCTCCCCCTAAGGGAGGTCACCCCATGAAATACATTTTGCATCCTAGCATTCTATTCTTGACTTTGTTCTTGAGCTCGTAGACTTCAATTCTTCAATTCCGCAATCTTTGTGCTTTAGTAGCGATTCTTCAAAGTCCACATTGATTTGTACTTTTAGTGGAGGCCTTTAACTGATCCACATCTTTGATGATCTTCGAGTTTTCATTGAGATCATCGGCCACAGTAAATCTCTGGATCACCCTTTGTTGTGTTGCCATCATGTGTTGTTGTGACTTTCGGACCGACATGCTCACACTTTCTGGATCATGACATCTTTTCATCAGAGTAGCGGAAGCTTTTACTGGTTCATGATATTTGCAGCAGCGTAGCAGAAGCATAGTATAAAAATATCAGAGCCAGGTTATGTAGATATGCACCAGTCATGATTTCTTCAATTAAGTGTGGATGCTGTGAGCATGCGGCTTTGGATTGACGTCTCAATTCTGATCAGCTGCAACCGTCCAAATGTACCTGCAAACAACAGTTAGCAATAAAACACACGAAAGTGTCTTTGATCACTTTCGTTGAATTGAGGTACACGGCCCACGTTCCCCGTTGATCAGTACAAGTACGCGCTGTGATCAGGTATAATTCCGAAGAATCTCCTTGACAGGGTTTCGCACCTGTTCTAGCCGTTCTCAAACCGGAACGTCTCAAAGAAGACAATACGGAGTGAGTGAACCAGCAAATTGAGATTCACTGATTGATGAAAAATGATGTGAAAAACAATCGCGTATTGCTTAGAAGAAAGAGTTTTGCAATACGAAGAAGGTTTTATGAGAAAGATCAATTTTCAATCAGAAATACTTTTTGTATTTGAGAAGAGTACACATTCGATGTGCTAGAGAAAAGAAGAGATTCGCACATCGAACGGTTTTTCCAAAAGTATTTTTTCAATCAGAGATACTTTTTGAATTTGAAAATGAATAGACATTCGATGTGCTAGAGAAAAGAAGTGTTGGAATCACTCCTAAACCTAATTCAAGTGTTAGTGATTCATATGTAATAGTTAGCTTAATATGTCCTTTATGTTAGTAATTAGCCTTAGGCTTATGTAGAAGGCCCATAAGCCTAGGCCTAGTCCAATAAGGAAAAGGATGGGAACTAGGAGTGTTGCCCTAGCTTCCCTCCTATAAATACCTTGTAATAACCCTCACTTGAGGGTTGGTTGTTCAATTTACTATTTCACTCTCATACTCTACGCATAACTGTCTTCATTCTAACGTGTGTGTTTGTGTGTGTTATTGTTCATCCGCCTTCATCTCCTTCTCTATTTCTTCTATTGATGCTTGTGTTGAATATATGGGAACCTAACAGTGGTATCAATCGCCAAATAGTTGGGTGAACGTATTGTTCTTGAAGTGGATTTTGGTCCTACGCGTAGAACATACGACTCGTTGTTGATACTTTGGTTTTCTTAAAAACGCATTTTTTACACTTTTTAATCCAAGATTCTTGTACTTTCAACGTTTTAAGGTGTTAAAATAACTGTTTTTGGCAAAAAGTTTCAAACTCTACGCGTGGATCATTGTTTTTAAGCTTGGTTTTGTACGTGGCTTTCTGTCTACGCATAACGTGCTTTTGAGCTTTGGATCATCAAGTTTCACACTTTTGTGTTATTTTGGTGATATTGAAGCTATCTCATCACTAAAATCTGGTTTGGAAACATCGGTTGGAAGAAATCATTTTGGCTATATCCTACGCGTAAGTGAAACCCTAAACTTACGCGTAACCTGTTCCTTGGTTTGATCTTCTGTTTCGTGGTTTACTCCGTGGTTTCTTGCTTGGATAAGCCTGAAAACACGTCGACTTTGGATATCTTTTGCACTGTGATAGTGTAAAAGAGCGTTTGGGTAAAACCCTAAAATTACGCATAAGCATAAGCTTACGCGTAGAATTTTTTACGCATTAGATTTCTCTTACGCCTAAGCTTTGTCTTACGCATAAGGTGATCCTACGCCTAAGTTTTCTACGGCTAACTTCTTGTTTACGCATAAATTTAGTGCTTTCTCATTACTTACGCGTGAGCTAATCCTACGTGTAACTCCTGCTGTTACGCGTATCGTTGGTGTTTTTACGCTTAAGTGGTACTTGGCTTTTCTGTGATTTCTACGTCTAAGGATACTTCATCAACAACGGTTCATTCGACTACAAAGATCCATTTAACAACACAAGTTTTCAACATGTCACAACTACCATACTCTAACTATTTCCCTTATACTTATCCTCAACGACAACAACAACAACTAAGTCCACAACATCAACAATTTAATCATCAACAACAGATTTATTAACAGCAATTTAATCAACAACATACTCCACAACTTGCAGCAATTCCACAACCTCTAATGGTTCAACCACCACCAAGTCTTCAAGTACAACCATACACAAACTTCTACAATCAATCCAGGAATACTATGAAGGAACCAGCATGGTTTGGCAAGATGTGTGAAGCCTTGAGTAGCCAACAATCAATTCATGAAGCTGGCTCACTTGATAGACCTCCAATGCTCACTCCCGGTAATTACGATCAATGGGTGATAAGGTTCTTTAGGTTTTGTGATCTAAAGAAGCCACATGGAAAGTTTCTAAAGAAGGTCATTATGGAAGGTCCATTTCAGATGCCTACTGTCGTTACACCCGGAGATCCTAATGCTGTTCCACCAAGAGATGATGTCACCAACATTGCAACTGTTGCAGACCTCACGGGTGATCAACTTCTACACTTTGAAGCCGACGAACTTGCAATGCAATACATCCTTTTAGGATTACCCAATCCAATCCTTCGAAGTGTTGATGCTCAAAAGACTGCAAAAGCAATGTGGGAACAAATTCATCTTCTTATACAAGGCACAACACTCAATCAGGAAGATATGGAATCCAAAATCTACTTGACTTATGAACACTTCATGATTGAACCAAGAGAGTCATTAGAATCTTATCATCATCGCTTTTCAGACATCATTAGTGATTTGGACAAACACAATATCATCATGCCACGAATTGCTGTCAACACAAAGTTCCTAAGTAGTCTTGGTCCGGAATGGGAGATGTATGTCATTTTTCTCCGTCAAGCTAAAGATATGCATCATGCTACCTACGGATTGTTGTACGACTATCTGAAGCCTCACCAAAAAGAAGTTGATAAGGAAAGGATTCTCCGTGTTCAAACTGTTTCACCATCACTTCCGGACAATCAACAACTTGATTTGTGGGCTCAAACAAATATTCCTCCTCAACAAGCCCCTCAACCCGCTCCTCAAACAACTGCAACCATCAAACCTTCTAATCCGTCACAGCAACAACCTCAACAAAATCAATTGGTTCCATACAACAACAACACTGCTCAAGCTCTTTACAGTGAAGCTGATGAGGACTCCGATGCCTTCGATGAATTGCAACAAGGATTTGTTATGATTGCTAAAGCATTTGGCCGTTATACAAACAAATCCAACAATCGCATTCGTTCTTCATCTAATACAAGAAATCAGGATGTTGTGAACAATGGACGCGTTGAAGTTCAAAATCGTGGTTATGGTCGTCAGATGGGAGGTGGTCAAGGGTTCAATGCTATGGGAAGGAATAACATGGGTGCTCCGCAGCAGCAAAGGGCTCAAGTGGTTGAACAGGGAAATGCTCAGAATGGGGTTAATGGTCTTCGATGCTATAACTGTAATGAGAAGGGTCATCTGGCTAATGCATGTCCTAAACCGAGGACAAGAGGCAGTGCTTATTTCAAAGAGGCTTTGCTCTTGGCTCTTAAGGATGACGCTGGTGGAACTCTTACCAACAAGGAACATAGATTTATGGCAGATGCAGATTCTGATGATGATATGGAGGACTTGCAGGCTAATGCAGCAGTGATGTTGATGGCACAAATGCAAGCTCTACACATGAGTGACACAGGCCCAGTGTATGACACTGACGGCTTGTCTCAGGTACTGAACAAACAATTATAATTAATGAACTGATATCTCCGCCAACATCTGCATCTGACATAGATCAGAGTGTTCAACATGAGCCTTCTACATCTCATTCTAATGATCACCAACTAGACCCCGTAGTTATCTTTGATGATCAAGATGACCGTATGGTTACCATTGATGATCAAGTTGACTCCGTGGTTATATTTGAGGATCTAAACAATGACCATGTTGAGACTCCCGTTGAACAAAATGATTCTATGTTTGATCCAGAATTTGAGCTCCGGACCTTAGTTAAAGACCAACAATCCCGAGTGGAACGTTATCATAATGATAATATAAAATTAAAAGCTCAAAATGCACTGTTAACCAGGGATAACGATTGCCTAAATCGACAAATCAACGCTTTTAAAATTCAAGAAAAACGGGAAAAAGGTTTTGAAGTCGCTTTTGCTAAATCTCATCAAAACGAAAAAGCTTTAGAACGAGAGATACGTGATCTAGCCACATCGAAGAATGCTTTGTTGTCTCAAATAGAACAACTGCAACATGAACATAAAAAACAACTTAACGCTCTTACTTTGGAAACTCAAAAAGCCAAGGCTGAGTTGTTAACTTGTCAAAACAGTTCTCTGAGTACAAAAAGCATTCCACGAAACGAATAGATAACTATCTTGATGAAATTGTCGACTTACAAAACAAAATCAAAGAGTTTCAAAATGTTGTTTATAAACATGGTGAGTCAATCACAACGATTCAAAAGTTTACTTTTAAAGCAAACCCAAATGGATATGGTCCGATTCTTGCTGATTACAAACCCAAGTTTTCAAACAGAGCATTCAAACCAAATCCTGAAGTTTACAGTGCAGAACATAGAATTGATGATTCAATTATGACTGTTGTTGAATATAATCGAATGGAGGAATTAGATGCAGATGACGAGAGTCGGTCAAAAATGGAAAATGTTGTTTATAACAAACCATTTAACTATTCAAAAGCCGTAACTTTTGTCACACAACAAGATACTTCAAACACACCTTTGATTGTCACACCAGTTTCTGAAGTTAGTCCCCAACACAATGGTGCACAAGTTAATGGTCCTTTACCTTCACTTAGTGAAGTAAAAACTAAAGCCGAAAGTTGTCGTGTTATCAAATATTTTGACACTTTCTTATCTGACATCAAACTTTTGGAACGTGCGATTGAATTTCATTCTGAAATAAAAGTTGAACATTTTACCTCGCCATGGGCACGAGAACAACGAGATATTTTTCAGAAAATAATTTTACCCCATGTCAAAAATTTGAAAAACTGTGCACTATATTGGGAAAGGGATTTTCACAAGGAACTTGGTCTCATGAAAACAGTTTTCGAGAAAACAGAAACATCGATTTCTAATACTAAACGGAAAAAGAAATTATTGAGAAAAGATGTTGATCGACTCTTGGAAGATGTTATCTGTGCTGATATCTATAATGTTGTGTTATTGCATTCTTTGCCATATGCATCAGCTTCTATATCTGCTGATACTGTTGATTCTGTTGAAACTGTTGAAAATACGGATAATGTGCTTCAGTTTGAGTCTTTAAAAATTGAAAATGAACGATGGTCAAACGAGCTTTCAACTGCAATACGTCGTCTTAATTGGTGTCAAAAAGATATTCACGATCAACAACTTGTTTTTCAAAACAAAATCGCCCAATTGCGTGCAAAATCTTTTGATCCTAAAATTGAGCAACTGGATGATCAAAACGTGTCTTTTAAGTGTCAAATCTCAAAACATGAACAAGAACTTGCAAAAGTTAAAAAGGAATATGGTGTCATATTTGATTTACTAAAAAAGACTCGTGATGAAGCATCAAACGAACTTGATCATTATCTTGCATACACTAAAGAAGTCATGATTTTTTCTGGAAATCTTCGTTCTGAAAATCAAGAGCTGGTGCACACTATTTTTAAGTTAAGGAAAATGTTAGGAAAGTATGAACAAGTTCAGCCTAGCATCATTAAGAGAGTTGCACCTGTAACACTTAGCAATCATGTCCCCAGAATACCTACTGACAAAACACAAGTTACTAATGTGCTTCCCTCTACTGAAACAGGACTAGTTGCCTCTTTTCCAAACGTCCGCACTTCACAGCCTAGGAGCAATACAAGGAAGAATAGGAAGTTGCGACCTAAGAAAAGACAAATAAAGAATGTTGAAGTAGAAGAACACCGTAGGACTTTGAATAAGACTCTAGTTGCACCCACTTTAGATATTGCGTCTGGCAAATGTAATGGAAAAAGTGTTGTAACTAATGTTGAACCTTTAAGTACTTTTGATATTCAGTCTGATGCATCTTGTGTTATTTGTCGTAAAAGTATGCGTTCTGATTGTCATGATAAATGTGTTGCTAAGGCTATCTTGTCACGTTTACGGAATCCTAAGATTCGGAATACCTCTAGGCCCACTAATGCTTCTAAGTCTGTGCTTGGTAAACCGCCTTCTTTAGATTCTAAGAAACGATTTGATGTCCCTGTAGTTCCAGTATCACCTCCAAGGATTGTTGTACCACCTAGCACATTCACTAAGACTAAAGCTAAGACTAGTTGGAGATGGCAGAAATGGATACATAATACACTAGGATTTAAATGGATGCCTAAAATCATTGATGTGTGTATTTCAACTATAACTGCTGAGGAACCCTCTAACACTTCGGGTTCCACATCTACTTCTATTCCATCTGTGTCGTCTGTGTCTAATGCAGGTGATACAGATCATCCTCTGGATTGTTGATAGCGGATGTTCCCGACACATGACAGGCAACCTTAAACTGTTATCAAACTTTGTTTCAAAGTTCATTGGCACTGTCAGATTCGGGAATGATCACTTCGCAGCTATCATGGGCTACGGAGACTACATTAATGGCAACATCGAAATTAGCAGGGTTTATTATGTGGAAGGCCTCGGTCACAATCTCTTTTCTGTTGGTCAATTTTGTGATGGAGACTTGGAAGTCGCTTTCAGGGAGAAAACTTGTTACATTCGTGATCTACAAGGAAATGATCTTATGTCTGGCCAACGCTCATCCAGTCTCTACACTATCTCCATGCAAGACATGATTGCTTCATCTCCCATTTGTTTACTCTCAAAGGCTACATCTACAAAATCTTGGCTATGGCACCGTCGTCTATCACATCTAAACTTTCAAACCATAACCAACCTTGCTCGACACAAACTTGTTGAAGGTCTCCCACGATTCAGGTATTCTAAAGATCACCTATGCTCAGCTTGTGAACAAGGGAAAAGCACTCGTGCTCATTTTCCTTCAAAGGTGGAACACAGCTCTCAGCATGTGCTTCATCTTCTTCACATGGATTTGTGTGGCCCGATGCGCGTGCAGACGATAAATGGCAAACGCTACATCTTGGTAATTGTTGATGACTACTCAAGATGGACTTGGGTTTATTTTCTTCGAAGTAAAGATCAAGCTCCACAGATGATCATCACCTTTCTCACGAAAATTCAAATTCAGCTCGGAACACCGTTAGAAAAATTCGAACAGACAAAGGAACTGAATTTGTGAATCAAACTCTTCGGGAATATTATGAGAAAGTGGGAATTGAGCATCAAACATCTATTGCCCGCACACCAGAACAAAACGGAGTTGTTGAAAGACGAAACCGTACGTTAGTGGAAGCTGCCAGAACGATGTTAATCAATGCTAAACTTCCAGATTACTTGTGGGCTGAAGCTGTCTCAACTGCATGCTACACTCAAAACCGTTCAATGATCACAAAACGTCACAACAAAACACCATTTGAGCTTCTCCACAACCGTAAACCGAATCTTAAACACTTTCATGTATTTGGATCCCTTTGCTATCCGAATAATGATCGTGATGACTTTGGAAAGCTCAAAGCCAAAGCTGACATTGGAGTATTTATTGGATACTGTGAGAACTCAAAAGGTTACCGGATCTGGAATCGTCGTACAAAGCAGGTTATGGAAACGATTCATGCTAATTTTGATGAGCTTACTGAAATGGCTTCTGAGTATAACAACTTGGAACCCGATCACAACCGCTTAAACTTCCCCCAAACCCCATCATCAGCTGAACAAAGCCCTCAGCTTACTCGTCAACAAATGGAAAGACTTTTTGCTCCGCTGTTCAGTGACGATATTGATGAACGTGCTCCAGGTGTATCCGCTGTTTCCGCTGCTCAACCTGATACTACTCTTATACCTGATACACCTGCTACAACAACTTCTGTTGAAGAAGCACCACCAGTTGACTCTACAACAACAGTTGAACAAACTGCTTCCAACGACGCAGAACCAACTGATGATGTTCTGAATGAAGTACCCCCACCTGCAGATTTTGATCCAAATGCGTTCTTCAACCCTTTTGCTAATGAAACTGCTGCACCTGATGTCGCGGAATCATCTACAAGCCATTTGAATCCTCAGAATCTGCATAATGTATACCAACATCAACCCTCTACACATCGATGGACAAAAGATCATCCTCTGGAAAATATTATTGGCAACCCGAATCAACCAGTCATTACGAGACAACGTCTTCACACAGACGGTGAACATTGCATTTATGCACTCACTGTCTGCCTAACTGAACCCAAAAACATTAAGGATGCAATGAAAAAAGATAACTGGATTGAATCCATGCAAGAAGAACTCAACCAATTCAAACGTCTTGAAGTATGGGAACTGGTTGAAAGACCAACAGGGGTCTACGTCATTGGTCTCAAATGGATTTGGAAAAACAAATTGGATGCTGAAGGGAACGTTATCAGAAACAAGTCACGCCTGGTGGCTAAGGGTTATAGACAGGAAGAGGGTATTGACTTTGAAGAATCATTCGCTCCGGTTGCTCGTCTTGAGGCTGTTCGGATATTTCTGGCGTTCGCAGCTCATATGAACATAACGGTCTTTCAGATGGATGTCAAAACTGCTTTTCTGAATGGTCAACTGAAAGAAACAGTTTATGTCAGCCAGCCAGAAGGATTCGTTGATCCCGCGCTTCCGAACCATGTCTACAAACTGAACAAAGCTCTGTATGGTCTCAAACAAGCTCCTCGGGCATGGTATGATAAGCTATCATCTTTCCTCATTGCCAATAATTTTACCAAAGGTTCGGTCGACCCAACTCTTTTCATACAATATCACGGGGAACATATTTTAATTGTTCAAATTTACGTGGATGACATCATTTTTGGGTCAACACATAAAAAATATTCAAATGCTTTTGCAAAACTTATGACAAAACATTTTGAAATGTCAATGATGGGTGAACTCACATTCTTCCTTGGAATGCAAGTTCATCAATCACCCCGTGGTATTTTCTTGAGTCAGTCCAAATATGCCCTTGAATTGCTACACAAATTTGGAATGCAAAACTGTGACACCTACGCCACACCAATGGCTCATACCAAGAAGCTAGACGCTGATTTACATGGGAAATTGGTGGACCCTACAAAATACCGTAGTATTATTGGGTCTCTCATGTATCTAACATCTAGCAGACCTGACATTGTCTTTGCCGTTTATCTTTGCTCCCGTTATCAGTCGAGACCAACTGAAACCCACCTCTCTGAGGCTAAAAGAATCCTCCGATACATCAAGGGAACCATTAATTTGGGAATCTGGTATCCGAAGGATTCTGGTTTTGAACTAATAGCTTTTTCAGACGATGACCACGCAGGATGCTTAGATTCACGTAAAAGTACTTCAGGAGCTCTACAATTTCTTGGTGACAAACTGGTGTCATGGCAATCGAAGAAGCAGGACTGTACATCGCTGTCCTCAACCGAAGCAGAATATGTAGCCATGTCGGCGTGTTGTGCTCAAGTCATTTGGATGAGAACACAACTCAAAGACTATGGTTACGTATTTGACAGAATCCCGATGTACTGTGACAATCGGAGTGCTATTGCGATCTCGTGCAACTCAGTTCAACACTCAAAATCAAAGCACATCGATCTTCGATATCACTTCATCAAGGACCACGTGGAACATGGTACAATTGAATTATACTTCGTGGGTACAGAATACCAATTGGCAGATCTACTCACCAAAGCCTTGCCTCCCGCTAGGTTTAATGAGTTGGTCCACCGGATTGGTATGCGGTGTTTGACTCAAGAGGAACTGGATGAACTCTTAAAACATTCTTAAAAACCAGTCAAACACCAAAATCTCTTTTGTAAATATTTTTTCAAAAACAAAATATAAAAATATAAAATCAGTTAAAACAACAAAAATATTCTTCTATCTATTTTTCTCTTAACATGGCAAGTACATTTCTTCCATCAACACTCTAATCTTGGTTGTTTCTTTAATAATGGTGGTCACATTTCTGGTTTCTGACACTCCTCGGACTAAAAATTATAAACTTTCATTATTTCTTAAGTCAAGGGGGAGTGTCGTCAATGTTATTTCCAAATATTCTTCGTTTGGTAACCAAAATGGAAGTTAAAAGGCTTTGGATGAAAATGGAAAAGGTGGAGGGACTAAAACTGCCAAAAGCTCAAACTCTCTTTTAATAAAACTTCCACCTAACATTATCACTTCACATTTATTACACAAACCAAACATATCCTACGCATATAAATCGTTCAACAAATCCGTGTTTTGGATCATCATTTTGTAAGTGATTTCTTAATCTAAACGTGTTTACAAACAAAGGTTTTGATTTATATCAAAAACTAACGGTTAGATTTTCATTTATGGTTGATTTGGTGTTCTACGCATAAGCGTATGAACACCTAATCAAGAATGGGTGTTTGTGGTGAAAAAGATTGTGTCAAAACGTTTGTATAACATCAATGAATACTTTTTCATCACTTAAACACATCCAGAAACACTAATTGATTGTTTTGAGGAATTAGGGTTTATGCGTGGAATTGGGTATTTTCAAATGTGAATGTTTTTGGTCATAAAGATAGTTGTGTGATGTTGTTATCATGGTGAATTGATGATATCCAGGCCTTAAAACAACCAAGAAACACTAATTGACTGTAAATTTGAAATTAGGGTTTAATGTTCTTGAGATTTGGGTATTTTTGATTCACTGCGAATTGGATGTTAATACTTGGTTATATCACTCACATGACTTCTTCAAACTACCAGAAATACTTTGGTGCAAATTCCATGGCTAGATTTCTTACGCGTAATTCATAAATTTTAGGGTTTTAGTTTACGCATAAGGTTCTCTACGCGTAACTGTTTGATTGAATGTTTGTGAGTAAATCTGTTATACAATGAATGTGGATGTTAATATTGATGCTGTGATGAATTTATTTCAGGTTTGCTACTCGTAAAAAATCAGAATCAAGGTTGTTAACCACCTACGCATAAGGATCACCTTACGCGTAGCATGTTATGCGTAAGAGAAATCTTACGCGTAGCGTTTACGCGTAAGGTTCTACAAAGGGACTACGCGTATCCTGTGAAGGATATGCGTAAACAGTGACCTCTACGCATAAGGTCTACTCTTACGAGTAAGCCTTACGCGTAAGGTTTTATATACGCTTACGCGTAAGCTCTACGCATAAGGTCCTCCTGTTCCTACGCGTAATATTTCTTACGCGTAAGTCAGGATCCTACGCATAAGCTTGTGTCTACGCGTATAACTCCTGTTTACGCATAAGCTACCATTTCTACGCCTAAGCCTTGATCAAACCTTCATTATGAATTGTTACGCGTGCAAACTTGTAAATAAATAAATCATAACGTCACGAATCCAATAATGTCACTAATAAGTTTAAATGTGTAATGTGTTGTGGAAAAATATGTGATAACATAAAATTTAAAACCTAAAGTTAACTAACTCACGAAACTTTTCTCGACGTCATTGGACTCTTGGACAACCAAGTGATTTTGGACTCGTAACAATCATCGACATTGCACATTCTATAATTAGACAATAAAACCATCTGTTGACTAACATTATGTCTTTCGATATGTTGGTTCTTTTGGCTAAATGTGTTTCAGATCACGACATGGAAGCTCAAATGAATGTGGATGCACCAAATGTTCTCACCATTGCTGATATTTTCCCTCATGGTTATCCGATGAAGATTGGAAAGAATAATCTTCGTGTCAACTTTGAAACCCTCACCTGCTCAGAATATTCTTGCCTCATTGCAGTGGATATTCTTAAGAACCATCCTTATCAGAACATGCTCACCAACTCTGCCACTGTTTCGGAGATCTACATTCAGCAATTCTGGAATACTATGCAAATGATCAAAGGACAGAATGCTGTGACTGTGACTCTTAACCACAAACAACTCACCATCACACCGGCAGACTTAAGGGCTGTTCTCCTCATTCCTGACATCATACCAACTGAATTCTCTGCTGCACCTACTGAAGAGACTGTTCTGCAATTTTTGATTGATATTGGGTACGACAAAGCTTCAGGAGTAATCAATAAGCACTCTCACGTAGATCTAAAGAACATACCTCAGCCTTGGAGAACCCTTTATATCATCATCACAAAATCGGTTTCTGGTCGTGACAGCGGCTATGAGCATCCCAAGCTCGTAGAACTGCAAATCTTCTGGGCTCTAATCAACATGAAGCACATCGAAGTTGAAGCTCTGATATGGGATGACATGATGACATTCCTCAAAAAGCTTGGCTCAAAGATTCCTTATATAAGATATGCTAAACTGTTGATTCAAAGAGCACTTGGATATAACCCTGATATCCCCAAAAGAATCAATGACCCCGACAATCTCGACATGTTGTCTGAACCCACCCTAACTGTCAGATTCAAGGAGTCAACTACCAAGAAACAAGGTGCTGTGTTGCCAGATCACCTTCTCTCAGATGAACTCAAACAGCTCTACTCTTATAAAAGATATCTGGTTGCTGTAAGAGAGAACAAAGTTGGATTTCTTGATGAAAAATCTTCTGGTACGCCTACAAGGAAAACCAGAAGAGGAAGTGGAGGAAGTGCTGCAAGCACTGAGAGTCAAAGGAAGTTCCCCAAGAGGAAACCTGGAAGCAAAAGGAGAGTTCCTTCCAAGGAAGCTATTCCTATTCCTATTCCCAAGATTGAACCGCAAAGAAAGCTAACAGACGAGGACTCTGAGGGTACTGATACTGATGAAGAGATCATTTACTCTGAAACTGCTAAAGATGAAACCCCAACGGTACCTAAACCTCCTAGTCCACCAGCAGATAAAGGAAAAGGAAAGACTCCAGTAATTGAGCAACAAGAAGAAGAAGAATCAGATGAAGAGCCTCTGGACACTAAGTACAGAAGGAAGTTCAAATTCATTAGACTCCAACACGTTGCAAAAGAATTTGCTAAGGATCAAATGGGTGGCCCCGGAGGATCGAGTGGTGGAGTTCAACCTTCACCAGGTCCTTATGCGGTTAATCAACCCGATAAGGGATATGGTGCCACCACTCTTGAGCAACAACAAAAGCGCGTGGAAGATTCTATTGATTACAACATTGAAGAACCAGAAACTGAAAAGTCCAAAAAAGATAAAGCTGATGAAAAAGCTAAGTCTGGAAATGAAGAAGATATTGAATATGATAAGTTTCTTCTAGATAGTCCTGCACGCTCAAAGGAGGAAACTTCTGAGCCACCAAAGGACCCGGAGTCTCCTCATATTTCATCATCATCCGATTCATCTTCTCACTCTTCACCACCACCATCAAAAAGAACAACAAGATCCACATCCAAATCAGTGAAGAAGCCAACTGCATCTTGGATCTCTCAAGCTAAGACAAGAATCATTAAAGCTGTCAAGCAGGTCAGAGAAAAAGATATTACAAAGAAGAAGTTAGATTTTCTTGCTGATCAGATACAATATCTTCATGATGAGAAAGACAAGATGCAAGTTGAAAGGGAGTATGTCCAGAAGCTCATGAAAGATGATATTCAAGGGAGAATGGACGAGATGATCAAAGGATACACTCACAAGTTCCTTCTTGACGTCGTTCCTAAACTGACAAAGGAGATGTATACCAGACAACTTTATCCGAATCTCTTACATCTGGCCAAGCAAACCATGAAATCAACTCCAATGAATGTAAACATCAATCCAGTTGAACCCACAATCTTCTCAGATGATGAATTGGTGAACCGGCTGGTAGCTCAAATGTCGAAACGCTCTGCAACGTTTGCCTCCTACGAAGGTAAATTGTTTGAAGCATTGCTGGAATACCAACTCAGGTCATCATACAGAGAAGAAGCTGAAAGGCCTAAACGTCCAAGAGACGACGAAGACAAAGATAAGGATAAGGATAACGAGCCCAAACGCCCGAAGAAGTCTAGTGAATCATCCTCAATTCAGTACTCAATGCAGCCTCCACCCCAAAGGACTCCAGCTCAACAAAGATCCCCTCCTCGCTCTTCTACTGAAAAACCTCAGGATTCTGAGTTACCACCCCAGACTCAGAAAACCGGTGATCACTTTGAGTATACGGGTGGTAACGATGAGGAAATCCCTAAGCCCCAACAACAACCCATCTCTCCTGACACAGCCAAGAAACCAGAATCCTCCTCTAGGCCAAAGAAAAAGAAGAAGAAGGCGCCTATGACTGACGTCTTATCATGGCTGGACGAGGATGACACTGAATTCGACTGGTTTTTGAAGCTTGTTGACTCTACACCCTACCCACCTGAAGGTCAAGATGCGGTAGAAGGTCGTACATTGGAGCATGCTAAGTTCTTGCAAGAAAAATTACGTGTGAAAAAGATGACGAAATCCGAGTTGAAGCGAATCAAGAATGAAGCATTTCAACTGCTAAAAGACAGCTCGGAAAGTGCTATTGAAGTCGAGTATCACCTTGATAATATAGCACGAGCCATGTCTAACAATATGGATTGGCTCAACCCAGAAGCAAACATCGACTTCACTCAACGGGACAATCCTCCATATTACACCGACTGGTCTAAACCTCTACCAACAATTGGCCAACCAGATCAGCCTAGGATTCCATTCCGATATTTCTTCAACAAAGATTTGGAATTCCTTCTACACGGTGGCGATGGTTCAAGGAAATACGCTACATCACTGACACTTCCGTTCCCGACAGCCATATACTCTAACTGTATAGCCATCGAGGAAAGAGCTAACCACATGTTCTCCAACAAAGTGGAAGAGTATGACCGTGATGCAATGTATGGGATTCACCATTGGCCGGAATGCCGACGAATCTACTACAGAAGCTGCCAGGTTCAGAAGTCTCAACATGAAGTGTTCAGTACTAAGAATATCGTTGCCATCAAACATGTTGATCTTTCGTCTAAATGGGACTACACTTTTCTCAAGAATATCGTGGTCAAAAAACAAGACGAAAGGGATTATGCATTCTCTGAAGCGGACTTTGAGAATTTGTCTATCAACGACATTGAAGACATGTACCTTGCCAAAGTACAGGGTCGCATGAGACAATTCTCGACTGAAGTGCAACGTGAATTCATTAAGTCCTTGCTTATCTTCATCAGAAGAATAGTAATCAAAGAACGTGTAGAAGATCTCCAGCTTGCAGTTGAATCATATCAGACCCGTGTCAACTTCACTCCACCGCAGCTAGATCTTCCAGACATCAACCAGCTTCCACAATACACTCTCATCAGCCAACCATTCAGAGTAGTTTACCTTAGTGAACTACAACGCAACTGCTTGATGGCGTGTAGAGATCTTCACAAGTTTAGGGATCACACACTAAAGAAGGTTAGGGACGGATTGGCTTATAGGTTGAAGGACATACATGAAGGAATTGGGTCACAAAAGCGATGGAATTCTAAGGACAGACGGGATGTGAAGAGGATCATCACTATGATTGATGAAAGGTTGTATCGACGGGACCAGTTCAGAACACTGGAGAGCTTTGTAGGAGGTCGACCCAGGATTGCTCTCGCTGGCTATCAACGCCCTGTTCGCATTCCTGGAAAGATTGATGGAATTCCTGGTACCCCTTGAACTACTTCTATTTCATATAATTTGGATGTGTGATTTTATATGTCTATGGCTTGTGCACACATTACAGTGTACAACCCGCACTTGTAAATAAAGGACCCTGTGGTACGCTTCAGTGCCACAATCCTATAAAAGGAGCGAAAGCTTCTTACTTTTGAGTAAAACCTATCAAACCTTTCACTTTTCAAGGTTTTGCTCAAAAGAACAAGTACTTCCCCTTATGATTTTCAAACCTCAACCGTTTATATCACTAGTTGAGGGGGAGTATTTGACTTAAAACTTTGTTCACAAAATGTTCTTTGTGTTATCTTCCCACAAAACTCAAAATGGACATATTTATTCTCAACATTTCTTCAAAAATAACATTTATATGCCATTTTTGAGGGGGAGAAAACTATGTGATAAGAAATATGTTGTGTAAATGCAAATGAATCTTTGGGCTATAGACTTAACCAACGAATTGACGAGATCTTAACTGTTAGTAACTCGAAAAGACTTGTCCGGGACGGGTAATAATTTCAAGCTAGTTCGCTAGTGATGTAAACGTGTCTCGCAAAGGACTTGTCCGAGTAGAATGTACCATTCGAGAAAATCCTGGTAGACATGATCTTTGACGGGTTTGACAACCTTTCGAGGTTTGTCCACACCTTCAAGATAGTTATTAGAGCTAGTTGTCACCTAAAAGCTGACAATGTAACTCTTTAACTATTCAACGTAACCGTGTCTCGCAGGGGATTGTCTATCTTGAGTCGATCAATTCAAAAGTGCGCGCTCTTCTCTCACCGTGCAGATTTCTGTCTTAACACTTAAGCACGTGTGGAGGGAGAGTATTTCTGCTAAAAGATAAAACTCTCACAGTGGTACAAAATGTTTTTCCTTCACAAACACTTCGAGAGATTTTCATGAAAATGTTTTTATGGCGATGGAGTTATAAGGTGATTAAGGTTAGGAATAACCGTCCTATGATCCGCCAGAGCCGGAGGGATCTACCCAACGACACTACCAATAGTTAGAATTAGAAGTCCTTAGGTTTGATCATAAAAAGGAGAAAATGAGAATTGGAGAAAGAAGGAGTTGAAGAATTAAAAAGAAATGTAAAGAAAAGGGTGAAAAGAAATAGCCCTCCAAATTATTCAACTTAGGGCAGACACCGGGTTCAATTCATATGCTACTGGTTGTCACTTGATGACACCGGTATTGAAGATTAAAAGTCGTCATGGACCCAGTGACGCATGCACTAAACCTTCTTTGCCACTCAAGTTTCTCTCAACAGAAGCTTGTTTCATTCTCACAGGGAACCCTACGTAAACTATCGGCTTTCTCTTAGAGATTGCTGGTATTGAAGAAGGAGACCCTCTCCCTAGTCTCCGCTCAGGAAAACCAAAACGCACTATTGAGTCTAGAACCACGAGATTCATCAAAAGATCTCTTAGGTACACTTGACATTTCATCACTTGTTGTTCAACAATAAGAACATCAGTGGTACGTTATCGAGTCCTTCACAGATCTTAGCAATCTGTCGAGAACATTTATGAGAGGTTCACAACTGTGATCCTTAGTGATTGAATGGAAACTCCTGCCAGGGTTAACATCAAACAGCCCTGACAGTAGGTCACTTCGGTAACTCCCCATGGATTACGCTTAGTGTGTCTCAAAAGGTCTACAGTCGTGAGGTGATGCTTCGGTGTACCTCATCGACTCATCTGAACCGTAGATGTACTTCGGTACATCGTGTTATCTCACTTGAGGGACTCCGGTTCAGGAACGGTCTTTGTGAGAATTAGAGTTGTGTTTTCACACTATGCTGTTAACACTCTTGAAGTTCAAACTTGTAAGTGCCGGAATCCGCTTATTACTAACCTTTCTTATGTTTTCTTCTTATGGAAGCTATGGAGCAGACTGATCGTGCAGATTCTTCACATGCTCATGCCAACATCATCACTAATGGAAGTTCTCTAAAAAAGCAACACAAAAGTCAGAATGATTCTACGTCAAATCAAAGAATCTACAAAGTTTAAAGACTTAAAGAACTTCATCAGTACTGAAATCCAACGTCAAATAGCGTGTGAGCATGTTGAAGAATGACGTGGAGACACTGGAGCAGCGAAGCAGACCTGAGGCCGACTTGATGCAGACAACAACAACATACTATCACTACCATCACAAAGAACAAAGAACAAAAGAACAAAGATGACATCAAAGCAGAATACTTCAATAGAAACAATTTCTCTACACTGGGGAGATTGTTCGAATCAAGGCAATTCTTCTCACAAGAAAGAAGAATGTCAGAAGACGTCAAAGCTACTATTACATCAGCACCCTCACCGTCAGCATTCATTCATCACCAACACTTAGGGGGAGATTGTTGGAATCACTCCTAAACCTAATTCAAGTGTTAGTGATTCATATGTAATAGTTAGCTTAATATGGCCTTTATGTTAGTAATTAGCCTTAGGCTTATGTAGAAGGCCCATAAGCCTAGGCCTAGTCCAATAAGGAAAAGGATGGGAACTAGGAGTGTTGCCCTAGCTTCCCTCTTATAAATACCTTGTAATAACCCTCACTTGAGGGTTGGTTGTTCAATTTACTATTTCACTCTCATACTCTACGCATAACTGTCTTCATTCTAACGTGTGTGTTTGTGTGTGTTATTGTTCATCCGCCTTCATCTCCTTCTCTATTTCTTCTATTGATGCTTGTGTTGAATATATGGGAACCTAACAAGAAGATTTGCACATCGAACAGTTTTTTCAAAAGTATTCGTCAATTCATTTCCTGGACCAAGGCTGATTCAAGAATGAATCGCCCCATTGTTTCTATCCAGTTGTCACAAGCTTGATCTATTAGATAGATCTCACATGTCACCCACCAAGAGCTTGTTTGATGTTGGCTCTAGAAGGATTTCCATCTTCATCATAAATATTTACATATCACTCGGATGTTCTGGCAATACCACAAGGATAATGCGTAGGACTCTTAATATATTCTTACTTTCCACATTGTGTGAAACAGCAAGTCTTCATTAATTTTGTGTCTTAATGAGATATTGTGGATGATCTCTTGGCTCTAGACTCAATAGTGCACATTTGGTTCCTATGCTGGAGATTGGGGAGAGGGGCTCCTTTTTCAATATTAACAATCTCTAAGAGAAACTCGATAGATTATGTAGGTTCCCCGTGATAATGAAACAAGCCCTTTTAAGAGGAACTTGAGTAGCTTGGGAAGTTAGGTGCAGTGCGTCACTGGGTCCATGACGTCTTGTCTTCAATACCAGTGTTACCTTAGTAACAACCAGTAGCATATGTATTGAACCCGGTTTCTGCCCTAAGGTTGAATTAATGGAGGGCTATTTGTTTTCACCCTTTTATCATTCAATTCTTTTTCATTCTTCAACCCCTTCAGTGCTTACCGAGACTTCATAACTAGAACCTTGTTGGGTTAATTCCAGTTTTAGCTCTATCTCAGTCTGCACTCTTCCCATATCTCACTTTTCTCCTTTTTTCATCATACCTAAGGACTCTACACTATCTAGTGGATTGTTTTTGGATAGATCCCTCCGGCTCTGGCGGGATTGTGGGAACGAATACCTAACCTAACCATCCTTATATCACCATACATAAAGTAAATTTGGTCGGTCTATTTGGTATTGTTCATCTGCCATTGGAACCAATTGAAAACCATTTGAAAATCAATCCAGATACTTGTGATATATTATCAAAGCATTTTGTACCGAATTGTTTTGATATTTTTTAGAAAAAGAGCTCCCCCTCAACATGTGCATCATGTATTTGAAATCGTTTTGGCACACGGAGGCAAGAGGAAGGATTCACTTCTTTGATTACCATTTTCTAAAAGATATCAACATCACTTTCTTGATCAAAATTAGCATTTTTCATACTTTGTTAAGGGTATTTTTGGAAAGGATGTGGTTTTCAAAAAGTTGCTCCCCCTCAATATGTGCATTGAAATAGATGCTCCCCGTCAACATGTGCATTGAAAATTTGAAATCGTTTGGCACATGTGGGGAGGAGAGCTTGTAAATCATTACAAAACCATTTATCGAATTATCAGTTTAAATCCAATTTAAATCACAAATTCTCCCCCGATCACAATTTTCAAATCATTTGAGATTTGTGATCTCTGTAGATTTAAATTGATTTTGAAAGCTTTTGAGAAGAATTGTGACTTGCTTATGAAAACATTTAACCGATAAGGATCAAAGCTGAGACTTTAAACTCCAAAAATATGCTTGAGTATCTTTTGAAAACATGACATAAATCTTGGTCGAACAGTTGTATGACAAATAACCTTTTGATTTAAGTGAAATCATTCTCCCCCTCAATCAATGACATAAGTTGTTGATTGAGAGATAGAGATTTTGACCAATGTCATCTGCCCAGATGATTTTCAAAAATTGAGACCGAGTTATTTTTATTAGTTTTCAAGTAGATAACAAATATTTTTCAGAAGAATTTTTAGAAGGAAAAATACTTGTGAAGGAAACATTTGTCGTTTTAGTGACAAACATTTTGTTTTTAGAATTAGAGCATGAGATGGGAAAAATAAGATAAAGCATGGCTCTGTTCTTTCTTAAAAAAACGGGTTATATACTGAAATGACTATAAGCCTTTTTTTTGAAGCCCGGGTTACAGTCTGACGTAACTGTAAGCCATTTGATTTGTGCCATGTTTTGAAAAGAAATATATAACCCGTCCGTCCTCCACGGTGTTACTAAAGTAAATACTACTTAACATCAAATAACTACGACCACGAGCTTTCTAACGATTACATATACTTGAGGTGACCGACACTTTAACTACCGGATTTTCCAAATCCTAACAATCTCCCCTGGTGGAGGTCACTCTCAAACACACATTAATATTACATAGAATACAAACAAATATTACATTGAGATTGTTCTTGGATTCTTGTTCATGTTCTTTGTTCTATAGCTCGTAGTCTTTGATTCTTCATTTTCGCATGTTTGGATAATCTAAGTGGAGGTCTTTGACTGATCCACGTGATAATGAGTTTTGAGCCAGCTTTGAGATCATCATCCACATTAATCTCTGACTCATCCATTTTGGTGTTGGTATTATGTGATGTTGTGACATTTGGACCGACATGCTCACATTCGGGATCATGATATATTCTCATCAAAGTAGCGGAAGCTTTTGTTGATTCATGATATTGGCAGCAGCGTAGCAGAAGCATGGAGTGAAAATATCAGAGTCATGATGCACTAATCATGATATCTTTGGAACTGAATGTGTTGTGTGAGCATGCGGCTATGGATTGACCGCTTCATTCTGATCAGCTGCAAATGTCGGGGTGAACCTGCATAAGACAGTTAGCAATAAAGCGCACGAAAGTGTCTTTGATCACTTTCGATGAATTCTGGTACACGGCCCACGGTTCCCGTTGATCAGTACAAAGTATCAGCCTCGTGATAGGTATACTCCGAAGAATTTCCTTGACAGGGTTTCGCAGCTGGTCTAGCTGTTCTCAAACCGGAACGTCTCAAAGAAGACAACACGAAGTGAGTGAACCAGCGAAATGAGATTCACTGATTGATGAAAAGAGATTTGAAAAACAATCGTGTATTCCTCAATAGAAATTGTTTTTGCAATACAACGAAGGTTTTAATGAAAATCAATTATCAATCATAAACACCTTTTATTTTGAGAAATACGTACACAGTCGATGTGCTAAAGAAAAGAGTTTTTAAGCGCAACGACCGGTTTTTCAAAGGTATCCGTCAATACATAACCTGAACCAAGATTGATACAAAAATTGAATCACCCCATCGTTTCTGTTCAGTTGTCACATGGTTGATCTATTGAATAGATCTCGCATGCCACATACCAGGAGCTTGTTTGATGTTGGCTCCAGAAGGCTTTCCATCTTCATTGTGAATATGTTTGCATATCACTCAGATGTTCTGGCAATACCACAAGGATAATGCGTAGGACTCATAAGATATAATCTCTCTTTCCACATTGTGTGAAACAGAGAGTCTTCATTGAAAGTGTCCTAAAGAGATTTATATGATGATCTCGTGGCTCTAGACTCAATTGTGCATATTTGGTTCCTATACCGGAGACTAGGGAGAGGGTCTCCTATTTCAATATCAACAATCTCTAAGAGAGAGTCGATAGATTATGTTGCCCAAAGTGAGAATGAAACAAGCCCTTTAAGAGGAACTTGAGTGGTTTGGAAAGTTGAAGTGCTGCAAAGTCACTAGGTCCATGACGACTTGTCTTCAATACCGATGTTACCTTGGTAACCACCAGTAGTATATGAATTGAACCCGCTTTCTGCCCTAAGGTTGAATAAATGGAGGGCTATTTCTTTTCACCCTTTTTCACATTCAATTCTTTTTAATTCATCAACCCCTTCAGTGCTTACCGAGACTTCATAACTAGAACCTTGTTGGGTTTATTCCAGTACTAGCTCAGTCTCAGTCCGCACTCTTCCCATATCTCACTTTTCTCCTTTTTTCATCATACCTAAGGACTTCTACACTATCTAGTGGATTGTCCCTGGGTAGATCCCTCCGGTTTTGGCGGATCATGGGACCTCAACCTAACCTTATCATCCTTATATCACCATGCACAAAGTAGAGTTGGTCGGTCTTTTTGGTATTGTTCATCTGCCATAGGAACCAATTGAAAACCATTTGTAAATCAATCAAGATACTTGTGATATAGAATCAAAGCATTTTGTATCTTAATTGTTTTGATATTTTAGAAATGCTCCCCCTCAACATATGCATAAAAATTCAGAATTTGTTTAGCACATGGAGGAAAGAGATCTTTGAAATCGTTAGATTAAGAGTGAAAGGTCCAATCTTTTGATTAACATTTTCTAAAATGATCATCATCACTTCCCAATCAATTTGAGTAGATAAAACATTTTGAGGAAGGATGATGTTTTCAAAATTTTGCTCCCCCTCAATATGTGCCTCGAAGTTTGAAAGATTTTTGCACATATTAGAGGGAACCTGCATTTAGAGACAATTCAATCACGTTTCAATAATTTGAGGTTTAAAGTAGATGCTCCCTGGTATGTGCTAAAACACATACCTTTTCTTTATCAAAATAGACCCAAAATAACCAAGAAAGAGCCGTTTATTGCTAATATTTGTGGTTTTCTTGAGTTTGTGCTTGTGCAGGTATGGATATGTAAAAACACGCAAAAAGGACCCAAATCAGACGTAAATCCGAGCACGAGAGATTAAGAGAGCTTAAGCTGAGCCGGAAGGTCAGAATTATGCATTTATGAAGATTTCTAATCTCTGAGGATGATTTGTGAAGATTTGATCAAAGTTTGAAGAAATGTCAGAAATAGTCCCTCAAGTTTCAGTATTTGTCAGAAATGGCCCCTGAAGATTCAAATCTTGCAAATTCAGTCCCTGGTCTATTAAAGATTGACAAAGATGGTCCTTGGAGGATATTTTCAGATTCACATGATTGGTCCCTCAAATATCCGAATTTACATGTTTGGTCCCTATGGTTACTTTTGGATCACACTTCTAGTCCTAAACCAACCCAATATTAATCCTAATCCAACACAACTCTCGGCCCAATCTCCCAATCATATAATCCGGCCCAAACATAATAATATTAGACCCAACCACTACCCGGTTTTATTATTAACCCATTACCCAATTCGGACCCGGTCAAATAAACCCACCCAAAATCAAAATACAATAAACAAACCACCCAGTACCCAAACGCGCCCTTACCCTTAACCCACCTTCTTCCCCATCCCAAACACCACCATTTATCCAATCCCAAACACCTTACATAGTACTAGCATCTTCTCAAGCTTCTAGATAGTTCTGACGTGTCAGAGGTGTGACTCAAGGACTGCCACTGTGGACAAAAGAAAGCCTCTCATTGGTTGCGCCACATCACCCAATTGATCCAAGGGTGTAGATTTGATTTAATGACAAGGGAGTTGATCAGTGGTTGATATTTGAGCATCTAGGAGCTTCTGAATGGGATCCCAAGCCTCAGCCTGTGCTATATAAACCCTTCTTCATCACAAGATAGAGTTGTCCAATTTCTTATGCATTAGAGAAATCTTGGCCATTTTAATTCCTGTCTATCTTTATGTTTTTAGTAGTTAAATGCTTTGTAATCTCTGTTCTTAATTTGTAGAACTCTCTTTTCATTAATGCAATTTTCACTTTTTCTTTAAATGCGTTGTTAATTACATGCTTTTCAATATTTGGTTTCACTGTTGTATAAGCTTAACTGTTCTCCTTCCTAAGCTCACATAAGCTCATCCAAGCTTATGTGAGTTAATGTCTGTTTTAAGCTCAAGCTGAATTTTCATTTTGAGGAAAAGTCAAATAAAGTCAATTTTCTAAGTCAATTCAATTTTAGTGTAAAAGCTGTTTTAAGACTGTTATAATGATGAGTTTAAAAGTGTTTTGAGTTGTTGGATTAAGCTGAATGAAGGTTTCATTGATTTTGATATATTAATCTGTAATGTGGTATTTTGAAGGTGTGTTTGGATTTACTTCAAATCTGTGATTAAAGGAGTCTGGTAAGTGTGAAATGGTTTAATCAGTTTTAGTTTTGTTGTTAAAAGTTTTTACAGTCAAAATATTCAAGTTTTCAAGCCAAGAGTTGTAGTTTCAATGCTTTAGCAAATCTGTCAAAACCATGGATTCTGTCCCAAAGTCAGTCATTCTTTAGCTTATCTCATGCCCATTAGCAAGTTCCAGTAGTTTAAAATGCTTGTGCTTGTTCTTAAGTATATCCTAGTCTATCTGATTTTAGCTCATTTGCCATTTAGTTGCTTTTTGCTTGCTTAATTGTAGTCTGCTACTGCCCTTTTCTGCCATCTGTTTTGCTGCTGTTTTATGCATTTCTCCATATCTGCTAGTGCTTAGATAGATTAGCACTTTATGATTTGAGTGTTTTTGTTGCACCGTAGCTTCTTAAGTAGTTTTTTTCTTAGAGATCAGACCTCTAGTGCTTATGTTTTAGCTTATTTAGGCCTGCTTTAAACTCTTCTCTGTCCACTGTTCTGCATCAGTTAGCATATGTCCTAGCAGCTTTTTGTTTGATCTTCAACTTCTTCATATTAAGTCCTATTTAGCTGTAACTTTGGATATGTGATCTCTAGTTGGTTGTCTTAAGAACCATACTTTTTTGTTTCCACTCTAGCTATTGAATTAAGCTCAAAGACAACCGCTAAACAAAGTGAGGCCAGTTCACTGTTTTGCTTGAAAATCAGTTAGCTATAATCCTTGGTAAATTGCTTATTAGGTATTAGGAGTAGTTTTAATAAGTTGCCTTAGAGTAGTTATAGGATATTTTAGCTTATGTAATCAGTTGGTGTAATTTAGAGCTTATTTGCTTATTGTCAAGTGCTTATTTTAGCTCCATTTACACTGCAGCCCTTAATTCTCACACACAAGCATCATATTTGATATTTTTTATAGAACCAGAATAAGATTTTAGCATTTTCCTGAATTTTTCATTAATTTTGGTCACTGTTTGCTATTTTTCTTGATTTAAAACAGTTTTTAATCATTTTAAAATAGTTTTAATTGCAATTAATTAAGAAAAAGTTCAAAAAAATATTTTTTCAATTTTCTCAGTTTAAGATAAATATAAAAAGCATAAAAAATATTTTTCCTTATTTTTCTCCTTTTATTTGGTATTTTTAACAATTTAAATTAGATTAAAATAGTTTTAAATTAGTAGAAATTAGAAAAATAACCAGAAAAATATAAAAATAGTTTTGAAAAGTCTCTTATGATATTTTAGATTTTTGAAAAGTAATTCCATAATTTTCCCCTTTGTTTTCATAATTTTTAGATAATTAGTTTTATTTTTAAAGTTAAAAATTAGTTTTTAATTAGAATAAATTCAAGAAAATTCCTAAAAATTAGTTTTAATTCTTAAATAGTTTTCTAATATCATTTTTAGAGTAAAAGTAAGTTTAGGTTATTTTTAGGATTTAGATTAAACGTAGTTGCATTTTATTTACGTTTCGTTTTAGTTGCGTATTTAGGATTTCCCGTAGTGTAATTTCCCTTTAATGCTTTCCTTATCCCGTAGTTTAGAAAACTTCATTTTACCCCCCTTCTCTTATTCAAATCCCGATAATCGAGACGTGAGTTGGAAATTCCATTCAACCCTCGTTCAGAACGATCTCGGTGCTCAAACCTAATACGTTTGAGTTACCCATATACTACACTTCTCATCTATTATTGATCAGTGTCCGAACCGTTTTAAGTTTCTTACGGTTAGTCATTCACAAGTGGCTAGCTTGTGTGAGTAAACTTGACGTTTCGAACCCAATCACTCCCCCTCAACATGTGCATGGAAAATTTGAAATCGTTTGTCACATGCGGGGAGGAAAACATGCTAAACACTTATGAAGCCATTTATCGAATTATCAGTTTAAATCCAATTTAAATCACAAATTCTCCCCCGATCACAATTATCAAATCATTTGAGATTTGTGATCTCTGTAGATCTAAATTGAATTTGAAAGCTTTTAAGGAGAATTGTGACATGATTATGAAAAACGTTTTAACTGATAAGGATCGGATTTTGAGACTTTAAACATCTTTTGAAAACATAATAATAACCAAGGTCTTGAACCAATTGTGTAAAATATTGTAAAACATTTTAGAGTAGACCTTGCTCATTTAAGTACAAATTGTTTGAAAAGAACACTTTTTTGATTTAATTGAAAAATCATTCTCCCCCTCAATCAATGACGAAAGTTATTGATTGATGGATTGAGATTTTGACACTTGATAAGTTCTTTTGATTTTCAAAAATAGAGTCCGAAGTGTTTTCAAAACAATTGAGTTTTCAAAAGATTTGCAAATATATTTCAGAGGAATCATTTAGAAGAAAAAATATTTGAAATTAAACATTTGTCTTGTTAATGACAAACATTTGTTTTTAGAATCAGAGCATTAGGTTTGAAATAGGAGATAAAGCATGGCTCTGTTCTTTCTTTGAAACACGGGTTACTGCCTGAAATGACAATAAACCATTGTTTTACTTTCTCCAATTTTTTTTTTTTTTTTTTTTTTTTTTTTTTTTTTTTTTAGCATTCGAACAATATCTAGAGTCCCGTGTCATTCTTTGAATGACAGCACAAAGACCGTAGATATCATCGAATCGAGGAAAAAAAATGACAAATGGACAATATATATATATATATATATATATATATATATATATATATATATTTTTTTTTGAAATTTTTTTTTCGAGTTTTTCAAATTTTTATGGATTTTTGAAAGTTTTATATTTTTGAAATATATACAAAATGTAGATGAAGGAAAGACCTTTACTCCTTGTCTTCCTCCTGAAGACGTTTGAGTGTTTCTGGTTGAAGGTTTTTCAAGCCAAGTCGAGGAAGAATAAACTCAAAACGTTCTCTTGGAAGAGCTTTGGTGAAGATGTCTGCTAACTGGTATTCTGACTTCACAAAGTAGAGTTCCACTACACCATTTTCCACTTGATCCCTGATGAAATGATGTCGAATGTCGATGTGTTTTGCTCTTGAGTGTTGAACGTTGTTGCATGAGAGAGCAATAGCACTTTTATTATCACAGTACAGAGGGATTTTGTTGAATTCAAAGCCATAGTCAGATAATTGGGATCTCATCCATATGATTTGAGCACAACAAGATGACATGGCTATGTATTCAGCCTCTGTAGAGGAAATAGAAGTACTCATTTACTTCTTTGAAGACCAGCTCACAAGCTTATCACCCAAAAACTGAGCACCTCCTGAAGTACTTCGACGTGTATCTTGACATCCTGCATGATCAGCATCTTTATAGGTTGTTAGTGACATACCGGTGTCCTTCGGGGTACCATAGTCCCATATTGATAGTTCCTTGGAGATACCGAAAGACCCGTTTAACCACTTCAAGGTGCTTTTTAGTAGGCTTAGCCTGATATCTAGCACACATGCACACAGCGAACAAGATGTTTGGTCTGCTAGCTGTGAGGTACATCAGGGATCCAATCATACTATGATATTTTGTTTGATCTACCATGATCCCTGAGTTGTCCTCATCCAGTTTTGTACGTTCAATCATGGGAGTGTCAACGGTGTCACAAGAGACAAATCCAAATTTCTTTAAAATCTCATTTGCATATTTAGATTGATTTATAAAAATGCCTCCGGGACTTTGTGAAATTTGTAATCCCAAGAAAAATGACATTTGTCCCATCATTGACATTTGAAATTTGGAACCCATTTCATTTGAAAAACGATCATATTCATTGGGGTCAATCGAGGCAAAGATAATATCATCAACATAAATTTGAACGTGAATTAAATGTTTGCCTGACTTCCTGGTGAACAATGTCGGATCAACTGCTCCTTTGCTGAATCCAGTGGATAGAAGAAACTTTGATAGCGTATCATACCATGCCCTTGGAGCTTGCTTTAAACCGTAAAGAGCCTTCTTCAAACGATAGACGTGAGTAGGATGCTCTGGATTCACAAAGCCTTCAGGTTGGCTGACGTATACGACTTCTTTAAGATCTCCATTAAGAAACGCCGTCTTTACATCCATTTGATAGACTACCATGTTCTTACTTGCAACATTAGCCAAGAATATTCTGATAGCTTCGATACGAGCAACAGAAGCAAATGATTCTTCAAAGTCAATACCCTCCTCTTGACGGTATCCTTTTGCAACCAATCGAGGCTTGTTCTTTAAGACATCACCATGCTCATCAAGTTTCACTTTGAAGATCCATTTTAGAGCAATGATCATAGCACAATCTGGAGCAGGTACTAATTCCCATACATCAAGTCAATCAAACTCATGAATTTCTTCTTGCATGGCATTGAACCAGCAGTCTTCATTCATGGCGGTTTTAATGTCTTTTGGTTCGACCTTAGAGAGTACGGAGTTGAAGAAGCACCATAAGGCATCAGTTGCAAGTTATTTCTGTGTGGATACTGGACGAGAGGGGTTTCCAATGATGTTATCTAATGGGAGATCATGAGTCCATTTTCTAAGGTGTTCATGTGGTTGTTGTTGTGGAACTGAAGTAGCAGAGTCGATGTCTCCTGATGATGATTCAGGAGCAAATATGTTTTCAAATGGAGCATCTTCGGGAGTAGCAAAGGGATTAACTTCATCACTGATGCCAGAAACAATTCCATGATGTACATTTGATGATTGATGATTTGTTGATGAGACAGAGTGATCAGCAGCAGGCGCTTCTTGACTTAATGATATTGAGACTGAAGGGTTGACTTCATTCACAGTGATAGACGCAACCTCTGTTGATGGAATTGACATTTCAGCAGCATTTGGTTCATAGTGTTCATCAAACATTGGATCAAACAATTTCTTTAAATCATCTTCAGATGGAGGTACATATGGAGTTGCTGGATATGAATTTGGTACAAGGAATGTACCAATGGGACTGTTTTAAAGTGCGGGTCCAGAACTGGATTGTCCAGGAGCCATTTGACCGGTCAGCTCATCGAACGTAACGTGAATTGTTTCCATGATATTTCGAGTTCTCTTGTTGTAGATTCGGTAACCCTTCTTGTTTGGTGCATAACCAACAAAAACTCCAATATCTACCTTTGCTCTTAATTTACCTAAGTCTTGACCGTCATTCGTTGGATAGCACAAAGCACCAAACACACGAAGGTAGGAGAGATCAGGTTTTCGTTTATGAACAAGTTCATATGGAGTTTTTCCATGAGAGGTGTGTATAAGGGAACGATTTTGGGTGTAGCAAGCAGTGGCAATGGCTTCAGCCCATAGAAACATTGGAACCTTTGAATAAATTAGCATTGTTCTTGCGGCTTCCACAAGAGTTCGATTTCGTCTTTCAACTACACCGTTCTGTTGAGGAGTTCGTGGAACACTTCTTTGATGACTGATTCCAACACTTTCATAAAACTGAATTAAGTCTTTGTTAACAAACTCTGTGCCATTGTCTGTTCGAACAATTCTAACTGTATTGTTGAGTCGAACCTGAAGCTGTTTGATTAGTTTGATGATGACATCTGGAGTTTCATCCTTTGTCCTCAAACATTTTACCCAAGTAAATCGAGAGTAGTCATCAACAACTACTAGAATGTATTTCTTCCCATTTATCGTTTGCACTCTCATTGGTCCGCACAGATCCATATGAAGGGTATGAAGAACTTCCATTACTGAATTTGTGGGTTTTGGTTTGTGGGCATAATTCGTGCTTTTACCCAATTGTCAAGCTGAACAAAGATGATCTTTTTCATATTTTAATATGGGTAAGCCTCTGACAAGATCCTTTCTGGAAAGGTTATTAATGGTTCCGAAGTTCAAGTGATTGAGACGACGATGCCATAACCATGTCTTTGTTTTAGAAGCCTTTGACAGCAGGCAGATTGGAGAAGACATCATCATGTCTTCGATAGAGATGGTGTATAGGTTAGAACCTCGAGTACCTCTTAATAATTCCACACCATCAAGTTGTCTAACGAAGCAAGTATGTTTTCTAAAGGACACCTCTAGATCGGAATCACATAATTGACCAACAGAGAACAAATTATGACCAAGACCTTCCACATAATATACCCTAGAGATTACACTTTTGCCAACTACATAATCACCATAACCCATAATTGCTCCAAAATGGTCGTTCCCGAATCTAACAGTCCCGATGAATTTACTCACGAAGTTCATGAGCCGCGACCGGTCTCCAGTCATATGCTTAGAACAACCTGAGTCCAAGTACCACATAACGATTTGAACGATCTGCAGTTGAACACAGACAAGAATGGATAACTGGATAATTGGGATCCCCATGCAAGAATGGGTTCCACTTGGTTAGTAACAGTGATTGGAACACCCACATCAGAAATAGAAACACCCATATCAGAACTAGAAGCAATGGAATCATTAGGAATAGATGCAGTGCTGGTGTATGTATTTGACCTATTCAAAGTATGTTCACTTCTTAAAGGAATAGTTCTACCAGTAGGCATCCATTTTCTAGTGGGCATTGTCTAAGCAGTTTGAGGGCAAAACTGATTGACCTTATGGCCAAAAGGTATCCATTGATAACCTATCTTACAAAATGTTCTTCCTATGGGTTTCCACTATTTTCTAACTTTCTTAAGCTTTTGCCTTTTAGCCTTCTTTGCATGATTTTTAGCATTAACAATCTTAACTAGGCATTTGATAGCATTAGACAAACCATTCACACCATAATCATGATTAGCAACATAATTCAAACAGACATCATTACATGGTTTGCAAATAGTATCAGAATTCGAATTAATTACAGTACGCCTATGGCTAATACTAGAATCAACACGATTCATTTTATTCAACTCAAGCTTAAAGTTTCTAGGTTGGTATTCTACTCTCTTCCAATGCACATTCTTAGCTTGCGAGGTCCTATCTTGCTTGGTATTGCCTGGAGGCTTTGACCCGCTTGCTTTAATATCATTGATTACTCCTGTAGAGGGAATTATGGGAACATTAGTTGGTTGATTTACTTTTTGCATTCCTGAACTAGATGTGCAAGGGTCTGTACTACTAGAAGGCACATTGGTGTTCACTTTCTTGAAACTGGGCATAGAATGGTTTGTATGCTTGGCACTAGGCATAGAACAAGGCATCAGCGCTTTGCTTTTTGCACCTAAGGATTTAGGACATGTTGCAATTACACATTCTAGCAGCTCTTGAGATCGTTTGGCCTGAATGCAAGCAAACCTAATTTCTCTATCAAGAGGTTTATTAATGAAGTCCTCTTCAACAATCTCACGGAGACATTCTAGATTATCTTTAAGGAGAGCACAATAGTCATGAAATGCAGATTCATTATTCCTAAGATAAGGAGGAATGTATTTAACAGTCACAGTATATTTGCAGTCGGAGGATGACTTTGATGCAACATTCTTATTAAAAACAAGTGGTAGTTTCCCATTTTCCTGACTCCTCAAATTCTCAATTTCCTTTTGTAAAGACGTTATTTTTTCGTTGTTTTGGTTACGAGTGACTTTCATTGAATCATATAACTCTTTAAAGTGTCGTTTAACCTTTTCATTTTCTTTTAGAAAACTCTTGTTTTCCTTTTGTAAGGCATTAACTAAGTTTTGAAGATGAAAAGTTTGAGCGTGCTGAGAATCTAAAGGAGGGGGCCTTTGGGATCCAGTCACATTGTTCTTTTCACCCTTTAATTGAGAGATTTGGGCTTTCAACTTTCTGATCGTGTTACAATGAGCTCGAATCTGTTCATCACGTTTGCTAATTTCAAAGACTGCATCAAATTCAGGAACATCCAAGGATGTCTTGATATTTGAGGTTTTAACATTTTCTTTCAGATGCTGATATTTTAATTTCAAATCAAAATGTTCAACTTCTAGTTTAGAAAGATGCTTTACCAAATTATCGTGATCATCCTGATCAATTTTCTCATTAAGTTTTGAATTAATCTTTTCAAGCTCAATGACACGATCATGGGAGACTTTCAGAGCAACAGATAATTCATGAAATTGAGAAGCATTAATGGAACAATTTGTAGCAGTTGTAAACACATCTTGAGTAATACATTGAAAATAAGAGTCTCATTTACGGTATGCAAGTTCTTCCTCTCAATCTCATTATATTTTAATGCTCGCTCATAATCACTAACCTCAACTATCATTGCATCAAATTCCTTTTCCATTTCTTTAATATCTAAATCCATCCCCTTTTTAAGACTCTCAAATTGATCTTTTAGTTGTTTAAAGAAAGGCATGACCTCAGTTAAATAACATTCTTTAGTTTGCTCAAAACCCCTTTCCCCTTCAGTTATCCCAGTGGGTGTGATCATTTTCTTACACGTTTTTTCAAAATCAACAAATAATTGAAAGATAACATATTGACTGATTAAGGTCTTGCTTTTAGTGGCAATAGTTCTAGGAACTAAATGCATTGGTGTATTTGGAGGATACACAGTTGCTGAAGGCATTTTCCTAAGGGGAGGGTTCGTTACAACAAGATTATATTTTTTTTGCTTTTCCATGTCTTTCTTCCAAAAAATCTGTTCTGGGGCTAATTGAGTTTGAGGCTTAAACATGTTAAGGGAGATCCAATTTTCCTTAGTGTAATCATGAGGTTTGATGGTTATGTTTTTCTCTTTACATATAGGGTTGTTGAGTTTTATATTCATTTTCTCCCTAGTGACCTCATCTGATTTCTTATCTTCCTCAGTGCACTCAGCGCAACTAGGTTTCTGTCTAGGCTTAAGGATTTCATTACCATCATAAATTACTTTATGAGCAGTTCTAGCCTTTTTAATGACCTCTGGATTTGGTTCCTCAACAAGGGGAGTACTATGCTTATCACTCAAAACTCTGTGCTTAGTGATCAAGTGAGCAGTCTGAATGGTATTCCCTTGTACGTACAACTTATTTTCAAGCTTGTTTTTCAAAGTTTTTAGATTGGAAAAATCATTCAAAAGTTTTGATTCCTTAGCGTGGAATTCTTGCTTAAGCATTTTAACATTTTCTTGAAGTTCTTGTTTTTGCTTAGCAGTTTAGAAAGCTTTTCTTGTAAGGAGTTTAACTCTTGTTTTAAGACTTCTTCTCTAAAGTTACTTTTTCTAATAACTGTACGCATTTGGTCATCCATCTCCTGCTCACGGGTGGTTAATTCAAACTTGGCTCGTTGTTCATAAATAGCAACACGTTCTTTATAGGCATTGAGTTCAGAGATAACAAAATTATCAGGGGCACATGCAGTGTATTCATCAAAAAGATAGTCATCATTGACTGCAGAAGATGCATTACTTGGTACTACCTCACTTTCACTTTGTTTCACATATTGATCATATGGGACACTATTGATATTACCCATATTTTCAATATCTGACTCAATAGTTTCAGTTTATTGTACTTTGTCATACATTTTTTGCACATCAGCATCATCGTATAGTTTTAATACCTCAGAAATGATTTTGTTTTTTGGATGGAACAGCTTGTGGTGATGAAGATACTTTAGGAGAGACCATTGGAGAAATGCTAGCCATGAAAATGGTTTGTGCAGTAGGTTCATCATCAACGTCAGAGTCGTATGCATCAAAATCAGCGACTTGGAAGGCATTCTGATGATTGTGGCCTATCTCCTGAATTGGTTGCTCATCCACATCTGCATCATATGTCTTGGCATTTCCCTCAGCAAGAAACAACAACTCCTCTTCATCCAAAGCTGCACCATTATCCTGAGCTTGCACAAGCAACATCTTATCCCTGAAGTAGTCTGCATTCTGAGGGCGTTTTGGCGATGTGCAGTTCCTTGCAATATGTCCCTCACTACCACAGTTGTAACATTTGATCGGCTTTGCTTGTCCTTGATTTCCATTCCTTCCCCTATTCTGATTTGCCACATATCCTCTACCAGCTCCACCTCTCCCTTGTTCATACTGCCTTACTTGAACTGGTTGTACCATAACCTTCCCATCTCTGACAGTGGCTTGATTGTGAGGATTGGATGCTGTTCTGAGGTTGTTGTTGGTGTGTGGGAGAGAGTTCATGTTTTGACTAATCATGAGAGCCAGTTGATTAATGAAGTTTCCCACGTGTGCATCAGCATCAGCTTGTTTGAACATTGGATCGGGAATGAGTTTGTGGTTACCATTACCCATGGGTATAACTTGAGATGCTTTGGTGGTAATTCCAATGTTTGAGTAGAAGGCAGTTGAATCATTTGATGAGCTTGTCTCTCCCTGGTTGGTTTTGAACTGATCAAGAATCCTTTTTTCAAACATATCATGTCTATCATTCTGAAGAAGGAAAGCATAGAGTTGCTCATAGTTTGTATTCTTCAATCCTTTGGTTAGTTTCATAGAAGTGACAAACTTGTGCCATTCGGGATTCATGTTGTTCACAAATTTAGAGTTCAACTGAATGTTTTGCATGGTCATTCTGATGTTCCTCATGTAATTAACAAGCTTGTGGAATCTCACGTAATATTCATAGACACTCTCATCAGGTTTCATCTTGAAGTGTTCAAATTCATTATACAGTTGTGATTCTCTGTCCTCAATAGTTAATTCAGAACCTGAGAGAAGCATCTTGACATTATCCCATACAGCCTTTGCTTCAGTGTTGTGATTGATAAGCTTGTAGATGTCTTTTGGAAGACCTTGAAGTATAATGTTAGAAGCCCTGATATCTGCATCAAATCTCTTTTTCTCCTTATCATTGAGCTCATCATACATTTTTGGTCTGTCTAATCCATAGATCATAGTTCCATCTGCAGCTGTATCAATTAAGTCTCTTGTAGTCTCAACCTGATAAGGTCCTTCATCGATTGACTTGAGAATGTTGACTCCGTTTTCTTTTCCCAAACAGTACAATCGGATTCGTTGAGCCCATGAGTCATAATCAGTTCTGTCAAGCATAGGTGGACGAGTATCTGATCCCGCTGCTTGGACGTCCTCAGCTACAGAAGAAACAATAGTAGGAACGATGTTTGCCATGATTACAAGTTCTACGGGATTTTACTATCCTTTGATCAAACCGGGAAATTGATTCTTTCACGGGATTTTACTAAACCAAAAGAACAACCGTAAGAATGTATCACGAGTAAGTAACAAGTCTAAATAGACAAGTAGCTAAACACTCAACTCGCTTAGGTATCAACTCGCTAAATAGCCAAGTCGCATTAGTATCAACTCGCAACACAATCAACTCGCTTAATGAAACAAGTCGCTAAATAGCTAACTCGCCTTAGTACCAACTCGCAACACAATCAACTCGCTTACTGAAACAAGTCGCTTTAATAATCAACTCGCTTAATAGCAAGTCGCAAACAGACACAACTCGCTTAACCACCAAGTCGCTTAAAAGCTTAACTCGCTAAATAGCCAAGTCGCATATAACAACTCGCATCCAGTAACACAACAATTCGAAGAAATGTATATCCGAGACTCAACTCGCTTAGTACAAAGTTCAAAAATAACCACTTTATCAATCAATAACAACCAAACCACAATGATTTAAGCTTTCCAATTCAAAGCATAAACACATATGATGATCCTAAACACAAAAGTACAAGCAAAATTCAAACTTTAACACTAAAATTTGTCCAAATGAATCAAACTCTTCTAAACACTTAATACCCCAAAAACCTTATGAAATCCACCAAAACAAAGAGCATGAAAGATGAGTGATCAAACCATGGCTCTTGATACCATTTGTAACATATTGGATTTCACAAATACACTAAACCATAACTATATGAGGCGTACATAAAACGCCACCTGACGGGCTGTGGATCAGGCATACAGTGGGTAAAGACCTGTCCGTCCTCCACGGTGTTACTAAACTAAATACTACTTAACATCAAATAACTACGACCACGAGCTTTCTAACGATTACATATACTTGAGGTGACCGACACTTTAACTACTGGATTTTCCAAATCCTAACATAGTTGGAATAATAGCACTAAACGCCATGAGTCAAACCTTGAGTTTCTCTGCGGTAATGACAATAGTCTTCCCGGGATATCTTCAATCACTTAGAAATATTAAGTTCATCAAGTTTACTCGCGTTTAGCTGCGTGTCTCCTTCCCCCTTCCTGGTTTTGATACTTCAGAATCAGCAACACATTGTAAGCCCGTATACTAGAAATTTGTTTAGAAGAACATTAGAAATCTTGTGAGAATCAACTTGCTGAAGAACAGAATGAGCAAGTCTAATTGGGGATTAAATCAGACATTTCACCCTCCCTCAATTAGTTCTCTCCCCTAAACCGACAATCTGTTAGATAAATGCCCAGATTAAGAAGAAGTCTTTAGATAATCAAATGCAACTCGCTGTAGTCTTCTAACATGCAACAGAAAATGTAGAACCGACTGTAGACTCGACCTTCTTCAAGATTGTCCAATTGGGGAATAGAAATTCAACATCTTCAAATCACCAAATGCATTCCCGTTAACTTTGAAATAGCAAATCCCCTTAACTAAAATCACTCCCAATCAAACAAGAACAGAGAGATGTTCATCAAAGAAATCAGCCCAGCAACTAGAAGCACTTTGTCATTAAACTCATTAGTCCGTGTGAAGATGTCAACCAACGGCTCTTAAAAAGAAACTCCATGTAAATATGACCCGATAAGAAGAAGTTCGGTTCTTACATGAGTTTGGAGCCGTTTGACCATTAATTCTCAGAAATCAATCAACCATGCAGGGTTATCATACTTCTTCTCCCCCTCAAGAATTGCATACGGAGTTGCCATTCTTGATTAAGTAAGTGAAAATCATCCAAATTCATTCTATTCACACTTTTCCCCCTCAAAATTACACATGATGTCGCCATCGTCATTATAGTTGAGCAAATGGAATAAGAAAAACAATCAACGATAGTCCGGTTCACTTGATGTTTGAAAGCGCATGGAAAAAGCATGAAGCATGTTGATGAGAATGGTCATAAATGAGAAGATTTCTCTTCTTCAGAAGATAAAGTGCACTGAAGCGTACACTTTTCTTTTCTTTGAGGTACGAGGCTTGAACTGTTGTGTTCAAACGTCATAAGAATATTTCTCTTCTTTTGAAGATAAAGCACACTAACACGTACACTTTTCTTTTCTTTAGAGTACGAGGCATGAACTGCTGTGTTAATACGTCATAATCTCTCTCTTTTCAGCTCTCTTGGCAAAACATGTAATCAACCCCATTATCATTCAGTAGGCTTTTTGTAGTGACAGCTGATGGAGAAAACCCAATATAATGAATTTGACCCTGAAGTAAACTAACCCGAACTCGTGACTTAAACTTGCACATATGTAACAAAGAGCGGTGCTGAGGCTTCATCCTCCATTGAATCTCTAAGTACTCTATACTCTTCATCCAACCAACCATCAAGTAATAGACGTACATCACCTCTTGAAAATCCACAATTGAATGTGACACTGAGCACTACAACGTAACTCCTTAAAGTGATAGTTATTTTGTAGTGGTAAGAGCCCAATTCCCCCAAGTGGTAAAAGAAAAGGTAAAAGACACCCAACAATAACTAGATTTCCAAGTCTTCGTTTTTGATAATAAGCTCGAACAAGGATCTTGAAGAATCTTCATCCAACCATCCTCGATACCTTCAGATACTAAGTACACTCGCCCGTGATATTTCACTTCAACCTCAAATAAATAATAGTGAATTAACCCCGTTGTCACATCTTCTGGTTAAAAGCTCAAATCTAGCCTTCTTTGACGTTTTAAGTGAACTCTGATAGTGGTTTCCATCCTGACCATGGTTAAAGGCACATAATCCCGTAAAACCATGTAATAACCAAACTGCCATGACGAATATTCAAACACACATCCAATTCATGAAGTACACCCTTTTATCCCTTCTTTGAAGTAGAAACCGTAGCACCAGCATTAGATAAGATCCAGAATTACACTTTCCCTTTCTCCAGAATAAATCTATGATCACGGGATTTTACAATTCTATGGTTTAAACCGAGAAATAGTTTCTGTTAATACAAATATCGTCATTAAACGTTATTTATATTTTTGATCTTTGCCTAAGTTTTGTTAACGACAAAAGTAAATTTAATTTATAAAAGCTTAAAGCTTGTCAAGTTTATTAGATATTAAAACAAGCTTTCTCAAACAATATATTCATCATTCAAGCATTTACATTTATGATTAGTAACATCTTGATATGACTCTAATCATTATGTATGATAGTAGTTTGTAGAATGTGTTAGGTTCTTAAAACCAAACACTACTTAAGCATTTGCATATTTCTATTAATAAGTAATACAACATTTGACATCATGTATTACATCATGGAAATCATTAGAAGATTCCATTAGATATTTTGTGAAGATTTGTACTCTTCATATCTTGCACAATCTTACTTAGATAGAGTTGACTTTAGGCAAGATTTGATATCTTGACTTGTCAGACTTGGCGGTACCATTTTGGTACACGGGCGGAACCCTTTTAAGGGTCCGCGGTCCGTGGACGACTCCTGTCCATTTGGCTATAAATAGAAAAGCCAAGCCAAGTAGTTTCTCATCCCTTTCTAACATACTCTCATACATATCTTCTCTCTAACCTTTCTAACTCGTTTTCATATCATATTAGTGATCTCTTTTGTAGCAAAGAAGATCAAGTCATATTCAAGCTTCAACGAGAAGTTGGAAGTCTTGTTTGTTTAGTGTTGTATGATCTAGTGTTGATCCATACTTCATTGTTGTATCAAACCATCATAATCTTGTGAGTGTGAGTGGTTAGTATTTTAGTCCTCAAAATACATTGTGTGTGGGAGTAGTTGTACCCTTGGAAAGAACTCGACATCTAGCTTAGTGTCGGAAATAGTGTAAGCGAAGTGTAAAGGTTTTCTCCGCCGGTGAAAGGAGCTTGTTGACTAGTGAAGTTAAACTCTCGAGTGTGAGACTCGGGGAGTGGAGTAGGGCAAGGAAAAAGAGTCCTTGTAGGCCGAACCACTATAAACAACTTGTTGTGGTTTGATCATTTCTTTCCTTATTTACTTATTACATATTGCTTGCATATTTCATTAACATACTTAAGATCAATATCAATTGATCTTTCAATAAGTTTCAAAACAAAGTTTTTAATCGGTAAACTATTCAACCCCCTTCTAGTTTTCTACAATTGGTACCAGAGCCTCGTTGCTCAAGAATTTCTAAAATAACTTGTATTTTATAAACTTGAAACGATCCATGGATTCTGAAAACTTTAAAGAAGGGCAATCTATGCAAAGACCACCACTCTTTGAAACCAATGGATTTATCTATTGGAAAACCGTTTTGAAACATATGTAAAATCAAAAGATATAGATCTTTGGTTTAATTATTGTTAAAGGGATTTTAGTTCTACAACAAAGGATATTTCCGTTGATGAACAAAAGAAATTAGTTGCTAAAAATAATGAAGCTAAAATGATGCTTTATAATGCTTTACCTAGAAAAGAATATGAAAGAATTTTTATGTGTGAAACCGCCAAAGATATTTGGGAATCTTTAATTGTTACACATCAAGGTAATTCACAAGTCAAGGATAACAAAATTGATCTTCTTGTTCAACAATATGAACAATTTGTTATCCCTGAAGATGAAACCATTGATTGTGGCTTTGCTCGCTTTAACACTATCATTACATCACTTAAAGCACTTGATGAATCTTTTCGTAGTAAGAACTTTGTCGGGAAATTTCTTAGAGCACTCCATCCCAAATGGAGAGCTAAAGTGACCGCTATTGAAGAATCAAAAGATCTCTCAATAATGTCACTAGACGAGCTAATTGGCAACCTCAAAGTTCACGAAATGGTAATGGAGAAAGATTCGGAGATCATCAAAGGAAGAAAGGAGAAGATCAAATCCGTTGCTCTTAAAGCAAAGGCGAAATCAAGCGATGATGGTGAATCTTGTTCCGATAGTGAAGATGAGGAGTATGCCATGGCCGTTAGAGATTTCAAGAAGTTCTTTAGAAGAAGAGGAAAGTTTGTAAGACAACCTCGAGAAGAAAAGAAGCCATTCGAAAAGATCGGGATGATAAGAAGAGTAAAGGTGAAAGAAAGTGTTTTAGATGTGGTGATGCAAGTCATCTCATAGGAGAATGTCCCAAGCCACCTAAAAGCAAAACTCAACGAGCTTTTGTAAGTGGTGCTTGGAGTGATAGTGAAGACGATGAAGAATCAAGCAAGGAAGAGATCGCTCTAATGGCACATGAGTCAAATGAGGTACTTTCCGACTCTTCTTATTCTTCTATAGATGATGACACTTTGCAAAAACAATATAATCAATTGTGTGAGCTAAGTCTAAAAATCATAACTAAAAATAAATTTCTAAAAACAAAAAGGAATTTTTGGAAAATGAGGTTTATGAGTTAAAAGAAAAAGCAAAACGACTTGAAAAAGGAAAAGCAAATGACGATGATTGTAAATCATGTCAAGAGCTTAATCTTGAAATAGAAAAACTAAAGCTCACACAAGAAGTTTTAATAGAAAATAATTCTAAGTTTAAAAGGTTTAACAAAAACATCGCTATTGCCGATGAAATAGTTAAAATTCCCATAAAACACCGGAGACATGAATGGGCTAGGTTTTAATGAAGTATTAATTCCAAAAAGTCAAAACAAAAACGGCCGAAAAGGACGAACATTCTGTCAAAATTGCTTTGTACAGCAATACGGACCAGACGGAACCAAAATAAGGGTTCCGTCCGTTGTAAAATGGTATCGGGTACTTCACAGAATGAATGTTCGCAATACTGACCGTACTGAATTTGTTAAAATAACAAAGAAAACCAATGATAATGTTAAACTAAAACCAGCCATTATATCAGGAGTAGGACTTGTTAAAAATGAATTTAGATCAAAAACTACTCAACAACGATATAAAACTTCTTTTGCCAAACGCCCCTTTCCTAAGAGCAACCACAACGTTCAACCTAACTACCAACACAACGGTTGGAATCAAAACTTTCCTAGACCATATCAAACTCCAGATTACATGCCATGGAACCCTTACCCATCATTTCCATACATGAATCAAATAAATGGTATGTTTAACCCAAACGGACCCATGAGATATTGGGGACCAAATGTTTGAGTTATTCTCTTCTTAGGTATGCTTGAAAGTTGGATTGGAACCTGATGAATGGATAAAAGATAGTGGATGCTCACGACACATGACGGCAACAAAAGTCTCTTCTCATCATACCAAGAGTATGACGGAGGTAATGTCACTTTGGGTAGCAATCTCAAAAGCAAAATCATTGGCAAAGGTACGATTGCTCATAACTCTCTAACTATTGAAAATGTTGCTCATGTGGATAGGTTAGGATTTAATCTACTTAGTATTAGCCAACTATGTGATAAAAAGTATAAAGTACTATTTGATGAAAATGGTAGTAAAATACTAAAAGATGGTATCACCATAGCTAAAGGAGTTAGGAAAAATAACATATATGTCATGAAAATAGATAAAACATATAATGACAAACTTTGCCTAACAACATTAGACGATAGCTCATCTCTTTGGCATAGACGCTTAGGTCACGCTAATATGAGACTTATACAAAACCTATCTTCAAAAGAGTTGGTTAGAAATTTACCAAAACTAAAATATGACCAACACTTTTGTGACGCTTGCAAAATTGGTAAACAAACACATAGTAGTCACAAATCTAAAAATATGGTGTCCACATCTAAATGTCTAGAATTATTACATATGGACTTATTTGGACCATCCGCTATAAGAAGCTATGGAGGCAACTTATACACTTTGGTCATAGTAGATGATTACTCAAGGTTTACTTGGACGTTATTTTTGAAAACCAAAAATGAAGCTTTTGATAAATTTGAAATACTTAGCAAGAAAATTCAAAATCTTCTAGGTGTCAAAATTGTGTCGATCCGAACGGATCATGGTCGTGAATTTGACAACGAAACTCAATTTGGAAACTTTTGTGATACAAATGGTATAACACATAACTTTTCCGCTCCACGAACACCTCAATCAAATGGAGTAGTAGAACGTAAAAATAGAACAATTCAAGAAATGAGTAGAACAATGCTTAATGAACAAAACATTCCTCAAAAGTTTTGGTGTAACGCGTTGACACTTCTACATATATTTTAAATAGAGTCTTAACTCGTCCTTTCCTAAACAAAACACCATATGAACTTTATAAAGGTAAAAAGCCAACATTAGGATATTTTAGAGTCTTTGGTTGTAAATGCTTTATTCTTAATACTAAGGATTATCTCACCAAGTTTGACCCAAAGTCTTATGAAGGTGTATTTCTTGGTTACTCTCAAACTAGTAAAGCTTACATTATCCTTAATAAAGAAACAATGATAGTCGAGGAATCGTTGAACATAACATTTGACGAAAGTCCACCTCCCTCTAAGACATCACCTTTGGTAGATGATGACTTAGTTGAAAGTCAAATAATAGAAAGTCAAATTAATAATAACAAGGAAGATGAACCATCAAATAAAGAAATTGTCAACATCAAAGAATCTAAAAGTCATCCATTAGAAAAGGTCATAGGACAACTTAATCAAAGAACCTTAAGGTCACAAGCTCAAAATCAAAGTAATCATTTTTGTTTTGTATCCACCATTGAACCAAAACCCATAAATGAAGCAATAAAAGATGAATCATGGGTAATTGCCATGCAAGAAGAATTAAATCAATTAGTTAGAAATGATGTTTGGAAACTAGTTCCAAAACCCAAAGATCAAACTATAATTGGAACAAAATGGGTCTTTCGAAACAAAATGGATGAAAATGGTGTAGTATCTAGAAACAAAGCTAGGCTTGTTGCACAAGGTTATAATCAACAAGAAGGAATTGACTATGATGAAACTTATGCACCGGTAGCTAGACTTGAATCTATTAGAATATTACTTGCTTATGCATGTGCTTATGACTTTAAATTATTTCAAATGGATGTTAAAAGTGCTTTCCTTAATGGGTTTATTAACGAAGAAGTGTATGTTGCTCAACCTCCCGGTTTTACCGACTTTGAGAAACCACATCATGTCTTCAAACTCAAGAAAGCATTATATGGCCTTAAACAAGCACCTAAAGCTTGGTACGACCGTCTTAAGACTTTTCTTGTTGATAACAAATATACTATGGGATTAGTAGATAATACTCTTTTTACTAAGAAAAAAGGAATCACAAATTATTATTGTTCAAATATACGTTGATGACATTATATTCGGATCAACTTGTCAAGAACTATGTAATGATTTTTCTAAAATCATGCATGACGAGTTTGAAATGAGTATGATGGGTGAGTTAAACTTCTTTCTAGGACTTCAAATTAAACAACTAGAAGATGGTATTTTCTTTAACCAATCTAAATATATAAAAGACATGCTTAAGAAATTTGGTCTTGAAGATTCCAAACCAACTAAAACACCCATGTCCTCGGACACTAAACTCACCAAGGACGAAGAAGGTGAATCCGTAGATAACACTAAATATAGAGGAATGATTGGTAGCCTACTCTATCTTACGGCTAGTAGACCCGACATTATGTTTAGTGTTTGTCTATGTGCTCGCTTTCAAGAAAACCCAAAGGCATCACACTTAGAAGCATTAAAAGGGATTTTTAGATATATTAAGGGAACAACGTGTTTAGGATTATGGTATCCCAAAGGAACGGGTATAGAAACCATAGTGTATGCCGACTCGGATCATGCCGGTGATTATGTCGATAGAAAAAGTACAAGTGGTATTTGCACTTTTGTTGGACATTGTCTCACCTCATGGTTTGCAAAGAAGCAAACGGCTTTAGCCATCTCTACTACTGAAGCCGAATACGTCCTCACCGGAAAAGCATGTAAACAAGCTCTTTGGATGAAGCAAGCTCTCGTAGACTACGGAATTCATCTCAACGACATTGTGATACTTTGCGACAACAAAGGAGCCATCGATCTCAGCAAAAATCCCGTTCAACATGCTCGTACAAAGCACATTGAAATCCGTCATCACTTTCTTCGCGACAATGTTCAAAAAGGAAACATTTCAATCGAGAAAGTATCCTCCGAAGACAACATTGCCGACATCTTAACTAAACCTCTTAAACGAGAACCTTTTAATCTTCTTAGACTTGGTTTAGGGTTAATGGAACCAAACATGTAGGATAAAAAAAAAATTTAGAATAGTCAAACCAAAACATTTTGCCTTATATCGCTCTGTAGCCACGGCACCAAACGACTACACGGACGGAACCAATTATTTGGTGCCGTCTGGTCCGTGATGTCTCCACAGAAGCAAAACGCTATATACATAACATCCTGTTCCTCACAACCCACTTTACCAAAACGTGTAAAACTTAAACCAAGCTCATTATTGTCATCTTCCCACTCACTAATCATCAAGATAACATCATTGTAAGTATCCTAACTACATTTCATCTCTTAAGTTTGAGTCTAGGATTCTTATTTATGCACAAAACTATCACAAATCATTACATGGGGTTTTATGTATGCTTTTATACCAAATATGAATTCAATTGGCAAATTGCATAACTAGTCATTCAAATTAGGTACTACATTATCATATTGCATAAACAAATCATGTTTCCCACTAATTGATAGATAATAAATATAAGGCCTAATTCAAACAACCAAACACCCCATGTCAAAAGTTTTGAAAAGCTTCTCACTTATAGGAAAACATTTTTTCATTGCTAATACAAATAGAAACGTTAGAATTTTCATCACTTGCATGCTCTTGAATACTAAAGGTATTGCATAACAAATATGCACTCCCGGGTATATTCAAATGTAGCCACATTGAATTAGGAGCATTTGGGTTATCTCATGGTATCTACCAAACACCCCACTAAAACCATTTTGTGCATAAAATGAGTCGAGATAACCGCAACTCCAAATTGTTTTCATATAGGCAAACACTAGAATCAAAAATGTTGAAATTCATTTTCATATTTTTAACATATTACTTCTTGTCCCTAGGAATAACCATGGTAGCCGCAAGATTCTATGATCACAAAGACACCTTTAACTACATTCCCAAACACCACAAAACCAAAGGACTTACCAAGGAACAAGTAGAAATATTTAAGGGTCTAGAATCAAGGTATTTCCATGAGGGTAGAACCATTCACTCATCCTTCCTTAAAAATACCAATCTTCGTGAAGAACTAGCCGCCATTCAATTCGATTGTCTTCTTGACATCGATGAACCAATTTGTCCTAGGTTTGTGTTAGAATTCTATGCTAGTGTGACAGGCTTTAGTGATGAAGACGATGATGAATTTTGTCTTAGGTTTAGAATCAACCAAAATGACTACACCATCACCTTAAGCAACTTTGCTCAAGTGTTAGGAATTCCCAACCGAGGAACTTGTGTCTACACGGATAAGTGGTCACTCATGGCTCTTGATACAATCAATGACCGCTCTCTTCCCTACATAACCCGTTTGGCCGATAAGGATATCATCCGTGAACACCTTTTAATCCAAAAACGATACAACCCGAAGTTACCCGAAGGGAAAAGAGGTAGATCAAGATCCATATGGAATGGAGCTAAATGAACTTAAGCACGAATTTAAGAAATGGGAGGAGTTACTTAGAGCAAACGTCATTAGCACCATAGGGAATAGGGATCACATAAACGCTTGTCTTTGCCATATGCTCTACAACTTGTCCACCCGACAACCATTCAACTTAGCCTACTACATAGCCAGGAGAATGATTGATATTCCAACTCAAGGATCCGTTGCTCTACCATACGGGATGCTTCTCACCCGTCTCTATAGAAATCTCGCTCCAATTCCACCAACCCCAAAAGGGATGCACCTTCACTATGATCTCATCCCTCACATCTTTGTGCCTTTGAGTGATGCTCGAGTTGCTAAGACTAAAGGCAAGAGAGCTAAACCTCCAACTCCTTCATCATCATCATCAAATAGCTCCGAGGATGGTCTTCCAAGCTCTCATCTTCCACCTCATGAGTATTACGCATCTCTTCCCGAGATTGAGAATGAATCCGCAGAATTCAAGCAAACTAAGGGAATGTTCAAGTGCCTTGGTAGGATGATGAACAAGATTTACAAGAAATTAGACAAATAAGGGTACTTTAAGGAGTGTTTGGAACAATGCATTATCATTAATGTTCGACACTATTTAGTTGTTTTTATTATGTAGGATGATAATATAACTTGGAACAATGGTGTATGCTAACAATCTCATGCAAGGGGATAGCACAAATATGCTATCAAATTTTACCCATTTTCACTATATTGTGAAAATCATTAAGCCTTGCTCAAAATCTATGCTCCACTATGTTTACATATGTGTTATTTACTTTTCCTAACTAGAAATGTTTAGTATAACAGCTTTTTTGAGAAAATTTCGTGTTTCGGAAATTTGCCCACACCTAAAATGAACTCACTCATTTTCACATCCACGGATCCGACGGCACCATAATTTTGGTACCGTCATTTATATAGTTTGGTACCGCCATACCTGTACAGGCGGACCAGACGGCACCCTTTTTAGGGTACCGTCCGTATATGTTTTTGGTGCCGTGGATCCTCCGTAATTTTCTCTTCGAATTTCGACTCTTTAGTGATTCCAAATTATCTTCCATCACTTAAAAATCAATCTTAACTAGTTTATACTGGTATTAGAACTAGTATTATGTACTAAGGTGTATAAGAAATCCATTTCCCACCAAAATTCAAAATTTTGAAAAATCCACCCAAGGAGCCCTTTGGCATAAAGGAAGGAACCAAAATTTTGGTACCTTCAAACCGTGGGTAATCGAATATTAGGAAATTTCACTCACTAGAACACATTTATTGCATATCTTTTCTTCTTCACTCCATCTTCTTTGTATGGATTGACTTGGGTGATATGACTAGCATTCAACCCACTTCCAAATCATTAGGAACCTCATCTCTTCAATGGTTCAACATCAAATCAAACCATTTCTCAACAATTTCTTATCTCTATAAATTGAAAGGCTTTACCATGATCATCCTCACACCTTCTTCATTCTCACTACCATCTAGCAAATCAAAACCCAAGTTAAAATGACTAAATCATCACCAAAACCTTGCAAGAAAACCGCTAGAATGATCGTAAGGCCTTGTTGTTTTGTTCATCTTAGCTCATCATCCGAATCTTCACCACTCACCATCTCATCTCCCATTAGAGATGATACACATCTTACCTTAGCTACACCCACTTCATCACACATTGTGATCACCACTCCACCACCAACAAAACACCTACTTCTTCACCTCCACCGGCACCCATCCAAACATCCAAAACACCCTCACCACCTTCACCAAGGTCTCCCACTCTCACTACCATGGAGTTATTTTCAACTCCACCAACATCACCAAATCCTTTCCTAGAGGACTTGGAAGACTTGCCTCCTAGGCCAAGTCATCCACCACCATTGCCATCCTTTGGCACCATTGAGCAAATCGCTCATGAATCACCTCGGTCATCAATTGACCCAAACGCCCCATTAGGGCCAAGACCTCTCCTTTTCCACCCCATTCACAAGGACATTCATGGTCCTTTATACGGGAATCATCCACTTCCATCATCAATGTCCCCTCATATTGAGGACATTCCGGAGAGCATGTGGGACGACAATCCCACTAGAGAGGAGATTCAAGCCGAACTCCACAACCTCCACCAATTTAAAGGCATGGTGGATTCTCACTTAAGTGAGACAATGCAAATGCAAAGTGCTTTACTTGCATCCATCATGACCACTCCAAACATCCCCAACACCACCAACACATCCACCATTCCACCACCACAACCTCCCAGAAACTTTCTACCCTCCAAGGCATGGTTGCTCTACTTGTGAGCACACGGGTCAAACCGTGGAACGGACCCGGATTATGGTCCATGACTTCCACGAAGAAATGAGGTTCATCCTCAACCACATTCTTGAGCGTCCTCAACGCTTTTCCCATCCACCATCACTTTAGGATGGTTTTAGAATAGTCTTTTATTTTTGGGTAATTTTTCATTTTCTTGTACTTAAAACACATCATTGTGTTCTCTTTTCATGATCTTGATTCATGAAAAATTTTAACTAATGAATGTTGTTTATCATATTGTTGGTGTCATTACATAGTGCTTGGAAATGCTTGTGAATGATCATTATTACTAACATTTTTAGCTTTATTTTCACAATCCATGTATCTTCCCATAAAAGCACCCAATTTAGGGGAGCTTTGAACAAGGGGAGATAATAGCTCGCTCATTACATTCCTCAAGATAGCCTCTTCTTTTTGTTGAGACAAAAAGGGGAGAAAATATAGAACTTGAAATTATTCTTATATGACTTTTCTTCGGTAAAGGTCAAACTACATACTTTGACTTTCTGAAAAAGTCAACATCATGCATCAACTAGTGAATTCTTTGACTTTCATAAAAAGTCAAATTTCATACACTTGCATTATCATTTCAAAGTTCTAAAACTAATATTTTTATAACTCTTGTACAAACTTTGTCTCTTTTATAAAAATAAAATTTATATTTTGTCCTCAACAAAAAGGGGGAGATTGTTAATACAAATATCGTCATTAAACGTTATTTATATTTTTGATCTTTGCCTAAGTTTTGTTAACGACAAAAGTAAATTTAATTTATAAAAGCTTAAAGCTTGTCAAGTTTATTAGATATTAAAACAAGCTTTCTCAAACAATATATTCATCATTCAAGCATTTACATTTATGATTAGTAACATCTTGATATGACTCTAATCATTATGTATGATAGTAGTTTGTAGAATGTGTTAGGTTCTTAAAACCAAACACTACTTAAGCATTTGCATATTTCTATTAATAAGTAATACAACATTTGACATCATGTATTACATCATGGAGATCATTGAAGGATTCCATTAGATATTTTGTGAAGATTTGTACTCTTCATATCTTGCACAATCTTACTTAGATAGAGTTGACTTTAGGCAAGATTTGATATCTTGACTGTCGTGACTGCGGTACCATTTTGGTACACGGCGAACCCTTTTAAGGGGTAATTCGCGGTCCGTGGACGCCCCGTCCCAATTTGGCTATAACTAGCAATGCCAAGCCAAGTAGTTTCTCATCCCTTTCTAACATACTCTCATACATATCTTCTCTCTAACCTTTCTAACTCTGTTTCATATCATATTAGTGATCTCTTTTGTAGCAAAGAAGATCAAGTCATATTCAAGCCTCAACGAGAAGTTGAAAGTCTTGTTTGTTTAGTGTTGTATGATCTAGTGTTGATCCATACTTCATTGTTGTATCAAACCATCATAATCTTGTGAGTGTGAGTGGTTAGTATTTTAGTCCTCAAAATACATTGTGTGTGGGAGTAGTTGTACCCTTGGAAAGAACTCGACATCTAGCTTAGTGTCGGAAATAGTGTAGTTTAAGTGTAAAGGTTTCTACGCCGGTGAAAGGAGCTTGTTGACTAGTGAAGTTAAACTCTCGAGTGTGAGACTCGGGGAGTGGAGTAGGGCAAGGAAAAAGAGTCCTTGTAGGCCGAACCACTATAAACAACTTGTTGTGGTTTGATCATTTCTTTCCTTATTTACTTATTACATATTGCTTGCATATTTCATTAACATACTTAAGATCAATATCAATTGATCTTTCAATAAGTTTCAAAACAAAGTTTTTAATCGGTAAACTATTCAACCCCCCTTCTAGTTTTCTACAGTTTCTTTCGCGGGATTTTACAAAACCAAGAATAAACCGTAAGATAGATCTAGAAATGCACTTTACTTAAACCGGGATGTTTCCATTGTCACGGGATTTTACAAGTCTATGATTTAAACCGAGAAATAGGTTCTTTCGCGGGATTTTACAAAATCAAGACAAAACCGTAAGCAATGTCAGTTCGTGTTCAGACAAGATTGGTTTCGTTGAATATCTGTTTTAGGGGAATATGCAGCGGTTCATCAACAGTTCATTATCCAACATCAACAATATCATCAACCATCCAATAAACACTTTGGTAAACACATCATTCATGCTTTCTGTCAGCTATTGCAGTGACAACATAGAGAAGTAAACCCGATATGCCAAACTTGAACATGAAGTAAAATTCCCCAGATTTGTTACTTAAAGCTTGTACTAATCCTTGTGAAAAGAAATGGTGTACCCAATGTACAAAACCTCTTGACATTCTCAACTGAGTGAGACACCGAAGTGATAGCTACGTTGTGGGTTAAGCGAGAAAGAATCAAAAACGTAGCTAAATAGCCAAGTTTTATCACTCTTTATCAATGCCTAAACAAGTCATCTTCGCGGAAGGGTAGAAAGAAAGAAGACGAAATAAGTAAACGCGCCCGGAAAAGCCTCACTTTAGATCCAAATAAGAAATACCGAACACAAATAACCCTGTAGTCAACCTAGTTCCAATAAGGATTCAAGCCGTGACCAAATATTTTTCGTGAAAATGTGTAGACCAAAGTGTCAGACCTCATAACTCATCAAATCTCATAATCAACTCTTATCAATAAATCTCATTGTCACAAAGCTCGTCGTAAAATCTCTTCAACAGATCTCATAATCAAATATCATAATCAATTTACACCTTGCATGTCTCAAGTCTCATACAACTCATGAGAAGCACGTCCACAACTTTGAAACCGATTCAATAAAATCAAAACCCATGTCCAATTATGCTCAAATATAGGTCTAAAAATTAGCTCAAGCCTAGTTAATAGAACACGGTCCAAATTCACTTTTCAAATTAACACTCAATCTGTCAAGTCCATGAAACGTACAAATTCTCAAAGAGGCATTCATGATATATCACATTTATCAAAATCTGACATTCTTCCATTTGTCCGTATCACATTTTATCTATGAAACGTAACAATGTGATTTTATCACTGAAACGTAACAATGTATCACATTTGTAAGTTAACAATGTATTTTCGTAAAAACATTTGTAAGTTAACAATGATTTTTAGATAGTGTATGAAGAGATGAAAATCTGAGGCCCATACATTTTATCAAAATCTGAGGCCCATTCATTTGTTGATATGACCAAATCCAAAAAAAAACACCACTAGGCTCAATTATCAAATGCTCACAGCCCGTAAAGAAAAACGGTCCTAAGCCTAGTGATACCCTAATTTTCGGGTATAAAAATCACATAACTCACACATAATACAACCCTAATCTTCTTTATCAAACCCTAAAATCTCTCTCAAAGACTCACGCCCCCATCTCCTACAAATCCACTTAATAACAGATCACATACCCTAATCCCATAAATTACAATTACCTCAACCCTAAAACGTCTCTCATAACACCTCCACCCCCCCTTTCACCTTCACGAATCAACTCAGACAAACAAGATAATCTGTACATCTGATTTAGTTTATCATTCTCATGGGCACCATTTTGTCATGTCTAGCCACAGGGATGGCAAGAGACATGGGAGACACTTAGAGTACAAGCCAAGTGTTTGAAGGTAAGTTAACCAAAAGATTGTCCAGTTATATAATAAATTCTTATACGAACGCATGACAAACGATCTAACATAAACTGTTAGCATCATTTCATGGTTCGAATAGTTGTGGACAAAGATGGACAAATTATGTGACATGTTTAATAAATAAGACGAACCAAAGAAATGACTTAACAAACTTGTTAAGATCATTTATTTAACTTCGGATATAATCAAAACGATTGATCAATGATGTTAAATCTTTATGTGTATAGATCTTTATAGATCTATGTGTTCCATGAACCGCATACTAGGGATGATACTGAGATCTATCATATATTAGTTTCATAAATATTTTCCTTAGATCATGGTTCGGATCAGTGATGTTATGTCGTGAGTATTGACCCTTGATGGTCTTGATGTATGATGAATATCACACGACCAAACTGAGATCCCCTTAAAAACCATTTCATTTTCAATTTCATTCAATTTGTGATTCGGATCTGTGATGGATAACTCTATTCTTGATTTAGACCCTCGAGGTCTCGATGTTGCATGATATACAATGAAAGAATAGCCTGAGATCATGATAGGAATGATGTTGTGGTATGATGTTGTTACATTATGCAATGGGTCTCGACATATATGGATTTGGTTAGGATTTTGATGAGGTTTGGATGGTTTGATAGTGAAAATGTTTTGGGTCTCGTTGCATTTTGTTTTGATTTGGTATTGAGGTCAAGTCGTCTTTTGGTATTATAGTTTTGATAGTCAAGGTCTGAGTCAAAATCTTCTTCTTCTTTCATTGATACTGTCAAGTCGCTAGATCTTTTGGGTCAAGTCGCTTTGCTTAAGTGACAAGTCGCTACATTTTTAGTCACACAACTCGCTACTCTTTGTCATTACAAACCGCTACTTGTTAAATAACAAGTCGCTATCATCAAAGCAACTTAGGACAAGTCGCTTGACCATTCAAGAATGACAAGTCGCTACGACTTGTAAAGACAAGTCGCTATGATTTTTAAGTGCACAACTCGCTACCCATATTCAATGAATCTGGATGGAATATTGACAAGTCGCTAGCAAGATATTTGAATTTTTCCGATGAGTTTTCCGATCATAAAAACCGTTTAGCTTCAACGTTACCCAGAAAAACAGCTTAAAATATGCTTTAGATGACCCATTTTGACCACAGTTTGACCATTAAACAACTGACCAATATACCACATATACAAAACAGTCATGAGATGAATACAGAAAATGACTTGGACAAAATATTGACACAAGACATATTGTACACTTAACCCACATAACATTTTAAGACCAAAAATGATACAAAACAGAAGACTTGTAAAAACAATTAATCACAAAGATATGAAAAGTATTTTTCCGACCAAAAAAGATACCAAAACAGTTTACAACATGATCCAAAAGCCACAATAAATCAACACAACACAATAACCATGGCTCTGGTACCATTTGTAGGATTGTAAATATTATTGTGTTGATGATTCGGGTGGTCTTGGATGATGGAAATACATGTTAGCCATTTGAGAGAGAAAGAGATGAGAGGGTGTTTCTTGTTAGAGACTTGCTTTACAAAAAGAAAGGTTAGATTGAAGAAGCACCACCCCTTCCAAGGATGGAAGGGGTATTTATATTTAAAAACACTACGTCCTCCTATCGGACTGTGGATCAGGCATACAATGGGTAAAGACCCGTCCTTCCTCCACGGTGTTGCTCTAAACTAAACTATGATAATAATTAACTAACTAACTACTAAATAACGTAAATACCGAAACGTCTACGAGCTAACATATGCTAGACCTTAATTGGGGTGACCGACACTTTAACATGAAATTTCCAATTCCTAACATTCTGTTTGTGTTCTTAAGAATTTGTCTGATTTCATGTTTGTTGCAAGTTATTTCAAAGTTGTTTAAGCTCATTTTAGGTTCTTGTTAAGGATGCAATTCAGTTTTCCTAAGTTTCAAAGTCTCAACAAATTTCAAAAACCAAGTTTCTGCCTTTGAAAGGGTGTTTGGTTTAAGTGTCCAATTTGGTTATAAATAATTTTTTGACCCACTTTGGGTTTACAAAGTAGTTCCTACAGTATTAATTAAGTCAAAGTAGTAGTTATTCAAGTGTTTCAATAGTTCTAAGTAGTTTTAAATGTTTTCTCAAATTTCAAGTTTTCAAATGTTTAGTTCACTGTCCCCAACTAGCCCATTATTTAGCTTAATTTTAGGTCAGTTTAAATTAGAATTAGGATTTATTTTTTGTTGCATAAGTAGTTAGGAGTATAAGGTAAATTAGTGTTAGCTTATTTCCCTTTATTGAGCTTATTTGCTTGCTTTTATATGCCCATAAACAACCCCCCTTAGGCCTTTTACAATCTGCATTGCAGTCCCCATATGGCCATCTCAAACAGCCTTTAATAAGCTCCTAAAAGCTTGAATGATGCCCCAAATTGTTTTTTTATGTTCTTGGATACACGTAGATCATATGTTTTAGCTTATTTCAGCATTTTGAAGTTAGTAATTAGCTTATTTGTAAGGTTAAAGTAGCTCATTTGACTATTGAAGCTGCAATTGTGTTAACAATTTAGGATGGGACTGATAAGCCTTAAACTTATTGTCCCTTAGCTTATTTACTTATTGTATCCTTCTTATCTAGTTCATTTGCATATTTTAGTTTCACCTAGTCCTTAGTAGCTTTAGCATTTTCAAGTTTTTGTAGCTTCTAATTGCCTTATACTGTCCAATAAGCCAAACAGACCCTTAGTAATTTCTTTTAAGCTTTTGTTGCTCTTTTTACCCTTGAACAACTTCTTATTAAGCTCTTCTAAATTTTAGTTTTGTACAAAAGTCTTAATTTAGTCTCCAAGCTAGTTTCCAAAAAAGAAAAATTCAAAAAGAAAAATAAAAATGGCAAAAGGGGAGGTCAAAGTTCGAACTAGGGACTCGCCCTTATGATAGGATGATAGTGTGTACCTGGATGACAGTCGCCTTAGGGTCTTTCTTGTCACTCATTGCACCATCAATTTACTTAAGCAACTTTTGCATTATTAGCTTATAATCTGTTTTGCTTATTTAGTGTTTATCCCGTACTGATTTTTCCATTTTTATAATTTTCCCAGCTTCTTATTGCACCAAAGTAGTTTCACAAAAAATTTCATAATTGTTCATTAAGGTTTACTATTTTTAATCATTTTATTAATTAAATTTAGTTTTTAATTCGTAATAAATAAAATAAAAGTCGGAAAAAATACCCGGCTTTTTCCTAAAATTATTTTTAGTCGTTTAGGACGTAGGAAAATTGGTTTTGCTCCCCGTAGGTCTTATATTGCAAAATTTTCACTTTTAGAGTTCGGTGCGTTACCGTTTTTTCACGTTTATTTTAGTTTTAGCACCCTAGGACGTAGTTTATCATCGTTTTATTGTTTCTTATACTTAGTAGTAGTTAAATTAGTCATTTACTTTGTTTACGTACTTTATTTACTTTCCTATTCTTTAATTTGTAGAAAACCGTAATTAAAAACGTCAACTCCCGTTCAATTCAAGCACTTTAATACCAAACCTCAAACGTAACCGTCAATTCACTCCTCGTTGGGAAACGATCTGGGTAATCACTTGCCCGGTATCACTTATCGAGTATTCGCGGGTTTTGCGTGTCGACCTTTTCCCTAAAAGGTGGATTCGTCGATTCTCGCGTATATCTTATATTTGATATTTTATATATTATAATTGACTTATCAAAATGGCGTCGCTGCCGCTGCCGGGGAGGTTGTGTTGCGACAATATCGTTACAGTTTGACGATTAGTGACTTGAAGAACCTTCCTCGTGAAGTTACTTGCTTTCCAAAAACCCTAAAACACAAAAATATTTTCCTTTTCTTTTTGTATATATATAAAAGTTAAAAAAAAAACCCCCAAAAATATTTTGTTTTCATTATGTTTAATAAAAATAAAAGACATCAATCATATAACACTCTCAACTTGAGTGTTATCGTAATAAGTTCCAAAACAAAAGATTCAAAACTTGCCTTTGTGTCATTTGCGTAAATACGCTTGTGCTTATTGGTTTAAGTTCCTTGTGTTTTTGCTTCGGTATCATTTTGATTGATTTGTTTTTAGTGCTTAAGCACTTGTTTTCAAAAAAATATTTTATAAAACCCCAAAAATATTCTTCTTCATTCCTCTTATCCGTTTAATTATATTTCTCTTACCCTCTTTTACCGTTTAATTCTATTCTTCGTTATCCTCTCGATCGCATAATTCTATTTCTTTTACCCTCTATCCGTTTAATTCTTCGTGATGTCTTCGTCTTACCAATTTGGTTGTCAATGGTGCGGGGGACCTCAAAATGGTGGAAATTTCCCCAGTTGTAGCATTGTGAATTCGGGAAACGGGTTTGTCTATGACCAAAATCCCTACAATGAAATAACCAATTTCCTTAACCAACCCCCACACCATGAGATGGAGACATATTCTTGTGAGTACTGTGGAGGTCCTCACCCGAGTTTTGAGTGTCAAGCAGGGAACACGCTTGTCTATGATCAAGTACCGTGTAACAATCAAAACTTTGGTTTTGACCAATATCCACATAATTTACCGAATCACTCACAACAATCATACGGTTGCGAGTACTATAGAGGGCGCACTATAATGCTGATTGTCAAATAAGGAATCCGCTTGTCTATGAGCATGATCCTTGTAACAATTATGACTACTCTTATCATGACCAACCTCCACAGTACCAAACGATTCAAACACAACCTCTGCAAATTCCTCAAGAACTTCTCCAAAATTGTCTAGATATACTCAAAGATTTAAAAGAATTGGTTAAAGAACATGCCCAAGAAGAATCTCATCAGAAAACGTATGGAGAATTATTAGCTGAAGAACAAGTAGCTAGAGTAAGTTCCCAATATTGGAAACCTCTCATGTACGATTATGATGACGATGACGACGATGATTCTAATTCTGATGAGGAATATACGACTTTGAGTGGCAATCCCACTCCCGTTGAGGAAGTTAAAGAAGGAAAGAGTATGGGAGAATTGTTGGCGGAGGAGAATATGAAAAGCATAGAAGCTATATATGTTTACGATAAAGTCAATGACGTTTATGATGATGCTCCGAGTGGAAATCCCACTCCCATTTCTGAGCTTATCATTTCTGATTCTTCCCCTTCACTCACGCCGGTTGAGAGAAGTGATTTCCTTTCGGAAGAGGTCGATGCTTGTCTTAACAATGATCCTATTTCTTCGAAAATTGTTAATGCCGAAGAGCCCGTTAACTCTCTGAGTATGGGGGACGAGCATCTAAGCACTATTCCGGAAACAAAATCGTCTTGTGCTGAGAACCTTGTCCCAACCCCAAGTGAGTTCGAGGGTATCTCTGATAAAATGTGTGATGAGCCTCTTGATGATGATTCTTCTCCTCTGTAGGACCTTAAATATATCAACTTTATCACTATACCAAAGCTTTACCAAACAAGTATACACGTAAAACACACAAACACTTATGCGTATAACACGTGAAACACAACACAAAGCTATGCGTAAATAGGAGATGGAAAGATGAGAAATATGGTGACTTGATGAAGTAATATTATGCGTATATGTGTAGAGAAAGATGAAAACAAGAAGATGTTTATTTCAAAGGAAAACACAAACACACACACACTCAAGCACACCCCTCAAATGAGACTTTGAGGGGTATTTATAGTACACGTAGCATAATGCCCTAAGGCTTGGCCATGGGACGTGAGATGGGCTTAGACATGGATTGGGTTACATGAACTTATACAAGGCTAGCTTAACATAACATTTAGCCATTTAGCTTAGCCCAATCCATGAGCCCGTCGACTATTCTAGCACGATATCTAACACACGTTACAAAGTTCCTAAACGTGAATGACCATCACTTCTAATAAAAATGTTATGGCTAACAATCTCCACCTAAGGGGTGGTCATTCAAAAGATGCTCCACTTGATTAGGTCTTTACTTTCCTGGGTTAATATACACAAAAGTTACTAAGGTTTGCGGAAAAGTTTTCCTAAGTCACTAAAGTTTTTTTGTTGCTATTCAGGTTACTCAACTTATTGTGACCGGTTATATTTGTCACTATTGTTTTGGTAACCTAGAATTACTGGTAAAAATACTACGTGGCAAATATTTTAGATTTCATTTTTATTAAAAAAAAATGAGTTCATATAGAAATAAATTACTAAAGTTTGCCAAAATGTTCATTTAAGTTACTATACGTTTACATTCTTTTACGTTTAAGTTAATATACAAATAAGTTGCTAAAATTGTGTATATTTTTATATGTTTTCTACAACAATTTTTGGACATTATTATACATTTACATTCTTTTATATTTTTATCTGTTTTTGCACGTTTTTTTTTTACAATTTTGCACACATTTGTATGTTTTTTTTACATAATTGGACGTTATTAAACTTTTTTGGAAGTAATTTTTTGTTTTGATATGTTTTCGTACGTTATTATACATTTTTGGATGTTATTATACGTTTTTGGACGTTGTTATATGTTTTCTTACATTTTTATACGTAAAAACAAATAAAACATACATACGTATTAAAGAAGATAAAATGTATAGAACATAAAAACATATAAAACATACAAACGTATGAAAGCGGATAAAACATATAAACCATACATACGTATAAAACATATAAAACATAAAAACGTATAAAACATACAAAGGTGTAGAATAACGTAAAAATAGTATGAAAACGTACAAAAACGTAAGATAATGTATGAAAATGAACGAAAATGTACAAAACCATACAGTAATGTATGAAAACGTAAAAAGGTATACAGAAAAACGTACACACACATATTAAAACGGATAAATACATAAAAAAACGTACGAAAATGGACAAACATATATACAAAAATGTATGAAAATGTACAAAAACGTAAAAAATGTACGACAACAGAGAAATGCATACATAAACGTATAAAAATGGATAGAAACGTAAACAAACATATGAAAATATACAAAAACGTACGATAATGGAGAAAAACATAAAAAAGAACGACAATAAAGAAAACGTACACAACGTATAAATACGTATAAAAACATACGGAAATGAAGAAAAACGTAAAAAAAAATGAAAACAGATAAAACATACATAAATGTATAAAAACGGATAGTAACTTTTTTTTTAAACTTCAGTAACCTATTTAATAAACCCCGTCAACTATAGTAACTTGCTTGTAACATCTCAAACTATAGTGATGACGTGGACAAAGGAACCGTAAATTATCCGTTGCCCACCCTCGAGTAACAAGAATGTCAATTTTTTAAACGTTGAGTAACCCATATAATAAACCCGTTAACTTGAGTAACCTGAATAACAACAAAAAAAACTTTAGTGACTTAGGACAAATTTCCTGTAAACTTTAGTAACTTTTGTGTATATTAAACCTTACTTTCCTTGAGCTTGAACTTTGCGTGTAGATATAGAATAGTATTGATTCTTTGATGCTTCATGCTTTGTGATCAATTAATGTGGTTGTCTGCCGTTGTCAACGTCGTTGGTTAGGTGTCTCCACGTCTTTCTCCACCATGCTCACACTTCTATTTGACTTTTAATTGCCAATGATGTAGTTCTCGAGTCTTTATACTTTGTAGATTATTTGACATTGACGAAGAATCATCTTTAACTTTGTGTTGCCTTTGATTTTGATGAGAACTTTCATGTGTTGTTGGTATGAGCATGTGGAGAATCTGCACGATCTCTTCCTCCCGCGAGCATCCATAAGAAGAAAACATAAAACATGGGTTAGAAATAATCCAAATACAAGTTTGAATTTCGAGTGTGTTAACAACATAATGTGAAAACACGTCTCTAATTCTCACAAAGGTCGTTCTAATGGAGTCCCACAAGTGAGATAACGATGATGTACCGGCACACCTACAATTCGGTGAGTCGCTAAGGTACACCGAAGCATCACCCCAATGACAGAGACTCGTGAGACACACTAAGCGTAATCCACTGGAGTTACCGGTGACTCGTCCGTGGCGCTTGATGTTGACCCTTGCAGGAGTTTCCATTCAATCACTGAAGATCACAAATGTGAATCTTCTCATAAATGTTCTGGCAGATTGCTAAGATCTGCGTAGGACTCTAGAATGTATCACTTGTGTTCTTATTGTTGAACAACAAATGATGAAATGTCATGTGTTCCTATGAGATCTTTTAATGAATCTCGTGGCTCTAGACTCAATAAGTGCATTTTGGTTTTCCTTAGCGGAGACTAAGGAGAGGGTCTCCTTCTTTAATACCAACAATCTCTAAGAGAAAGCCAATAGTTTACGTAGGGTTCCCAGTGAGAATGAAACAAATCCTTTTAAGAGGAATTGAGTGGCTAGAAGGTTTAGTGCAGTGCGTCACTGGGTCCAAGATGTCTTTGTCTTCAATACCGACGTCATCTAAGTGACAACCAGTAGCATATGTATTGAACCCGATTTCTGCCCTAAGGTTGATTATGGAGGGTTATTTCTTTTCACCTTTTTTTTTTTTTTTTTTTTTTTTTTAAAAAAAAAAATTCTTCAACCCTTTCTTTCTCCTTTCTCACATTGCTCCTTTTTTTTCAATCATTCCTAAGGACTTCTAATACTAACTATTTGTGATGTCCCTGGGTAGATCCCTCCGGCTCTGGCGGATCATAGGACGGATTTACCTATCCTTAATCACCTTATAACTCCATGACTGTCCTATGTTGCCATAAAACCACTCTCAAAGTGTTTATGATTGAAAACATGTTTGGAACAATCTGAGAGTTTTATATTTTCAGAAACACTCCCCCTTCACATGTGCTTATAAGTTTTGACAGAAATCTGCACATAGAGGGTAGAGATCGCACTTTTTGAATTGATCGGCTCATGATAGACAATTCCCCACGAGACACGGTTACGTTGCTTAGTTAGAGAGTTCCATTGTCAGTTTTTAGGTGACAACGAACTCTAATAACTACCTTGAAGTTGTAAACACTTCTTGAAAATAAGTTTAGACCCATGAAAGTGCATCTCTATCACGAGTTTCTCGAAATGGTACATTTACTGACTTTGATTCCTCGTCAATTCAATGGTTTCAACTGAGTCGAGCTCTTTTGAGATTCAAATACCGATCTGTTAGGAATTAGAAATTCCATAGTGAAGTGTCGGTCACCCCATATATAATCTATCATAAGTTATCTCGTAGACATTACGTTATTTACTAGTTATTTAGTTAGTTATTTAGATTAGAGCAACACCGTGGAGGACGGACGGGTCTTTACCCACTGTATGCCTAATCCACAGTCCGAAGGAGGACGTGTAGTTTGTAACTATAAATACCCTCTACCTCCCAAGGTAGAGGGTTGGACCTTTCTCATTTTCTTATCTAACCTTCTATGTTTTCTTTCACTAGAAAGGCTCCCACTTTCTCTCTCTAAAATCATCTTGTACGCCTAACATGATAGTGATTTGATGTGTATGTTAAATCCAATATGTTACAATTGGTATCAAGAGCCATGGTTAGATGGTTTTTGAGTTTGAAAAAGTTTAGTGGTTTTTGCATCATTTGGTTGATTTCTAGTGTTAAAGTTTGGATTTTGATTGTACTTTTGTGTTTAGGATCATCGTAAGTGTTTAGGTTTTGATTTGGAAGGCTTAAATCATCGTGGTTGGGTTGTTTTTGGATTGAAAAGTGGTGTTTTTGAGTTTTTCTTGCTAGCGACTTGAGCCACGGATTTTTATTCTTGGTAGCGACTTGCTTTGTAAGTTTGTAGCGAGTTGTAGTTGAAGTGGTAGCGACTTGGTCCTAGCGACTTGTCTATTGAGACAAGCCGACAAATAGTACAAGTTAGTGGATTCTCCACTACGGCTAGCGACTTGGTAAGGTTAGCGACTTGCTTCAGAAATTATTATCGAGTTGTAGTGCAAATTGTTAGCGACTTGGTGTTAGCGACTTGGACCTCAGCGAGTTGCTCTTTAGTGACTTGACTGTGTAGCGACTTGGTGCTTTAGCGACTTGTGTCCAGCGACTTAGGTCCTAGCGACTTGGTCTTAGCGACTTGGTTCAAGAATTCTTAGCGATTTGTTGACTTTTCCTGACAAAACTTCAAACGCTATAACTTTGATCCAGAACTTCTTTTCAGCGTTCTACCCATCAAAACGACCGTGAGAACGAGGAGAATGTCACGTAATAAACTAAAGGCCAACCTTCGAGGGATAAACCGCCTGAAAGAAGTTATTGAGGTTTTTATGTTTTTAGACCTAAATTTCTCGGGAAAATCGTGCATAAATCAATCCAAATCTCAACCAAACAACATCTCTGCTAATCCTACAAACATTTATATGTCCTAACACACAATTGTCTATCATTTTGACAATCCATTAGTCATCTTAACACGCCCATTGTCATTGCTTAACGGTATGGTCTTGATTTTAGTAAAATCCCGCGAAAGATTCTATTTCTCGGTTTAAATCATAGACTTGTAAAATCCCGTGGATTCATCAACATCATGTCTTACACTCGATTCTGATTTATAAGTACTCAAACTGTATGATGTGAGACAACCATGACAATATTAGCTATACCGAAGCACAGATGATGGAATCAATCAATGATGATTTGAGTTCTTCATGCTCCGAGTCCAATGAAAAGGATTTGCACCTGTTTAGGCTACAGAATGCCATGCAAAAGGAAAGCAGCATTGAACCTTATTAGCAACTTCACTCTCACCTCATGTTACTTCTACCCACATCAATGGAACGAACATGTATCGCCCTCTTCCGTCAGGACTTATCCACATTAACAGGAACTCTGCTGTTAAACCTAGTGCAATTGGACCCAAAATTTGATTCGCTCCAAACAGTCAAGTTTAATCACGCAAGCTAGCCACTTGTGAATGGCTGACTGTAACAAACTTAAAACAGTCTGGAAGCAAATGCAATGAAGATCAGGGGAGTATAGTGTTTCCCCGGGTCGTTAAGTCCCAACGAGCCGTGCGAGAATAATCAAACGTGTAGTGATCGAGATAATTTGAACGGATAAGGAGATATGATTGATTATACTAAGGAAAAAGTATATAAATTACAAGGGCTTAAATGCAAATTAAAGAAAATTAAAAAGATAAAAAATATTAAATAAACGCTATCACTATTTTTAAAATCTAATGTTTTTGATTTTTCTTTTATAAAACTTAACTTAAAACTACGTAACGTACACAAGAAAATGTGAAACTAAAGCAATATAAATCCTAAAAATATGAAAATGACATTTTTACAATCCTAATGATAAAAGAAAATTATTAGAAAAAGAAAATTATTTTTATAACTAATTATCTAATTATTATTAATTAAAAACTATTTTTAACTATTTAATAATAGCCTAAAATACAAGAAAATATGAAATAAGGCTAGAAAAATAAAATTATGACTTGGAAAAATCTAAAATAACAAAATAGAAATTTCAAAACTATTTTTATATTTTTTTGATTATTTTTCTATTTTTTATGAATTAAAAACTATTAAAAACTAATTAAATTGCTTAAAAATACAGATTTAACTAAGAAAAATCTAGAAAAATATTTTTTTTGACTTTTTATATTTATCTTAACTTAATAAAATGAAAAATTATTTTTTTGAAACTTTTCTTAATTACTTGTATTAAATGCTAAATAAAAAGTACTAAAAATTGATTAAAATGCAGAAAAATAGCAAACTAACTTGGAAAAATGTGAAAAATTCAGGAAAACTCTAAAATAATATTATGAATCTAGGAAAAATAGAAAAAACATGGGCTTGTGTGATAGATTATGAAACTGCAGTTGTAAGTGCTTAAAAATAAGCACTTTGAATAAGCCAAAGAGTACAAATGAACACCAAACTCGAAGTATTAAGCCAGCTAAAATCACTCAAATGCAACTAGTTACAACAAGCTTTGACCCCTGAATTGCAAACTACTATGATTTGGCTATTTGAGTTTATGTGCAAAAACAGATTTAGGGGTCAACTTGCAGTTTAATAATAAGCTACTAAATAAGCTAGAAATCAAAAAACAGAAGTTGGAACCTGACCTAGACCTGGCTAACTACTTATGAACCAAAAATCAGCCCTGGATGAGCCTCAAGAGCTAGCCGCAGGTGCAAGACCCGGCGACTCGCTGAATACCGAAGTCAGTACGGGGCATTTTTGCCCATGTTGCCAACCCATTTTGAAGCCTATAAAAATTTGACAAAAATCTATAAAAATGATGATAAGAAATTAGACCAGTTGAAGTTTGTAAAACCACAAGTTCCACTTGATTTGAACCAGAAATGAAGCTACTAAAAATCAACTCAGTTGGGCATAAACCCGACTTTTGCAAGTTTTTTCTTTGACTTTTGACAATTATGAAAAGTTGACTTTAATGAATTTAGCAACTAATTTAAGGACTAAATTTGGTGTTTTATGTTAAACTAAGATTACATAAGGCTACTCCATTGATTTCTAAGCACAAATCATACTTCTGGTTTTACAAAGTCCTAACAGATATGGACTTAAGACAAAGTTAAACATGATTTTGACTTTAGAGCTATGTAAATGCAATATTGAGACAAATATGATTCAAGTAGACTATATGGAGACTAAGTAGACATATATCATGCACAAACAAGAGCTTAAGCTGGCTTTTACATACTGATCCAAACACCGCTTCACCAACTGAGATGTGAATTAAACTACTCAACTACTTATTCAAATTTTATGCATAATTTAAATTTAATCTAGCTAACCTAAATACAACTAAATAAACAGGCCTAACCCATTTAATGACCAAAGATTCAAACATAAATACAATAGGTAAATTAAGCTAAAAATGGAAATGAGATAGATACTCACAAGGACCTAGCTTATGTTGCAGGTTAAAACCAAACCCATAACTGCTATTCTACTCCATTTCCAACCCAAAACCAATCACTGCATCAACCCCATTCCATTTCCAAACTGCTTAACCCAATTCTTGCTTCTTGAGTTAACTTTTGTTGACTTAACATGAAAATTACTTGAAACTGTATTGTAAGCTTACCCAAAAGCTTTATGAAGCTTAAATAAACTTGTGTGAACTTACCATAAGCTATTTGAAGCTTAAATGTGAGAGTTTGAAATTAAACTTTTCAACAGTGAACATCAAAATATGAAATTTAAGTTAAACCTTGAATTAAGACTTGAAATGAAGTAAAATGACTAAGTAGCTTAGTTTGAATACAATAAAAGCTTAAGATTACATTTTAAACTACTAATTGAGAGAATTTAAGAAAAACGACATACAATGAATATTAAAAACTAACTACTCTCTTCTCTCTTCTCCTCTTTCTTCTTTTTATATGCAAAAGGCTTCCACGTGTCCTTCTGAGCACATCCCACCACTTTTGTGAGCCAATGGATGAGTTTTGTGGATTTTAGCCATTCATTTTGGTTTTAATGGAAAAGCATAATTTGACCTCTGGGCTTTTAGACTGCAACTAGGGGGTGGATAGGTGTGATGATGAGGGGGGTTGAGGGGATAAGGGATAAGGTGAGGTGATGGTGTTGGGAGAAGGTATGTTGCAGAGGATCAAGTCAAGTGGGAGAAGGGAAGAAGATAAGGTGGGAAAGCTGTGGGTTTGACTGTGGGTTTGACTTGGGGTCCAAAAAGGGAAGTGACAGGGGGTCAAAAAGGAATAAGGCAGGGGTCAATTTGGATTTTGACAAGGCTTAGTTTAGTATAACACAAGGGCCATTTTGTAATTCTCGCCAAACTAAAGGACTAAACCTGTAATTTTCCAAAGTTGTTTCAAGGGACCAAAATTGATAAGTTTCAATAGTACAAGGACTATTGTTGACATTTTCAAACTTCCGGGGACCAAACTTGACATTTTGAAAGTTGAGGGACATTTTCTGCCATTTAAAAAAAGATTTATTCAAGGACCTTTTTTTGACAACTTAGAATATTTCAGGGACCTTGAATAACATTTTTCTTTATTTTGTTTTACCAGGGACTGCTTTTGACAACTTTTGAAACTTGGGGGACTAAAACTGCCAATTATGCAAACTTGATACTTTTTCACCGATTTTGATATTTTTGCTTCTAAAACACATAAAACACTTATTTGTGATATTTTTATCATTTTGATGCATTCGAAAGTGTTTTCAGATATTTTTGCAGTTTAATTGGTACAAAAATGATGAGTATTTAGACACTCATCAAGCTACAACTTGACAAAGAGAAGGTTCATAAGGATAATTCCAGCGCTGCACTTCAAGTGATCTACAAACACTTTCAGTCATTCATTAGAAGGGAATTTACATCTGATTATGATCAAGACATGACTGAAATGTCCTTCAAGAAACACACTGGAATGGAAATTAGCGTGTTCACGGAGACATTTATCCATCTCATGGATAATGTGGAGAAGTATATTGAGGAAGTTACTCAAAAAGATGCAAAAGTAGATGAGAGTCGGCATGTACTTGAGAGATATTTGTGATAAGTCGGGTAATGTATCGAAGGTCGGTGTTTGCTGAATGCGTAATATTAGAAATAACAAAGAATGATGTAACTAACTGCTCAGAACTCCGCCACACAAGAAGTGGATGGTGATCGAAGGCTAATGAATCTCGGGTACAATCAATAAATTGTTGTGTTGAGACCGGTACGACACCAGATGTTGGATCAGCTTTGACACCAATACATGAGGCTCAGAGAGACGATAAGCTTGAAACGCCAGCTTCATGGCTCTTGTTACACATGATGTGGATGCATATCGACCACAATTGAACAAGTGTCATGTGATGAGGTACCCTTAACTGCTCAACATAGTGCATCTCGCTAATGTACCTAAACATACCGATCTTAATGTGAACATGATTCGATAAATGTTCCTTGGTTGAGGCCGAGTCTAATAATTTCAAAACAAATGATATGGTTGATAAAAAGGCTTTTGATGAACTTTCAAACAAATTCTCAAAACTTGAAAACATTGCATTTCACTTGAAATTGCGATACAGAGTAAAGAAGAAAGTTTTCAACTTAACAAACCATGTAAAATCCGAACTTCCTCAATTCCGTGAACTTTTTGAAATTAACACTTTGAAAGCTCAGCTTCAAGACAAAGACTCAACCATTTACAATCAGAAGAAACATATTTCTGTCTTGAATGTGAAAAGTAATTTAGTCATGAATACACAAGACATTGATGCTACTATAACAAGAAATAATGAATTGTCAATTTATGTGGCTAAATTACTAAAGGAAAATGAGTCTTTGAGAAAACATCACATAGAACTAAGTGACTTTGTCAAAGAAGCTAGAACTAAGTCAATGGAACAAACAAACCCTTTGATAGCAAAGATTGATGAACTCAAAGCTCAACTTCAGGAAAAGAGTTTCGCCATTGTTGCCTTAAAGAATGAGCTTAGAAAAACCGTAGGGAAAAGTGTGAACAATAAGTTTACAAAACCATCAACCTTGGGGAAGCCAGCTTTCATCCCACTAGAGACCGTCCGTTGTTAGGCAGCCTACCGTGATTTAAATCAAAGAACAAAATTTTCAAAACACGGTTTGCTCTCCCAAGTTGATGAGAAACAAGTTTTGTCAAAAACCACCACTTCACCGAGTTACCTAAGAATAAGGCTTCTAGCTCCGTTAACTCTCAACACGTAGCCACGCTCTACTCCCAAAGACCTCTAGGATTAGTTCGAAAATAGTGTCAAAACCAAGCATTAAAACCCAGAATTCATATGATATGAATGACTTTTGGAAGAACTATTATCTAGAAAAAGCTAGAAAAGGCAATGATTCAAAAGACGGAATTTTAGGTGCAAGACCTAGGGTGAGGAATTCTACGAGACTTCAAGACACTGCTAGTAGTTGTAAACCACTACCTAGGAACATTCAAAAGACTAGGGATTGGCATGCATCAAAGAGTAGTTATGTGCATAAGAATGCTAAGCATGTAGAAAACAAAACTAGAAATTCTATGTCTTTTCCACATAAGAAACATTTTCCTAATTCACATGCCAAGGTACAATCCACTAAGACTACTAATGTGACTAAGGTTTAACATGTTGTGAAGCAAAACAAGCCAAAAACTTCGCCTAGATGGATACCAACTGCTAAATCTTTGGAAACTAGGAATAATGATAAGTCTTCCACTGTGCATAAGAAGCTTAACAATCCTAGACCTTGCCATAAGTGGATACCATTATCCGGTAGAATGTTAAAGGATGCCGGACTTAGGTGGATACCTACCAGAAAGCTATTTTCCAATGGCAAAATCAAGGTTGACCGTGAAGCCCCAAAGAGTTTGGATACTAATGTCACTAACCCATATATATGCAAACAAGCTTGTAATGTTAGTACAGTATTCCTTACTTGCAGATGCTTCAATCCTTCATTACATGGACTGGCTTAAAGTATGGATAACAAATGGATTGATATCTCATAACTCGCGGGTCCAAGTAACTCAACCTGATATTCAATCTGCAATGACGCCTGCTCACATCGCCAGCCTCGTACTTCATCATTATGGCGTCTGCAGATAACACTTCAGGCCTCGCTCCTCAAAGAAAAGAAAGTGTACGCTTTAAGGCGCTTTTATCTTCGAAGAAGAGAAATCTTCATGTTTATGACCATTCTCATCGAAATTCTTCATCAACAAGCTTCATGTTTCTCCCATGCTCATTCACCATCAATGGATCTACATTCCTTAATGTATATTCTTATTCACTTGCTAAATCAAAAATGGCAACTTCGGATGCAATTTTTGAGGGGGAGAAGAGTGAATACACTAAATGATGAGGGATGTTTGATTAATGGTCATACGAATTAATGTTTGATGACTCTCCTCCAACGCCTAATGTTTCACTCACTAAGGATAAATGGGATTTATTGTTTGGGATTCATTGTTTCAAGATATGTTTGATGAGTATTTCCAACTGCTAGCGAATGTTGATCATCTAAGAAGTACAACCTGCACTCTCAAGAAACCCAATCTCCGCTTATTCCTCAAGGCGTGAAAATGACTATCATAATATCGCATTGCACTCATGAATAATGATCCGCTCTTTGGTATTCCTTTACCAAATCTTCACGGATTATTTTTCATGAATAATGATCCGCTCTTTGGTATTCCTTTGCCAAATCTTCATGGATTATTGTTTCTCTCGATGTGAACGCTATAAATCAACCACATGAACTTAAAGGAAAATGACTACCTCATCCGCTCGAAGACATTATTGGTGAATCCTCCAGATCAATATCTACATGTATACCTTTAGGAAGAATGCATTGATGTTGAGGAATCATTTGTTGCGGTTCATTCAGTTTTCACGTGTTGGGCATTTGACACAAGTTGATGACTTCAGAGTTAATCATTTATCACTTATTTGAGATTGAAGTTGACTTTCAACAAAGTCGTGTTCTTATTTGATAACTTGCTCGGGCTTAAGATTTTGAGTTGAAGACTTGGTTTATCTAGTTACCAGCAGTCGGGGTGGTTGGTTGAAGACCTGGTTAACTATCACTATTAGGAGTTACGTTGTTTTACTCAGTGTCACATGCTGATGACGATGTAGATAATCTCAAGAGGTATTAATGTCTCATACTATATTTGAGTAGTGAGTACTTAGAGATTTGCTGAAGCATAGATTCTCGACACCGTTCTTCCATCATTAAGTGCAAGCTTAAGATATAAATGCGGGGAATTTGACTTCAGTTTCAAGTTTGGTATATCGGTTTTCTTCAACAAGGGTCACTTCAAATTGTCTACATATGGGTTGATAAAGATAGTCGAGAGAGTTTCGTAGTAGTTGATTCTCACAGGATTCATTTGGGTTATTTGAGTTCTTCTCACAAGATTTCAAGTTTATGGGTATATTATGTTTTGCTGATTCTGAGGTATCAAAACCAGCAAGGGGAAGGAGACATATATCTAAAAGCTCAACGAGTACACATGATGAACTTAACACTTCTAGCTGATTGAAGTTATCCCGGAAAGACAATGGTCGTAATCAGAGAGAAACTGTGTTTAACTCGTAGCCTTTAGTGTATTATTCCAACTATTTAGGGGAAGTGGTCCCTGGAGACTTTTTGTATGTGTACTACTTGTTCAGTTGGAAGAAATATGAGAAGAATATTTGGAGTGTGAGATGATATTGATTATCGTCATCTTCGATATGATTATGATAAAGTGCTTCCGTTACACGCTTCATGTACACTATGTAATGATGATTTCGATGAGATCGCAAACCATCGTGGGAGAGATTGTGTACATCGTGGACACACAACATGATCACTTGATCGAGCTTAATTAGTTATTCCAGAATTGACATCTGCAGAGAAGATCGTGATTCAACCGCCATCGTGGATGTCGTTGTCTCTACTCTGTTGTACTTGTGTACATTATGGGATGATTGGTAATAAGGAAGATAACTAGAATGCACTTGGTAAAATGAAGATGTTGATATATTGTTCCCTCAATAGACAACCTGGTCAATCTCGAAGAGTAATGTGTACATCGGGACGCAAAGGTTCATGTGATCGAGCTTAATCAGTTATTCCGGATTTGATAACCACTGAGACGATCAATGTTTCAACTTGTTACTTCGGTGTTCTCAAGTTCTTCGGGGTGTTGAGCTTCACTCAATGAGACCGCTTTGTCTTCAACTTTACTTCTTATGGAAACGGTCTTTATTCGATGTTTGTCGGTTTGGGGGGAAGCTACCAAAGATTCAAATTGAGAAGGCTCATGTTCTTTCTTCTATTCTGGAGCCTCGGAAGCTTTGGTGGTGAATGTTTAAGAGATGATGACTTCTATCTTCTATAATGGGCTGCTCGATATCCTTATCTCGGTACTCGTATCATCATCCTCTTTAACTATATCATCTTCTCTATCTTTGTATGTATTTATTAAAAACCAAATACAAAAATATAAAACCAACAAAAACAAAATAGAAAAATATAAAATCTTCAAAAAACCCATAAAAATTAGAAAATTTGAAAAATACCAAAAATATTGTTTTCTCAAGACATGTCTTCTGGTATCGATAACATCTGCGGTCTTAGAAATGTCATTCAATAATGGCACGGGACCATAGATGAAGTTTGAGCAGAAGGTGTAAATATTCTTTTTCGAAACATGTCACAAATCAAATGGCTTGCAGTTACTTCTGACTGTAACCCGTGCTTAAACTATGGCTTGCTATTATTTCAGATAGCAACCCGTTCTTCAAAGAAGGAAAGTGCTGCGCTAAACCATTTTTCAAATATTTCGTGCACTTATCCTAAAACAAAATGAGGAAAGTATGTCGAAGGATCATCGTTCCTACACAAATGTTTTTCCGTCTCTAAACTCTTCGTAAAAATATTTGTTGTTTTCAAAAAGTGGTGGTAAATGAGTTGCTTGAAAATCAATCCTTTCAGAGTTTTCAGATAATTGAAAACTCAATCAATGACTTTAGCGCTTTTAAACTTTTCAGAAAATGAGTCATTGATTGAGAGGGAGAATGTTTTCAAATTTATATCATCTATCGGACTTATCTAATTATCCTAAATGCTTAACTGAAAAATGTTGTTAACCTATGTTGAAGGACTAGGTGCCTAGGATATTTTGAAAGATTTTGAAAATCTTTTAGAACAATCTTGAAAAAATGCTCAAGATGATGATGATTTCTCACCAGTTTTAAATGTAGTGCACTGAAGCGTACACTAGATTTTGTCTTTAAAAAACACGAGTTTTGATTTGAAATAATCAAAAGTCATCATTTTAGTCCGGGTTTCGCATCAAGTATACGAAAAGCCATTTTCTAAGAAATTTTTGAGAAACGACATGTTTTAGAAAACATATAAAGAACTCTCGCTCAAGCATCAGCACATGTCCGTATCATTGTTGAATGAAATTTATAGAAACGCATGCAATATCGATTATACGAGAGACATGTCGTGAGAAGAATATATTTGGATTTTTGATTTTATAATGTTTTTGTATTTTTTGAAAGTTTTATATTTTTATATTTTGCTTTTGTTGGTTTTTCAAATTTTGTATTTTGTTTTTCAAAAATATTTACAGCGAAGCTTTTTGGAAAATCATTTTCAAGAAGATTCGAGAAGACATTCTAACTCCTCAGGGGTTAGGCTTCGCATTCCAATTCGTCGAACTAAATCGTCAAACCTTTCTTTTGGAAGGGCTTTAGTAAATAGATCGGCGAGTTGGTAATCTGTCTTCACGAAGAATAATTCAATAGTACCTTCTTCCACATGTTATTTTATGAAGTGGTAGCGGACTCTGATATGCTTAGTCTTTGAGTGATGAACAGGATTGCATGATATGGCTATGGCACTTTTCGAGTCACAATACATAGGTATTTTATCGAAAGTAAAGCCATAATCTGTGAGTGTGTTCGCATCCATAGAACTTGAGCACAACACGCAGATAGAGACACATACTTAGCTTCAGTGGTTGAAAGTGCAGGTGCAATCTTTTTCTTTGAAGACCGCTTACTAACTTTTCACCCAAAATTGTGCTTCTTCGATGTACTTTTTGTCTGAACTTGATCACATGCGTGGTCCGCATCTGAGAAGGCAATAAGATCAAATCCGGATTCCGTCGGATACCAAAGACCCTTGTGAATGGATGTCTTCAGGTACCGAAAGATCCTTTTAACCTCTTTGAGGTGCAGTTCGGTTGGCTTTGCCTGAAACCGTACTAATAAGCAAAAGAAATGAATATCCGTCGACTAGCAAGAAGGTACATGAGAGAACTAATCATGCTCCGATATTTCTTCAGATCGATAGGTTTCCCAAACAAATCGGCTCCAATTTTGGTGAAGTTACCATTGGTGTGCCAACAGAGTCACAATTATCCATACCATGATTTTTCAAAATCTCAGTTGTATATTTAGCTTGATTTATAAAAATTCCACATGGGGATTGATGAATTTGTAAACCAAGAAAAAACTTTAGTTCCCCTACCATGGACATTTCAAATTTGCTTTTCATGAGATTTTTAAAATGTTTTGAAAGATTCGGATTAGTGGACCCAAAATGATGTCGTCCACATAAATCTGAACAATCAAAATGTCATTTTTGCATTTTTGTGTAAACAAGGTAGGATCAATAGTTCCTTTGGTGAAATTGTTTAGGATAAGGAAAGAAGACAGTTCGTCATACCACGCCTCTGAGTTTGTTTCAAACCATAGATTGCCTTTTTGAGTTTGTAGACGTAGTCCGGATGTTCCATGTCTATGAAGCCTTCTGGCTGACTCACGTACACTTCTTATTTCAGAGTTCCATTCAAGAACGCGGTCTTAATGTCCATCTGATAAACCGTGATGTTTTTGTGAGTCAGATAAGCTAAGAAAATCCTGACTGCCTCAAGTCTAGCTACCGGCGCGAATGACTCTTCAAAGTCTATTCCTTCTTCCTGTCTGTATCCTTTGGCCACGAGACGAGCTTTGTTGCGAATTACAGTCATCTCTTCATCCCTTTTGTTTTTCCATAACCATTTGAGATCAATGACATGAATGTCAATTGGTCTTGGAACCATATCCCAAGAGTCATGTAGACGGTATTGGAGAAGTTCCTCCCTGATCGCTTCTATCCATGCGGGTTCTGCGCCATTGCCTCCGAATGTTTTTCGGTTCAATATTGCTAATTGAGCAAAGGTAAATGCACAAGTCGCAATCGATGGCAAGTTGGCGTCTCGTCTGAATTGGCCTTGAAGGTTCACCAATAACTTGTTCAATCGGATGGTCTTTAGTCCACTTCAGACTAGAAGGATACCGTAGATTATACGAGTGCGAGTTAGATGGTTCTCGCAAATTAGAAGATGATTCAGCTGATTCCGTAGCAAACGGGTTTTCAAATAAGTCTTCATCCAACGTTGCATCATTCTGGTTTTGAGTAGGTTCTTCTTGAAATGATATGTTTCTAGAATTGGAGTTGCTGGAGTAGATGTAGATGATGTTGATGGAGTAGGTGCATTGGTTTCGACTGTTGTAGATGCATCTTTTGTTGGTGGTGGTGGATGATTTTGAGCGGGTGCAGCGGAATGATGGTTTGATGCATTTGTCGATGTTCCACCATAGTATTCATCGAACATTAACTCAAAGAAATTCTCCCATTCTTTTCATGAGGTTTGTCGCAAAAGTTGATGGAGCTCTTTGTTGTATGAGTCCTGAACTCTGTGTCCGAAGTCTGCTGGTTTGTGCGGTTCTAATCGTTTTGATTAGAAACCATCGGATTAAGCGCGGTTCTAGAGCGAAGTCTCGTAGCCATCTGTGAAAGTTCATCAAAATTCACATTCATCGTCTCCATGATCCTTCTAGTTCTTCTGTTATACACCCTGAATGCCCTCGAGCTATCTGAGTATCCAATAAAGATTCCAATATCACCTTTAGCTTTCGCTTTTCCTAGATCTTCTCTGCCGCTTGTCGGATAGCACAAAGCACCAAACACGTGAAAGTAAGAGATATCAGGTTTTCTGTTGTTCACTAGTTCATATGGGGTTTTATTGAATCTTGATGGATTAGGATCGGTTCGAGTGAAACAAGCAGTGGCAAAAGCATCAGCCCATAGAAATAACGGTGCACTAGAATAAATTAGCATTGTGCGAGCAGCTTCCACAAGAGTACGATTTCTTCTTTCAACTACCCCATTCTGCTGTGGAGTTCTAACAACTGATGTCTGATGTGTGATTCCAACATCTTCAAAATAAGCTCTTAACTCCTGATTTGTGAATTCAGTGTCGTTGTATGTTCTGAGTGAAACAAGCAGTGGCAACAACGTCAGCCCATAGAAATAACGGTGCACTAGAATAGATTAGCATTGTGCGAGCAGCTTCCACAAGAGTTCGATTTCTTCTTTCAACTACCCCATTCTGCTGTGGAGTTCTAACAACTGATGTCTGATGTGTGATTCCAACATCTTCAAAATAAGCTCTTAACTCCTGATTACAATTGTCGTTGTCCGTTCTTACAACCCTTACTGGAGTTTGAAGAAGTACTTGAATACGCTTCATAAAGGTGATGATGATGCCCTGTGCTTCGCCTTTAGATCTCAGAAACTTAACCCATGTATATCTTGAATAATCATCGACGATAACAAGAATATACTTTTTACCATTAATGCTTTCAACTCTCATTGGGCCACATAAGTCCATGTGCAACATATGCAACTTTGCTTCCGAACTAGGTACGGATTTGGGTTTATATGATGCTCTTTTGATTTTTCCTTGTTCGCATGATGGACATAAGTGATCCTTGGTGTATTTGAACTTTGGAAGTCCATTGACGATGTTGTCTTTGGCAAGTTTGTTTATTGTGTCGAAATTGAGATGGGATAATCGTCTGTGCCACAACCAGGACTTTGTTCCAGATGCTCATGTCATAAGACATATTGGTGATGAAGAGGCCATTTGGTTTATGTCGATAGCATACAAGTTTGTATCACGATTCCCAGTTAAGAAATCAGTGCCATCCAAGTTTCTAACGAAGCAAGCATTTTTCCTAAAAGCAACCTCTAAATCAAGGCCACGAATCTGCCCCTGAAAACAAATTGTGTCCCAACCCTTCGACATAGTAAACCCGAGTGATCAAATAATTTCCAAAGGTAGATCTCCATAACCCATGATAGCTGCTACATGATCATTCCAAACGCATGGTTCTCCATGAATTTCCGTAGATGAAATTGATCACAGCCTTCGATTTGGTCATGTGCTTGGAGCAACCTGAGTTGACGATCCAAAGACATATTTCAATAACCGCCAATAAATGTAAGAAGAAGATTTTGGAAACCGTTTTGATTTTGGTTCCTTTGGGTTAGAGGTAAAGTCCTGATCACACTCAAAGAAGTTTTCTACAGAATTCGGTTTATCACTCATTGTACCATTCTCGAGTGTAAAAATTCTCACCCGGTTTCCAAATGTCATCCCTAAAGTAAACACTATGCTTCCTGTCAGTAGTATAAAGCCTAAGTTTTGCAACTAGTCTTCCTATTCGTTTAGCATAAGTTCTTTTTGGAACATTCTTCTTAACATGCTTATCATTCACATTCTTAGAAACACAATCATCTTGAACATTAATTAAAGATTTCTTTCAAGTTAAACAAAGAGATTCAACACATTCATTAGACTTAGAAAGTTTCATAGGTTAATTACATTCAGGTGAAATGTCTTTCTTATTATAAAGCGGTAAATTCCTAGGGTGGTCTTCTACTTTCTTCTCTTTATTCAAGCTAATTGTTCTTTGTATTGCTCTTAGGCTTTAGTCTGCTCCTCCTAGAGGTGCTTTCTAGTCCTGTAGAAGGTAAGGCACACTCATTAGGAATCACATTTTTATCTAGAGAAGTGGTTTCAACTTTCCTAGTCTCTTTAGAGTGCTTTTCTAAACTTATGACGTTTCTTCCATATGTTTTAGATGTGGAGGCAGACGCATTAGTGGTACTCATTTTAAAAAGGCCATATGCTAAAACTTTTGGTGTCTCGATAACCGCTTTTCCTTTTTCAACATTTTGTTTAGGCAAGGCAAGTGGAGTGACTGGTTTTGATAAATCATTTTTCTCATTGACTTTTGGAGGAGGCATAGAAACGTATATTTTGGTTTAAAACCGGTTTGGGAACATTTGATTTCTCCTCAGTCAATGGTTTTGTAATCTTAGTATCCACTACCTTTCCTTTTTGACACTCCATCTGAGCCCTCAAAAGATCATTTTTCGCTTTCATGTCATTGTAGGCACACTCATACACGCAGTTTGTCATACTTGCATTCCTCAGTTTTTCGATCAAGTTGTTTAAAATATAAGACATTTTCTTTTTCAAGTTTTTCAAGAGCTTTTTCATATTTTGAAACAATTTCGGAGGTCTCATCCTGGAGTCTTTCATGATCTTCAATAGAATATGTTTGTAAAATAATGGACATAATATCGTAGATTCGGAACATCTTCAAGAGAGAATCATTTAAAATTTCCAAAACTTTGATGTGTTCAATACTGTCATTAGCTTGCTTTACCATGGATTTATGGTCCTTGACAAAGTCAGCTGTTTCTTTCAAAAATGCTTGTTCAAAATGAATTACCCTTGAGTTGATTTTATTCTGCTGAGGGGCAATTTCAGTTTCAAAAAACTTTTTATTTTCATTATCAAAACTAGAAAACCAGATGTTAGTAGTAATATGGGTTTTAGTTTTAATAGTCTCTTAAAGTCCCGCAATTCTAGTTTTCACATTTTCTAAAATACTTCTAGCATCACTTGTGTTAAAAGGATTGTTTGAAGACATTTGTTCAATGTTCGAAAGAGATTTTGAGACAACAACTGGTTTTGAAACTGATTTTGAAACTGGTGTTGACTCTTTGTTTGAAACACTTGGTGTGATGGAAAACTTTGACTGTTCTTTTTGATTAACAAAAGTAATTCCAGAAATTTTGTTCCATTTGTTGTAGTCGATTGGTTTGATTTCCGGATTTTTTTGTTTCATTTTTGATCTACTCTCCTTAGATAGTTCTAATGTTTCAAGAGAATCACGAACAATTATGGGTTCATGTAAAGCTTTTCCATTGTTTAACACATTCTGAGGTTTCTGAGCTTTCTTGAGGAACGAAGAAGGGTTGTTACCAAGGGCCATTTTTTGTGTTGTATGAAAATACGGATTTGTCTGATTAATCAGCATATTAGTTGATTTAGCTGAATGACCCGTTGTAACAAGTAAATTTTCTAAATTTTTGATTTTTTTCATCTTTATCAAGAATTTCATCAAGAAGAGAATCTTCTCGTTTTGAAAAATCAGCAATCAACTGTTTCTTCTCGTTTTCAAGATCAGAATAGGTTGCTTGTTGTTTAGAAAGTTGGTTTTGAAGATTAGAAATTTCCTTGTTTAAAGATTTAATTTTCAAATTCAAATTAACATCAAGCGTGTTATACTTGATTTGCAATTGATTTTCTCTTAAAACGGAATCTCGATAACCAATTTCTAATTCTGACTCTTTGTTTTTGTGAAATTCAAAGGCTTTTGCATTCGCCTTGTACCACTCAAGCTCAGCGGTCAATTTAGCATTCGCGGCCTTAACTTCGCGATTGACCGTTTTAACTTTCTCGATTTCAATACTAGAGTTATTGATTAATGTTTCAAAATAAGCACGTGTTTCCTCATCAGTCTTAGTATTTTGTGCCACACAGCCTCCACTAGGATCCACATATGGAGTTTCAGAGTTAGTATTGCTACAATTCGGATTGTCCAGGTATGTATCATAAGTAGGTGCAGATGTCACAGAATGTTGTTCGTCATGAGTAAACATGCATAATTTGACTTTTGAAGTAATTATGCAAAGTTGACCAAGTTGAGATTTGAAGCCAATTTTTGGACTGATCTTGACATAATGTGATGAAATAAACTTAAAGCAAGCTAGTTCTATGATTTTTAAACACAAAATGAGCTTTTGTTTTGACAAAATCACAACAGTGAAGATTATAAGACAGATTTAAGTTGGATTTGACTTTGGTGGTGAGCAGATGTAAAATGAAGACAGATGTGAGCTTAAATGAACTAAACAAGCATATAACAACAAGTCTTAAGCACTGAGCTAACCTCTAAAATAGTTTACATGCACAATCCAAACATCATTATATAATCTGATATGCAAATTTAACAAGGCTAACTACTGATCTAGCTATAGCAGATACTCAAAATGATTCTAAGTGACTTAAATATAACTAATTGAACATGTTTAAGCCTTCAATGATCACAGATACATACACAAGAACAATATGCAAATTTGAATAAAAAATGGAATTGAGAATGACACTCACAATGGTCCAGCTTGTATGCAGGCTAAAACCAAACCACACCTACACTAATTTAGCCTAATCCAACCCATATCCATGCTGAAACAAACCCAAATATCATCACCATTCCCATTCCTTGCTCAGTTTGACTTTCGTTGACCATGGACCAATATTGCTTGAAACTGTAATGCAAGCTTATCAAAAGCTATATAGAGCTTATTTAAGCTTATTGGAACTGAACAAAAAGCTATTTGAAGCTTGAGTGCTAGAGTTTAAAATCAAAATTTTCAACAGTGGACTTCAATACATAAAATGATGCTAAAACCTTGAATTACCACTTGAAACTGGATTGCAATTATATAACAACTTAGTTTGATACATAGAAACAAAAATTACAACATTATGACTTAAACTAAAACATTTAATTAAAAAACGACATTAAAGAAAAAAAATAAAACTAACTACTACTCCTTCATTGCTTCTTCTTCCTTCCTTTTATATCCAAAAGCTTTCTCTCTCCAAAATGAGCAGATCCCACATGGTTTTTGGTCCATTGGATGAGTCAAGATGATTTTGGCCATTGATTGTATTTTGGCGGGAAAAAGATTTTTGACAGTTGGGGGCTTGAGTGTAATGGAGAGGAAAGTAATTAATGTATCTTGGATTTTGGTGAGGTGGAGGGAACAAGGTGAGTGGGATGAGCTGGGGGGGATAAGGTGGGAGATGGAGTGTTGCAGGGGTGAAGCAGAAGCAGTTGGGAAGACAGAAAATGGCGCCAAGGGTGTGTTTTGACCAGGGCTTTGACTTGGGAATTATTAATAAAGGGGGGGTCCAAATTGACAGGGTCCAATTGGTTTTGGCAGGGTCACAAAGGTATTTGATAAGGTCCAAAGGGGTTTAAAAGGTTTAATAACATAGGGACCTTTGTTGTAAATTCTGAAATTCAAGGGACCATTGCTGCCATTTATGCAAAGTTTCCCAAGGGACTAAAAGTGACAAGTTTTAATAATATAAGGACTAAACTTGACATTTTCAAAATTCCAAGGACTAATTTTGCCAAATTTGAAACTCGAGGACCAAACTTGCAATTTCTCAAAACTTTTGATATTTTTCACCAAAGGACTAATTTTGACAACTTATGATTTTAAAAAGGACCTTTGGTGATTTTTATTTTGAAATTAGGGCTCAGGGACTATTTCTGACAATTTTAGAAACTTGGGGACTGAAACCCAATTATGCAAACTTTGCTCATTTTTCATCTATTTTGAATATTTTGCATCTCAAACATATAAAATACAATTTTGAGATATTTTCAAGATTTTGATGCATTTCTGAGCATTTTTAAACGCTTTGCAGTTCAGATTTAACCAAAAATGATGAGTATTTACACACTCATCAATCCCCCACACTAAACTATTGCTAGTCCCTAGCAATCTTTTGAGAAAAACTTAATGGATTTGAATCTTTTTACCAAAAGCCATTACTTCTGGAGTAGCCAAATATTTCAGTTCAAGTAAGAACCATGGTACACTGATAACCATGTGATTTTGAGCAAACCACCAATTCCAACGGATTTGATTTGTCTTTCACCGAAGCCGCTTGCTCTGGACTAGCCAACTCTTAGATAAATTATCAATATTATCTTTGGTGAGCCAATTACCAATTATGGTTTTTCCAATGCTTTACCACAAGCCATAAACTTTAAGGGCTAGCCAACTCTTAACTAATTAAAGATATGGTGAGCTGAATACCATACAATTTTGGGCAAATTGCAAGCCGTCAACGGATTTGTGATATCTTTACCAAGATCCGTTTGTTCTTGGATTAGCCAACTTTTAGTTTATTAGGACATAGGGGGATCGATAATCCAATGGAGTAAGTGTAGAACATTACTCCAAAAAAAAAAAAAAATTTGCCAAAAAATAGGGAATTCATGATAATTACATGATAAAATTCGTGAAAATTTCCCCCACACTTAGAAATGAATATTGCCCCTCAATATTCAAAGTACCGCTATTATGCCAAAACATAGAACGTGAAAAGGGAAATACTACGTACCATTATTTTGAAAGATTTTTTTGAAACTTGCATATATACACAACATGTGGGCAACCCCCCCTACACTAGGTGGTAGAAAAGTAGAAAGAAGTCAAATATGGGTGAAACCCATATGGCGGCTATCAAGTGGATTACCGAATGCTAGCTTGGACTCACCCGAATTCATTGGTTCATGGGGAAGTAAGTACTGAAGAGATGAATCTACATCGACTTTCATTCAAGATGTTTGATAAACATTT
>OU343218.1:70363153-70452471 GCA_910596185.1 Chrysanthemum makinoi | reverse complement strand
TCCTCGCTTCACCACCAACATGTCGAGTTACACACTATTTACACATTAAGTCACTAAACCATCATACATTTGAAGCACTTACGATATTTCATAACCCATCTCCTAGGAATCCATCAATCATTTTGAAAAATAACCTCAAACTTATCACCTCATATCATATCTCTTTAGAGCGCTTATTCTTAACATAGGACTTTGTTACGTCTCACCCTTCCTCTTATTTTGAAAGAGTTATGCCCAAAGAAAGTTTTACCGTAAATGACACAAGTCGCTATTCAAAAGTATGTAAAGGATAGTATAGCCGGAAAGCACTAAGGGAAAGAACGAGCAACAAGAATCGTTGTCGCCGCGAAGTCGCCGTGACTTCCACCGCTTCGAGGCCGCATGGGCTATCGGCCGGCCGCTGTGACTTGTTAGAATGGGCAGTGGGACCTGCGAGGGTCTGAGTTCGAATTTTACATACAAGGACTTTAAGAGCGGTGATCCCACAAAGTTCAAAGTGTACGTAATGAGCCACTGCTATGATCCATTGGTTTGGAGAAGATAGAGTCTGTGATTTCTTCTATGCAATTGCCCGTGATGACCGCGAAGGTGAAGTTCGCTACTAGTACACTCTTAGATGGGGCAATGTCATAAGGAATTCTTATGCACAACCTATTGGTATGGAAAATGCTTACAAGCTTACATGGGATCAATTCAAGAGGTTGTTGACTAAGAAGTATTGTCCAAGGCATGTGAAGAAATTAGAAACATAATTTTATGAGTTAGTGACTGTTGGTTATGACATCGAGACCTACATCAGAAGATTTCAAGAGTTGGCTGCTCTTTGTCCATCGATGGTTTCGGATAATGAGAAATTACTTGAAAACTTCATTGGAGGACTTCCACAATGTATTCAAGGAGATGTAACTTCTTTCGATCCACAAACATTTGAAGAATCTATCAGGATAACTCAAAAACTCATGGCCCAAGTTGTGAAGGGGGAAAACATTATCAACAACAACAACCAAACTGACAACAACAAAAGAAAATGGGAAAATGACCAGGGATGTTATAATAACGACAACCAAAACCGTAACACTAACCATCACCAACAACAGAATAGAAGACAATCTGCAATGGTTTATGTTGTCGCACCAATAAGAAGGCAGATGTTATGGCCGAACCAACCCACTATGTAATCGATGTAAGTATCATCACTCGGGTCTTTGCCTTGCTAAGTGCCACAAGTGTCAAAAACTGGGACACCTTGCCGTGGATTGTAGAGGCAAGGCCATAATTACATATTTCGATGTGGGAGCAAGGACACTATCGGAACCAATGTCCCTAAAACCAAGGTCAACAAGTTGAAGGAGCTCATGGGAAAGCATATATGTTGGAAGGAGGAGAAGCTCACCGTGGTATCAACAACGCCAAGATCAAGAAGTTTAGAAACCAATGCCTTATTTCCTTATGCACTATGTCGCATCTAAGTTTATGTCTTCCATCGTATTCGATCTTTATGACTTAAGATGTATTATCAGTTGATAAACCACTCGCTAGAAATTCTCATCTATCGTACTTTCTTTCCTTTCTGATTCCGTTATCACTTACACAAATTTTTACTTTCTTTTACTTTAACTGCCATTTTATAAATGACATGGTTTAAATCTCTTTAAACATTGAGAGTTGTAACAACTAAACCGAACATCACATTATCGTTCCCTAATTAGACATAGCCTAGCTACCTATGTCTAATCCCCGAGGATCATGTTATGTTGGGGAGCGCTTATTTATAAATCTTAGTGCAAGCAAAATTTTCACATATTCTTAAAAGTCAAAGTGATGCTCATGGGAGATTCTTCCAATATTTTCTCTATCGCGATGTTTTATACACTCTTAATCCTAGATAGCCGTAACGACACTTCTTCATATCTCCTCTCCTCGTTATTCATCACAAACTCCTAAACCCGAAAACCAACATGAACTGAATTCAGGGAATGAATTCCTTTTTGGGTGGACGAATGTGACAAATCGTTATTTCAGGTCATTTCTCAAATTTACTATTCATCTCGGGAATTTACTATTCACAGATTACTATTTATCATTTTACTATTCATCATTTTTGAAGTCGGTTTGAGACTTTGAGAGGTTATTTCAAAATTTTACTATTCACAAAATACTATTCATTCCTGGAGAAAAATCACTATTCATGATTCACTATTCATCATTTTTCGTAAACTAGGTTTACGAGTATCAAATTCGCGTAACCGTAAGGGTTAAGCTGCGTATTCATGGAACATCATTGAGAACATTTCATATAGACTAGAATTAGTCTACATATCATTAGTAACATCATTCTCATATTAGTTCATGCATGGGTTTGCATATTTCATTAACATTTCATATAGACTAGAGTTAGTCTACATATCATTAGTAACATCATTCTCATATTAGTTCATGCATGAGTTTGCATATTTCATTAACGTATATTTATTTATTAAATAAACGCTATCGCACGATCATTTATTTTGAATATTTGATCCGACACTTCCAACGATTATACTGATATATTTTTATACTCATTTTAAGACTATAAAAATGATATTATTAGTTTACCCGATGTTTTGAATTTATTTTGGTATATAAATTATTATATATATATATATATATATATATATATATATATATATATATATATACACACATATATATATATATATTTACTTAACGCTTTTCTTAAATTCTATTCGATAATTATTTATTCACTCAATACTTTCGAGAAATGTATTTTTATAATTTTTATGACTTCGATATATTTTATTTTGTTCCGTTAAAATTGATTTCTAGCTAACGCTACACTAAATACCTAATTATATGTACCAAATATACATTATACATAACTTAAAATACATTTAATCAACAAAATACATCAAACCCTTTCCCAACCTTGCCCTTGCCGACCTCCCCCTAGTCATCCATTTCATTAATTAATACTTTCCACCTAAGTGTACACATACACATTGTGTAGGCTAGATATTTGTATTATACAAATTATTTACTAATCAAAAACTCATAGTTACACATACCAAAAGGTGAAAATAAACTAAAAAATCTCTCCATTCTTTGTTAGGGTTCGGCCAAGCAAGAACAAGAGGAAGAAACCAAAGTTTTTCAAAGATCAAGTGATTATATAACCCTAGTATACTTCTATATTAGGTTTTGAAATAAAAACCAAGAATTAATTAAGTACCTAGTTACCTTAAACCTCATCATACTACTAGTAAGCTTCTCATAATTTTTATTACACTTTCATCATCATATTTGATCTATTTTTATTATGCTAGTACAAAAACATGCAAGTATCATATGTATTCATACCATTTTTACTTGTTTTTCTACTTATAATGAGTACTAATTATCCTATAATTATTCCCATGAAACCTATCATTGTTGATGAAGTTTAGAAACCCATGACACCCTAAGAAGGTGTATGGTAGGTTTAGAATAGTTTTGGCGTTGATTGGAAGGGTTCAGAACAAGTATTACACTATAAAAATCATTTTCGACAACATGAAATTGAGGTCTGTCCGTTTTTACAAAATCGGGAAATTTCGACAGGTCATGGATTATTTTGGTTTATATTTTCAGAAAATAGACTTTAAAACGAAACCGTGGTCGCTTGAACGGGTTAAAACGGGTTTATAACGAAGAAGTTACACTATTTTTAAGTTTAGCGACAAAACTAATTTTCCGAAAATACAAGCTGTCAAGGGTTATTTAAGGGCAAAATGAGTTTTAAACCTTATCTAAATGAGTCGATTAATCAAAAATATATTAGTATACATTATACGAAACCAAGGATATATAAAACGTAGAAAACGGACTTATAACGACTAAGTTACACGCATTTTAAATATGGCTATCGTAACTATTTTTCACAAGTATTGACACTTACATATTTTTATTAGTCCAAAATGGTTATCGCAAGTGACCATGTTTGGAGCCATTTTTCATATCGATAGAATATTTTTGAGAAAACGATATCTACATGTAAAAGTGAGTTCGCCTATTCTATTTTCCAAAATGTTCAACCGTTCGTCAAACAAAGGTATAACGAATAATATACGAACACTCAAAATTAGCCATTTTCATGAGTTGTCAAATTATATTGTTTTACGATAAAAAACTATAAATTCTTGTTCTAATTCTAAACGACTATCGTGGGATGTTGTTTCAATATATGTAAGCGTAAAGTATTTTATAAATTGACAAGACATTATAAACTTATTTTTCGACGATAAACTTCATTTTCAAAAATGTACAAGTGGTATAGATTACATGTGAATTGGCATGTGCGACATTGTTTCATGACTTACATTAGAACATATCATTCATATTAGGTTGCAGATAGAGATTGCACCTCATTTCAGTGTATCCACTTTGGTCATCATAATCATTGCATCGTGAGTTTCATAGCCCCTTCATAATGCTTTGAATTACATTTGGGGGAGATACATGCTCAACTATTTTCATTTACTTTCATAAGTACTCTAAACTTTTAATGATTACCGTGAGTTCATAGCCCCACTTTCTATTACTTAATTGTTTTACAAACTCTTGGGGGATATACATGCTATATGTTTAATCAAACACAAATGCTTTGAACTGTACGTTATATCCAAATGCTTTATTATCACTAAGTATTCTAGCAAGCCATGTTTGAAGTCCCTACATCATGCACCATTAGTCACTTGCAGTGAGCGAATATTGTGAATAGGCCTATTGAATTAACACTCCTCTATTCGACCCGTTAGGGAAATCAACGCGACTATATTTGAATCAATAAGGTAAATTGGCAAGTTTACCTACTAAGGTCACATGAAACGATTTTATCAACTATTGGTAACGAGGTTTACGCTTTGGTTGTCATGAACTTAGTGAAATAAATGTTGTTTTGTTTTCAACGATGAGTATGAAACAACATAACTCACACTACGAATATTGTGTTCAAACGATTTAATTAAACCTATGGATTTCACTCAACCTTTGTGTTGACTGTTTTAAGCATGTTTTATCTCAGGTATTAGCATATCATCATGGATTGCATGGAGTCACTGAGTTGACGCTTGCCTACATATATATTTTATGCACTTAATAATCGTTTGATTGTAACAAACTCATTTTGGTAATTTGAAAATCTTTTGGGACCTATACTTTGTAAACTCTGATTATTTTATTTAATCAAACGATGTATTTTCAAAACGATAGTTTAGGTCGTTCAATATAACTGTAACTGTGATGCTATGGCAGTCACTCCCCAGGTATTCCATTCCGCTGCAAAACAGGTATTTTGGGGGTGTGACAGACGGTGTTTTGACTGGTGAGGATTCGGTTGAGGATACTTCATACATAATCCGTGCGGTTTTTCTTGGAGGGCTTTTAGTGGATGATCTTGTACTTGGTGCTTTAGTCATGTTAAGAAGTGAGGTTAAGATTGAGGTTTTATTACTGAGAAGATGGTGTTTGAGGTGTGAATCAGAAGCACACACAAAAGTGATTTAAACAGGGAAAAATCAAGTAAGGAAATTTAATCCTAAGCCACTAAGATCCTTCAAATTACAATCATTTGCATGCACTAAGGTCAACTACTGAAGTACACTCTTCTAGGAGAGTTATTAAATGTAATATGGAGTGTTAGAGTGAACAAGAGAGGTTTTTAAATGATGATTAGTAGAAAAACCTGTCTTTGTATGCCCGGATCCATCAGATCCTTTTTGAAAGGGATCCGACTAGCCTTAGCCAAGGGATCCGGCTGACAGAACATGAAATAAAGGAGAAAGGTTAAGCATTTAAGAGTTATAGCTTGTATAGGTTGGTATTAAGATTGAAATGAGGTTTCTTAAGTGTAAGATATTCCGAGTGCTCAATCTAATAATGAGAAGATACTCAATGATGAGTTTTATAGAGATATGAGACTCAAGAAGGATCAATATATGACCAAGAGTGAAACTAGTTGGTTTTCAAGGTGGCTAATGGAGATAGAGATCAGAGAGTGGTCAAGATAAAAATTAGAAAATTTCTCAAAAATTATGAAAAATGAAAAACTTGATTTTAGAGCATTTTGAGATCAAAATGAGTAAAATAAATTTGTAAAAATAAAAGAAATATGAGAACAAATGGATTAAGATGAGAGGAAGAAGATGCAAGCATTGGAGCGGAAAAATGGTGAATATTAGAAAAATGAAAAATCAAAAACATCTTTCACATGATCTATGAGAGAATGTGCGATCTGCTAAGGGTAAGGATAGCTCAAGTGACACTAATAGAGCATAAGCAACCATTCCTATAAGCTCTGGAAGCTAAGAGGGGTGAGAAGAGGTATAAAACTCAACTCTGTTTGGCCGATTCCTCCTGATCCTTTCTATAAGGGATCTGGCAGGTTATCCCAAATGGATCCGGCTTCTGATGACTAAAACAACACAGTGGGCTCGCCAAATCTTACTCACTAATAAAATTTCAGAACTTATGATTCTAACAAAGAAATATAGGTAAAGTTTAGTCTATAAAGGCAAGGAGAACAAGTAGAGCAAGCAAATGGTCAATCAAACGAGATAAAGACCAAAAATAACAGAAGGTTATCAAACTTAACTAGTACTATTCAAAAGCTCAAAACAAATTTACATACTAGAAAGTGTTGAAAGAGGTGATCTGGATTAGTAAATCGTTTGTACTAATAATGATGTGCAAGGTATGTGTCAAGAGAGAAGAGAATATCTGATGGTGTCCTAGAGTTGTGAGGTCCTAGTTTATGAAAATCCTAGACTTCATTAGGATCCATGAGGAGTTTTTGGTTGTGAAGATGAGATACATGATGAAATATTGATGAAAAATAAGTGTTGGGTTAAAAGGCTTGAAGTAAGTGCGGTTTTGTGAGTTGGTTTTAGCTAAGAGATGTTTACCTATGTGGTGGTATTTAAAGAGTAAGAAACGCATATATATGTGTTCTTAAAAGATAATATTGTGAATGAATTTCCCTCCCCCATACATTGTGGACATCCAACATAATGAGTTCAACATTAAATCAAAGGAAAGAAGATAAGAAAGTGAATTGTTTAGAAGGTTGTTTCAGCCAAGGAAAGCAATGAACTAAGTATAGCCATTACAGATGATGATTAGCATATAATGAACTTCATCCTTGAAGTCATGTAGCTCTTCTCTATCAATGCGAGATAATCACTTGATGAGGCAAGTGGTTTTGATTGACTAATAAAAGAAAAATCAAATTTACTACTTATTTGATTAGTAATCCTAAGGCGACACAAAGTATTGCAATTGTAAAATTACCTTAAGAAAGAATAGGAATATAGATTTTTCAAGTGAGAGAATGAATATGAGACTATTAATAGCGGTTCTCAATTAAGGCTAAACACGACCATTTTTACGGGTATACCCAACTTCTCTCCTAGAAGCAATTCGACCGCTAGGTCAAATTGAGTTTCTAGTGCAATAAGTTCTCCAGTATTCATTCTTTAGGTTAGGAAAATGTGTATTCCTACAATGGCCTATCGAAGAGAAACAATGATGATACTTGGCTTCATTTTAATATTATTATATCTAGTGCAACTCAATTTAATGTATAATAACTAAGGTGACAAAAATTTAAAGGAGTCCATATGGAGAACAAATATGGACAAAAATATGGAAAACAATTATAGAGAACAAATAAGGAGAACCAGTATGGAGAACACATATAGAGAACAAATATGGTTGGACGAGCAAGTTCAACGTATGTTGTTGGAAAGCTATAGTTTGGATTTTCGGATATGATCTATTATATTTTTGTTGCAAAATAATTTATTTGAGTATCTCGGATGAAATAATCAAGTTGTCAATCCTACTATGATGCTTGGAATGTGATCATGGAGAAGAAGATGGGATATTATATCATACTCGAGACCTATACAAGTGGATCAAAAGAATATTCTATGTATTAGGATAAAGACTTGTTTTGGTTGAAGGTGCTTCATGAGATTTCTAAGAAGATTAACAAAAGTTGATTGATTGCTTAAGTATTATGTTTTTACTTGTATTAAAAATACTAATATATTATTTCAAAATATCATCCGTATGAGATGAGAGACAATTTAAGTTTACATACTTAAGTTGGTAGGAATGTTTTAATTAACCTTGCTCAAAAGAGAGAGGTATCAGGAAGATGTAGTTATTTTTGAAGGTGGTTGGAAGTCTGAGATGAGGAAGATGAGAGCCTAAAATGAAGAGGTATCCATTTTTGGTCATTTGGGGAGAGGAGGAAAATAAAGTGAGATGTTAAACTGATGAATGTCAAGCTGGTTCTTTGGGATTCATTCTAAAAAGGAGCTGACCCATTTTAATGAAGGGATCCGGGTAGACAGCAGATAGGGAAAGGTTTTGACCATTTGGTTTTATTATGTATTGTTTGTTACTGCTAACATCAAATTGTCCTGATATTCTAAGCGTTAATTTCCCCCTTTATCATCACATTATGACTAAAATGCTAGTGAAAACATCCTTATTCCTTATAATTTCATTTCAGGATCTATTTTGTGCAAGGAAGCGGTAAATGGACATTTCCAAGCCCAAAGGATGAATTTTCTCTCAACTACGGCGTAACCAAGTGATGGAGTTACGCCGTAATAATGATCATGAAGAATACGGCATAACAATGGAGTATAGTTACGCTGCAACAAGACTACTGAACATGAAGCATCCAACTTGTCAGTGGATACGGCGTAACCCTCAGCTCGGGTTACCCCGTAATAATGGATAAGAATCAATTTTACAAAGGATACGGCGTAACCATCACCAAAGTTACCGCAAAGAAGATAAACATTTGATTTACAAAGACTACGGCGTAACTCTCAGCTAAGGTTACGCCATAACCATGGATAAGTAGAAGATTTAGAAGAGTTACGGCGTAACTAATTAATAAATGTTACGCCGTAACAGGTATCCGAGCCTATAAATAGACGAAGTATTCATCAGTTATAGGCATCTCTCCTTTCCCAAACCTTCTAGGGTTTGGGGAGATTAAACACAAAAGAAGAATCATGGTTTAGGAGCATGAATAACGAAGTTCTCGTATACGATTTCCGTTGTATTCGAGTTTTAATTCCTTTTATATTTTTCTAGGATTTATTCTATGAATTCATGTTATTAATTGGATTTTGCATATATGTTATTGATCTTCTCTTTATTTCTTTATGTACATTTACTAGTCTTATCATAGATCGCTAGTCTTGGTAATATTATAAGCTTGTTAGTATCTAAAGGGCTAGGAGAATTGACCAACTTACCTCAGTCTAATAGGTTACGAAGTATGGAAGGAATTGGGCATAGTACAACCACTCTTCATGTGCGAACTGACCAAATGATCACCTATCAAGTGGAGGTATTTAAGAGGTTAGGGGAAATCTAAGTCCCTAAAAGCCGGGTTTCCATAGACTAGATCTAGTAGGTTTGGCCCTTAATGAGTGCTATTAGGTTGCCGAATGATCCCGGGTGACTTGTTCATCTTGGTGAGGAATCTAAGAACCATAGGCCATGACGAATTGACCAGAGGAGTCTAGCGATTATTAACCACTATATTGAACCTTCGTATCGAGAATCAATTCGTATTTGTATTCTTTATTAAGCTTTGTTTTTCTATCTCTTTATCCTAAATTCTTGTATCTGTGTGATTGGAATAATTATAGCATATCAATGGATTATCAAAATCATATCATTTCTAATCATCTTAGTTCTTTCAAGGTCACAGCTCTCTTGGGGTGATACTCGGATTTACCTAAGGCTTTACTTCATCTGATCGGGTTCTCTGCCCGTTAGTATGTGTTTATCCTAAGTTGTCTAAGTTTTATAAATATTAAAAGCAGGATGAAATAGCACATCAGTTACTAATCCTTTGAGATAACTTAAGAATATAAGGTTGATGATTCTAAGTAACTTGGACTATAGTTTAAGAGATTTTGACAAGAGAATGCTTAATTTCCATTTTCTTTAATGCATAAGGCAATAAAAGGACATAGATGAATAGACGAGAAGTAGATATACATGAAAAAAGTTAAATCACCGTGAGGGTGTTTGAGATGGGAATAGATGCGTCTCACAAGTGTGATTGAGATGATGATCAAGACGTGGAAAACTTTTCCTTGTGTCGACTTAACTTTTTCATTGAACAATGAATGTAAATGAATTATGTTTAAGAGAGGAGGGATTGATGGAATACTATTCTTGATAGTTTGAAGAATATGGAAATTTGTGAAGAGAGACTTTTGAAAATTATGATTTGTTTTCTAACACATAATTCATGTAGATATGAAACTTAGGTGGCACACATCAAAACTATGACCAATAAAAAAAATATGGTTTAAGAAAAGGAAAAAAAGGTCAAGCATATGTTAACACATCCTTAAAAGAGAAAGACACATATAAATTCACATTTTAACCATAAGAAATTAGCAAATTTAAATGACTAATTATAACTAAGAAAACATACCTTTGGTATAATCTCTTTATATGGTTTTTGAAACCATAGAAGCGAAATACTTCACGAGCTTGTTATATATTGGATTTCACAAACACACTAAATCATAACCAAGATAGGCGTATAAAGATGGTTTTAGAGAGAGAAAGTGGGATATTCTAGAAAGAGAAACTCATGGAAGGTTAGATTCCAAATGAACATCCAACCCTCTCCCATGTGGGGAGAGGGATATTTATACAAAACTACTACGCCCTCCAGGCCGGCTTGGATCGGCATACAATGGGTAAAGACCCTTCCTTCCTCCACGGTGTTGCACTAGACTAAACTATGCTAATAACTGACTAACAACAACATAATAAACGATATATCTACGAGCTAACTTAAGCTATATTATACATAGGGTGACCGATGCTTCACAATAGAATTTCCAATTCCTAACAATCTCCCCCTAAGGGAGGTCACCCCATGATTTACATTATGAATCCTAACATTCTATTTGATCTTTAATCTTGAGCTCGTAGATATCAAATCATCAAGATATTCAAACATTGTGCTTCCGTGGTGATATCATCATTGTCCAACTTCAATGTATATTTCGTGGAGGTTATAGAGCAGATCCACATTGATGACCTTTGAATAGAGATCATCGACCACAGTTAATCTCAGCATCACCCATTGTTACGTTGCGGCATATGATGATGTGACATTTGGACCGACATGCTCACATTCTGGATCATGATTTCTTCTTATTAGAGTAGCGGAAGCTTTCGTTAATTCATGATATTGGCGGCGTAGCGAAGCATGGAGTGAGAATATCCGAGTCATTGATGCACTAATCATGATTTCTTTTGAAATGAATGTGATGTGTGAGCATGCGGCTATGTATTGACCGCTTCATTCGATCGGTTGTAGCGTTGGCGTACTGCATACATGATTAGCAATAAAGCGCACGAAAGTGTCTTTGATCACTTTCGTTGAATTGAGGTACGGCCCCGGTTCCCGTTGATCGAGTAAATCTTTACTGATCGGTATAATTCGAAGAATTTCCTTGACAGGGTTTCGCAGCTGCTCTAGCAGTTCTCAAACCGGAACGTCTCAAAGAAGACAACACGGAGTGAGTGAACCAGCGAATTGAGATTCACTGATTGATGAAAAGATATTTGAAAAACAATCGTGTACCGCACAATAGAAATTGTTTTTGCAATACAACGAAGGTTTTAAAGAAAATCAATTATCAATCATAAACACCTTTTATTTTGAAATATTAGTACCACGTCGATGTGCTAAAGAAAATAATTTTTAAGCACAACGACCGGTTTTTCAAAGGTATCCGTTAATCTATAACCTGAACCAGGATTGAATCACAATTATGACTCGCCCCATTGTTTCTGTTCAGTTGTCACATGGTTGATGTATTGGATAGATCTCACATGCCACCCACCGGGAGCTTGTTTGATGTTGGCTCCAGAAGGCTTTCCATCTTCATTGTGAATATGTTTGCATATCACTCAGATGTTCTGGCAATACCCCAAGGATAATGCGTAGGACTCATAAGATATAATCTCTCTTTCCACATAGTGTGAAACAGAGAGTCTTCTTAGACAGTGTCCTAATGAGATTAATATGATGATCTCGTGGCTCTAGACTCAATTGTGCATATTTTGGTTCCTATGCCGGAGACTAGGGAGAGGGTCTCCTTCTTCAATATCAACAAACTCTAAGAGAAAGTTGATAGATTATGTAGGTTCCTCGTGAGAATGAAACAAGTCCTTTTAAGAGGAACTTGAGTAGCTTGGGAAGTTGTAGTGCAGTGCGTCACTGGGTCCATGACGTCTTGTCTTCAATACCGATGTTACCTTGGTAACCACCAGTAGCTTATGAATTGAACCCGGTTTCTGCCCTAAGGTTAAATTAATGGAGGGCTATTTCTTTTCACCCTTTTCTCATTTCATTTTTTTTTTCATTCTTCAACCCCTTCAGTGCTTAGCGAGACTTCATAACTAGAACCTTATTGGGTTTATTCCAGTACTAGCTCAGTCTCAGTCCGCACTCTTCCCATATCTCACTTTTCTCCTTTTTTCATCAAACCTAAGGACTTCTACACTATCTAGTGGATTGTCCCTAGGTAGATCCCTCCGGCTCTGGCGGGATCGTGGGAACGAATACCTAACCTAACCATCCTTATAACATCATGCATAAAGTAAAATGGTCGGTCTTTTGGTACAGTTCATTCCTTCTCAAAACCAACTTGAAAAATCATTTGGAAAAACAATCAAGGTACTTGTGATACGAGATCAAAGCATTTTGTACATTAATAGTTTTGAATATTTAGAAAACCTCCCCCTCAACATGTGCATATGATTTAGAAATTGTTTAGCACATGGAGGCAAGAGGGTTTTGAAATATTTTCTTTGATCACAATTTTCATAGAAAAAGCCATTTGATTTTCTTTGGTAAATTCTCCCCCTCAATATGTGCGTAGGATATTTGAAATTATTTTCACACATAGAGGAAAGAGATTTTTTGAAAAACAACCACGATTACCAAATATTTAGAAACCATTTAACACACAATCAAGGTACCTTATGTCAAAACATGGATATATTTATACCTTGAAAATTTGAATTTGTTTTGAAATGCTCCCCCTTAATATATGCTTCGAGATTCGAAAATTGTTTAGCACATATTAGAGAGCGGTATTCACTTTGAGACAAAAATGGTCATCTTTTATCATCTTTCATATTTATATCACATTTTCTCCCCCGATCAAAAATTTCAAATCCTTTGAGATTTTGGATCTCAAGTGATTTAAATATGTATGAAACAAAACATTTGTTGGAGAAAAATGTGTCCGGTTTTATATGATTTGAATTGGACAACACTGAAGTTCCCTTTTTAGACACAAAGGGAAACCTCAATACATAACCTAACACTATTACATACATTATAGTTGTTCATAGTTCATACACCACATTTTACACATAAAAAGTACAAAACAAAAACTACTTCCTGAAGATGTCTTCATTCAGTTCTTTGAAGCAGTTTGTAATGACCTTCACGAAGTCTGCCACCAACAAAACTTTCAAGGCTGCGGAAGATCATTCGAGTCTTAAGTCTTCCATTGATTGCAGCAATGAAATCTTCACACCTCTTCAAATCCTCATCGCACAGAATTTTGTTTTGTTCCACGGCTTCAGATCAACTTTGATTTCATTCACTCTAGAGTTCAATTCTTCTTCGACTATCTTGAGAGTACCATCACTGAATTTGTAGAGCTCGCACAGTCTCATTAGCATGCGTGTCCTGTATCTGTCGGTGAAGAGGACGGCTCTAGGGGTGTCCAGAACTCTATATTCGTGACGAAATTCATGTCCTGGGGCATCTCATTGCGGCCTTGTAAGGTTGACCCGAGTCTGGTAGCTTTCCATTCCTAGCTGAAAATCCTCAACCCTTTTTCGAATGACTAAGCCCCGGATCTAAAGGTTGACAGCAGCCGAGAGAGCCTTCTTCTCACGAACCGGAAGATGGTCAAGGTGTCCTTGTAGGTTCAGAAGGTAGAGATCTTCAAAGTCATTTGGCATCAAGTGTTTGAAGTCGTTCTCTTCAATAACATGCTCTTTCAAGTCTGCTCTTCGTAGAACAATCTTCTTCAAGTAATCATAGCCATATATTGAGAAGATCTCTATACTGATGACACTTAGAATGCGAAGCTTGGATCTAACAACTTTGCATCTTTTATCAACTCCATGTCTCTCAATGTAGAATTTCTTCTTTTTGTACCACCAATGAGAAATACCATATGAAGCGGCAATGTCATACTTTTGTTCTTTGTCAGCCCAGAATTGATCAGAAACCATCTGTTCAAGACCCGATCAAGTGTACGTAGCAGCTTTCATCTTCGAAATCGATAAAGCTGGTCTTCTTTCAGTAGAGCGAGCACATAGATAGTCCAGGTCAAGCTTGAAGAAGAATTCAGACTGAATGGTCATTTGTCCAGGTTCACCACCGAGAGAAAGATGCTTGTTCACATTGAAACAACTAATCTGCTCACTGACTTGATCACTTATTATCTTGTGGCATTCTTCCATCTGATATTGGAGCTGATTGGCATCTGAGTGAAAAACCTTGACAATTTCAAAAGCTTGTCCTTCAAGATCATTTGGAGTGATGGACGAGATTCCCTTCTGTTCACAAAACCACTTAATGAAGCTGCCCATATCTCCAGTGATATGAAGGAGAGAGTCTTCATCTGGGGTTTCATAGTTAGTAGAAATGGTTGAAGCCCAGTTGTTCTCAGGGATCATCGTGTCAGTCTCTGGGATGGACCATGAAGGTTCTAGAGTGTGAGTTCTCTCTTCGGTGAGCCAACTTTGAATTGTGTCTTTTGAAGGTGCAACTCTAGATGGGTTAGAGCATTCACCTGACACGTATACATCAAACCAATCATCTTCCGATGGCTTGGAGATATGCTTGGTGGATGCATCATCGTCATCGGATTCAGACTCTGCCAAGACATACGATTCTTCATGAAGTACTTGAGTTTCTGGGATAGAAGAAGATGTTGGTGTGAATCTTGAATCAAAGGTGGTCCAAGCTGCAGATTTCTTATGAGTTCCTTGATCACTGGACGAACCGGGTTGATTTGAAGGTTTTGGTGGTGATGAAGGTGGTTGTGGTGGAGGTGTAGTGGTTGTTCCAGAAGTTCCACCATTTCCAGAAGTACCAGCTCCACCAGTTGGAGGTGAAGGAGGTGGTGGTGGTTTGGGACCTCCAGACCTATCAGTTGATTTTATTGGAGCGGTCTTTCTTTTCTTCTTATCTTCTCTTTCTCGTACATCCTCTACAAACTGCTGATAATTATCAAGTCTCATCGATTCCTCGAGTGCTTCGTATAATTTCTTATGCGTATTGTCCAGATGCTCTCCTGCTTCATACATTCTTTCTGAGAGAGCTGATCTCATGTCAGAGATTGGCAAGTCTTTGAATCGCTGAAGTAGTGGAGCCTTCATTGACCATTCAACTGCATCTTTAATATCTGTATCTATTGCCTTAGTAACAATCTCATCGAGGTTAAGATTCTCCAACTTTTTGACACGACTATCAAGATTATTGACGGCGATAGGAAAATGCTTCTCAATAGTTGCAATACGTGACATAGCCTCTTCTAGCACTTGCTCTGTAGTTTTGACTGGAGGAGGTGAAGCATGAGGTGGCGAGGCAGGAGGATGTGATATCCTGCCAGTGACAACTTGTACCTGGATCAATATTGGGTTTGGGTGGTGGAAGTGCGATTGCTTGAATAGGTGCTGACATTGGAGGAGTGGTTGATGTGTCTTGCTGAATATCAACATTGTACATGGACTCAGCTTCCTGTTTCTCATCATTTTTCTTAAACGGCTCGTTATCTGAAGGTTTGTCATTTAAAAACTGATCACCGAAAGATAAGTCAGTATCTAGATTCTTCAATGAGGATAGAGAATCAATAGACATATTTGGTTCTTCCAAATGCCTGGTCTCATCAGATCTTGATTCAAGGTTCTCCTATGAGTCTTTCTACATCTCTTCATCAACATTTTGATCAGACTAGGTATCACTTGATGCAGGAGTTTCTTCTTGTGCTTCGGATACCTCCTTTTCCAATCCAGATTGTCCTTGAGCTGAAGATGATTCAACACTTCTTTTCTTCAGTTCAAATTGAGTGGTAGTTCTTGATGGTGAAGAGGAGAATGTCAGAAGCATGTGAGCAGCTTGTTCGGCATCAACACCAACAATCCCTTTCCCTTTGTCTTGTGTGATTGGAGTTGTATGGCGTGGCTCTGGTTCAAGTTCTCTTAACACGACACCTCCAATTGGTGGTCTGATGTTCAGGCTTTCCAGGCTTTGTTGAATTCCTTGCTGCAAATTAGCCTCATCTTCGTCAACCAATTTATTGTCACCCTTTGGTGTCTCAGTGCCTTCAACATTTTCCTTTTCTACCTCCTCTTCTTCTTTTCGTTTCGCTTCAGGGTTGTGGTGTCGAGAGGTTGTGATCTTTCACGTCTCTTCTTTGTAAGGGCATCATATGAAGTCTTTGAGCCAGAAGTAGACTTAGCAGTTTTGGGTTGTGGTGGAGTGGGAGAGACATCAACATTAACACTGGATTTGGAAGCCCTCTTCTTGTACAGTTTGAAGTGATCCGTCTTCTTAATATCGTCAGTGAGAAGAATGTCAGGAATTGGCAGTCCAAAGATCTCTTTATTGACACCTCTAGCAATATATTTGAGGTTGCCGAGAACAAATTCATCCTTAGCATAATGTAGGGCTGATTCACTCCTAGGGTTGAAGTTATGAGTCTGTTGCAAGTACTGGATAACAAGCTTGAAAATCGATGCTAGGAATCACAAGCTTGGTTACTTTCTTTCGACCCTGAGCATGTTTCTGCAAATTTGTTCTATCGGTAATGAATGTGTTCATTGACAGTGAGAATTCCTCAGATACGTTCGAGACATTAACATTCACCCCATTGACGAGACCCCATAGGATTTGCAAGATGGGAATCCTCACTTTATCGAACCCTGATGTTTTGCCTGATAAGCATAAGTTGAGAATTGTTGTCATTGCTCTCCAGGGTTGATACATGTGTCCGGTGATGATGTCAGAAGCCCTTGATATGCCAACTTGATAACCCAAACCAATCAGAAAGACTATAAGCTCTTCCGCACTAGCTGGAGGTTCAGATCGTATGGTGGGGTTACAGGGTGTGATTCCTAGGGCCTTGCTGAGAATGTCAGAATTGATCACAAATTCCTTATCATCCAGCTTGCAGGTATATTGAGCCGTGATTTTGTCCCATTCAATGGTGTTCCAGAATTGTTGTAGGTAAATGGTGGGAATTGTGCATTGCTTGGTAAGGGCACTGAAGAAATTTGTGTTTTTGAGGATATCAATTGACACTTTAAGTATTGGATTTTGTTGCAACTTTTCCATATCCACATAACAATTAATTTTTCCTATCTCTACCCATTTATCTTCAGGAAAGATTTCGTTGTCTGTAAGAACTTTGGGTGGAGCAGAGGAAGCAGGGTTCTCAGATGAGGTTGTGTTTGCCATAGAAGATCTATTGATACACACATACAACAACAACGTTTGAGAGCACGTTAGTTTAGATGTGGTTAGTTAAACAACATAGAAGGCAATCTCAAGACAGAGACACAATACGTAGCAAATTTGACAGTGTACCCATAAAAGATCAAGTAGCATTAGTAAGATTTCAAGGTAACAACTCCTTTTGAGACTGTTTTCGAGAGACAAGTTGTTTTTGAATCAAATTAGTTAAGAACAAAGTTGCTATGAAATAATTTCATGAGACAAAATGCAATTAAGGAAATGTTATAACAGGTTGTTAAAACAAGTTGTCACATCAAGTTGCTACAAGTGAAACCAGATACAACTTGCTTAAACAATAGTGTTATAGCAAGTCGCTACGGGCAAATTGTCAATGCAAGTCACTACAGGAAATTCCTGAACCAAGTCGCTAGCATGAGATAATTATAGCAAATCGCCTTAAATAATTTAATAAACAAGTCGCCACTTGAAAATTGAACCAGCAAGTCGCTAACTTGTAATGACAAGTCGCTATAAAAAATAAAACAAGGCCAAGTCGCTATGTGAAAAATTACCAAGTCGCTAACTTGTAAAGACAAGTCGCTATCAATAGTAACAATGCCGAGTCGCTACTCATCAATAAAGCAAGTCGCTAGTATGAACACATATATAATTAACGAACCAACTCGCTATGAAGAACACAAGTAAGTCGCTACCAAGAACGAGTTCTTATCTAACGCAAAACTGCACAGTCTAATCAACTACCATCACCATTAGACTAACACACTCAAATCGCTACATAGAACAAATACAATTCACAACGAACACAAAAAAATACACATGACCCTATCTCAACACATTCAATTACAAATACAATATCACACGCAAAGACAACCTATTAACACGCCACATTAACCCTCAAATCATTCCTATAAAGCCTAAACAACCATCTTAAACATGTCAAGTGATCCCATTTAAAGCGAATCCATTTACAAACCTAAGTGAGGGGATCAAGTGATGAGGATCAAATGCACGGTGAGAATCTGTAATGGGAACAGAGTTAGGATAGCATCTAAACCTTATATTTAGAGACAAGAAAATGATTAACATAACCTTACCACACACAAATCGCTAGCAGAAATAAGTAACGAGAGAAAACACAAGGAACACTTTTGAGTTTTTTGAAATAATGAAAAACTAAATGGTAAGTCGCTAGGGTATAAAAACAGATTTTTTGCAAGAATACCATGTTGCCACTTTTAGTCCCTGTACTTGTGAGAACATCAAACAACTCGCTAGCAAAGTAAATTAACAAGTCGCTAAGACTTTACTTGCCAAGTCGCTAACTCTGTTAAAGGTAAGTTGCTATCTATCATTTCAAAAGCAAGTCGCTATCTATTACTTCAAAAGCAAGTCGCTATCTGTCATAATATGTATTATAGACACTGTCAGTCCATGTACTTATCAGATTGCAAACTGACACAGATAAAAATAAGGTAATATAGTAAGATAAGCAAACTAACACAGAGGACACCATGAAACAGGACAAGACAAAGACATACATCTGAGCACAATACATATCCAATAATGGTGCAGAGAAAAATGAGATAACTTGTAAAATTCTCCCCCTCAATCAATGTTACCAATGAACATTGATTGAATTTATAAAACAAGAGTATATCTTTTTGTTCGAACTTCATCTATGATCCCGTGTCATTATTGAATGATATTTCTAGGACCGTAGATGTTATCGATAACAAGAGATATATCTTTTATTAGTTAGAGGGAAATGATTTAAAATCTGAATTAAAAAAATGATTTTTAAAGAAAATGATTAATTAAAAGAGATTTTTTTTTCAATGATTTGTACACAGATTTAAAAGAGCGAGGCCTGATTCAAGTCGAATAGGAGTCAAAGTATGAGGTACATCAATTACGGCAAGCTACAATTCCGAGTGAGCAATATTCATTTATGATGGAAACCAAGTCATGAAATTCCTGATTGAATTGAGCATTGTACACGAAAAGACTGAGGACACATTGCACTAGAAGCACATGTAGTATTGCAAATAGATGAGTTAGTGACATGAGTAATCTCACTATTGGAAGTTGCATAGTTTGATCTAGGCGTGTCATTAATAGAGATCTCTTTAGGTTCAATATTCTTGAAGAGTTTTCCTGTGGGCATCCACTTAAGGCAAGATCTAGGTATGTAAGTCCGTTTGGATCCGGTAAACTTAAATAATCTGCCAGTGGGAATCCATTTGAAACAACTGCTAGTAGATTTGGATGTAGGCACTTCCCTCTTTTGAATATTGGTCCTTTTGTAATTAGTTGGTTTCTTAGGAGATTGATCAGCCATTTGATGCTTCTTATGAGAACTAGATGGAATCCTAGTATTCCTGATCTTAGAACTTTGAACATTAGCCTGCGGTTTGTTATTCATCATATCGGAATGAAGTAGTGAAGTGACTGGTTTTGTCAAAACAGTATACGGATCAACTTGGGAGGCAAGCCTAGATTTCGATGGTTTAAATCTTTCAGTGCTAAAAGCATTGGGCTGCCTAACTACAGTATGTTTTGAGTTGTTCTAAACAGTTGGCTTTCCCAAGGTTGATGGTTTTGGAAACTTAGTGTTCACCCTATTTCCAATAGATTTCCTAAGCTCATTTTTAAGGCAACAATAGTGAAGCTCTTATCCTGAATTTGGGCTTTGAGGGCATCAATGTCAGCCAAAAAGGAATTAGTGTGATCTATCAACTTGGAATTATTCTCTAACAAGTTCTTTCTTAAGGACTCATTTTCCCTCAATAGGTTGGACACACATTGAGCCAATTCATCATTCCTAGATTTAAGTGTATCACTCACTTCATGGTTAGAATTGTTCATCCCAATATTACATTTCTTATGCATATCTGAGAGTTCTAACTTCAGATTGCATCTTGTTGAATCTTTGTCCTGAATCTGGGTTTTTAAGTGGTTGATTTCAAAAAATTCTCGAAATTCTGGGAATTCCGGATTTATGCTGGTGTTTGTAGTAAAAAAACTTTCTTCTCTTTGTTGTATTGCAATTTCCAAGGAAATGCAATGTTTTTCAAGAATTGAGTATTTTTTTGAAAGTTCATCATAAACCCCTTTTTCAACCATGTCATTTGTTTTGAGGATTTTAGATTCAGGCTTAACCAAGAAACATTTATCAATATCGTGATCAGAGTTAGGATAAAAATGATCAGGCACATTAGTGGATGCATTATGTTGATCAGTTAAGGGTACCTCATCACATATCTCTGGATCATTTGCTGGAATGGCATCTGTATCCTCCTCATGCATAACAGGAGGTACTGAAATGCAATCTGATTCAAGCTTTTCTGACTCTGACTCTGAGCCTTTGTATCCAGTACAGTCGGTTTCATCATCCTTTGTTGTATCTGATATACTGCATTCAGCATCATCCATTCTTTCAACTGGTCCATTACCCGATTTAGCACAACTTTCATTTGATTTTATCTGACACCCATTCAACACATTCAACTAAACATTCTCTTGAGCAACTTCCCTAATGTACATTTCCACATTATCCATAAGATGTTTCTTGAATGAAATTCCAGTCACATGTTGATCAAAGTCTGTGGAATATTCCCCATTGATAAATGGCTGAAATTGGTTGTAGATTACTTGAAGTGCAGCATTCGAGTCTTCCATTAATACATTCCTTTTGGTAATTTGAAGCTTCTAAGTTCACCCAACAGTTCTTGTCAATGTGGATAAGTCCTGACGAAAGATAGCACTGCATGTTCGATGCCTAGTTGTGGATAACAGATGTGTGAGATGCTGATGAAGTAGTTGAAAAGACTCAATGTTGCATTCCATTTGCCTTGCATCATTTGTCAATACCAAGTGTGACACATTAGATTTAGACTCAGATTGTGAAGTGTGTTGATCATAAATTGCTGAATCAATCAAGGTAGCACATTCAGAATAGCAACCAGGTTTCACTGTTATGGTGAGGTATCATACTGTTCAAGCACTTTGGAGATTAAAGGGTCAGTGATGTAAGACATTGTGTTGATGGATATTAGATATGAGTAACTTGCATCAATTTACCAAATTTCTATATAGACAAGTCGCTAACAAGACAACTCGCCAAGAACCATAACTGTGGAAAACTAGAAGGTGGGGGTTGAATAGTTTTACCAATTTAAAACTTCCTTTTAAATATTTAGATCGACTTATGTCAATCTATTTGATTGTTTATGTTGGACGTTGATAGATGGATATATAAACGTGAAATGAAATATAAAGAGTAAGAAGCACATCACCACAACACAAGTTATTTATAGTGGTTCGGCTACAAGGACACCTTCCTTGCCCTACTCCACTCCCCGAGTCACCTACTCGAGAGTTCGTAAGCACTACACCAACTCCTTGTGGCGGAGAAGCCTTCACAACGTCGCTTAACCTTTTTCAGGTACAAAGCTAAATACCGGTTCTTTCACACCGGCGAACCACACCTAACACAACGTCGCCTACCCTTTATACGGTGCTAGGCTAACCAACGAGTTCTTTCACACCTTAGGAGAACTAATCCTATCACAACGTCGCCTACCCTTTATTAGGTACTAGGCTAAGCACCTTAGTTCTTTCACACCTTAGGTGAACTACACCTTCACGACACAACACCTAATCTCAAGGAGATCTACTCCTTGTTACAACACCATCAAGGATATCACCATCCTTGTATATAAACAAATACACATATGTATAACGATGCACCTCATCGATTATACGACCTAAGCATTCTCCCCAAATGCTACTTGATTTGATTCTTTAGCATCCTTCACTAATGCCTTTGACACAACGCTTGGCACCCTTCACTAATGCCTTCGTCTTGACACCTTTAGCATCCTTCACTAATGCCTTCGTCTTGACACCTTTAGCATCTTTCACTAATGCTTTGACACGAATGATGAGCACCTTTCACTAATGCTTTCATCTTGACACTTTCGGCATTCTTCACTAATGCCTTCAACCCAACATCTATGGAGAAAGGAAGAACTATCAACAAGAGAACTTTAGTAGTCTTGATGATGACGAAGCATGGCAAATCATGGACTTTGAGCTTGCACGTCTTCAAGAGGTGGTGATCTCTCCTTTAAGAGGAACCTAGTAGATCACACAAAACAAAAGACAAACTACATAGATCACTTAGATCTGAGGTTAGAGGGTTAGAATACTTTGGGGAAGTGTATGTGTAAAACCATGTGTAGAGAGAAAGAAATGGCTCTCTATTTATAGAGAAAATTCTCTTCTGTTCCCCGGATCCCACGGATCCCTACCACAAGGGATCCGGCTAGCACAAAGCTAGGGATCCGTGGTCGGCTCCTCTTTGCCCATGGGTATTTTTGGTTATGGGTCATGGGTCATGGGTTATGGGTTGATCCATGGTTTTCTTTCTAGATACAATGAACTTGGTTAAGTGGTATATATAAAACCATGGGTTATGGGTCAAAACCATTTGCTAGTATTTACCCATTTAGTATATACTTGTATTTACCCATTTTAGTATACTTAGTTTAAGTATATGTTTAACCCAATATGTAAACACTAGTTGTTGTACATATGTATCTAAATCATAAAATCACTTATACTTGTTTTAGTGTTTTATGTGACAACTTAATTGTGTTAGAAAACTATTAACTCAAACTATTTACGTACTCTATTTGTTTCGTTAAAATGATTTTACTTTTGTTATCGACAAAACATTAGAAGATCGTAAAATATAAATAAACGTTTTTGCGGCTTATTTGTATTAACAATCTCCCCCTTTTTGTTGATGACAAAACAAAAAATTATTTTAAGGAAAAATCTAAAATTCGTAAAAGTTTGAATTTGTAGTTTTTACTTTCTTCTCCCCCCTTTTTTTCGAAACAAAAAGTGTTAAAAGAAACTAACACAATTTTTTTTTAAAATGTAAAAATGTAAAGAGAGCAAGTGACGGGAATGTTACTCGTCTTAACTCCCCCTTGACGAGTCCATCCCTATGTAAGGGCGTCAAGGACATAACGTAAAATAAACTAATTGTGTTTGCAACTAAGTTTGCAAATGATTCGTCTAAGTGACGAGAACGTGCTCCCCTTTGAATATTGCAATGTTGCAATGGGGTGTCATGAAGTGTAATCCAAAATTGGATTAAGTTGCAAATGATTTTTGCAATGTTGTTTGACACAAAGCTCCCCCTAGCTTTATGGTGTCAATATCTTCATGTGTATTTTGAATAACTACAAAACAAATGTTAGAAAAACAAGAGTATAGTGCATAATTTCCTACAAAAGAGACTCAAGTTAGTATAAATTTGTACTCCTGTACCACGGATCCCACGGTTCCCTTCAAGGAGGGATCCGTCTAGTTATCTGGAAGGGATCCGGCTATCTGTTGACAGTATCTTCAGCAATGAAGAAATGTCAAGGAATGCTATTTTGAGAGAATGAGATATATGTTCAATATATCAAGCACAACAAAGATAATCATAGCATATAAGTATTCATTCAATAAAACAAGAGATACACCACCAAATCTCTAAAACTAAGAGAATGAACTTAGCCAAACGAGTGCTACTAATGCTAATGAATTACCCCAATTCAAGGTTCAACTAAACTAAATGATGATCAAGGATGAGAAAGGTTTCCTAAACGTTCTAAGTTTGAGTTTTTGAATGTGATGCTCATTGTAGTTTAGGCTTATTAACCTCTTCGAAACGTTCGAGGAGGTGATAAAAAAAGAAACGTTGCTCTTCACGTAGTTCATGTATCAACCTTTAAACATGTTTACAATGATAGCAATCCTTGTCATGGTTTTGAGTTTCTTGAAGTGAAAGTTCAAGTGAAGTGGGTTGAGGATCTTCAAATGAAGGAGGATTTGATGGAGGTTCATTAAGTGGTGGTTCTACAATGTTTGAGGGTAGAGGTAAGGAAGCATCAACTTCCATTTGGTTGGGTGGTTGCCTTTGATGTTTTCTCATAATCCAAAATGGACTATTAGGAGGAGTGATAGAGTTTGCTTTTGGGGCAAGTGTTGATTCAACACTTTGATTTTGTTGCTCAATCTTTTCAAGTGAATTAGTTGGTAATGGTGAAAGATGATATGGCCAAGAGGGTAAATCTTCTACATTGTGAGAGTGTGGAGATGATTGTGAGGTGGCTCTAGGCACTAATGATGTTGGTTGAGTTGTGGAGGGTATGTTTGGTATAGTAGAATTTGGTGATGAAATCTTAGTGGGAACACTCTTCTTGGGGATTAGTTTGATTGGTTTCCTTGGTGTAGGGGAAATCCTAGCATTGGTGGACTTAACCGGAGATGATTCGGTTGAGGAAACTTCGTGTATGATTCTAGCAAGTTTCTTTGGTGGTTCTTGAGTGGATGAGTAAGCACTAGGAGCTTTTCTCATGATGAGATGACTAAGAAGAATGGTTGCAATTGCTGATAATTATGTTTGTGTTTGATGAATAAAGTGTTCTTGGCAATATGGGTTATAAAGAGAAGAGTTTTGCAATTGCATTTAAGACTTAATCCACTAATGTTCTTGGAAATGTGATGATTAACATGCACAAGGTTGAGATTCAGAGTTTCACTGATCTAGGAACTCAATTAAGATGAGATGGAGTGTTTGAGTTAGGAAGATGAGTTGAAATGATTGTTTTAGCTATGTTTGACATAAACTGTCACACGGATCCCACTGTTCCTTCCTTGAAGGGATCCGGCTAGGCTAATCCTAGGGATCCGGCTCTCAGCAGTTATGACAGGTTTGAAATGAGGTTTCTAGGAGCTAAAGCCTATCTTATTTTGAATGTTTCAGTTTTCCTAAAGGTTTAGGATGAAAGGGTACTTGAATGATTAGAGGTAATAAGTGTTGTAGCAAATGATTGCTTTTTATGGAAGGGGGATGGGACAAGATGACTACCAATGATTGTCTAAGGATAACATTAAGAGTTATGAAGGTGTCAAGTCATAATAAATGATCCTAGTGATCAAATTTAGGCTTGAGGTGATATTAAGAAAAATTCTTAAAAACTACAAAAATTGAAAAACTAATTTTTGTCTTATCTTGAGATATAAATGACTAGAAGCAATTTCCTAAAATTGCTTAGCTTATCTTCTTAAGTGTTTTGAGAGGTGAGAAATAGTTTGTGAGTAGTAGAAGCGGAAATATGGTGAGTATAGATGTAAAAATAAGACTAAGATCTTAAGTAAGCCTTTAGTGAGTCTAAGCCTTTCTCATCCTAGAAGTGGACTTAGTTGGGTTCTAAAATCATATGCTAAGCTAATGTGATGTTATCTAGAAAGCAGTTTTGATGTATTGAATGCTGTATTGCTGATCTGATGTCACGGATCCTACGGTTCCCTCAAGGGAGGGATCCGGCTAGGCTAATCCTAGGGATCCGGCATCTGCAGATCAGAACCAACACAGAACCTACACAGAAATGATGCGCAGTTTATACACACTAGTAAATCCACAGATAAACAGTAGAAACAAACATGTTTATCACAAAACACTAGTTAAAGACAATATCCAAGTAATCATAAACCGAAAGAGCTAAAATGTAATCATCCAAACATAAGATAAAGAAAACAAGCACAATCCTATTGTCTCTTTCGTCAATCCTTTCTTTTCCTTTTTGACGGCTTAGTGAGGTTGTATGCGAGGTTTTGAATCATGCCCCTCAATTGCTTAAATTCCGCGGTCTCGTTTGGAATGGTCGGAAGTTGTTTGTGGTATTCAAGGATTTCCAATTTGATGTTGGCTACGAGGTCGACATCTTCTTCATCTTTTTCTTCTTCACCGACCGAGGAGTCCGAGAGAGCTTCCGGTTGCTCTCCATTGACCATGAATCGTTTAGAGGGTCGTTTGGTAAGAGGTACCATGACGTGATCGGAAAGATAATGATCATCGTTGATAGGAGATGGTTGCAATGTACTAACATACTTACAAAGTCGTGTTAGAAGCATACCATACGGAAGTACCATGTTGGAAGCTTTGAATACCCCAGCCATTCTCCTTACCATGTAATAGGCAAGATTAAATGGCCTTTGATGGATAAGACAATAGATCATTTGCACAAGACATGCGTTTGGATGATCTTTGTTTCCAACTAGGCTAATGACGTTTTCCTTAAGGATTTCTTCCCATTTTCTAAACATGGGGTGTATTTCGAAAAGTTCCATTTGAAAGGGATTACGGTGAATGAGCTTCTTGTTTCGGTCGAAACGGGATTGGTCGGTTCTTATTTTGAAAATAGTGTCTCGGATGGTTTCGGGTTCATCAATAGGAGTGTTATAGAGAGGCTTAGGATCAAGTGCAAGTTTTTGAGCGTTAATTGCCCAATCTTGAGAGTACATACAAATTCCTTCACAAGGAATGCGAAGAATTTGAGAAAAGGTGTTGAGAGGAAGAGTGAAGTTTTGTTTATTGATGATGAAAGCGATTGAAATGCTATCATTGACGTTTCGAATGATCCTAAAGCTTTTGTAAAATTCAAAAATCAAGACCGGACAAATTTGTTCATCTATGTCAAGGATACAATCAAAGTTGATTGTCGAGAAAACTTGACGAATGTCGGTATCTTCAAGGAAACATTCCTTGACTACACGACCTTCGTGGATGAGTCATTTTATAAGGCTTTTGAAAAATTTACGGTCGGTTTTGGTCAGTCCCTTCTTACGATAGTAATGAGTAAGGTAGTGGATGGTGTCATGATGATCTTGTTGAGTAGCTTTGGGCATGGTTGGTCCTAAAAAATACAAATTTTCCAATTAGGTAAAATTAGTTGGGATGGGTTTATGGTTTTGATTTGTATTAACAATGTTGTGAACACAATGTGATTTTGTTAAAAGCCCCTTTTCATGATTAATTTAAAAAGCCCAAATTAAATTAATTGATTAAAAATTAAGAAACCATAAACCCTAGGATGAGGATGAAAATTAGAACAAGTTAATGTAATTACTTACAATGATGTTCTAGGAAGGAATACTTGAGAGTATGGAAGCCAATGAGGATGGATTCAGTAGTTAGTCGTTTTAGTGTTATTTGAATAGAGGGAAAAGGATCAGTGGTGAATTTTTGAAGCGTATAGCTGAGTTCTGTTCCACGGTTCCTCCGGATCCTTTGTATTTGGGATCCGGCTAGTACAACTAGAGGGATCCGGCTACTGTGAACATAAAAGGAGTTGTTTGGCATTATTTTGTAGTAGGCTTATAAGTTAGCTTACCAAAAATAGTTCGGAGGTATTAGATGATGATTGTTTTTGGATGGCGGCTTTTGATGAATTTCATATCGAGGGTTCATATGTGATGACGGCGTTAGTTTGACGAAAAAAGAAATATCATTCCCGATGATGAAAAAGGCGGAAAGGTGACGAAAGAGACTTCTAACGATGTTAGTGTTTAATAAGCACATAGAACTTATGAAAATAAATTGAACTCATGTATCCTATCTAATGAAAAGTAAAACATACCTCTATGCTTCTTGGTTTGGCATAATACCAAAGATTCTTCATGAACTTTTAAAGTAATCCTTTGTACTTGATGTACTTAAGTTATGATTACTTTTTAGATCCTTCCTTGAATTTTGACTTCATTATTCTTTGAATGAAGATTTTGAAGAGATTCTAGCATGAAGATTTCTTGAGAGCAAAAGATGTTAGAATCATCTATCAATGTCCAACAAAATGATTTAACAGAAAATATGATCCTTTAAAAAAAACAAATCCTTCTTTGTAGTTTTCAAACATACACGGATGGTATCAAGTCTTTAAAGTACAACATACTTTAAGAAACTTGGTAACGAAGCTCTGATGCCAATTGTGGAAAACTAGAAGGGGGGTTGAATAGTTTTACCAATTTAAAACTTCCTTTTAAATATTTAGATCGACTTATGTCAATCTATTTGATTGTTTATGTTGGACGTTGATAGATGGATATATAAACGTGAAATGAAATATAAAGAGTAAGAAGCACATCACCACAACACAAGTTATTTATAGTGGTTCGGCTACAAGGACACCTTCCTTGCCCTACTCCACTCCCCGAGTCACCTACTCGAGAGTTCGTAAGCACCTACTCGAGAGTTCGTAAGCACTACACCAACTCCTTGTGGCGGAGAAGCCTTCACAACGTCGCTTAACCTTTTTCCGGTACAAAGCTAAATACCGAGTTCTTTCACACCAAGGCGAACCACACCTAACACAACGTCGCCTACCCTTTATACGGTGCTAGGCTAACCACCGAGTTCTTTCACACCTTAGGAGAACTAATCCTATCACAACGTCGCATACCCTTTATTAGGTACTAGGCTAAGCACCTTAGTTCTTTCACACCTTAGGTGAACTACACCTTCACGACACAACACCTAATCTCAAGGAGATCTACTCCTTGTTACAACACCATCAAGGATATCACCATCCTTGTATATAAACAAATACACATATGTATAACGATGCACCTCATCGATTATACGACCTAAGCATTCTCCCCAAATGCTACTTGATTTGATTCTTTAGCATCCTTCACTAATGCCTTTGACACAACGCTTGGCACCCTTCACTAATGCCTTCGTCTTGACACCTTTAGCATCCTTCACTAATGCCTTCGTCTTGACACCTTTAGCATCTTTCACTAATTCTTTGACACGAATGATGAGCACCTTTCACTAATGCTTTCATCTTGACACTTTCGGCATTCTTCACTAATGCCTTCAACCCAACATCTATGGAGAAAGGAAGAACTATCAACAAGAGAACTTTAGTAGTCTTGATGATGACGAAGCATGGCAAATCATGGACTTTGAGCTTGCACGTCTTCAAGAGGTGGTGATCTCTCCTATAAGAGGAACCTAGTAGATCACACAAAAACAAAAGACAAACTACATAGATCACTTAGATCTGAGGTTAGAGGGTTAGAATACTTTGGGGAAGTATGTGTAAAAAACCATGTGTAGAGAGAAAGAAATGGCTCTCTATTTATAGAGAAAATTCTCTTCTGTTCCCCGGATCCCACGGATCCCTACCACAAGGGATCCGGCTAGCACAAGGCTAGGGATCCGTGGTCCGCTCCTCTTTGCCCATGGGTATTTTTGGTTATGGGTCATGGGTCATGGGTTATGGGTTGATCCATGGTTTTCTTTCTAGATACAATGAACTTGGTTAAGTGGTATATATAAAACCATGGGTTATGGGTCAAAACCATTTGCTAGTATTTACCCATTTAGTATATACTTGTATTTACCCATTTTAGTATACTTAGTTTAAGTATATGTTTAACCCAATATGTAAACACTAGTTGTTGTACATATGTATCTAAATCATAAAATCACTTATACTTGTTTTAGTGTTTTATGTGACAACTTAATTGTGTTAGAAAACTATTAACTCAAACTATTTACGTACTCTATTTGTTTCGTTAAAATGATTTTACTTTTGTTATCAACAAAACATTAGAAGATCGTAAAATATAAATAAACGTTTTTACGGCTTATTTGTATTAACAATAACACCAAGTCGCTACGAATTAGAAAACAAGTCTTTAAGCACCAAGTCGCTAAGAATTATGACAACAAGTCTGAGAAGATCGTTGTAAGCTCTTAGACGAGGTCTAATATTATATCTAGGAACACATAATAATGAAGGCGAAATATTCAAACATAGAATCAATATTATTATGAACAAGGTTTTTCATTCATCATCTCTCACTAAACAATAATAAAGATCAAAGACTTGATCTAACACTAACTAACTAATAACTACTAAACCCTAGGCGTTTTCCCAATCCCTACGCCTAGGTTCCACACACACACCTTTAGACGTCTACATCTTGTACGTACGTACTAAAACTAATCACCCTATGTCTCTTTATATACTAGAGACATCTAGGGTTTACAAGAGGAATCATAATATAATTAGGAAACTAAATATTATTTGAAGCATATCTTCTAGAATTTTCCAAATCCTCCATCTTTTTGTAGTTTCCCTTCTTGTTACTTTAAGTCCTTCATGTTTCATTCTTCTTGTTTTGTATCATCAAATCTATAATAGACCCAACAATCTTCCCCTATTTGATGATGACAAAACAAACACGATTCTTGTACGAACTTCCCTAGACGAAGTAGCAGAAGTTGAGATAATTAAATCTCACCATGAATGAAACAATCTTGTTTTCCATGCTTCCCCTTGACTTGAACATGTCACTCAAACATCTCTTCCCCTTTTTGTTATTATCCAAATAGGGAACGTATGCAAATAATGATCTTGACCACCACGAACCAATATCATACTTCCAATCTAAGACTTCCAATGCTTCAAATCGCCCACCATTACGCATCATAAGAAAAATGGATCCAAAACAATAGAAAACTTCAACTAGCAGTAGTAATAATGATCAACAATAGAAAAAATCAAACACTTCCCCTTGAGTGATGCATGTATATCATTGATTCTTCAAAATCTGTAGGCTTTATGTAATGATTACTTGTGAAGAAAACCGAGTATAACGAATTTGATGAAGAAGTAGAATTTCCCAAACTTGTGTCTTAAATCTGTTACTACCCACGAAACTTCATACTTATACGAACCAACAAATATAAGTAGACAGCAATCCCTTGACAAGAATCCTCAACTAGTATGAGACACTGAGCACTACAATGTAACTCCTTTAAGTGATAGCCAATGTGTGCATAGAGCATCATAAGAAAAATCACACATTGCTAGATTCATCAAGCTATATGATAAGAACACAAACCAAATAATTCCACTTCACCTTCAAATAAGTGATAAATAATCCTCTTCGTAATCAATTCTTTAATAAATCAAATACGAGCCTTTAAAATCCTTTAAGAATAAATAACCAAAAACCAAACTCCTTGTGTGTGTGACCAATATCCTGTGTGTGTGACATCCAAAAATCATAACAATATGCTCGACTTCCCCTTAATTCCAAATCAGTCCTGTTAGCAACACCGTTTTATGTCACTAAACTGTCGCTAATCTGTCACTATCATGATTACTCCTTCCTCCTAAATCAGTTAGCGACACAAATTCTGTTGCTGAACTGTTGCTAAACTGTCTCAAATCAAAAAACAGTACTTTGCGTCCAAGCAGTACTTTCGGGGTCGAAGAGTACTTTAATCAAAACAGTACTTTCGTCAAAAATAGTACTTCGAAAAAATACGAGCACCAGTACCTTAATGTTCGAGCAGTACCTTCATGTCGTGAAGAAGTGGTAACTTGAATCTGTTGTCCATGTGATCTCGTACAAAACAAAATATATCACATTTAATTGTCCATGAATAACAAAAAGTCCCATGTTGAGAAGTAGATCAGGCTCACGTGATTTGACCAATCAAAAGAATAATGTGTGACAAATCAGTACTAGTGTCACGTAGATCCAATAAACAAATATGATATCATGATACATAGCCATGTGACAACCACACAATCCAACCAATCATCATAAGAATACTGTGATTAGTACCAAATTAAAAAATACCATGATTCGCTTGAACAATGAATTAAAGGACCAATCAATATCACAAGACAAAGAATACTGTTATCCTCACAACCAGTACCAAAATAGAGCCTCATCATTAAATATTGAATATGCGTCCCATAAATAAATATCACCGATCAATCTTCAATGCTCACGATAATATTCAACCAATATAAAAATTATACACATGAGTACGAGACCAGCATATTACCTTCTGCATCTCGTGAAGAAAAATAATACGGCCTGATCTTCATCAAACTGCTTCGAAACAAACGAATCTTGGACTTCTTCAAATCTGCTACATATCCACATCAAAAACCTTGAATAAACTCGAAAAATCCAAACACAAACCAATCATACATCAAAGTACTGTTCCAGCAGTACTTTGAAACTCCTTCAGCAGCCAACTTCGACATAGGATATCTTTTTACTGAAAGCTCCAATTGACGATCCCTTCGGTGGAAAGTTAGATTAGTATATAGAGAACATCCACCTAGAATTTCGTTATGATCCGACGGTTAACGAAAAAGTTATGATTGTTACAAATCAGTGCTGTAGTAACCTTACGAATTTTCTGCAGCAGACTTCGACTGCTTATATCTTTTGATTGAGAGCTTAGATCAACAATCCCTTCGGTGAGATTAAAGATAGATATACCAAGAAGCTCCAGTTCAAATTTTAGCCCGATCCAACGGTTCATTAAAAAGTTATACCTTCTTGAAAACTGACCTGCAGTGAGTTACGAAAATTTTTAAATTCGAATTTTTTTTCTTCCTTCTTCTTCGAAAAACCTTGTAATCCTAGATATCACGAGCCCCAGGCTCTGATACCACATGAGAAGATCGTTGTAAGCTCTTAGACGAGGTCTAATATTATATCTAGGAACACATAATAATGAAGGCGCAATATTCAAACATAGAATCAATATTATTATGAACAAGGTTTTTCATTCATCATCTCTAACTAAACAATAATAAAGATCAAAGACTTGATCTAACACTAACTAACTAATAACTACTAAACCCTAGGCGTTTTCCCAATCCCTACGCCTAGGTTCCACACACACACCTTTAGACGTCTACATCTTGTACGTACGTACTAAAACTAATGACCCTATGTCTCTTTATATACTAGAGACATCTAGGGTTTACAAGAGGAATCATAATATAATTAGGAAACTGAATATTCTTTGAAGCATATCTTTTAGAATCTTCCAAATCCTCCATCTTTTTGTAGTTTCCCTTCTTGTTACTTTAAGTCCTTCATGTTTCATTCTTCTTGTTTTGTATCATCAAATCTATAATAGACCCAACAATCTTCCCCTATTTGATGATGACAAAACAAATACGATTCTTGTACGAACTTCCCTAGACGAAGTAGCAGAAGTTGAGATAATTAAATCTCACCATGAATGAAACAATCTTGTTTTCCATGCTTCCCCTTGACTTGAACATGTTAACTAGCTTACTTTAATCAAACTATCTTAACTAGCTTGTTAAGGTTTAATAACCTCGGATAAATCCTAAGTTATTAACAAAGAAACACTGAGCAATCTTTATTAAGTACGCGGAATTTACTTAACAAAGCTAAGAAGAATAACCTTTTATTATAAACTCTAAATCTGCTTTATTAAGTACGCAGATACTCTAATACAACTCTAAGATAATCGAACTTCTCTCTAAAACACTAATTAACTTGTGAATTCATAAACTCTAAAACTCATAGACTCATAAGCAATCGTACATCTAATGCCAATCTAGGAGTCCTTTTATAGGCTCAAGGATATCCTAGTCAGTTTACAATTGATAACCTTGTACGACAAGTAATCTAAACATAGAATACAATACTTTCCATAAACGAATAACAGTTCTTTAGTTCTTTGCAGTACTTTGACTTTTAGGTGCAGTACTTTGACTTTGTCTTTAGCAGTACTTTGAATCTTTGACTTTTCCCAGTACTTTGCAGCTTACAGTACTTTCATATCTTCAGTACTTTCATGTCTTGAGCATTTTCATATCCCAACAATCCTCCCCTAACTTGAATTCTACTTGCTTAACTTCAAGTTCCTTTGTGAATATATCTTTAACAGCTTCATCTTTAAGATCAGATTGTTTCTTAGTTTTTTCAATATATCTCTGTAGTGTCTGTGCTTGTCAAAGTATCTCTTAGAATTGTTCTTTCTCACCAGCATCCAGCAAGCTCCATCTTTTCAGCAACACGGCAACATATGACAATTTGTACATTAATTCAGTTTAAGTTGCATACTATTCTCATCACTTCCCGGTGTGTTAACTCCTGTGAGAGGTGAATCATTGAAAATTTAATGGATTTAGATCTCTTTACCAAAGCCATTATCTTTGGAGTAGCCAAATGTTTTGGTGTGTAAGACCATGGTACATTGATAACCATATGATTTTTAGCAAATCATCAGCTATCAACAGATTTGATTTGTCTTTACCAAAAGCTGTACCCTTCTGGACTAGTTAGTTCTTCTATCTAATGGTGAACTAATTACCAATAATGGTTTTTCCACTGCCTTTACCACAAGCCATTTTCTTGTGGGCTAGCCAACTCCTCACATTACTGATATGGTGAGTTGATTACCATCCAACTTATTAGCAAGTTGTCAACTAAAAACGGATTTGATATATCTTTACCAGAGCCGTTTGCTCATTGATTAGTCAATCCTTTTGTAACCATGGTGGATTGATAACCTATTGATGTTATCATCACAAAAACCATTTATTGAACCTTTAGTTCAAAATATTTATTAATTAGCAAAAGGTTTCTTCTAAAATTTATTTAAGCGATTTATTTCGTAAATAGTACTTTGATGAAATCTTGTCTTGATCAGCAGTACTTTGAATAAAGTACGATATATCAAAAGTATTTTATTCAAATAAAATTCATACCGATTATTGATCATCTTCAGCAATAGTAGTTCAGTTGATAAATAAGTTGATAACCATGCAAGCAGTTTCATTATCCTCTTCTACTTCCAATCCATGCTCTAGCATTCTTCTCATGAGCTCAACTGTGAGAGGGTATCTTCTTTATGCAAACATGTGTATCATCGTTCCATTTTCCAGCTCTAAAACATGAACTCCAGACTCTTCAAAGAATCTCCAGCAAACAATTTCCCGGCTTTCTTGATTCTTCCAAACATCATCAGTGCTCTCTTCTTCAGTTTCCCATGCAGTTATGAGATCACCATGTAAAACTAAACCAATCCCTTCTAATGGATTTTGTTCAAAGTAAGCTTTCACCACATGATATAAATAGAATAGATCTACTCTATCTATAATGTGCAGTAAGTCCCATAGCCTTTTGAAAACTTTGAAGCTTTCATCTTCTTTATGAAAAATCATGTAATCTCCTTCCTTGGATTTCACAACTTCAAAAACACTAATCTTTGATCTGTTCATCTTCATGTCATTATCTTCTTTTGAATAATCAAAATCTACTATTCTGAGATAATTCCTTAATTCATCACTAGTCTCAGATCTTAATTCAACTTTTTTCTTTCTTTGAGGCTGAATATCGTAACTTCAGTTTTCCTTTTTCTTTTCAAACTCTTCTTTCTTTTAGCTTCAGTCCAGGTAACTTCTTCTCTAAAATCTTTGATACCCGCAACATTCTTCTTATAATCCTCCCTAGCAGCATCATATAATCTTTTCATCTCAAAATAATTAAACTTCTACAATCCTTTATACCCTTGACTTTTCAGATAAGCCATCATAGCATTTCTGTCTTTAGCTTTATGAAGTCTTCGTGGCATAAATCTAACGAGGAACATTGTGACTGTAATGGTTCAGCATCTAATTCATCTTGTACCTTTTGAGCTGCTTCTCTATTATGAGCTTCCCGATCTTTTCTATCTTTAGCATTTAACTCTTCTTGAACTTTTCTAGCTGCAGCTTCATTCCTAGCAACTTCAATTTCTCTAAGTTCTGCCAAAGTTAGTTTTTTTTTCTTAGTTTCAGCAGAACACCTTTCCCTTTATCCTTAGGATCAATTGCAGGTTGAGAAAAGTTCTTTGTTGTTCTTCTTCTTGTACATCTCTAATAGTAACACCACCTCTAGGTTGTGATAAATCTCCTAAAATCGTAGCAATGAATTCATCATCACTTGCAGAATAAATAGGTTTGAATGTAGCTTCCTCCTCTTCTTGTATAACAGTTGTAGAAGGACCAGCTTCTTCTTTAAAATTCAATACTCTTGGTGTTATTACCTCTTGCGAAAAAGTATCTTGAAAAGCAACACTTTGATGTTCAATACCTTGATCATCAGTACCTTGAACTTGAACTTGTTCTTGTTGTTCCTCAGTATCTGAAATAAGCTTTTCTTCAGTACCTTCAGGTTCTTTCTTCCTTGTAACATCTTCTTTCAAATTTTCTTTTTCTAAATTCCTCCCCAATTGGACAGAAGATGGTTGATGAACCTGTTGGCGTTTGTGTTTCCTAGACTGCTTGTGCGCCTTCTTTTTGTTTTTGACCCATACATGAAATTCTTGAACTAATGGCCACACAAAAATCTTTAGCCTTGAAACTTCAGTTTTAATTTCTTTATCTTTTTGGCTTGAACCTCAGTAGTCTTTTTTAACTTTACCAGCTCCCTTGTCAAAACATAGTTATCCAATGTGATATCATCAGGAGGGATGGTATGTGAAGCCGCTCCTTAAATAGGTGAATGTTCCTCGATTGAAGCGGGAACAGATCCTTGTGGAGATGGAGAAGGTGATCTTAAAACTTCTTCTTGAACCTCGAGGGCTTGACAAAGCAGTACCCTATAGAGATGCAGTACCTTCTGTGATGCAGTACTTGCAGATGCAGTACCTTCATGCGAAACAGTATCTGCAGGTTCAGTTCCTTCAGATGATACTTTCACTAGCATGCACAGCTTCATCATCTGCTCTAACAGCGGCTGAACAACATCCATCATGGAAGTGGTTAAAGGAGTATCTTGACCCTTGAATAAAACACTCCTTTTTGCCATAAAAGTAAAAATCTTGGATTGTTGAACAATAACAGGCAATAAAGCTGTAGGTTTTGGCACATCAGAAAGTTGCTTGTTTAAGAAAACATGTATAAACCGTGGGTACATTAGCCAAGTAGACCCATGTGAAATATGCGAGAGCATCCCATCCAGTATTAGCCTTGAGAAGTTAAAAACTCGATCCGTAGCTAACTTGACCATAGCGGATGCTATATTGGACCCGAACTGCTCCCAAGAAGTACTCTTAGCACTTATGCAATGTAGCAACTCATGAACCAAAATTTCCAATGAGGACAAAACAACATTTTCTGAATGTATGTTCCGTTAAAGAACCTTCATAACCAATATGCCCAAAAGTTTCCCATATCAATTCCTTGGCAAAACGAATTGCACCATCATTATCATTAAACAGCAAATCCTCTCTAATAGATGCTTCAGTAATCTTCACAGTTCGTCCAACAACTGTAGCCCTAATATAAAATTCTTCATTCTCCATGTTTTCTCTTGCAGTAGCCCAAAATTCTTGAATCCAAGGCTCAATAATATCCGGCTCCACTAAACGAGCATAACTGATTTGCGACCAGTTAAAAATCGATAATATCGTGAAACGCCGCATTATCTTCAGTCTTGTCTAAATTTGCTACCATATTGTGCTTTGAAACAGTAGGTCGATTCGCCATTGGTGATTATGTAAGCACAGATTGGAATTGAATAAGAATGAGAGAAAGATGGAAACGATGCTAATGTAATAATATGAGAAGGAAAATGAAGTAGTTATTTATAGGAGAGATTTGAAAAATCACTGCCCAAAATAAAATAACCGTTAGCATTAATTACCCCTCAATATAACCGTTGGAACAGTACTTTAATACGACAAACATTACTTTCCACGTATCCCAAAGCGGTACTTTCCCAAAGCAGTACTTTCCAAGCAGTACTTTCGGGAAAAAGCAGTACTTTGCCAAATTCTGCAAGCATCCTCCCTCAAGCAATACACAGGACTATACTAACACCTTATAGTCCTCCCCTCAAACATAGCTTAGTAGTTAATCATGCCAATACTCACCACCAAGTGATTGAATCTTGAAACATCAAAGCCTTTGGTGAGTAAATCAGCTACGTTGTCATCTGTGTGAACTTTAACAACATTAATGAGTTTGTGCTCATAACAATCTCTGATAAAGTGATGCCTAATCTGAATATGCTTGGTCTTGGAATGATAAACTGGATTCTTCACAATACAAATGGTACTCTCATTATCAATATTGATAGGAGTATTTTTGAAATTGAACCCATAGTCCAAGAGTTGATTCTGCATCTACAAAACTTGTCCACACAACAGGCTTAGCAGCTACATATTCAGCTTCAGTAGATGATGTTGTTTTGCAATTGTCTGCTTCTTGCATTTCCAGGAGACTAACCTTCTTCCAAGATATTGGCATCCTCCAGTGGTTGATCTTCTATCATAGTTATCACCTGCATAATCACTATCTGAAAAAGCCTCCAAGTGAAAAGGTGACTCTTTAGGATACCACAACCCCAACTTTGGTTGTTGCTTCAAATAACAGAAGATTCTCTTTACTGCATTCAGTGAATAACACAGGATGCTTTTTATCACAGATTTGTGATACTGACAATAGATTGAACTTTAACTCCTTTACATATCTAACATTCTCAAAATCTATAAGCCCTGCTTTGATAGTCCCTTTTCCAGTAATCTTTCCTCCATTGGGATCATTCCCAAATGCAACTCTTCCTCCACTAATCTTCCTAAAATCAGACAGGATCTCTTTGTCTCCTGTCATACTTCCAGAGCAACCACTATCCACAATAAGATGTTCTTTAAGCTCCTCTTTAAGGTTGCCTGCACATAAAGAAAAGAGTTAGAAACTTTTAGGAACCCAAGCCATTACTGACTTGTGTTCCCCTTGTGGAGTTACAAACTCAAATTTTTTGAGTATGTAATTACCACTATCTTTCAAATGATGATCCAGAATTATCTTTTGATCATTAGCATGTGGATTTTCAAAACTTTCTGGTTTTTCAACACAAATCTCTTTTTCTGTCATCACAAAAACATCTGATTCACTTTTGGTTGAAAGTACTGTCTGTCCCTCTGCGGTACTTTCCCTCTTAACCCATTATTTTTTAACACTTGGTTCCTCTGATCTAAATCTCCTATGTGAATTGTAATACCTTCTAGGTTGATAGTGAGATTTCCTAGAATTGCTATACCAAGTATTGTGATCGATTACCTTGTTTTGTCTGAGCAGTACTTTTTGAAAGTCTTGGGCAGGTTGATACTTTGGAAAGTCTTGTGAGATACTTGAAGGTTTTGAAAAAGGTTTTCGCTGGTGTGGGTATCTATGATCTGGTGAGAAATTTATGTGATTGTCCCTATTTGAATTATTCAAAGCTGGTTTGTACTCTCTAGGTTTACGGTTGTGAGTCTGTTTCTTTGGAAATTTTCTAAGGTATTTTGAGTGATGTTCACAATCCTTAATTAGATGAGTAGAACTAAAACACACAAAACCCGATTTCGACCCATACTTGTCAAAGTGACATCTTCTATGTCTATGCCCAAAATTATTTTGCCTTCTTGGTGAGTGATTAAACTTGTTTTGACCAAAATTATCCCCAAAAGGTTTAGCGATACTTGTTTTGAAAGGTTTTGAAGAAGGTCTTGCTTGTGGAAGCGGTACTTTGATTTAAAGGTACTGCTTGATTTTGAACATCATTTTCAACAGATTCTTTGGGTTTTTCAGACCTAGATTTAGCAACTAGCTTTTTCCTAAACTCCAGACTATCTACTCCAAAAGCGAAACATCAGGCCTAAGGGGTTGATGAATGCCAATAGGATGTGGAACAGCATGATAATCATTAGCTTTCTTATATTCAGGAGGTGAGTCACTTATTGAACCATCATTACTAGATGTATCTACATAATTAATGAGTTCTTCATCACTAGTGGTTATATCCTCATACTCACCTTCATTCTGATTACTAGATTGGTTTTCTTCTATCTTACTAAAATCCATACCAAAACCTAATCCAGTTTTAAGGTAGGCTCTTTGCTTTTTTTGAACATAAGAAACATGTGACAGACCAGCTTCACCCCAAGCAACAAACTTAGCTAACAAATCATCTCTTTCCTTAGTTAATTTCTCAATTTTAGCAATTTTACAGTTTAATTTCCATTCACTAAGCTTTAACTGATAATCCTGTTGTGCATATTTTTAGCCAAGCTACTTCATTAGTTTCATGTGCTAAAATTTTGGCTTCCATAGATTCTAAGGTTATTTGATAACCTGCTACCTCGGACCTAGCCTTAACACAATTATCTCTCTCAATCACATAACTGCGAAGTAATTTATGATAAAAATCATGACACTTAGAACATACCTCTGTGATAGGAGTTGATGCAGCTTCAGTCGACATCTTGAATATTGTTGAAGTAGGGTTTCTTCCTAGTCAGAGTTTCCACACAAGCTCCGATACCACTTGTTGGATCGATATACTTTAATCAAACTATCTTAACTAGCTTGTTAGGGTTTAATAACCTCGGATAAATCCTAAGTTATTAACAAAGAAACACTGAGCAATCTTTATTAAGTACGCGAATTTACTTAACAAAGCTAAGAAGAATAACCTTTTATTATAAACTCTAAATCTGCTTTATTAAGTACGCAGATACTCTAATACAACTCTAAGATAATCGAACTTCTCTCTAAAACACTAATTAACTTGTGAATTCATAAACTCTAAAACTCATAGACTCATAAGCAATCGTACATCTAATGCCAATCTAGGAGTCCTTTTATAGGCTCAAGGATATCCTAGTCGGTTTACAATTGATAACCTTGTACGACAAGTAATCTAAACATAGAATACAATACTTTCCATAAACGAATAACAGTTCTTTAGTTCTTTGCAGTACTTTGACTTTTAGGTGCAGTACTTTGACTTTGTCTTTAGCAGTACTTTGACTCTTTGACTTTTCCCAGTACTTTGCAGCTTACAGTACTTTCATATCTTCAGTACTTTCATGTCTTCGGCATTTTCATATCCCAACAAAGTCGCTAAGCACCAAGTCGCTAAGAATTATTGAACCAAGTTGCTAAGTCCAAGTCGCTAAGACCCAAGTTGCTGGACACAAGTCGCTAAGGCACCAAGTCTCTACACAGTCAAGTCGCTAAAGAGCAACTCGCTAAGATCCAAGTCGCTAGCACCAAGTCATTAACAATTTACAATACAACTCGCTAACAATTTCTGAAGCAAGTCGCTAACCTCACCAAGTCGCTAGCCGTAGTGGAGAATCCACTAACTTGTACTATTTGTCAGCTTGTCTCAATAGACAAGTCGCTAGGCTCAAGTCGCTAACAACTAACACTGTAACTCGCTAACTTTTACTGAAGCAAGTTGCTACGATGAAAAACACTACGAGAGCCAAGTCGCTAGCAAGAAAAACTTCAAAAACACACTTTTCAATCCAAAACAAGCTCAACCACAGTGATTCAAGCTTTCCAAATCAAAACCCAAGCACTTACAATGATTCTTAACACAAAAGTACACCCAAAATTCAAACTTTAACACTAGAAATGATCCAAATAATGCAAAAACCACTAAACTTTTTCAAACTCAAAAACCATCTAAAACTACTAGAAATCCAAGGATATGTAAGAGAGATGATCAAACCATGGCTCTTGATACCAATTGTTATATATTGGATTTCACAAACACACTAAATCATAACCAAGATAGGCGTATAAAGATGGTTTTAGAGAGAGAAAGTGGGATATTCTAGAAAGAGAAACTCATGGAAGGTTAGATTCCAAATGAACATCCAACCCTCTCCCTTGTGGGGAGAGGGCTATTTATACAAAACTACTACGCCCTCCGACGGGCTGTGGATCAGGCATACAATGGGTAGAGACCCTTCCTTCCTCCACGGTGTTGCACTAGACTAAACTATGCTAATAACTGACTAACAACAACATAATAAACGATATGTCTACGAGCTAACTTAAGCTAGATTATACATAGGGTGATCGATGCTTCACAATAGAATTTCCAATTCCTAACAGAGCTTTTAAAATACCTTAATGCCTTTTAGTAAAGTAGGTCGATAGCTCTTTAGGTTTTTCTTTTGTGTGCAAAATCCATTTATCCTTTGATAGGATGAAGGTCTCCAAGATTCCTAAACTGAAGATTTCTCAAAGAAGATTTGTTAGAATATAATAGATAATAATAAACTTATCAATATCCAAAGAAAGAAAGTTTTATAACTATTGTAAAAATGAGTTATATGTCAATTTTTGCAAAATATTTATCCTTCTTTGTAGCTTTCAAACATACACGGATCATTTCAAGTTTTTAAAGTACAATATACTTTAATAGACCTGGTAACGAGGCTTTGATGCCAATTGTAGAAAACTAGAAGGGGGGGTGGTTGAATAGTTTTACCAATTAAAACTTCATTTTAAAGTATTTAGATCGACTTATGTCAATCTATTTTGAGTGTGTGTTGGATATTGATAGTTATACGAATAAATAAATTATGCTACAAGATAGGAAAGAGATACACAACCACAACACAAGTATGTATAGTGGTTCGGCTACAAGGACACATTCCTTGCCTAACTCCACTCCCCGAGTACCCAACTCGAGAGTTTGTAATCACTACACACCACAAGCTCCTATAACCGGCGGAGAAGCCTTCACAACATCGCTTATACTTTATCCGGTACAAATCAAGATATCGGGTTCTTCACACAAGGTAGAACCATACCTGCGCCGCCTACACTTTATACGGTACAAGGCTTGATACCGGGTTCCATTACAATGGAGTACCCAACACCCTATACACCAAGTATCAAAACACACTTTGACACCCCATATTGAATACACCTATTGGTACAACACCTTCAACTACACAACACACTAATGAAGAAAGAGAAGAAACATCAAGAAGATTCACTTTAGTGGTCTTGATGGATATGAAGCTTAGCAACTCATGACCTTGAGCTTGCAAGTCTTCAAAAGGTCGTGTTCTCGCCTTTAAGAGGAACCTAGAAAATCACAAAGAGAGAAGCTACATAGATGATCCTTAGATCTAAGGTTAGAGAGTTTAGAATATAGAGAGAAGATATGTCTAAAAGGGATGAGCAACAAAGAAGGAATGGCTCACTATTTAAAGGAAATTATGCCTACTGTTCACCCGGATCCACCGGATCCCTTCCTAAAGGGATCTAGCTAGGATAGACCCACGATCCGGCTGTCTGATGAAAATAGCTCGGGTCTTGGGTTACAAACTGGATTATTGGTTATGGCCTTATGGGTAATGCACCATGGGTCATGGAATTTGGGTCATGGGTGCCCAACTAGATACAATGTATATAGACAATGGGTCATAGGTGATGGGTTAACCCAATATGATGTCATGTATGATGTAAATGCACATGGGTCATGGGCATGGATCATGGGCATGGGTTATGGATCATGGGCCCAACACATATATATATATATATATTACAAGATACATTTAAACTAGTATGTATTTTTATAAAATGTCAGCAACCAAAGTTACTTGTAAGTGTTTATTAAAAATGGTTTTGATTTATATAAACTATTTAACTAAACATGTTTAATGGTTTATATGTTTAGTACTATATGTTAGTAAACTATTTGCTCAAAGCTTTACGTATTTTATTTATTTCGTTAAAATGATTTTACGATTGTTATAGACAAAACATTTGAAGATCGTAAAATATAAATAAATGTTTTTAAGGTTTATTTGTATTAACTGTACCTCACTCACAAAAACCATTCAATACACAGGTAGTGATTCTCGCAACTCGGCAACACCTCAACTGAGTTCGGGTATATGATTATATCCCTTTGCACTTTTTTGATATTTTTTAAAGTACCAGAAATGGATTTATATTCTCGTAATACATTCTTCCTTATCTTGTCATAGTAATACTTGATTTGTACTCTCATTGTGTCCTAGACACTTTGTCACATAGCCATGCTTTCTACAAATATTTTTCATACTAGGATCCCAGAAAAAATATACTTCTCTCCTGTCTATTTCAACTTGGAGCTGCAAATTACCATGTCGGCCAATAATTCATCTTTCTTTACCTCCTACTTAACTTGACCTTAGTACACAACATTATGCTTTTATGCTGTAATTGGAAACTAAGTCTAAATCCAATGAGAAATAAAGTCGAATGGCTTACATCCTCACGTCATTGGGATAGTTTGTCATGATCATAGAACGCCAATATAAATGATCCTTGTGGTCACTTCTCGATCATGGTCACGTCTAACATTTACCCTATAAATTCATGTGGAACTCAACATTTCCCCGAAATGTTTCTTGTTTCACAATAGGTGTAATCATTACCTTGGATTCCCTCCATGATAATTGTGACAACTCGTAATTTCAGGTCATTTTTCAAATTTACTATTTATCTTGGGAATTTACTATTCATTGGTTACTATTTATCATTTTACTATTCATCGTTTTTTAAGTCAGTTTGCGACTTTGAGAAGCTATTTTAAAATTTTACTATTCATGAAACACTATTCATTCCCGGAGAAAAATCACTATTCATGATTCACTATTCATCATTTTTCGTAAACTTGGTTTACGAGCATCAAATACGCGTAACCGTGAGGGTTAAGCTACGTATTCATGAAACATCATTGAGAACATTTTATATAGACTAGAGTTAGTCTATATATCATCAGTAACATCATCTCCATAGTAATTTATGCACGGGTTTGCATATTTCATTAACGTATATTTATCTATTAAATAAACGCTATCGCATAATCATTTATTTTGAATATTTGATCCGACACTTCCAAAAATTATCTTGATATATTTTTATATTCATTTTAAGATTATAAAAATTATATTATTAGTTTATCCGATGTTTTGAATTTATTTTGGTATATAAGTTGTTATATATATATTTACGACAGTTTTCGTAAATTCTATTCGATAATTATTTATTCACTGAATTCTTGCGAGAAATGTATTTTTATAATTTTTATGACTACGATATTTTTTATTTTGTTCCGTTAAAATCGATTCCTAGCTAACGCTACATTAAATAATTAATTACATGTACAAATTATACATAATACTTAACTTATAATGCATTTAAATTATCAAAACACAAAATACTTTCAGCCCCCCCCCCCCCCTTTTTTGCTGACCTCCCCTATACAACTCATCCATTTCATTAATTAAAACCATGATTAGACATGTACACATACACATATTGGCAAGATATTTGTTATTTACAAGTAGTATTGTTATCCAAAAACACCTACACTACACATTTTAAAGGTGAAAAAGAAAGAAACTCTCTCCATTTCTCTCTAAAAATTCGGCCAAGCATAGAAACAATGAAGAAATCAAAAGTTTTTCAAGATTAAGTGCTTAAACAAACACTAGTATACTTCTTTTAAGGTTTTGCAATAAAAACCTAGGAGTATTTAGGAAACCTAGTTACTTAAACCTCATCATACAACTAGTAAGCTCTTCATAATTTTTATTACTCTTTCATATTCATACTTGAGTTATTTTTATCATGCTAGTACAAAAACATGCAAGTTTCATATGTATTTATACCACTTTTATTGGTTTTTAGTACTTATTATGAGTTTTAATCATCCTATAATTATTCTCATGAAACATATCATTGTTGATGATGTTTAGGAACCCATGACACCCTAAGAAGGTGTATGGTAGGTTTATAATAGATTCGGTGTTGATTTGAAGTGATTGAAACAAGTATTACGCTAGAAAAATCATTTTCGACAACTTAGAAATTAGGTCTGACCATTTTTACAAAATCTGGAAATTTCTACAGGTAATGAATTATTTTGGGCTAGATATTCAGAAAATAGACTTTAAAACGAAACTGTGGTCACTTGAACGGGTTAAAACGGATTTATAACGAAGAAGTTACGCTATTTTCAAGTTTAACGACGAAAACTTATTTTTCTGAAAAATACAAGCTGTTAAGGTATATTTATGGGGCAAAAATGAGTTTTAAATATTATCTAAAAGAGTCGATTTGTCAAAAATATATTAGTATACTTGAACACGAAACTAAGGATATATAAAACGTAGAAAACGGACTTATAACGACTAAGTTACACGCGATTTAAATAGGGTTATCGTAACTATTTTTCACAAGTAATAACACTACATATTTTTACTAGGCCAAAATGGTTGTCGCTAGTGACCATGTTTGGAGTCATTTTTCATATCGCTGGAATATTTTTGAGAAAACGATATCTTCAAGTAAAAGTGAGTTCACCTAGCATATTTTCTAAAATGTTCAACCGTTCGTCAAACGGAGTTGTAACGAATAATATATGGTCACTCAAACTTTGCCGAAAACTAACCTTAAACAATATTTTAGTCCGACTACCCTAATTCATCTATATTTTTCTCTATGATCGAGACTTCTATGATCAAAAGTTAAATGCTAAGACTTTTAGATAACGTTACAAGCTTTCCAAAACCATTGAGTTTGTTTCCAAACACTCGATATTCACTATTTTACGACTAGCTTTCCGAGGCCATTTAGCCATTTCCATGAATTGTCAAAGTGTATTATTTTACGACGAAAAACTATAATTTCCTAATAAATCACTAAATGACTATCGTAGGATATCATTTCAACGTAATTACTTATAAACTAATTTATAACTTGACAAGACGTTATAAACTTATTTTTCGACGATAAACTTTATTTTCAAAATGCACAAGTGGTATGGATATTATATGAGTTTGCATGCATAACATTATATCATGAATTATATTAGATCATATCATTCATAATAGGTCTTGGTTAGAGATTGCGCCTCATTCCAGTGTATCCACTTTTGCCATCATATCATTGTATCAAGTGAGTTTTCATAGCCCCGTTTTACAAGTTTATACTTTATTTCAAACCTACGGGGGAGAATACATTGCACATCATTTTTATTACGATCCCAAGTATATCAAATTCATTTACATTTCTTAAGTTACCTCATTGCCAATTGAATGTCCCCATATCATAATCATGAACCGTTAATTCTGGAAGAAGCGAGGGTGAGTGAATAGATCTATTGAGGGTGACTCCTCCATCCGGGTTGGTGGTCCCAACTGATCAAACGGATGCATTTCATTTAATATCATAATTTGAGTTGTTTGGAAAAACACTCTGTTGAGGCGAACATCATGATCAGTCTAGCTTCGGTGTCATGTGCTTATAGCAATTGTAACATTTTTATGTGACATATTTGTCATACATGGCCTATACTTGTGGTAGTCGTATAAAACATTTACATAAACTCTATGAACTCACTCAACCTTTGTGTTGAAACTTTTAGCAATGTATTTTCAGGTATCTAAGGCACATACTTCATGGCATGCATGTGGACTTATCATAGAGTCGCGGTGACGACGCGTCTCACATGGGATTTATGCACTTTAAAAACATCGTTTGGTTTGTAATAAACTTATTTCCGCAAACGTTATCTACTTTTGGGACCTATCTTTGTAACTCTGAATGCTTTAAATAAATATCAAACGATGTGTTTTTCAAACAACACTTTAGGTCCTTCAATATAACTGTAACTGTGATCCTATGGCAGTCATCTCCCAGGAATTCCATTCCGCTGCAAAACAGGTAATTTGGGGGTGTGACAATAATCAACTAAGGACTCCTTTTAAAATGAAATGTCTTTCATTCATGGATTCAGAATATTCTAAGTAGAACCTTAGAGACGTCTTGTCGATTTTCACGAGTGTCCGACATCACTTTGATTTTTAGCGATTGATTTAACTCGTATCATAAAGTGTTTAAGAGTTACCAATCATAACTTTAAACTTTCTAACGATTCTTCTTAGAAGAACCACTGAGCGTCACTTCAAATAATATATTATTAACTCTCTTATCTGGCTCTTTTGCTTTATCAAATTAGTCCTGCCTAAATCAATTTGAGAGATTCAGAGCTATGCTCAGTTGGTAGTTCTCAAAGAGTAATCAAGTTCATCATAGTATTGTTATCCCCTGACTCACTTTAAACCTTTAGCGAGTTCCTTTTATATGTTAGCTGATATCCATGACAACTGATGATTATGTCTTCGAATGGTATTTGACTTCCTTAACGATGTCTATAACTTGAGCTCTACTAAGGCTGCTCACTGAAGCTACGCTTCAACGAGTCTTCTTGTATTCTGCTAATGTCTTATCATCTGGTAGTATTAGCTTAGTCTAATTTATGTTCAAATCCTAGTCAGAGTCCATTATACACTGAATTGACCCAACAATCTCCCCCTATTTGGATATAAATTATACTAAGTCTATGTTGGGATCGCTCCTAACACGTAAATGGAACAATATTTACAGGATTACATCAGTTATCATGTAAGCCTAATTCACAGGTACTAGAAGCGTCATTATTGTAAAGTGGTGTACATGTTAGGCTATATAAGCCCTCCTAGACTTCACTAGGAGGGTGAAACTTAGTGTGTAATTTCATCTTTTAATATCATCAATAAAACACTAGTTTTCCTCTCTCTCTACTCTCTCTCTAAATATGGATATGGTGTTCTTTCATCATCCCTGACCTCCTGATTCACATAATCAACCAAATACACGATCCTACAAGTGGCATCGGAGCCAAGATTTTTTTTATCATTGGTTGATTTTTGTGGTCTTGTATCTTGTCAAAAACGTCATTTTTGAAACTGTTTCAACATATTTTTCACTGTCTTTATTATTTTCTGGTTATATCAGTTTTAAAATGGTCCAAAGTTGTTATATTTCATTTCTAAAGTTGTTATATATCTTCTGGTTACCAGTTTCTGTATACCATCTCGTGAATAATTTGTGGTCATTGAAGTGGTCGAAAAACTGGTCAAAAACGTGGTCGGAAACATGGTCTGAATTCATGGTCGGAATATTAGTCGGAAAAGTGGTCGGAACATAAAAGTCAACGAAAAGTCAAAACCATTTTCTTTCAAATTTGCCCCAATCTAACGAATAATGTTTTACGAGTAAGACCCTTATGTTACGAATTACTCTTCAGTACTGTTTTACGAATTTCTTGGAAAGAAATTCGTAAGGTTTTACGAATAAGCTTTTACGGATAAGCTTACGAGTAAGGTTTTTACAAATAAGTTTTAGTTTGTTACGAACAAGACCATGGTTTTACGAATATGACATTCTTACGAGTAAGAAGACCAAGACGAAAGAAGAAGATGAAGATGTAACAGTTTGACCAAGACCAACAACCGATTATAACAACACTCTTCTTATGACCTCAGTCATATAACCTCAGTCCACAACTACACCAAGCTAAGACGTCTAAATAAATGGACAAGATATCAGATTTGTTTCATGTTTCTTATAATGATACAAGACCTATAACATATCTAAATATAGGACAACAACAACATCATAGATCTTAATCGTATTCTTGTCTAGACACAACCTTAAACCCTCACATCACTCCCCAACTCTCATCAATCAAACAAGACATGATAAATTCATATGATCTCATATCACTTCATAGTTTTTCACTAGTCTTTCAAAGATATTTACTTGAACCATATTCATCATTGATCTTGTGTCTAGCAACCTTCAATTATAATAAATGAAACTCACAATAATAGAAGAATAACAATTGTTTTATTTTCTTTATTTGATTTGTTTTGACTTATACTGAATGACACAAAACATTAATGGATCCCAGTTATTATTTCGTGCTATTCAAAGTATCATCAAGACCATCCATGGTCAAACAAATGCAATAAAATAATCATCAATGATCCTTGTTGAAGACTAAGCTTCATTGAATATCCAAAAACATAAAGAAGGAACGATAACAATGATGTTATATTCCATCTTGGTTTCGTCCAAATGACACACGAACAAACAAAAACAATACAAAAGATCTTACCCAAGATACTTAACTATCTTGATGCCAAGAACTATTTACACTTTCGTTTGGTTTGTGTAGACTTGGATACGAGAGAAAAAGAACGGTGGGAGGCGGAGGTGTGTGTTTTTTTGGGCTACACACAAGTGATTAGGGTTAAGATTAAAATGAGATGTATTAGGGCAACAACATTTTATACCAGTTATAACTTTTAATTATGGATCGGGTATCATTTGGTTTGGGCTAAAATCTCAAAAATGGGTCAATAATGGGCTGTTTGTTGGGCTTTGCCATCAGATTGTTTCTTGGGCTGAGGTTATGGCATGTGTACTTAGTGTGGACTGAAACAAGTAAACAAACATTTTTAGGCTGAAATGATAATACAACTAATGGTTTAGGTTATACCTAAAACTTGTTCTTAAAAGCTTATTAGTATCAAATGTATTCGTAATACATTGTAAAATTTTTGGTATATTTTTTATTTGGCGAAAAAGAGTAGTATTGTGGTTCTTACAAATTTTCACGGGATACAGTTTTTTAACAAGATCAGGAAAAACCATTATCAAAGTTCACTTAAATCATCAAAAGGTAATTTTGGGCATTTAATCGCAAGATGCGCCTACGACTTTAATTCTTTATTATTTACTGAGGTTGAAGTGGAATTTCACGGGCGCGTGTACTTAGTATCTGAAGATATCGGGGTTGGTTGGATGCATGATTCTTCAAGATCTTTGTTCGAGTTTTTAACCATTACGAATGACAGAGACTTAAGTTGTCTAGTTATACCTAATGTAAGGAGTTACGTTGGTGTGCTCACAAAGTATAGCTATCACTTTAAAGGAGTTACGTTGTAGTGCTCAAGTGTCACAAAAAGCTGTGGATAATTTGAGAGAAGTTCATATACATTTAAGGATGGTTGGATGGGTATATGATTCTACCTTTATTGAAATTCTCAGTGTTGGTTCTTAGTCAGACAATAGTGGAAGTTTAAGTAACAAGTTTGGGTTATCTTACTTCAGACTCAAGTTCATCATATTTGGTTTTCTCCATCAGTAGTCACTACAAAGAGCTGTCAGAATGATAATGGGGTCAGTAAAGAGTTAGCTGAGAGGAGTATAAATGAGTAGAGAATTTCTATCAGCAGTTGAATCTCACAGGATATTCATGGTACTTCACACTTGTTCGATTAATTGGGCATACAGGGTTATGCTGTCTCCAATTTCATCATCAACATACTTGGTGTATGTTTCTGATTTATCGAAAACAGCGAAGGGAAGAGAGAGTATATGCTTCGTGCTGTCTTTGCCTTCTTTGCGAAAACCCTTTTCCCTTCATGAGTTTCTGCAATCAGGGGGAAGAAATGAGATGATCAGTGGTTCAAAGGTCTTACTTCAGTGTTATCGTCTCAACTTTCACGGGGTTATTTTGTGTGAAGTTACCTACATATGATGTTTTAACCACATTATGATGCCTCACACACGGTCATATTATTGAGTATTTGGAGATACGCAGGCGATTAGTTGTCCTATAGACCACGACAATCAAGGGGAAGAAGTTGTTATTTCATCTTTCATGGTTTGCTTGGTGTGTAACGTTGATGTGCTATTTCATCCTGCTTTTAATATTTATAAAACTAAGTTATACTAGGATAAACACATGCTAACGGGCAGAGAACCCCATCAGATGAAGTAAAGCCTTAGGTAAATGCGAGTGTTGTCCTAAGAGAGCTGTGACCTTGAAATATGTTAGGTTCCCATATTTATAACACAAGCATCAATATAAGAAAGATATATAAGAGATGATCGGATGAACAAACACACACACACGTATGAAATATGTGAAGAGTTATGCGTAAAGTAAAATGTATGAATTGAACAACCAACTCCCAAATGGGAGTTTACAAGATTATTTATAGGGGGAACTAGGGCAACACACCAAGTTCCCATCCTTTCCTTATTGAGCTTTGGATAGGCTCATGGGTTTTCTACATGAGCCTAACCTTGATTACTAACATAAAAGCCATAATTAAGCTAACTATTACATATTAATTACTAACACTTGAATTCTAGTTTAGGAGTGATTCCAACAATCTCCCCCTAAGTGTTAGTGATTGATGATATAAACGTTGTAGGTGCTGATGTAATAGTAGCTTTGACGTCTTCTGACATTCTTCTTTCTTGTGAGAAGAAGTGCCTTGATTCGAACAATCTCCCCAGTGTAGAGAAATTGTTTCCTTTGAAGTATTCTGCTTTGACGTCATCATTATCTTTGTTCTTTGATCTTTGTTCTTTGTGATGGTAGTGATATTATGTTGTGGTTGTCTGCATCAGGTCCGCTTCGTTGCTCCAGTGTCTCCACGTCTTTCTCCAACATGCTCACACGCTCTTTAACGTTGAATTTCAGTATTGATGTAGTTCTCTTAGTCTTTAAACTTTGTGGATTCTTTGACGTTGACAAAGAATCATTTTGACTTTGTGTTGCCTTTTGAGAGAACTTCCATTAGTGATGTTGTAGGTATGAGCATGAGGAGAATCTGCACGATCTTTTCCACCCGCAAGCATCCATAAGAAGAAAACATAAAACATGGGTTAGAAATAATCCAACGCTTACAAGTTTGAACTTCGAGAGTGTTAACAGCATAGTGTAAAAACGCAACTCTAATTCTTACAAAGGTTATTCCTGAACTGGAGTCCCACAAGTGAGATAACGCGATGTACCAAAGTATACCTACAGTTCAGATGAGTCGCTGAGGTACACCGAAGCATCACCCCACGACTGTAGACCGTTTGAGACACACTAAGCGTAATCCACGGGGAGTTACCGAAGTGACCTGCTGTCAGGGCTGTTTGATGTTGACCCTGGCAGGAGTTTCCATTCAATCACTGAGGATCACTATTGCGAACCTCTCATAAATGTTCTCGACAGATTGCTAAGATCTGTGAAGGACTCGAAAATGTATCACTTGCGTCCTTATTGTTGAACGACAAGTGATAAAATGTCAAGTGTACCTAAGAGATATTTTGATGAATCTCGTGGCTCTAGACTCAATAGTGTGCTTTGTTTTTCCAGAGCGGAGACTAGGGAGAGGGTCTCCTTCTTCAATACCAGCAATCTCTAAGAGAAAGTCGATAGTTTACGTAGGGTTCCCTGTGAGAATGAAACAAGTTTCTGTTGAGAGAAACTTGAGTGGCTAAGAAGGTTTAGTGCATGCGTCACTGGGTCCATGACGACTTTGATCTTCAATACCGGTGTCATCAAGTGACAACCAGTAGCATATGAATTGAACCCGGTGTCTTCCCTAAGTTGAATAATCTGGAGGGCCATTTATTTTCACCCTTTTCGTTACTCTTCTTTTTAATTCTTCAACTCCTTCTTTCTCTGATTCTCGTTTTCTCCTTTTTATGATCATACCTAAGGACTTCTAATTCTAACTATTGGTGTTGTCCTTGGGTAGATCCCTCCAGCTCTGGCGGATCATAGGACGGTTATTCCTAACCTTAGTCACCTTATAACTCCATGACTAACCTATGTTGCCATAAAACTATTTTCATGAAAATCTCTCAACGTGGTTATGAGTAAAAGCATTTGATACCACTGTTGAGAGTTTGAGACTTTGCAAAAATACTCCCCCTCCACATGTGCTTAAGTATTTTTACAGAAATCTGCACGGTGAGAGAAGAGGGCGCACTTTTGAATTGATCAACTCAAGATAGACAATCCCCCGCGAGACACGGTTACGTTGCATAGTTAAAGAGTTACATTGTCAGCTTTTAGGTGACAACTAGCTCTAATAACTACCTTGAAGGTGTGGACAGACCTCGAAAGGTTGTCAAACCCGTCAAAGTTCATGTCTACCTAGAGTTTCTCGAATGGTACATTCTACTCGGACAAGTCCTTTGCGAGACACGTTTACATCACTAGCGAACTACCTTGAAATTATTACCCATCCCGGAAAAGTCTTTTCGAGTTACTAACATTTAAGATCTTGTCAATTCATTGGTTAAGTCTGTAGCACAATGATTCATTTGCAATTTCACAACATATTTCTTATCACATAATTTTTCTCCCCCTAAAAAATGGCATATAAATGTTATTTTTGATGAAATTTTAATATCGAATATGTCAATTTCGAGTTTTGTGAGAAGATTACCACGAAGAACAATTTTGTGAACAAAGATTTTATAATCAAATACTCCCCCTCAACAAGTGATAAAAACTTTTGAGGTTTTGAAAATCATAAGGGGAAGTACTTGTCCTTTTGAGCAAAACTTTGAAAATGAAAGTTTTGATTGTTTTACTCAAAATCAAGAAGCTTTCGCTCCTTTAATAAGGATTGTCGCACTAAAGCGTACCACAGGGTCCTTTCATTAAAAGTACGGGTTGTACACTGTTATGTGTGCACAGGCCATAGTCATTAAAAAAATCACACATCCAAATGTTAAGATAATGAAACAAATCAATGGTTACCAGGAGAATCCGGAAGTCCATCAATAACTCCAGGAATGCGTTCGGGACGTTGATAGCCTGTGAGAGGTATGCTGGGACGAACACCTACGAAACTCTCCAAAGTACGAAACTGATCCCTTCTAAACAACCTTTCATCAATCCGCGTGATGATCTTCTTCACATCCCTTCTCTCCCTTGAATTCCATCTCTTAGGTGACCCAATGCCTTGTTGTATCGCCTTTAACAGATAAGCTAACCCATCCCTGACTTTCTTCAGTGTATGATCCCCAAACTTATTAAGCTCGGTACACGCCATTAAGCAATTTCGGTGTAGTTCACTACGCTAGACTACTCCAAATGGTCTGTGATGAGTGTCTAAATACTCATCATTTTTGTACCATCTAAACTGCAAAATCATCTGAAAACACTCAGAAATGCATCAAAATGATGAAAATATCACAAACAAGTGTTTTATGTGTTTTAAATGCAAAAATATCAAAATCAGATGAAAAATGTATCAAGTTTGCAAAATTGGCAGTTTTAGTCCCCCAAGTTTCAAAAGTTGTCAAAAACAGTCCTTGGTAAATCAAAATAAAGAAAAATATCATTCAAGGTCCCTGAAATATTCTAAGTTTTAAAAAATGGTCCTTGAATGAATCTTTGGTCAAATGGCAGAAAAGGTCCCTCAAGTTTGAAAAATGTCAAAAATAGTCCTTGGATTTATAAAAATGGAATTTTCTGCAAATATTATCCTTGTACTATTAAAGTTTGTCAAGTTCGGTCCTTTTGATAAGTTTGGAAAAAGTACAGTTTTGGTCCTTCAAATTTTCAGAAATTGCAAAAGTGGTCCTTGTGCTTAAGCTACCAACCCGACCCTATATTAAACCTAATCCAAGTCCAATTTCTCAGCTGGCCCAAATGCAAACCCAAGCCCAATCCTACACTTGACCCTTGACCTATACCCCCTTGAGCCAGGCCAATATACATTTTTGGACCCCCCTGTCTATTAATACCACTCGGTCAGCAAACGTCAAAACCAGATGCACTGTGCATCTCCCTCACATTAACGCGCCAAAACCAGTGACTCCTCAAACCACCATTGTTTCCTTGATTTGCTCTATCTACCATTTCCACCTGTCTCACCACTTGTATACCAACCCCCCTCCACTACCACAATCATCCAAGAAGCTTTAATTGATTGAAACCTGCTTAAAGACTATTTTGGCGCCAAAATTACACTTGGACGATTATGATGAATTCAATGCATCCAATGGCTGAGGTTAAGTGGGATACAATCAGAGATGTCGACAAGCTCCAAAAAGATCTTTATATAGAAGCTAGAAGCAATGTAGTAGGATATCTAATATAATTTTAGTTTACTTATGTCGTTTTAGCTTAAACTTAAATTCCAGTGTATGTTTTAGCTTTTGAGCTTTGTATTTCAAGTTTCCTGTGTATAATAAAGCTTTTGTGATAATCAATTTCAAGTTTAAGTCTTATCTTCTGTTTATGCAAAATCTTACTTTTGTTCAAAATCTCAATGTGTTCTAATGATGTTGTTAGTTGTTATTAAGGACTGTTAAGCTCACTTAAGCTCCTAGATAGCTTCTAAAAGCTATTAGAAACCTTAAAACTCATTCTAGTACCAAAAAGAGAAAATACCAAAAATCTGAAAAATTAGTTGAAAAATAAAAAATCCATGGTGAAGGTTATCAAGAAGCTGGAGCAGGGTTGATATTGGATGGCCTTGGTATAGAGCTTCTTGGGAAGCTATAGGAAGTGTAATTTGGCCTTTGGTTCTCTGTTTTGTACTTGTACTCAAATTGTAAGCTATTTTCTCATAATTTGAAATTTTTAGTTTAAGTGTTCAAAGTATGTTAATTTCAGTTTGATTTTGTCTAAAAATAGTTAGTATAAGTTAATCACTTGATTTCTTGGCTTAAACATCTGTTTTAGTGCTTAAAACATCAAAGCAGTTAAGTTAAGGAGTGTTTGGTTTTACCTGGTTAACTGAGTTAGAAGTTGTTCTAATCATTATTCTTGTTTGGTGCATATTTCATTAGTTCATAATAACTCATAGAAGCAAGAAAAACCAGTCCTTACTTTGTAAAAAGTCAAAATCTTTTGTAATCTCACATTTCTAGTTCACTGTTAGGCTTTATCTTGTAAAACTCATCATATTAGTTCAAAACTTGGTAACTTAGCTTAAATCCACCTTAATATACCTTAATACATCATAATCAGTGCTTAGGATCAAATTAAAATTCATTTTAGTCAACTTCTTTGGTTTTTATAAAAAGTCAAATTTCAGTTGGGTCGTTTTTGAATAAACTTTAGAATTTTAGTGTGTGTTTAATACCAAGTTTTAGCCTAAAATCTTTTGAGATGTTAAAGTTTAGCTGCTTAACTTAATTAGAAAAATATTACTTCACTTTTAATCAGCTTATTTAGTACTTTTTACTCAGCTTCTTTTGGACCCTTGTCTGAAAATGGTGCCCTGTGCACAGTTGAGCTAGTCACTTTGATAAGCTCATACAGAGCTTATTAGTTGGTCAAATCTTGTGATTCTTGGTTCTTTGGGTAGCTGACCTGGCCATCTTGAGGTCCCAAGCTTCATATTCCACTTTTTAGCTTGTTTGCTAGGGCTGCATGTAGCTTAAACCTTGTCCCATTTCTGTCTTTTAATAATAAAATCATAAGTGCTTATCTGCTTATTCCTAGCTTTTCAGTATGCTTCTTTGTTCTTTTTAGTTTTATTTGAGTTTCTCTAGCTTATTTGCATCTCAATCTACCTTTGTTTTCAGCTTGAAAGCTTGTTTGAGCTTAAAAACTTATTTTAAGCTTATTAAGCCCACTGTTGAGCTTTTAAGCTCTCAAATAGCTTATTTTTAAGTTTTTAAAATTTTTGTTTTCATAAAAGTAACTTATAACCAGTAGTATAATAGTTTTCAAAAAGAAAATCCAGAAAAACATTATTTTAAATATAGTGATAGCGTTTATTTAATATTAATTAGCTTTTAGATTTTTCTTTTTAGCTTATTATTAAGAAAATTCTGTTTTTATATTTTTCTTAACCTTCTGTCACCTTAAGTTATTTTTAGAAAAAGTTTCATAATTTTCCTAATCTGTTTAGTATTTATTATAATTTTAAATAGTTAAAAGTATTAGATAATTAGTAATAAATAATTAAAAAGCATAAAAAAATATCTTTTCAGTTCTAAAATTAGTTTTATCATATTATAGATTTTTATAAGTTAAAATTTCATTTTTCCAGGTTTATTTTATATTTTCTAGTATTTAAGTGTATTTTAAATAATAATTAATTAGTAATAAATAGATAAAAAGTGTAAAAAAATATATCTTCAATTTTAAAATAAGTTTTATAATATTTTAGATTTTTCTAAATCATAATTTTATTTTTCTAGCCTTATTTCATATTTTCTTTTAATTTAAAGTATTATTAAATAGTTAGGAATAGTTTTTAATTAATAATAATTAAATAAATAGTTATAAAAATAATTTTCCTTTTCTAATAATTTTCTTTTATTATTCCAAAAATATCATTTTCATATTTATAGGTCTTTTATTTCTTAGAACTCACGTTTTGTTTTGTACGTTTACGTAATTTATAAACGTACGTATTTACGTTTGTTTTATCTGATTGTTGTGCTTTCCAATTCTGTATCCAATATCATTCCAATCAATCAGTAGTGTAATAATCCATCAAAATATTTATTGATCACTATCCTTAGTGATCATTCTATCGTCTGAAAGTTTTGAAACACCATTGAGTCTCCGTGGGACTTAACGACCCGGGAATCCACTATATTCTCCAGATCTTCATTGCATTGGTTTCTGAGCAGTTTTAAGTTTATTACGGTTAGCCATTCACAAGTGGTTAGCTTGTGTGATTAAACTTGACGGTTCGGATCCAATCAGTCTGCTGATTTGGGTGTACTGAGGAAGTTTGTTTATGTCGGGAAGGTCAAGCTGTGGTTTAGTGAGGTTAACACGTTTCTGATACGATTCCACTGCAAGCTCATTGTCTTCTACACGTTCTTGGATGACTATGCTTCTGATGTAGATCAGTAGTGACTTGATGTATTCGCGTTGGAAAGTTGTGGAGAAATGTCGCATTCGTCCTTGCACCTTAGCGAGATACATATCTTCAATTTCATTTAGTGATAGTCTCGAAAAATCCGCTTCACAGAATTCAAAGTCCTCTTCGTCTTGTCGTTTGACCACAATGTTCTTGAGGAATGTGTAGTCCCATTTTGACGCAAGAGTAACATGCCTAATAGCGACAATCTGTTTATCACTGAACACTTCGTGTTTCGACTTTTGAACCTGGCAGCTTTTGTAGAATATTCTTCGGCGTTCCGGCCAATGGTGAATCCCATACATTGCATCAAGGTCATACTTTTCCACGCTGTCGGCAAACATGTGAGTAGCATTTTCCTCGATGGCTATGCTATTGGAGTATATTGCTGCAGGGAAAGGAAGTGTGAGTGATGTAGCGTATTTCTTGGAGACATCGCTACCGTGTAGAAGAAATTCTAGGTCGTTGTTGAAGAAATAACTGAATGGAATCTTGGGTAGATCTGGTTGGACAATTGTAGGTAGAGGTCTTGTCTAGTCTGTGTAGTATGGAGCTTTGTCTTTTCGTGTGAAGTCAATGTTAGCTTCAGAGTTGAGCCAGTCGATGTTGTTAGACATGGCTCGTGCTATATTTTCAAGATTATATTCAACTTCAATAGCACTTTCAGAGCTGTCTTTGAGCAGATGAAAAGCTTCATTCTTAATGCGTCTCAACTCTGCTTTTGTCATCTTCTTCACCTGAAACTTTTCTTGAAGTAACTTAGCATGCTCCAATGTTCGACCATCTACCATTTCTTGACCTTCAGGTAGTGAGGGAGTAGCATCAACAAGTGTAGAAAACCAGTCATATTCAGCCGTGTCATCTTCGTCTAGCCATGAAACAACATTGGTTTTTGTCTTCTTCTTCTTCTTTGGCTTTGACGAGGATCTTGGTTTCTTTGTTGTGGCAGGAGAGGTGGGTTGTTGTTGGGGCTCATGGAACTCCTCATCGTCACCACCAGTGTATTCGAAATGATCACCGGTTTTCTCTGTGGATGGTGGTAACTCAGAGTCTTGAGGTTTATCAGCAGAAGAGCGTGGAGGGGATCGTCTTTGTGTTGGAGTCCTTTGGGGTGGTGGTGGCATAGAGGAGGGTTCACCAGACTTCTTTGGACGTTTAGGCTCCTTATCCTTATCCTTATCCTTATCCTCATCGTCTCTTGGATGCTTAGGCCTTTCAGCTTCTACTCTGCATGCTGTTTTGAGTTGGTATTCCAGCAATGCGTCAAACAGTTTACCTTCTTTAGAAGTAAATGTTGCAGATCGTTTTGACATTTGTGTTACCAGCTTGGAAACCAATTCAGCATCGGAGAATACTATAGGATTAGTTGGGTTGATTGTTACGGTTAGAGGTGTTGGTCTTATAGTTTGCTTAGCCAATTGCATGAGATTCGGATAGAGTTGTCTGTTGAACATCTCTCTTGTCATGCCAGGAACAGTGTCGAGAAGGAACTTGTGAGTATATCCCTTAGTCATCTCGTTCATTGACCCTTGGACATCACGTTGCATAAACTTCTGGATATACTCCCTTTCACTTGACATCTTGTCTATCTCGTCATGTAGAAGATTGATAATGTCAGCGAGTTGATTCAGCTTTTTGTTGATCACGTCTTTCTTTCTGACTTGCTTGACAGCTTTGACAATCTTTGTCTTGGCCCGGGATATTCAAGAGTCGGTTGGTTTCTTCACTGACTTGGATGTGGATTTGGTTGTGCCTTTGGATGGTGGAGGTGAAGAGTGAGAGGACGATTCTGATGATGAGGAGACATGAGGAGGCATAGGGTCCATAGGAGGTTCAGAAGTTTCTTCCTTGCAGCGTGCTGGACTATTTAGAAGAAAATCATCATAATCAACTTCGTCATCTTGTCCAGATTTAGCCATTTATTCAGCCTGAATCCTGGCTTCTTCATCTGCTTTAGCTTGTGATTCTTTTTCTGCATTTAATTTAGCTGCAGCCTCAACTTCTTCATCAGCTTTTTCTTTCTCAGACTTCTCCATTTCAGGTTCCTCTATGTCATAGTTGATAGAGTCCTCCAGTTGCCTTTGTTGTTGTTCGTGGGTGGTGGTAACAGTTCCCTTATCGGGTTGATTAACCGCCGCCGGCGGTGTAGATAGTGTACCACCACTTGACCCTCCGGGGCCACGAGTTTGTTGATGTTCGAATTCTTTGGCAACGTGAAGGAGTCTTAGATTCTTAACCTTTTTCCTGTAGTCTCTGTCTTCATCCAGTGGCTCTTCTTCCGAGCTTTCCTCTTCTTGCTCAAGCACTGGAGTTTTCCCTTTACCTTTGTCAGCTTTTGGACTCGGCGGCTTTGCTATTGTTTAAGTGTCATCGATTGGAGTTTCGGAGTAGATGACTTCGTCGTCCGTTTCTGTTTCCTCTGAGTCCTCGTCCGTAAGCTTTTGTTGCAGTTCAGGTTTGGGAATAGGAATGGCTTCTTTAGAGGGAATTTTCCTTTTGTGAACATGATTCCTCTTGGGATACTTCCTCGTACTCTCAGTGCTTGTAATGCTTCCTGCACTACCTCTCCTGGTTTTCCTAGTAAGCGTACCAGCGGACTTTTCATCAAGGAAACCTACTTTGCCTTCTTTAACTGCTACCAGATATCGTTTGTACGAATACAGTTGCTTGATATCATCAATAATAAGATGATCTGGCAGCACTGAACCTTGTTTCTTCGTTGTAGAGTCCTTAAATCTGACAGTGAGTGTAGACTCATACAACACGGAGTGTTGTTTGGGGTCATCAAGTCTCAAGGGAATATCATGATTATACCCTAGAGCTCTTTGGATCAACAGTTTGGTGTATCTGATATATGGGATCTTGGTGCCAAGCTTTTTAAGGTAAGTCATCATGTCGTCCCATATGAGAGCTTCAACTTCTATGTCTTTCTTGTTGACCAAAGCCCAAAATATTTGTAGTTCCATGAGCTTGGGATGCTCATGACCACTATCACGTCCAGAAACGGATTTTGCAATCATAATGTAGAGGGTTCTCCATGGCTGGGGAATGTTCTTGAGATCCACAGATGAGTGATTTGTGATTACCCCGGTAGCTTCATAATAGCCGATGTCGACCATGAACTGGAGAACAACCTCTTCAGTTGGAGTGGCATTGTATTCAGTAGGTTCGATGACAGGAATAAGAAGAATGGCCCTCAAATCTGCTGGTGTGATGGTGACTTGTTTGTTGTTAAGCGTCATCGTCACAACATTTTGACCTTTGACCTTTTGCATTGTATGCCAGAATTGGTGAATGTAGATCTCTGGTACAGTAGCAGAGTTAGTGAGCATGTTCTGATAGGGGTGAGTCTTCAGAATATCCACTACAATCTGACACGAAGACTCAGAGCAAGAGAAGGTATCAAAATCAACTCTGAGGTTGTTCTTTCCGATCTTCATTGGGTAACCATGAGGGAAGATATCTTCAACAGTGAGAACATTTAGGGCTTCCATGTTTTGCATTTGAACGTTCATATCGTGATCTGAAAGATATTTAGCCAAAAAAACCAACATATCGAAAGACATTACGTTAGCCAACAGTTGATTTTATTGTCTATTTATTGAATGTGATATGACAATGATTGTTACGAGTCCAATGTCACTTGTTAGTCCAATAGTCCAAAGACGTCGTGATAAGTTTCGTGAGTAGATTAACTTTGAGTTTTAAAGTCTAAGTTTTCACTGATTTTCACAACTTATTAAACATTTAAGCATATTTGTGACATATTGGTTTCGTGACGTTATGATTTATTTATTTACAAGTTTGCACGCTTAACAATTCATAATTTTGGTTGATTTTAGACTTAAGCGTAAAATACTAAGCTTATGCGTAAACAGGAGTGGTAATACGCGTAAGCATAAGCTTATGCGTAGGATCTTGACTTACGCGTAAGAAATATTACGCGTAGGAAAAGAGGGCCTTAGGCATAAAGCTTACGCGTAAGCGTATGTGGAACCTTACGCGTAAGGCTTACTCGTAAGAGTGAACCTTATGCGTAAAGGTTACTGTTTACGCATATCCTTCACAGGATACGCGTAGTCCCCATTGTAGAACCTTACGCGTAAAGGTTACGCGTAAGATTTCTCTTACGAATAACTTGCTACGCGTAAGGTGATCCTTATGCGTAGAAGTACTAACAACCTTGATTCTGTATTTTCACGCGTAGAAATCCTGAAATAAGTTCATCATAACACCAATTATTAACACATACATTCAATCCTTTTTAGTTCAAATCATGAATTCGCAATAAAACAGTTACGCCTAGAGTATCTTATGCGTAAAACTTAAACCCTAGTTTTCAAGAATTACGAGTAAGGATTCTAGCCATAGGATTGACACCAAACTTTTTCTGGGGTGTCTAGGAAGCCTATTGAGTTGTTTTATCCAAGTTTTAACATCAAAACCTAAACGGATCAAAAATACCCAAATGCTATGAACATAAACCCTAATTTTCAATTTTAACATAATTGGTGTTTCTGGGTAAGTTCTAAGCCTGGATTTGATCAATTCAACATGTAAACAACATCACACAACTACCTTTTTAACCAGAAACACTCACATTTGAAAACACCCAAAATTACGCATAAACCCTAATTCTCAAAATCGTTCAAATCATGTTTCTGGGTGAATTTGTTTGATGAAAACAGTTAATGTATGAACATTTAAGCATTTTAACACCATTTTCATTAACACAAACACACAAATGAAGAATTTGTGTTCATGGCTTACGCGTAGAACACAAATCTCACTCAAACACAAGATTGGATCGTTGGATTTGCATAAGAATCAAAACCATTGTTTAGAAAACCAAAAAGATCATAAAAACACTTACAGTTTGATGATCAAAAACACGAATTTGTGAAACGAATTTGGATCGTGGATGAGAGTTGGTGAAATATTAAGTGTTGTAATAAATGTGAAGAGTTAATTTGGTGGAGGTGTTTTGTTTAAAAGAGTTTGAACTTTTGACAGATTTAGTCCCTCCACCTTAACCTTTTTCATCCAACGCCCATAACTTCCATTTTGGTTACCAAACGAATGATATTTTGGAAAGAAACTTGACGACACTCCCCCTCGACTTAAGAAATAATGAAGTTTTATAAATTTGAGTCCGGGGAGTGTCAGTAAACCAGAAATGTGACCACCATTAATCAAGGAAACAACCGCAATGAGGTAACATGCAAGTACAAGGTTTTATGAAACCGAAAAAATATTTGCTTTCTCCCCCTCAACACTTGACTTGAGAAAATACTGAATTTTGAAAGATTAAAGTGTTGACGGAAGATTTGTACTTGCCATGTTAAAAGAAATATAGAAAGAAGAATATTTTTGTTGTTTTATCATATTTTATAATTTTGTATTTTGTTTTTGAAAATATTTACAAAAGATGTTTTGGTGTTTGACTGGTTTTAAGAATGTTTTAAAAGTTCATCCAGTTCCTCTGGAGTCAAACACCGCATACCAATCCGGTGGACCAACTCATTAAACCTAGCAGGAGCTAAAACTTTGGTGAGAAGATGCCAGATTGGTATTCATTACCCACAAAGTATAATTCAACGGTACCCTTTTCCACGTGCTCCTTGATGAAATGATATCGAAGATCGATGTGCTTTGATTTCGAATGTAGAACAGAGTTGCACAAAATCGCAATAGCACTCCGATTGTCGCAGTACATCGGGATTCTGTCAAATACGTAACCATAGTCTTTGAGTTGTGTTCTCATCCAAATGACTTGAGCACAACACGCCGACATGGCTACATATTCTGCTTCGGTAGAGGACAGCGATGTACAATCCTGCTTCTTTGATTGTCATGACACCAGTTTATCACCAAGAAATTGTAATGCTCCTGAAGTACTTTTCCGTGAATCTAAGCATCCTGCGTGATTAGCGTCTGAAAAAGCTATTAGTTCAAAACCAGAATCCTTCGGATACCAGATCCCCAAGTTAATGGTTCCCTTTATGTATCGAAGGATTCTTTTAGCCTCGGAGAGGTGGGTTTCAGTTGGTCTCGACTGATAACGGGAGCAAAGATATACGGAAAAAACAATATCAGGCCTGCTAGCTGTTAGATACATGAGAGACCCAATGATACTTCGGTATTTTATAGGGTCCACCAATTTCCCATGTAAATTAGCGTCTAGTTTCTTGGTATGTGCCATTGGTGTGGCATAGGTGTCACAGTTTTGCATTCCAAATTTGTTTAAAAGTTCAAGGGCATATTTGGACTGACTCAAGAAAATACCACGGGGTGATTGATGAACTTGCAGTCCTAGAAAGAATGTAAGTTCACCCATCATGGACATTTTAAAATGTTTTTTCTTTAGTTTTGAAAAAGCGTTTGAGTATTTTAAATGTGTTGACCCAAAAATGATGTCATCCACATAAATTTGAACGATTAAAATGTGTGCCCCGTGATATTGTATGAACAGTGTAGGGTCGACCGAACCTTTGACAAATTGGTGAGATAGGAGAAAGGATGATAACTCATCATACCATGCCCGAGGAGCTTGCTTGAGTCCGTAGAGAGCCTTGTTCAGTTTGTAAACATGGTTCGGGAACTCGGGATCAACGAATCCTTCTGGCTCGCTGACATAAACCATTTCTTTCAGTTTCCCATTCAGAAAAGCAGTTTTGACATCCATCTGAAAGAGCGTTATGTTCATATGAGCATGACGCGAAAATATCGAGCGACCTCAAGGCGAGCAACCGGGCGAATGATTCTTCAAAGTCAATACCCTATTCTGTCTATAACCCTTAGCCACCAGGGCGTGACTTGTTTCTCTTGCATCCATTTGTTTTCCAAGTCCATTTTAGACCAATGACGAAGACCCATGTTGGTCTTTCAACCAATTCCCATACTTCAAGACGTTTAAACTGATTGAGTTCTTCTTGCATGGATTCCATCCAGTTGTCTTTAGTCATTGCGTCTTTAATGTTTTAGGTTCAGATTGGCAGACAGTGAGTGCATAAATGCAATGTTCACCGACTGTGTGAAGACGTTGTCTTGTTACGACTGGTTGATTTGGGTTACCAATAATGTTCTCTAGAGGATGGTCTTTCGTCCAACGATGTGTGAAAGGTTGATGTTGATATACATTATGCAGATTAGGAGGATTCAAATGGCTTGTAGATGATTCCGCAACATCAGGTGGAGCAGTTTCATTAGCAAACGGGTTAAAGAACGCATTTGGATCATAATCTGCAGGTGGGGGTACTTCATTGTTCAGAACATCATCAGCTGGTTCAGCGTCGTTGGATGCAGTTTGTTCAACTGTTGTTGTAGAGTCAATTGGTGGTGCTTCCTCAACAGTAGTTGTTGTAGTAGGTGTATCAGGTATAAGAATATGATCAGGTTGAGCAGCGAAACATTGGATACACGGACACGTTCATCAATATCATCACTAACAGAGGAGCAAATAGCTTTTCCATTTGTTGGCGAGTAAGTCTGGGGCTTGGTTCAGTTGATGATGGGGTTTGAGGGAAGTTTAAACGGATGTGACCGGGTTCCAAGCTGTTATGCTCGAAGCCATTTCATAAGCTCATCGAAATTTGCATGAATCGTTTCCATAACCTGCTTTTTGCGACGATTCCGGATCCGGTAACCTTTAAAATTCTCGCAGTATCCAATAAAGACTCCAATGTCAGCTTTAGCTTTGAGCTTTCCAAAGTCATCACGATCATTATTTGGGTAGCAAAGGGATCCAAATACATGAAAGTGTTTGAGATTCGGTTTTCGGTTATGGATAAGCTCAAAAGGTGTTTTGTTGTGGCGTTTTGTAATCATTGAACTATTTTGAGTGTAGCATGCGTTAAGGCGGCTTGACCCAAAAGTAATCTGGAAGTTTAGCATTGATTAACATCGTTCTGGTAGCTTCCACTAACGCACGGTTTCGTCTTTCAACAACTCCGTTTTATTCTGGGGTACGTGCAATTGATGTTTGATGCTCAATTCCCATTTTCTCATAATATTCACGAAGAGTTTGATTCACAAATTCAGTTCCTTTGTTTGTTCGAATTTGTCGATGGTGTTCCGGGCGAACTTGAATTTTCGTGAGAAAGGTGATGATCATCTGTGGAGCTTGATCTTAACTTCGAAGAAAATAAACCCAAGTCCATCTGGAGTGGTCATCTACAATTACCAAGATGTAGTGTTTGCCATTGATCGTCTGCACGCGCATCGGGCCACACAAATCCATGTGAAGAAGATGAAGCACATGCTGAGAGCTGTGTTCCACCTTTGAAGGAAAATGAGAACGAGTGCTTTTTCCTTGTTCACAAGCTGAACATAGGTGATCTTTAGAATACCGGAATCTCGGGAGACCTTCAACAAGTTTGTATCGAGCAAGGTTGGTTATGGTTTGAAAGTTTAAATGTGAGAGACGTCGGTGCCATAGCCAAGATTTTATAGATGTTGCCTTTGAAAGGATACAGATAGGAGATGAAGCAATCATGTCTTGCATTGAGATTTTGTATAAACTTGAGTTGCGGGTGCCAGACATAAGATCGTTTCCTTGTAGATCTCGAATGAAACAAGTTTTCTCCCGAAAAGCAACTTCCAAATCTCCATCACAGAACTGACCTACTGAGAAGAGATTGTGATCGAGACCTTCCACATAATAAACCCTGCTAATTTCGATGTTGCCATTGATGTAATCTCCGTAGCCCATGATAGTTGCGAAGTGATCATTCCCGAATCTGACAGTGCCAATGAACTTTGCAATAAAGTTTGATAAAAGTTTGAGATTGCTTGTCATGTGTTGGGAACATCCGCTATCAACAATCCAAAGGATGATCTGCATCACTTGCATTACACACAGACGACACAGATGGAATAGAAGTAGATGTGGAACCCGAAGAGTTAGAGGTTCCGGCGGTTATAGTAGCAACACAAATATCAATGATTTTAGGTATGCATTTAAATTCAAGTGTATTATGTAACCATTTCTGCCATCTCCAACTAGTCTTAGATTTGGTCTTAGTGAATGCACTAGGTGATAAGTTCTTCCTAGAGGGTGAAGGTGGAGCTATGGGTACATTAATGTTCGTAGCCGGAACTAGAGAGGGTGGTTTACCTAGCTACGGACTTGGAAGCATTAGTGGGCCTAGAGGTATTCCGTTTTATATTATTCCGCTTACGATTCAAGATAGCCTTAGCAACACACTTATCATGACAACCAGAGAACATGCTTTTATGACAACCAACACAAGAAGCTCCAAACATAACATTTAAATTACTTAAAGCTTCAGCATGCGTTACAACACTTTTTCCATTACATTTTTCAGACGCAATATCTAAAGTGAGTGCAACTTGAGTCTTATTCAAAGTCCTAAGGTGTTCTTCGCCCACGCTTGCATTCTTTATTGATCTTTTCTTAGGTCGCAACTTCCTATTCTTCCTTGTATTGCTCCTAGGTTGTGAAGTGCGGATGTTGGGAAAAGAGGCAACTATTCCTGTTTCAGTAGAGGGAAGCACATTAGTATCTTGTGGTTTGTCATTAGGCATTCTAGTGTCACTTTTTCTAAGTGTTACAGGTGCAAGTTTCTTAATGTTACTAAAGTTAACTTGTTCATACTTTCCTAACTTCTCTTTTAACTCAATGATAGTGTGCAACAAATCTTGATTTTCAGAACAAAGATTTCCAGAAAAATTCATGACTTCTTTAGTGTGTGCAAGATAATGATCAAGTTCGTTTGATGCTTCATCACGAGTCTGTTTGAGTAAATCAAATATGACACCATATTCCTTTTTAACTTTTGAAAGTTCTTGTTCATATTTTGAGATTTGACATTTTAAAGACGCGTTTTGATCATCTAGTTTCTCAAGTTTTGGATTAAGAGTTTTGGAATGCAGCTGGTTGATTTTGTTTTGCAAAGCAAGTTCACGATTTTGAGAATCTTTTTGGCACCATTGAAGACGACGTTTTGCATTTGAAAGTTCGTTTTAACAATCGTTCATTTTCAAATTTTAAAGACTCGATCTGAGGCACATTATCAGTATTCTCAACAATTTCAACAGAATCAATAGAATCGGCAGAGATATAATCAAATGTATATGGAACAGAATATAATAACACCACATTATGGATATCAGCACATTTTCTTTTTGTAACAGTTTCTTTTTACGTTTTGTATTTGAAATAGATGTTTCTGTTTTCTCGAAAACGATTTTCATCAATGCAAGTTCCTTATGAAATTCCCTTTCCCAATACAATGCACAATTTTTCAAATTTCGAACATGGGATAAATTCTTTTCTGAAAAATATCTCTTTGTTCTCGCGCCTGAGGCGATTGAAAATGTTCAACTTTTATTTCAGAATGAAATTCAATCTCACGTTCTAAAAGTTTGATGTCAGAAGTGAAAATGTCAAAATATCTAAGAATTTGACGATTTTCGGATATTGATTTTACTTCACTGAGTGAAGGTAAATGACCATTAATTTGTGCAGAATTGGGTTGGGGACCAACATTCAAAGACTCATAAATAGGTTTGATAACCCAAGGTGTGTTAGAAGTATCCTTTTGTTCAACGAAAGTGACGGCTTTTGAATAGTTAAATGGTTTGTTGTAAACAACATTTTCTAATTTTGATCGACTCTCGTCTTCTACATCTAATTCCTCTTGACGATTATATTCAACAACACTCATAATGGAATCATCAATTCTATGTTCAGCACTGTAAACTTCTGGATTTGGTTTGAATGCTCTATTTGAAAACTTAGGTTTGTAATCAGCAAGATTCGGTCCATATCCATTTGGATTTGGTTTGAAAGTAAACTTTTGAATCGTTGTTATTGATTCACCGTGTTTATAAACAACATTTCGAAACTCTTTGATTTTGGTTTGTAAGTCGACAATTTCCTCAAGATAGGCATCTATTCGTTTCGTTGAATGCTTTTTGTATTCAGAGAACTGTTTTTGACAAGTTAACAACTCAGCCTTGGCTTTTTGATTTTCCAAAGTAAGAGCGTTAATTTGTTTGTTATGATCATGTTTCAGTTGTTCTATTTGAGACAACAAAGCATACTATCTGTCGTTCTTGTGATTTTTCGTTTTGGGAAGATTTAGCAAAAGCGACCTCAAAACCTTGTTCACGTTTTTCTTGAGTTTTAAAAACGTTGAGTTGCCTTTTTAAGCATTTATTATCCCTAGTCAATAGTGCATTGTTTTCTTTTAATTGCTTGCAGATTTCCAGTCGAGATTCTTGGTCTTTAATTAAGGTCATGAGCTCAACTTCTAGATTAGACGAAGATTCATCTTGTTCAACGTGAGTCTCAACAGAATCATTAGTCAGATCCTCAAGTATAACCACGGAGTCAACTTGATTATCAATGGTAACCATAAGGTCATCTTGATCGTCAAATATAACAACAGGGTCTATTTGATGATCATCGAATGAAGTAGAGCGGCTCATGTTGAACACTCGACCCTTGTCGGATGTAGATTTTGGCGAGATATCAGTTATTAATGAGTATAGTTTGATCGGTACACGAGACAAGCCATCAGTTCATACGCCTGGGCACGTGTCACTCACGTGGAGAGCTTGCATGTGTGCCATCAACATCACTGCTGATTAGCCGCAAGTCCTCCATGTCATCATCAGAATCTGCATCTGCCATGAAGCTCTGTTCCTTGTTGGTGAGAGTTCCACCAGCTTCATCCTTAAGAGCCATGAGTAAAGCCTCCTTGTGATAAGCACTGCCTCTAGTCCTGGGCTTAGGGCATGTATTTTCCAAGTGACCCTTCTCATTACAGTTATAGCAACGAAGACCATTAATCCCATTCTGAGCATTACCCTGTTCAACCACTTGAGCTCTCTGTGGAGCACCCATGTTATTCCTTTCCATAGTATTAAACCCTTGACCACCATGCCCATCGGTGACCATTACCACAATTACGAACTTCAACGCGTCCATTGTTAACAACAGCCTGATTCCTTGTGTTTGATGAGGAACGAATGCGATTTTTGGATTTGTTTGTATATCGGCCTAAGGCTTTAGCAATCATAACAAACCCTTGTTGCAATGCATCGAAAGCATCGGAATCCTCATTAGCTTCACTGTAAAGTGCTTGATCATTGTTGTTGTTGTATGGAACCAATTGAGTTTCTTGAGATTGTTGCTGTGACGGATCATATGGTTTAATTGTTGCAGTTGGTTGAGCAGAGGGTTGAGGATAACAAGTTTGAGCCCACAAAGCTAATTGTTGATTATCCGGAAGTGAAGGTGAGGCAGGGAGTCCACGGATAACCCTTTCTTTGTCAACTTCTTTTTGGTGGGGCTTCAAATAGTCGTACAACAATCCGTATGTAGCATGATGAAGATTCTGAGCTTGACGGATGAAAATGACATACTTCTCCCAATCAGAACCAAGACTACTTAGGAACTTAGTGTTGACAGCAATTCTTGGCATGAGGATGTTGTGTTTTTCCAAATCATTGACGATGTCTAGAATGATGATGATAAGACTCTAATGTCTCTCCTGGTTCAATCATGAAGTGTTCATAGGCCAAGTAAATTTTGGATTCCATATCCTCTTGATTGAGTTCATTGCCTTCCATGAGAAGATGAATATGTTCCCACATTGCTTTTGCGGTCTTTTGAGCATCAACACTTCGAAGGATCGGATTGGGTAACCCCAAAAGAATATATTGCATTGCTAGCTCATCAGCTTCGAAATGTAGAAGTTCATCAGCAGTGAGGTCAGAAAGAGTTGCAATGTTGGTGACATCATCTCTTGGTGGAGTAGCATTTTGATCTCCTGGTGTAATGACAGTAGGCATCTGAAACGGACCTTCGAGGATGACCTTCTTTAAGAACTTTCCATGTGGCTTCTTTAGATCACAAAACCTAAAGAACCTAATCACCCATTGATCATAGTTTCGGGAGTGAGCATTGGAGGTCTATCAAGTGATCCAGCCTCATGAATGGATTATTGGCTACTTAAAGCTTCACACATCTTTGCAAACCAAGATGGTTCCTTCATAGTATTCCTGGATGGATGTTGATTGTAAAAGTTTGAGTAAGGTTTTACTTGAAGACTAGGTAGTGGTTGAACCATTTTTGGTGGAATTGCTCCTTGTTGTGGAAAATGTTGTTGGTCAAATTGTTGTTGATAAACTTGTTGTTGTAGATTGAATTGTTGTTGTTGTTGACTGAGTTGTTGTTGTTGTTGAGGATACACATGAGGAAAGTAGTTAGAGTATGGTGGTTGAGACATATTGAAACTTGTGTTGATGATGGATCTTTGTAGTCGAATGAAACTTTGTAGATGAAGAGTCCTTAGGCGTAGAAACCAAGTTTAGGCAAAGTAGTCCTTAGGCGTAAAAACACCAAACTTACGCGTAAAAGTAATATTTACGCGTAGGATTAGCTTACGCGTAAGAATTGAGAAACACTAAGGTTAAGGCGTAAAAAGTTTAGGCGTAGAAAGCTTATGCGTAAGATTATCTTATGCGTAAGACAAGGCTTAGGTGTAATAAAATGCTTAGGCGTAAAGAGTTCTCTGGCGTAAGTTTTAGCTTATGCGTAAAATTAGGGTTTTGCCCAAAAATCCTTTACACTTATTCCAGTGTGAAATATATCCAAATTCGAAGTGTTTTCAGGCTTATCCAAGCAAGAAAATACTGAGTAAACCAAGAAAAATGAAGATCAAACCACGGATAACTTACGCGTAAGATTAGGGTTTGCTTACGCGTAAAAATTAACCAAAGCCGATTTACGCCCAAAGATGTTTCTAAACCAGATTTTTGTGATGACTTCAATATCACCAAAATAACACAAAAGTGTGAAACTTGATGAGCCAAAACTTTTAAACACGTTATGCGTAGAGATAACCACACGTTTAAAACCAAGCTTAAAAACAATGATCTACACGTAAAGTTTGAAACTTTTTGCCAAAAACTTAACCTTTAACACCTAATAACCTTAAAAGTACAAGAATCTTGGATTTGAAAGTGAAAAAAGATGAGTTTTCATGCGTATGAAAGTTTTGAAACCGTGAACCTTACGCATAGCAAAAAAAAAACTTCAAAAACAAAACCTTTTCACCCAACTATTTGGCGATTGATACCACTGTTAGGTTCCCATATTTATAACACAAGCATCAATATAAGAAAGATAGATAAGATATGATCGGATGAACACACACACACACACACGTATGAAATATGTGAAGAGTTATGCGTAAAGTGAAATGTGTGAATTGAACAACCAACTCCCAAATGGGAGTTTACAAGATTATTTATAGGAGGGAACTAGGGCAACACACCAAGTTCCCATCCTTTCCTTATTGGGTATTAGATAGGCTCATGGGCTTTCTACATGAGCCTAACCTTGATTACTAACATAAAAGCCATAATTAAGCTAACTATTACATATTAATTACTAACACTTGATATCTAGTTTAGGAGTGATTCCAACAAAAGAACTAAGATACTAAGAAATAAAAAAGATAATTTGATAATGGTATGATAAAATGGATATAATTATCCTAATTACAAAGAATTGGGAGTCAGGATACAGAGATAGAAGAGTGAAGCTTAACCAAGAAATTCTCAATATTTAGGCTTAGTATAGTGGGTAAATATCACTATACTCCTTTGGTCAATTCATCTTAGCCTATGATTTTTAGACTCCTCACCAAGATGAACAGGTCACTCGGGATCATTCAGTAATCTAATAGCAGTCATTGAGAACCAAATCTACTTGACCTAGTCTATGGAAACCCGACTGTTGGGAACTTAGATTTCCCCTAGCTTCTTAAATACCTCCACTTGATAGGTGATCATTTGGTCAGTTCGCACATGAAGAATGGTTGTACTATGTCCAGTTCATTCCATACTTCGCAACCTAGTGAGTTGAGGTCAGTTGGTCACTTCTCCCAACCCGCTAGATACTAGCAAGCTTATAATATTACCGAAACTAGCGTTATATGATATGACTAAGTAGATGTCTATAAATAAAGATAAAGAGGATAAATAACATAAATATAAACTTGAGTTAATAACATGAATCCATAGTATGATTTCTAGAAAAACATAAAAGAATCCAAACTCGAATACAAAGGAAATCGTAGACGAGACCTTCTTTCCTCATGCTCCTAAGCCATAATTCTTATTCTTTGGTTGATCTCCCCAAACCCTAGAAAGGTTTGGGAAAGAGAGACGATTTGAAAAGCAAAAATCTTCATGTATTTATAGGCGTAAAAATCTAGTTTGAGCTACAGCGTAACACTATGAAATAGTTACGTCGTAGTTCTTCATAAACATAAATACTGATGCTTATATGTGGTTACGGTGTAATCTGAGCTGATGGTTACGCGGTAGTCTTCATAAAATATCAATTACGCCATATCATAATTTGATTGCTATGGTGTAGTCTTATTGCAGTGTTACTCTATTAGCTAGTTACACCGTAGTCTTCGTAAATATGACTACGCCATAACTCCATTACTTAGTTTCGCCGTAGTCTTTGAGAATTTAAGAATAATCCACCCTTGAGCTTAGAATTGTCCAAATACCGCTTCTTCATGGTAAATTATTCCTGAAACAAAATAAGAAGGAACAAGGATGATTCTAATAACATTTTAAGCATAATATGTCAATAAAGGGGAAAATTAACACTTAGAATATTAGGATAACTTGATATTATCAAATATCCCCCCACTTGAACTCTACTTGCCCTCAAGTAGACTTTTAGATTATAAGAGAAATAGTATATTCCTTGAGTAAATTAAGGAACATGCAGTTAAGAGTTCCCATGTTAGAATAATTTTTAGAGCCGAACACCTCACGAATCGGGGACGAAACACTCTTACGCTCATCCTACTCTAAGTGTTTAATTTCGGGGTGATCACTTAGTTGCACATATATAGTAAGTATTATATCATAGGCTTGGCAATAACACACATCTCCACTACTAGATCTAAGGTGAAGACAATTTTTAGAAGACAATGTTGGGTTATAATGTTTTAAAGGTTTAGGGTGCTGTGTCATTACAAACGTGCCACGGCAAAGTGGACAAAATCAATGATACATGACCAAATCCATGGCCAAGATACCAAGAATTGCTCGATTCATCACCTAGACACGCTTCATGACAAAAAAGGTTAAGGTAAGACATGGGATAAATTAATGGGTGAAAAAAAAAAAGAAAACAAATATCCTTAGCTTAAAACCAGGTCGTCACTGCCATCATTTATTCAAAGTTCAACTTCAAGGTACCGAAACCGGATCATGATGCGTCAGGGGAATGCACCATTAGAGGACGTCATGATGAATACATTTCATGCTCCTAGAAATGTTCGTACCTCGACCAACTCCAATCTTCAAATGTGATCGAGGTGGCCTTCTCGATACTAATGTCATATAATCACATAACATAGTGCTATAACAATTTGAACATTTATCAATAAGAACTAATCCATATATATATATATATATATATATATATATATATATACATATATATATATATATATATATATATATATATATATATATATATATATATATATATATATATATATATATATATATATATATATATATATATATATATATATATTAGTACAATGATAACTTATCCCCCCACTTGAGATGAACATAAGGAAAATATGGGGGATCTTCAATGATCTTCAAATAGATGACTTCGAGTTAAGCGTGATTTTTGAAACTTTTACTCAAACCTTGAACTAGGACGAACAGTGACTTCCAAATCCAAAAATAAGACTATACGGTAGGATAAGGTGAAAAGATGTAAAAAAAAGAATATGGGTTAAGAAATGAAAGGATAGGCTCAAATGGGTGTAACTAGGGGTATCTTGCGCTAAAGATGAGTGCAACAAAAAGAAGTTATCACTAAGGTCAAAAAGTCAATGTGACTAGTCGATAAATGCACGCAAGTGAACACGTATGGGCTATTTGGTTTAATCCTAAAACATTTGCCTCTTTGAATTGCCTTTCCCAAATGAATCAAGCTAACTTGATACACTACTCGTCTATGGTGTTGAAGTGATATAAGAGCCAAGTTCTAAAGTCTACAATACTATCGACAAACTCAATTTTTGGTAAATTTGGATAAAATAGGGGAAACAGAAAGGCTAAATATCACAAATGACATTTAAAGGTCATTGTGTGCTCAGCTTTATGTAATTCTAGATTGGTTAAAAACATGGCAAAATTTTTCAAAAAAATCTTAACTTTTTTCAAGCCAACTAAAAATAAGGGCAAGTAGGCTAAGTAAACACACGCTTCATTTCTATTCCTATACCCCCCCTACTTAAAGTGTACAAAGTCCCTTATGTACAAAAATAAAAAAGGAAAAGAAAATTGAAATGAAAAAGAACTGAGAAAGAAATGAACTCCCCTCTCAAATGCTTGCCATGGAGGTCTCACTAAAGTTCAGAAGGTTGCTATGGCGTAACTTACTGGCAGACTACGTCGTAACTTAAGTGGCCTCAAAACTTAACTTTCTCATTGAAGAGTTATGGCGTAATTCTATGAACCAGTTACGCCGTAACTATCTCTCCAGAACATAACCAACACAAAACTCATGGGAAAATTGTACTTATTGGTACTTTTGATCAATACTATAATAATAAACATCCTAAGAGTTAAATTATTACAGACATAATAGTTTTGTTTTAAAAGAGTTTTGAAATTGTTGATGAGACAAGGGAATCAATCCTCCTTGCCGAGGTCATGCTCCATGGATTGGTATTCGGATGGGTCGAACGGGGTACTTATGGTGCTTCTTGGGGTTGGCTGAGGATTCATGAAGGCTACCCCATGTTCGACTCCAATGTCGGGAATATCCAGTTGGTAAGCATTTGGCTAGTCTGGTCTGCGCTCCAATTGAAGAAGTCTTGTTGGAGCTCTTGCACCTGGTTCAATGTACACAAAGCCATCATGGGTGGAGCTTAACCCACAAACACAGTAGCCAAGCTATCGATCTCATCATTTAAATAACTCTCCATATGATCGATCCATCCATCAATCCTTTGCAATCTATCCCCAACATTTCTCGAACCCTTAGGGCATCCTCCTCGGCTCCCATCTGGCTACCAATTGCACCACTACCACCGGCTTCACTTGCTCCTTCACCTCTATGTGCAGCATCTGGCATCAACTCTGCCTCACCCAAATCATTCAAGCGACAAATTCCATACTCAACTAGCTTGTTTTCCCGATCAAGCTAGTTTCCTTATCATGGGTAACCAATGACTAAGCTTGAGGACTCATCAACCCGAAAGTCTTTGCCAGCTTACCAATCAAATGAGCCCCTTGAATCATGCTCTTTGTAGTGAAACCTTTAGCTCCGGAAGACATGAATTTGGCCAAGTACCAAGGAACATCGATCAAATTTCCCCCATCCATACCATGAAGCAAATACAAATCATCCATAGTCATCTTCTCCTTTGCTGAATGCCTACCATTTATTGAGCATGCTATGAGCCTATGAACCAAATGGCGAATGGGACTTCTTGGTGCCTTGAATTGTACCCCAGAGTGGAAGATATGCTATTGAAGTAAGTGATTGGGTTGTATCCTATTGGCCTAAACCTCCAGCACTGGTCATAAAATTCATCCCACATAACGTTGCCAAAATCTCTTTCATTATACAAACCCATCCGGACCATAAACTATCTTAAAGTCAGTTCCGTTTTTACTCCTCCGAGTTGAAAATAGAGTGAGACTTCATTGATGTCGATAACTTCATCAGTTAATTCAACAGATGCCAAGAACTCTCTAACATATTTAGGTATGATTGGTTCCTTGATTTCCAAAAGCCTCAACCAAGCATTGCAAGTGAATGAACCTATATCCCCAGTGTACTTCACTTTGCAAAATTATTTTAGCGTCCTACATGCAACTCCATTATTGACTGTTTCGAACTTGGTGAAATTGAGAGCTTCAGGATTGTCAATTTCTTTTTTAGCTAATTTCTCGTAATCGGCTCGCATGTCTTTCTTCCTTCAGTATCATAATTCATGAATCGTACCCACTGAGCGAGGGTGTTATTATTGTTTCTTGAAAGAAAAGAAACATAGATCAAATATTATTAGAGGCTGATATCCGATTACAGTATGTCGAAGAAATAATACAACGGGTATTGCTGGTAACATAAACTCTGGTTATGGCGTAATCCGATCCAGAACACAACCACGAATTAATATAAACTATAGGCTCTGCCGTAACATGTCACAAAACCACGGCTACGGCATATCTAATCCCGATTGCTGCGTATTTTCCTAAGTTCTCAGCACAGACCCATGGTTACGACCAGAAATAGATTACGCCGTAACCATCAAATTCTACCAAAGGTAAATAAAAACATAATTTAATATATGTAGTGATGCTAGAATGCGCCTAGACCATAATATTTCCGTTTGACCAAAAACCCTTATTTTATATTGATCAAATCTACCCAAACAACCAATAAAGTTTTAATATGTTTCAATGAAACATGGGAAATTAAACTAAATCATAATTTAAATAGGTCAATAGCAACAATTATCACGATAGAAGCAAGATCCCCAAATATTAAAATATAAACCCTAATTGAAAAATAATAATTGAAGGAAAGTCAAAGAGGGTAAAGATGGATCTTACCAGCCATTTAGCAATTGCAAGAACGAGATAATACAACAAAAATTTTTAGGAAGATTTTTCACTGTAGCGATCGCAGTTAAAAAGTTTTTGTAAAAACCTAATTTTTCAGCCGTAGTTGAGATTTTATACCATCCAGAAGTTATAGCGTAATTCATTTTAGGGTTACGCCGTAATTAATTTTTAATTATTAAAACTTTTATTATTATATAAAGGTTACGCCATAACTTTAATATAAGTTACGCCATAACTAATAGCTTCAAAGAAAATATTTAGAGATATAATAGAAAATTGTAATACGAGAGAGTGAGATACGTACCTAAATTAGAGAGTATTCACGTCTCTTAACACATTTTTAAAATTATAAATTCATACCTTAGATCTTTCACTAACTGATCCCGTATGCAAAAGTGATGTGATATTTCATCCTGCTTTTAATATTTATAAAACTGAGATATACTAGGATAAACACATGCTAACAAGCAGAGAACCCGATCAGATAAAGTAAAGCCTTAGGTAAATCCGAGTGTCATCCCAAAAGAGTACGTGACCTTGAAAAAACTAAGATACTAAGAAATAAATAAGATAATTTGATAATGGTATGATAAGATGGATAGAATTATCCTAATTACACAGAAGTAGGAGTCAGGATAAAGAGATAGAAGAGTGAAGGTTAACCAAGATAATAAATATGCTTTAATTCTCAATATTTAGGCTCAATATAGTAGGTATATATTGTCAGACTCCTTTGGTCAATTTGTCTTAGCCTATGATTTTAAGACTCCTCACCCAGATGAACAGGTCACCCGAGATCATTCAGTAATCTAATAGCAGTCATTAAGAACCAAATCTACTAGACCTAGTGCATGGAAACATGGCTGTTAGGAACTTAGATTTACCCTAGATTCTTAAATACCTCCACTTGATAGGTGATCATTTGGTCAGTTTTCACACGAAGAATGGTTGTACTATGGCCAATTCCTTCCATAATTCACAACCAGTGATTTGAGGTCAGTTGGTCAATTCTCCCAACCCGCTAGATACTAGCAAGCTTATAATATTACCGAAACTAGCATTCTATGATAAGACTAAGTAGATGTCTATAAAGAAAGATAAAGAGGATAAATAACATAAATATAAACTTGAGTTAATAACATGAATCCATAGTATGATTTCTAGAAAAACATAAAAGAATCCACACTGTTCACAAAGGAAATCGTAGATGAGAACTTCGTTCCTCATGCTCCTAATCCATAATTCTTCTTCTATGGTTGATCTCCCCAAACCCTAGAAAGGTTTGGGAAAGGAGAGATGATTTGAAATGCAGAAATCTTCATGTATTTATAGGCGTAGAAACCTAGTTTGAGCTACAACGTAACACTATGAAATAGTTATTGTAGTAGTTCTTCATAAACAGAACTACCTATGCTTATCCGTGGTTACGGCGTAATTTGAGCTGATGGTTACGCCATAGTCTTCATAAAATATCAATTACGCCGTATCATAATCATATTGCTATAGCGTAGTCTCATTACGGCATAACTCTATTAGCTTGTTACGTCGTAGTCTTCGTGAATACGATTACGGCGTAACTCCATTACTTAGTTATGCTATAGTCTTTGAGAATGTAAGAATAATCTGCCCTTGAGCTCAGAATTTTCTAAATACCGCTTCTTCGTGGTAAATTATTCCTGAAACGAAATAAGAAGGAATAAGGATGATTCTAATAACATTTTAAGCATAATATGTCAATAAAGGGGGAAATTAACACTAAGAATATTAGGATAATTTGATGTTATCAAGCGTCTACATACGTGAGAAGATCTTGTTGATTTCTTGCATGTTACCTCCGAACGGATTTTCGCATTTTGTATAAGACAGATTTGCTTGGTGTGGTGTACTGCTCATCTACAAATTAGTTTAGTGCACTTAAAACTTTCAAAAGCTAGAAGATATGTCTACTACATCAAAGTTTCGAATCTTCTAAAGACGTTTGTCAGTTTGGGGGAAGCTGATACAAAAACTTCTCCAAAAAGAAGTGTACAGAGAAGTTGCTAAAGACATGCACCATGAATTGGGGGGAAGTTAGTCCACTTCATGCATATTACATTATTTTCCTACAAGTGAAGAAAAGTTCTCAAGTCGAGGTATAAGATGAAGACAATGAGCGTCAACTACATTCATCTAAAGAGCTTATGAAGACTTTAATTTACTTATATTTGTACTTGTAGGAAATGTTGTAAGTAATCCCTTATATTGTCCCATTGGGGGACGATTTTTGGGATCGCTCCTAACACGTAAATGGAATGATATTTACAGGATTACATTAGTTATCATGTAAGACTAATACACATGTACTATAAGAATCATTATTTTAAAGTGGTGGGTATGTTAGGCTATACAAGCCTTCCTAGACTTCACTAGGAGGGTGAGACTTAGTGTGTAATTTTATCTTTCATTATCATCAATAAAACACTAGTTTTCCTTTCTCTCTCTACTCTCTCTCTCTCTAACTATAGATATGGTGTTCTTCATTCATCCCCGACCTCCCACGCAATTATATCAACCAAATACACAATCCTACAGTCTAAATTATTGTAAGTGAGCATACAACTCTTCTTACACATAATTTTACATAGGTATTTAACCAAAATAAGAACTTTTATTAAATGATTACAAGGATTTATGTTACATTAGTTCAAACTGTGTAAGTTCTTTTCAACAATTTCTTATGCTTCTTGAAGATCAGGCCTTCAATTTCCAACATTATATGAGCAACAAACATCTTGGAAAATTAAAAGTCCAGTTGTATAATCTTATGCAATTTGATCACAGTATAGCAAAGGCCAGTGGGAACTCACTCTGTCGTTAAAAGCTTAGCTACCAATTTCCATTGAAGAATAGTAGCCCAGGTTTAGGAGTAGAAATGACTTGACCTTCAGTACCATACACACCTTGAGGGGAATGATAATGCGTCTGAGAAGCGCGTTCAGTCCAAAGGAACTTCCTTTTGTCGAGCAAGTTTTTCAACACCCTAGGCAGTGAACTTAATCATTGTAGTTGATGAGTGTGTAAATACTCATCATTTTTGGTTTAATCTGAGCGCAAAGCGTCTAAAAATGCTCGGAAATGCATCAAAATACTAAAAATATTCCAAAATTGCATTTTATATGTTTTGAATGCAAAATGTTCAATCGAGATGAAAAATGAGCAAAGTTTGCATAATTGGCGGTTTGATCCCCAAGTTTTTAAAATTATCAAAAATAGTCCACAGTCAAAATTTCAAAAGAAAAATCGCCAAGGTCCTTTTAAATCATAACTTGTCAAATCTAGTCCTTTGGTGAAAAATATAAAAAGTTTGAGAAAATTACAAGTTCAGTCCCCAAGTTTCGAATTGTCGAAAATACCCTTTAAGTTTCAAAATTTGGCAATTGTGATCCTTGGATTATTTGAGATGTGCAGGTAGGCCCTTGGATCATAAATTCAAAGTACATGTTTGGTCCACGGAATTTGAGAAGTTACATGAATAGTCCTTGTGTTAACTCATCAAACGGACCCTTTATTACCCTTGGCCCAAAGTATTATCCAATCCAATCCTAAGCCTACCCAAGCCCAACCTTGCCGGTTCAAACCCGGAACAAACCCACCCATGGTTTCAAAATATACCGCCTCACGGGTTTACCCACCTCCATCACACCTACATGCGCATGCACACTAGCGCCTTCCCCCTCTCCCACCATCATCTCCTATCCTAACCTCCACCTCACTCAAAGCCAAGTGCATTTAATGCACCTTTGCACCAAACACTTCAACCAGTGGCTTTAAACCAATTTTGGCCAAAGCTTTAACGGCCAAGATTGAATTGAGTAATCCAAAGGTCAATTTTATTAGTGGGATTTGAAGAGAGAGGTGAGAGAAGGACTTTGGGTGTATAAAAAGCCAAGAAGAAGCAACAAGGAAAAAGACTTAGTTTTATTTTTTTTTAGCAATGTATGTCGTTTTACTTATCATGTCTTAACTAGTTTGTATTTGTATTTTCAAGTTTATTTGTATCAAATAACAGTTTCTAAGTTATTTCAACTTTCTTTAAGTATCATTTTAGTTCAAGTCAATTTCCATATGATGTGTGTCCCTTTGTTGAAATTTTAAGTTTCAAACTCATTTGTTTAAAGCTTTTAGAGCTCAATCTTAATCTCAAACAAGCTCATAAAAGCTTATACAGCTTTCATAAGCTTGTAATCAAGTTACAAGCAGTTTAGACTTTGTCAAAATAAGTCAACATGGGTGAAAAGTGATGTGGGAAGGATTTGGGTTGGTTGAACATGAGAATGGGTTGATTTGGAAGCAATGGGGTGTTTAAAATAGGTTGTGGTCTTTGTTTCACGGTTTGCTAGCCATAGTGGCTTTGGACTTTAGTAAGTAATTTCTAAGTTCTTGTACTTCTTGTTTTGTAGTTATAATCTGTCAAGCACATTCTAATAGTAGTGTTTAGATTGGTTATAGTTAATTTGATCATAATATCAAGTTGGATCATTGTTTAAATCTATTTTGTTGCATCGAGGCCAATAAAAGGGTGTTTGGCTCAATGGGTTTTAACTGTCATTTAGGCTTGTTTGATGGTTTATGTTTGTTAATTCATGTTTCTTAAGCTCATTTGAGCACATATTAGTCAATAAATTGGGTCCGCAAGCACTAAAAGTCAAATCTTAGCTAAATCATCTCAACTGATAATCTGGTGGATTTGGATTTGCTAATCTTGTTTGTGTTAAGAATCATTAAACATTGCTTCTTGATAGTTTTAGTTTAACATATTACATCAATCTCAGTCACAAAAATGGAATCAAAGTTCACTTAAGTCAAAGTTCATCATACATCAAAGTCAATATTGCTTTTATCATGGCTTCGAATTTTGACCATTTCAATTAAATTGTAGCTTCATAAAGTTCAACTAGTATTGTTACTTATTAGCATTTTTGTGGAATTTTACAATTTTTGTATAAGCTCCAAACAAGCTCTTTTAGGCCATAAATGCCTGCTCACGGGCTCAGTTGACAGCGAGTTTTTTCAGGGTTTGCAAGGTGCATGGCCATGAAACTAACTTATCAGTCTGATTTTTTGTGCACTTGATCTCAGCCAGTGCTTTAGGTTCCAATTTGTAGTTTTCAGTTTGAGCTTATTTTTAAGCTTGTACTTTTAGTCCCAAGTAAGCCCTAGAATCTGTTTTAGCCTTGAAACTCATAAACATTAAATCTTTGTAGCTAGTGATTCAGTGGTTAAAAGCAGGTTAAGGATTATTGCATTTGGTCATTTTTAGTATTTAGAACATTATAAGCTCATTGGGTGACTTATTTTGCTCATTTTGGCTTATTTGGGTGCTTAATAATAAGTACTTGCACATCATTTCAATATCTTGCACACAAGCCCCTGTTTTCCATTTTTTACATTCCTAATATTATTTTAGACTTTTCCTGAAAATTTCAGATTTTTCTAAGTTGATTTGCTATTTTTCTTAATTTAAATTAGTTTTAAAGCATTTTTAAATAGCATTTAATACAAAAAATTAGAAAAGGTTTCAAAAATAATTTTTCATTTTCTCAAGTTTAGATAAATATAAAAAGACAAAAAAATATTTTTCCATATTTTTCTTAGTTAAATTTGTAATTTTAAGTAATTTAATTAGTTTTAAATAGTATTTAATTCCTAGAAAATAGAAAAATAATCAAAAAATTACAAAAATAGTTTTGAAAATTCTATTTTGATATTTTAGATTTTTCTAAGTCTTAATTTTATTTTTCTAGCTTTATTTCCTTATTTCTTGTATTTTAGGTAATTATTAAATAGTTAAAAATAGTTTTTAATTAATAATAATTAATTAAATAGTTATAAAAATAATTTTCTTTTTCTAAATATTTTCTTTTATCATTAGGTTTGTAAAAATATCATTTTCATATTTTTAGGGTTAATATTGCTTTAGTTTCACTTTTTTAATTTATGCGTCACGTAGATTTTTATTTGGTTTTATGAAAACATAAAAACAAAAACATCATTTTAATTATAGTGATAGCGTTTATTTAATATTTTTTATCTTTTTGATTTCCTTTAATTTGCATTTAAGCCGTTGTAATTTGTTGGCTTTTCCTGTAGTTAGTATATCATTCAAATCCTTTTTTTTGCTCAAATTCTCGATCACTTTCGTTTGATAATTCATTGCATAGCTTCATGGGACATAACGACCCAGGGGACCTATACTCCTCGGATCTTCATTGCATTACGTGCTTGGTGCGTTTTAAGCTGATTACGGTCGCCATTCACAAGTGGCGAGGCTTGAGTGATTTAACTTATTTGTGCATCAAATCTTGGCGCCCCGGCTGCGGTATTTGTCTGATCTATCTTCCGTTTAGCAGATTAGTAGTTTGAATACTCACTCTTTGTTTATACCATCCATCTATCATCTATATATATCCATATTTTCTTATAAAATCAAAAACCAAAACATCCAAAGCATTATAAAACACAAAATATTTTTCTTTTGTTTCTATATATGTATCAAATATAAAAAATACAAAAGATTTGTCGTTTTCTTTAATAATAACAACTTAAAAGATTACCACCGCAAACCAATGCAGTGCACTACCTAGCGGGAGTGCGACCATAATAAGTTCCCGAACTAAAGATTTAAACTTGCCTTTGTCCTTGTGATTGGTGTACCTTTTTCAAATAAGCCATTCATCTTGTGATTATTGGTTAAGTTCCTTTGTTGTTTTGCCTCGATTTTGTGTTAATTGATTTTGTTGTGATATCTACTTCGAGAACGGAAAACCATAAATTCTTCTGGCTTTATTTTTATAAAGCGTCTTCATAATTCCATTTCTCTCCTTAACTCTGAGGTCTCTTAGAGTTAACTCTAGTGATACATCTTGCTTTTCGTTCTTCTAGATCATTGAGTCCTTTCGTGATGGCAGATTCCTAGAAACGTTCTGCGTAGGCGTCTTTGCCCAAATAGTGAACCGAGATTCGTACTTATTTCAAACAATATGGCGGGCGAGCGCACTATGGCGGAAATGCTCGAGGCACCCACGAGGGTTATGGAGATGCCATCGTTTTACCGGTAATCAACTCGATCACTTGATTGAAGACATTGATCAACTTGTCTACAAATCAATCCGTAGTCGATCGTGAAGACAGGTATGCACACATCCGTTGGTTTAACAAGTTGACTTCAACTATCAATTTCAAGGATGTTCCACAAAAAGTAATCAAGTTGATGCTTTTCCCATTCTCACTTGAGGGGCGGCCGGTTTGGTGGAAAAAGAACCTCGATCCATGAAACTTGGGAGGATCTTGTTCAAAAGTTTGTTAATTACTTCTTCCCTCCATCAACGACGACTAATCTTAAAATGAAATTTAGGATTTCGTCAAAATTTCGATGAAAACTTTGGAGAGGCATGGGAGAGATTCAAGATCTCCTCAAATGCCCCCATCATGAATTCCGGAGCCAACAAGTCAATATCTTTTATAATGGGTTGAGCTGTAGCGATCAAGATTCTTTGAGCGCATCCGCGGGTGGCAATATCTTGAATCGTAGACCTAAAGATGTGCTTGAAATTTGCGAGAGTAAATCAAATGTTCCTATTTCTCGAAACAAAGTCAATGTTCGAACACTCACGCTTCTTCATCGGTAACTCTTAGGAGTTAGCGGCTCCAATAAGCTCTAGCGGACATGATCCATTGTATGATAAAAGAGGTAAAGGAAATCAAAAGCGAAATTCATAAGCTGGAACCAATCAAAGCCATAAACAAGGTGTGTGAAATTTGTAGTGGTCAACACGCGTATTATGATTGTCAAGCAACCGATGCTTCTTTTACCAAGCTCCGTAGCCGGTAAACCACAATCAATACCGACCACAAAGTGATCCTCACTACAGTGCACCTAGCGGTATGACACCACACTGTTTTCCTCACGTGCAAAACCATGGCAATCAAAACCATGGCAATCAAAATCGCTTTGTTCCGAATCAAGGACACAACTTCAATAACTTTCAAAATTTCAATCAAGCCAGGAACAATTTCAACCAACCATATCAAGCTCCTAATCATCAAAGTTATCAACAACCTCCTCAAGCTCCCATACCAGATGACTTCATGAAAATGGTAGGAGTCAAACATGCGTTCAATGCAAACTTCGGATCAATAACATGAGAGTGAGCTAAAAGGAAATTGATACTACATTATCTCGGCAGACAAATGAGTTAAAGAATATGATGAGCGGTTTCATGAACATGAATATGAACAAAGCTTCATCATCTTCGGGAGGACTCCCAAGCAATACTATTCCCAATCCCAATGCGAGTTGGCGAGTCACCACCCGTAGTGGTAAGGCGCACAATGGACCTTCGACTCCAATGCCTCCTCCTGTGGCATTGTCCAGTTACAAGGAGACAACGGACAAGGTGCATTATTCAAGCCCGCAGTACGCACCGTCCCACCTTCGGTAGTCCAAGCTTCAAGTCAGAACCCGAAGTTCGAGAAAATTCGAGCCGGAAAACACTTCCATCCGGCTCAAAAGTCTAGTCAACTTCCTTACCCATCAAGAATGAATGATGAGAAGCTCAAAGACAAAAACAAAGAGCAAATGGAAAAAATTTTCCAAATCTTCAATGAGCTTCACTTTGATATAAGCTTCGTTGATGCTCTCGTTCTAATTCCTAAATTTGCATCCCGCGCTTAAAAGCTTACTAAGCAACAAAGATAAGTTATGCGAGATAAACCCTCTAAATGAGCAATGCTCGTGGCCATTCTTAATAGCTTCGAAAAGCTTGAAGACCACGGCGGTTTTTAATCGATGTGATTTCTTGGGGATGTTTCAATGCTCGCCTTGGCGATCTTGGCTAGCATTAACCTCATGCCCTCTCGATATGGAAGAAACTGTCTCTTCCTAAACTTTCATCCACTTGTATGACACTCGAGCTAGCGGACCGTACCAAAACTACTCCACTTGGATAGCGAGGATGTGCGTGATGAAAGTGGGAAAGTTTCACTTTCCCTCTTGACTTTGTTGTAGTAGACTTCGATCAGGATCCTAGAGTTCCCCTCATCTTAGGAGAGCTTTCTTAAGAGCGAGTGGGTGCTCGATTGATGTGTTCTGAAGAGTTGACCATACGGGTTGACAGCGAAGAGCTCACGTTAAATATCAACGAACTCCAAACCTGCATACAAGCAGTGTTGCCACAATTGATCAAAAATCACGAAGATTCAATGCAACACTCTCAAATTTCAGGTTAGACGAGTCCAAGCGTCTTTGAGCTCAAAGCTTTGAAATTACCCACGGTTCAAACAAATGGTTTAAAAATGTACGGGGAAGTCAAGAGTGTTCTTGATGATGATGATCTAGAATCGGAGACTTCATCGGAAGTGGTGGAAGCTGCTAGCTCTAAGAGCACACCACTTGTCCCTACCTCGAATCGGTTGTCGCATCGAGTTTGTTAACTCTGTGGATGAAACCAAACTCTCTTCGGTTTCATCTGGTTGGATGATGATATTTGTGATCCAATGGGAGACATTCTTCCCATTGATGAATTGCTCAAAAAAGATCCATCATCTTCTAGTCTTATTCCCGACTCTTCCATCCTTCTCTCACTCCGATGAGGAAGATGACAACTTTTGGAATGAAGTCGATGCCTTTCTTAGTGATGAGTCAATTCCAACATGAATTGATAACACTTACCTTGATCGGAGGAGACATCCTTTACGGAAAATCTGTTGATTGAAGAACCGTTTCCCACCCTCCCTCCGGACATCTTCTTGACAATCACCATCTAAGCTTCAAGTTTAAGCTTAAAAATGTCAAAAATGGTGATTTGCTTCTTTCTGTTGAGGAATGGACTTGCATTCTCATATACGTCTTTATTCCATTCTTCCGCAGGATGGTGTGGTTGCTCTTTCCCTTTTCTCTTTCGGGAATGAGGACACCATCTTTGACCCCGGTATCATCCTTATAGTTTCGCTATTAACAATACCGCGGTTGTATCTACGTCGGTTGGAACTTCGATGTTCATATGTTTATTAACACTTTGTAGGCGAAAGTCCGATTGAATTGGTTTTTCCGCGTTACTTTCCCCATGAACAATTTAATTCGGGGCCGAGTCAAGCTAGCGACTCGGTAATCAAAAACGGTAGCACGCCATATGGGTTTTCACCCATATTTCTGACTTCTTTCTACTTTCTACCACCCTAGTGTGGGGGAGTTGCCCTACATGTTGTGTATATAAGGTTTTCTCAAAAAATCTTCTTTCTAAATAATGGCGTAGTATTTCCTTTTATATTCTATGTTTTGGCATAACCGCCGTACTTTGAATATTGAGGCAATATTCATTTCTAAGTGTGGGGGAATTCTCCACGAATTTTATCATATAATTATAATAATTCCCCGTTTTGGCCAAAATTTTTTTGAGCAAGTGTTCTACACTTACTCATTTGGTTATTAGTCCGCCATGTCTAATAAACAAAAGGATTGGCTAATCGAGAACAAGCGGCTCTTGGTAAAGATATCTCAAATCCGTTGATGGCTTGCAATTTGCCTAAAATTGTATGGTATTGACTCGCCATACCTAAAAGTGAAGAGTTGGCTAGCCCATAAGTTTATGGCTTGTGGTAAAGGCGATGGAAAAACCATAATTGTGTCGACTCACCAAAGATAATATTGATAATTTATCTAAGAGTTGGCTAGTCGAGCAAGCAGAAACTTCGGTAAAGACAAAATCAAATCCGTTGGAAGGCTGGTGGTTTTGCTCAAAATCACATGGTTGCTCGGTGTACCATGGTTCTTACATGGTAGAAACATTTGGCTACTCCAGAAGTAATGGCTTTTGGTAAAGAGATTCAAATCCATTAAGTTTTCTCAAAAGATTGCTAAGGACTACTTAATAGTTTAGTGTGGGGGATTGATGAGTGTGTAAATCTTTCATCATTTTAGTTTATCTGAGAGCTGCAAAGCGTCTAAAATGCTTAGAAAATGCATCAAAATCTGCGAAAAATATTCCAAAATTGCATTTT
>OU343218.1:70170623-70363053 GCA_910596185.1 Chrysanthemum makinoi | reverse complement strand
TGGTATTAATGGATTTGGTATGGTTTGTGATTGTTTACAAATTTTTACCAACATTATAAGTCTTACTTCATAATTGTTCTATCTCATTCATTCACTCAATTATTCACCTAGTAGTAAAAGTTCTCTCCTTGTTTCTTGCTTCACAAACCGTAATGCATCATAAGGGTTTTCAAAGAGATCATCATCAAAAATTTTCTCAAGGTGCCAAGGGGATCAAAATTTTCAAGTTCAAGTGTATAATCAATCTAGTATATACTCTATATAAGGTTTTGAAATAAAAACCAAGGGTATTTAAGTTTAATCCTTGTTACTTTCACCTCATCATTTTCACTAGTAAGTATATTTCTTTCATTTTTATGTTTCCTTTTCATTTTCATATGTTTCTTTTCATTTTGGAGATATTATGCATGATATGTGATTTATACCATTTATTACATGATTTTATAAGTTATGTATATATATTTGTCATCATCATAATTATCCCTTGGTATTGGTTGGTCTTGATGGTGATTAGGAACCCATGACACCCTAAGAAGGTGTATGGTAGGATTAGATTAATTTTGGAGTTGATTTGAAGGGATTAGAATAGGTTTTGTCCGAGAAAAACTATTTTCGATAACTATATATTTGTGTTCTGTCCTTGTTCAATTTCTGGAAAAACCTACTGTTGGTACGAAACTTTGGCCTTGATATTTAGGAAATATACTTTAAAAGCGAATCCGTGGCGCTTGAGCGGATAAAAGCGGACTTATAACGAAGAAGTTATGGATTTTACAAGTTTGACGACGAAATATATTATTTTCTGAAATTTCAGCTTTCTTTGTTTTTACTTTGTAGGGTCAAAACGAGCCTTAAGCTTCACAAATTATTTCGACTTATCAAAAATATATTAGTTTACTTCAATCTGAGAAGCTAAGGACATATTAAGCGTAGAAAACGGATTTGAAAGCGACAAAGATATGCATTTTTCATAAACTTGCCGTAACTAATTTTCGCACACAATTAGCAAAACCACCATCTTTAACCCTTATTATCTTTATGTTGAGACCTTTTGGACGAAAACTCTGGCTGAAACTTCTAGATATCGATACAAACTTTCCAAAACCGTCGAGTTAGTTCTCTAGTCGGCGAACAACTTTATTTTCGACTAGTTTTTCCAAAGCCATTTTCTTAATTTCATGATTTTTCGACGACATTGTTTTTGACGAAAAGTGGTAATTTCTCTAAAAATCATTATAAAACCATTGTAGGATGACATTTTGACGTAAAAGCATGTAAAGTCATTTTTGAAGGTCAAGGCGTCAAAGAGTATTTTTGACGTGAGTAATATTTTCAAAACTCGTAAATGGTATAAATAACATACGGAATGCATGCATAACATTACATTGCAACTCATTACATATCATATCATTGATAATAGGTCCGGTTAGCATCACATTAAACCTCGGTGTACTCACTTTTGCCATTATTCCAGTTTACCAAGTGAGTTTTCATAGCCCCGTTTTACATGCTTTCGATTATTTTCAAACCCACGGGGGAGAATACATTTCACTACATTTTCTTTATGCGATACCAAGTATGTTAAATTCATTACATTGCTTAAGTTACCGCATTTGCCAATTTGAAAGTCCCCATTACTTGAACATGAACCGTTAATCTTTGGAGCGAGGATGAATGGATAGATCTATCGGTGGCCTCCATCAGGGTTGGTGAATCCCAAACAGGAAAGCGGATGCATTTCATTTGATCACATTCTGAGTTGTGCGGCAAACACTCTGCCGGGGCATACATGATTGAAGTCTAGTTCGGGGTCATGGGCTTAGAGCAATTGTAACATTATTTTTCGTTGACTTGATGGTCATGCATGATAGATACTTGTGTAGTCGGATAAAACATTTACATAAACCTATGATTTCTCACCAACATTATTGTTGACCGATTTAGCAATGTATTTTAGGTGGCGAGGCATTATCATCATGACATGGTTTAGGGACCTACATTTTGAGTCGCGGCGTCGACCTACATTATGTACATTATGGCACTTTATTTCAAAACATCGTTTGGATTTGAATTATATTTGTATTTCATAAACTTTGTAAACCTTTTGGGACGATGTTGTACTCAAGATGTTTTATGAAATATCCAACGATGTGTTTTAAAGCGGCACTTTAGGTGATTCAATATAACTGTGATGTGGTGTTCCATGTGATCAATCCCCGAAATTCCATTCATTTGCAAAAGAAAAACGGGTAAATTAGGGGGTGTGGCGGTTTGGCAAAAGGTGTTTTATGTCGCTGTTGAGTAGTTTTTGATCTAAATTCATTTTTAGCAAGTCCTACTCCTGATGTAACAGCTGGTTTTAGTTTAACACTATCCTTGGTTTCCTTTGTTACTTTGTCAAATTCGTTATGGTCCGTATCACAAACATTCTGTCCTACTGAAGTACCCACGGCACCATTTCTTTCAACGGATGGAACCCTTATTTTGGGTTCGTCTGGTCCGTCTTTGTCTGCAGCGATTTTATTTGTTTGTTTATCTTTTTCGGCCATTTTGTTTTGACTCTTTGGAATTAATACCTCATTAAATTCTAGCCCATTCATGTCTCCTAGTGTTTTATGTATTTTAACTATTTCATCGGCAAGAGCGATGTTTTTGTTAAACCTTTTAAATTTAGAATTATATTCGATTAGAACATCTTGTGTGAGCTTTAGTTTTTCTATTTCAAGATTAAGCTCTTGACATGAGTTACAACCATCGTCATTTGCTTTTCCCTTTTCAAGTCGTTTTGCCTTTTCTTTTAACTCATAGACTTCATTTTCTAAAAATTGCTTTTTAGTTTTTAAAAATTTATTTTTAGTTATGATTTTTAGACTTAGCTCACACAATTGATTGTAGTCTTTTGCAAAGTGTCATCATCAATAGAAGTATAAGAAGAATCGGAATGTACCTCATTTGACTCATGTGCCACTAGAGCGATCTCTTCCTTGCTTGACTCTTCATCATCTTCACTATCACTCCAAGAACCACTTACAAAAGCTCGTTGAGTTTTGCTTTTAGGTGGCTTGGGACATTCTCCTATGAGATGACTTGCATCACCACATCTAAAACACTTTCTTTCACTTTTACCCTTTTTGTCATCCCGATCTTTTCGGAATGGCTTCTTTTCTTCTCGAGGTTGTCTTACAAACTTTCCTCTTCTTCTAAAGAAATTTTGGAAGTCTCTAACTGCCATGGAATACTCCTCATCTTCACTAGGAGCAAGATTGTCATCATCACTTGATTCCGCCTTTGCTTTTAGAGCAACAGATTTGATCTTCTCCCTTTTTCCTTTGATGACGAATATTTCTCCATCACCATTTCATGTACTTTGAGGTTACCGATTAGTTCGTCTAGTGACATTTTTTAGAGATCTTTTGATTCTTCAATAGCCGTCACTTTAGCTCTCCATTTCGGATGGAGTGCTCTAAGAAATTTCCTGACAAAGTTCTTACTACGAAAAGATTCATCAAGTGCTTTAAGTGATGTGATAATAGTATTAAAGCGAGCAAAGCCACAATCAATGGTTTCATCTTCAGGGATAACAAATTGTTCATATTGTTGAACAAGAAGATCAATTTTGTTATCCTTGACTTGTGAATTACCTTGATGTGTAACAATCAAAGATTCCCAAATATCTTTAGCGGTTTCACACATAAAAATTCTATCATATTTTTTTCTAAGCAAAGCATTATAAAGCATAATTTTAGCTTCATTATTTTTAGCAATTAATTTCTTTTGTTCGTCAACAATAATATCCTTTGTTGTAGAACTAAAATCCCCTTTAACAATAACAAACCAAAGATCTATATCTTTTGATTTTACATATGTTTCAAACGGATTTTCCAATAGATAAATCCATTGGTTTCAAAGAGTGGTGGTCTTTGCATAGATTGCCCTTCTTTAAAGTTTTCAAAATCCATGGATCGTTTCAAGTTTATAAAATACAAATTATTTTAGAAATTCTTGAGCAACGAGGCTCTGGTACCAATTGTACAAAACTAGAAGGGGGTTGAATAGTTTTACCGATTAAAACTTTGTTTTGAAACTTATTGAAAGATCAATTGATATTGATCTTAGATATGTTAATGAAATATGTAAGCAATAAGTAAAGAGTAAATAAGGAAAGAAATGATCAAACCACAACAAGTTGTTTATAGTGGTTAGGTCTACAAGGACTCTTTTTCCTTGCCCTACTCCACTCCCCGAGTTTCACACTTGAGAGTTTAACTTCACTAGTCACAAGCTCCTTTCACTTGCGGGGAAACCTTTACACTTCGCTTACACTATTTCCGACACTAAGCTAAATGTCGAGTTCTTTCCAAGGGTACAACCACTCCCACACACAATGTATTTTGAGGACTTAAATACTAACCACTCACACTCACAAGATTATGATGGTTTGGTACAACAATGAAGTATGAATCAACACAAGATCATACAACACCAAACAAACAAGACTTCTCACTTCTCGTTGAAGCTTGAATGTGACTTGATCTTCTTTGCTACAAAAGAGATCACTAATATGATATGAAACTGAGTTAGAAAGGTTAGAGAGAAGATATGTATGAGAGTAAGATGGAAAGGAATGAAAAACTACTTGGTTTGGCTTTGCTATTTATAGCCAAAACCATCAGCAAACACCACGGACCCGCTGAGGTCTGACAGCAAGATATCAAGATCTTGCCAAAGTCAACCATATCTATGCAAGATTGTGTAAGATATGAAGAGTCCAAATCTACACAAAATATCTAATGAAATCTTCCAATGATTTCCATGATGCATTACATGATGTCATTTGTTATTTTTCTATTTTTAGAAACATGTAAATACATAAGTAATGTTTAGTTTTTAAGAAACTAAAACATTCTAAAAACTACTATCATACATTATGGTTGGATTCATATTAAGATATGATTAATCACAATGTAAATGCTTGAGAGATGAAGATATTATTTGAAAAAGCTTGTTTTAATATCTATTAAACTTGACAAGCTTTAAGCTTTATAAAAATTAAATTTACTTTTGTCATTAACAAAACTTAGGTAAAGATCAAAAATATAAATAACGTTTAATGATGAAATTTTTATTAACACTAATGTTCACAAAGATTACTCAATAATTAAAAACATAACGATGGCAGATTGCAATCCTAGGCCAATTACAATTAAGATAAGAGACAACCAATCAATATTCAATACCTAGGTTTCATAGATTTAAGCAAACACACAAGTAAATTAGCCAGACATGGTGAACATGCAAGCATACACACATACGATTGAAGACATAATTAAATCAATGAAGTAAATTACTTATTTTGTTGTAAAATAGGGTATGCGAACCCTAAGATACTGCCCAAGACAGCCAAAAATCGTTATTAGGTTTTACTCCATAAAAAAACTTCTCTAAAATTATGAAAATTCGAACTCTATATATAGAGTTACAACTTGCCATGACGTCACTCTTTAATTGTGAAGCCGTCGGATCGCCGCTATTAGGGTTTCGTCTTGACCACGTCAACTTTGTGACGGCGTCACCTTATGGTTATGACGCCGTCGGCTTCATCTTCTGAAGCCGTCGGAATCTGGATCTAGGCCATCTGGGGAGGAAAATATTTGTGACACCCTACTCTTCAAAGCCTGACGCCGTCATGTTAAAAATAGAAAATTCGCTACTGTGCCGTCACAATTTTGGAGCATGTTGCGACGGCGTCGCCCTTTGACTGTGACGCCGTCACCTTCAATTCTAGCAGCATGAGTGTCTTGATCTTGACTTTGGCCATTTTCTTCATATATTCATGCCTTTTCGTCCAAATAAGTTTCATTCCAGCATTTTGCCTTCAAGAGACCTAAAAAGTGAAAAGGAACGAAATTAAGCAGTAACGGATATAGAAGTGGTCGATTAAGGGCTTAAATGACCCCTCAAAAGTGTACCTTTTAATTCCTTATCAAATATCCTACTTGGTATTTTCTTGTCCTCAAGCAAATGTTCTTTTGGCCAATTAATTTATAAGTTAGGGGTCATGAAGCATTAGTTTAGAACAATTCACAACAAGTATAACCCCCACAAAAGTCATAACAAGCACGGAAATTACATACTAGCACCTCACAAGTGGTGTTTGGATACTCTCATCTCTCGGGTGTATATGAAATATATCAAATTGGAAATGGAAGATAAACACTCATTAACCGGTCCTAGTACATAGATTACCATAGGCTTAAGACTATATCAAACATCCATCGCTTTGGCGTAAGCACCTAGGAAAAACTATCCAAGAGGTCTTTTAAAGGGTTGTAACGTTAGGCTTACGGTAGGGAAACAAAGGGTTTGGTTGGATAGGTGATTTAGTGGTGGCAGGTCAAAAATCTTTATGTTACAAGCATGAGAAGAATGGCGTTGCTAAGCCAAGACTCGACACTCTAAACTCTAAATAACTTTGAAACAAACAAACATAAATTTAAAGATAGATGTAGGATGGTAGCCCATATGTTTTTTGAATTTTTTTTTCTTTTATACACTTTTACTCTACCATCCTCTACGATAACATCAAAATAATAGGGATTTATAGGCACATCCACACACTTGAGTTTTTATTACTCTAACACTAATTTGACCCGAATTGAAAATATCAAAACACTTGGAGTACATTATTATGTAAATAAAGGGAATTTGAATTTAACGTTCCTTCCCGTCACTTCATAAAATTTAACTTTTCCCATGAGTCCCAATCGTCCCAAAACTGTATACAAAGGATATGACTCGACTTAGCAACCATGCAAGTAACTAGATAATTGAACTAAGGGTTTAGTATGATAACAATAATGCACTAAAAGTGAGAGCATACAACGTAGGCTAAGCCGATTTGGGTGTACATTTGGGGGTGGATTGTAAACAATGATCTTCATTGATATTCCGAAAAACCGAAACATCACGAGAACCGCGAAAAGGATAGGCTCTGAGGGGTTAACTAAGGGTATCGTGTACTAAAGATGAGTACAACGTAAGGGTGTGGGGTAATTACTCAACCGAAGTGGAAGAAGTAATTATAATACGGGTATCAAACAAGGGTTATCCTAGTGCCTCTTATCATTTAGTTATTCCTAACTACACAAGTGTAGTCTTACGAGCGATCTCGGGATGCATCAAAAAACAAGTTCTAGAATCTGTTATACTACTGGTACACTCTCTAAGCATTAAAGTTGAATGCTTTAATTCCTACAAATCTAAGGGCGAACCTCACATTTTTGAGGTGGAATTTGAGTGGTAAAGGGTTTTGTGCTAGTCATATAATTTCTTATCCATGAGACGCTTTATTAAGACTAATGGCCCACTCCTACATGTCATGAAAATTTTTTAATTTGGTGCCAAAATTACCCTAACCGATATTTCTCATGGTTTATTACACAAATGAAATTGGACAAGGCAAATAGTCAAGGATAAGCATAGTTTCAAAGTTCCCGTTTTATTTTCCCTCCCTACACTTAAACTGAACATTGTCCCCAATGTTCCCTGAAAGTATCAAAGTTTTTAGGAATTAGAAAATTCCATAGTGAAGTGTCGGTCACCCCAAATGTTATCTAGCATAAGTTAGCTCGTAGACATATCGTTAGTTACGTTATTTATTGTTTTATTAGTTAGTTATTAGTCTAGTTTAGCATAGTGCAACACCGTGGAGGAAGGACGGGTCTTTACCCACTGTATACCTGATCCACAGGCCGATAGGAGGTCGTATTGTTTGTAACTATAAATACCCCTTCCATCCATGGAAGGGGTGGTGCTTTTCAATCTAACATTCCATACTTTTGAATACTAAGTCTCTACCAAGAAAACACCCAACTCTCTAACTTTCTCTCTCTAATGGCAAACATGTATTTCCATCATCCAAGACCACCCGAATCATCAACACAATAAAAATAACGATCCTACAATTGGTACCAGAGCCAAGGTTGTTGTGTTTTGATGATTTCTTTTGGTTTTGTTACTTGGTTGAACCCGTTTTTGTGTATTTATGTGGTCGGATTTTATGGGTAAACTGTTTTGGTATGTATATGTTTGGTCTAAATTTGTCATCTTCCAAATATTCATATCTGCTTTTGGTCACTTTTGTCCAAAAATATCACTGTATTCAAAACAGTGTCCAAAATGGTATTTATGTGGTCGTGTATTCAAAACAGTGTCTCAATCAGTTGTGTACCAACATTTATTTGTGATGTATACATGGTAGTTATTTCTGGTCAAACAGTGTCCAAAATGGTATATCTCTTTGATATTTTTTTCTGGGTAACTTTGATGATGAACAAAAAAAATGGTCGGAAAATGCTAAAAGTCTTGATGGCGACTTGTCGACGTGTGCTTGTACTTGGTAGCGAGTTGTTGACTATTGAGTCAACAACTGAAGCGGTTGAAGTTAGCGAGTTGGCTAGCGACTTGGCTAGTGACTTGGCTAGCTACTTGGCTAGCGACTTGGCTAGCAACTTGGCTTAGCCAATTGGCTAGCGACTTGACCCGTAAACTAGCGACTTGCTTAAAACTTTTGGCTAGCGACTTGGGTTATTAAATTACTGTTTTGACTGGCTAGCGACTTGGTTGTTAAAAAACTAAGAGTTTTGACTCTTGGTAACCTGCTTGTTATTTTGTAAAGGTTAGCGACTTGCCTACTCGTCTTGACGAAGAGATGAAGGAGAAGTATGACCGTGACCACAACAAGACTCATCATCAAGCAACCATATACCAAAGACCACAATAACATAAACCATAACTTCATGACACACGACTCATACACTATATTAAACCTTTACAAGACTCATCACATATCGTCCTTTTTTTTTGGAACTCAAATTAGTTGGTTACGCAAGATCTCATATCTCATCAAGGGTTTGCAAATATTTCTTAAGACCTTTATTAGATCTAAACAACCCTTATAATGATTTCATCATCGATCTCGACCCATTACAAACTTAACTGATAACAAAAGAATCATCATCGTCTAGACCCACATTGTTGTTTGATAATTTTTCGAATATACGAAGTGATGTTAACAACTATGTTAAATCACGACGTTGATTCATCATTCATTAACTCATTAAACGAGCGAAATCAAACAAGTTAAAACCTACCTTGAAACTTGTTCATTGATCTCATGGTGTCACAACTCATCTCACACCATCCCTGTGCGTATCTTAGTCCTTGAATCAAAGACCTTGAGCCATCTCGTGGCTGAGCCTCTAAAGGTTCTCAAGGAGAGTCTCTTTGATTCTGATGAAAGAAAGATGAGGGTAGCGAACTAATTATGTGAAAGATTGGATTGGATATTGAGATATACTTGGGTGATTTGTGTTATGGGATTAGTAGGGATGATGAAGCGGTTAGATGGCAGTATGAGGCGATTATTAGAGTGATTTGGATTGATATTGAAGTGATGAGTAGTTAAAGGGATTATGCAGATACAGGAGATGGAGGTGGATTTTGATGTGAGAATGGCAGTCTGTTGTTGGAGTGTTATTAGGTATAAACGTGTGTTATTGTATGCGTTTTATATCCCCTAATAATTAGGGCTGCAATATATCTCTTGAGCATGAGAGCCTCATGGACTTGGTCTTGATCACGTGGGTATAACGAATTGTAAATGGGTCGTGTACTTATTGTGATGGTTTGGACTTCTTGGGTCATAAAACGGGCCAATTAAAGATAATATCACAAGATTTGTGTGAGATAATTCACGTGATATATCTTGCATTTATTTTTGGATTTATCTGACGTTGGAACGTATTTTGTATCTCTGGAAGTTGGATATTGAGAAATTGATCGGGTGAAACATTTTGTGAATAGAGCCTCTTGTGTTTATATCCTTCTTGGGTTGTAAACTTGATTTATTTGGATCGAATATATATCATGTGGGCTAAAGTTGGACTTGAGTTGGACCGGACTTTGTGTGAATTGATTGGCATGATTTTGGACAATGGACAAATGGGTCTTTCAAAATTGGATCGTCTATATGAAGATATGTTGTGGTTGATGATGAGATTTGGGTTGATGAAAATATTTGTTGTGTTGTGCCATTCGATACCTTGGTTTATACACTTTCACGATTAATATTATGTCACGACTTGAATTGTAATTGGAACTTAGTTGACTATGGGGTTGTTTGTTCGGTATCTCTTATTTGGATTTGAAGTGAGGTTTTCCGGGGGTGTTTACTTATTTTCGTCTTCTTTCTTTCTACCCTTCAGCGAAGATGACTTGTTTGGGCGTTTATAGAGGGTGATAAAGACTTGACTATTTAATTACGGTTGTGATTCCTTCTCGTTTAATCCACAACGTAACTATCACTTCGGTGTCTCACTCAGTTTAGAATGTCAAGAGATGTTGTACATTGGGTACACTGTTTCTTTTTCACAAGGATTAGTACAAGTTTAAGTAACAAATCTGGGGAATTTTACTTCATGATCAAGTTTGGCATATCGGGTATACTTCTCCATGTGGTCACTATAATAGCCGACAGAATGTGTAAATGATGTATTTACCAAAGTATTGATTGGATGGTTGATGATTTTGGATATTGAACCGTTGATGAACCGCTGCATGTTCCCCTAAAACAGATATTCACCGAAACCAAATTTGTCATAACACCTTCAAGCTGACATTGTTTACGGTTTTGTCTTGATTTTGTAAAATCCCGCGAAAGAACCTATTTCTCGGTTTAAATCATAGACTTGTAAAATCCCGTAACAATGGAAACATCCTGGTATTAGTAAAGTGCATTTCTGGATCTATCTTACGGTTTATTCTTGGTTTTGTAAAATCCTGCGAAAGAAACTATTTCTCGGTTTAAACCATGGAATTGTAAAATCCCGTAATGATAGAACCATCTTGGAGAAGAAAGTATAATTCGGATCTTACTTGATTTGTACTACGGTTTTACGCTTCAAAGAAGGGATAAAATGGTGTACTTCATGAATTGGGTGTGTGTTTGGATTTGTCGTCATGGCGGTTTGGTTATTACATGGTTTTACAGGGTTATGTGCTTTTAACCATGGTCGGGATGAAACCATTATCAAAGCTCATTTAAATGTCAAAGAAGGCTAGATTAGAGCTTTTAATCAGAAGATGTGACAACGGGGTTAATTCACTATTATTTATTTGAGGTTGAAGTGAAATATCACGAGCAAGTGTACTTAGTATCTGAAGGTATCGGGGATGGTTGGATGAAGATTCTTCGAGATTCTTGTTCGAGCTTATTATCAAAATCGAAGACTTGGAAATCTAGTTATTGTTGGGTGACTTTTACCTCTTCTTTTACCACTTGGGGGAATTGGGCTCTTATCACCTCAAAATAACTATCACTTAAAGGAGTTACGTTGTAGTGCTCAGTGTCACATTCAATTGTGGATTTTCAAGAGGTGATGTTCGTCTTATACTTGATGGTTGGTTGGATGAAGAGTATAGAGTACTTAGAGATTCAATGGAGCATGAAGTCTCGGCACCGTTCTTTGTTACATATGTGCAAGTTTAAGTCACGAGTTCGGGTTAGCTTACTTTAGAGTCAAATTCATCATATTGGGTTTTCTCCATCAGTTGTCACAACAAAGAGCCTCTGAGAATGATAATGGGGATGATTACATGTTTTGCTAAGAGAGAAGAAAGAGAGAGATAATGACATATGTTCACATCAGTTCAGGCCTCGTACTCCAAAGAAAAGAAATGTATGCGTTTCAGTCGCATTATCTTCCAAGAAATCTTCTTATGACGTCTGTTCACATCAGTTCAGACCTCGTACTCCAAAAAAAAAAATGTATGCGTTTCAGTGCGCATTATCTTTCGAAGAAGAGAAATCTTCTTATGACGTATGAACACAACAGTTCATGCCTCGGTCTTCAAAGAAAAGAAAAGTTAACGCTTCATGCGCTTTATCTTCGAAAGAAGAGAAATCTTCTTATTTATGACCATTCTCATCAACATGCTTCATACTTTTCCATGCGCTTCAGTCATCAAGTGAACCGGGCTACCTGATTTTTCTCATTCCACTTGCTCGATTATAATGAAGATGGCGACATCATGTGCTTATTTTTACGGGAGAGAAGTGTGAATAGAACATTTGGATGGATTTCACTTATTTAGTCAAGAATGGCATCTCCGTATGCAATTCTTGAGGGGTAGAAGAAGTGTGAATTTTTTTTGCATTATTGATTGATATTTGAGAATATAAATGGTCATACGGCTCTAAACTCATGTAAGAACCGAGCTTCTTCTTATCGGGTCATCTTCACATGAAGTTTTTTCTCTTCTAGAGCGTTGGTTGACATCTTCACTCGGATTGATGAGTTTATCGACAAAGTGCTTCCGTTTAATGCTTCACGTATACATCAACATGATGATTCGAACAATCTCTCTGTTCTTGTTTGATGTGATTGGTAGTTTGGTGTTACCATCTTTGTGTTCGTTGCGGCACTGATTCTTGATTTCCTTTATGAACATCTTTCTGTTCTTGTTTGATTGGGAGGGATTTTAGTTAAGGAGATTTGCAAGATGTAAGTTGTGGGATGCTTTTTGGTGTGAGTTGAAGATGTTGACTATCTATTCCCCAACTGGACAATCTTGAAGAAGGTCGAGTCTACAGTCTGTTCTACATTTCTTGCTATATGTTAGAAGACCAAAGACGTGTTGCATTTAATGATCTAAAGACTTCTTCTTAATATGGGCATTCATCAAAAGATTGCCGGTTTGGGAGAGCACTAATTGGGGAAGTGATATGTCAATTTAATCCCAATTAGACTTGCTCACATATTGACAGAAGCATGTTGATTCTCACAAAGACTTCAAGCAATCTTCTCAACAAATTTCAAGTATTTAGGCATTCAAAGAGTTCTTGATTACGAAGTGTCAAAACCACAAGGCGTAAGGAGACAAGCACCTAAGCGAGTAAACTTGATGAACTTAATACTTCTAAGTAATTGAAGATATCCCGGGAAGACAAATGTTATTACCGGAGAGAAACTCAAGGTTTGACTCATGACGAGTAAACTTGATGAACTTAATTCTTCTAAGTGATTGAAGATATCCCGGAAAACAAATGTCATGACCGCAGAGAAACTCAAGGTTTTACTCATCAAGGCGTTTAGTGTTAGTATTCCAACGATGTGGAGGAAGTGATGTTAGAAAGTTTAGAAGATAAAGAGGTACACTAGTGTGTGGTGATTTCGATGGTATCACAATGATCAGGGGAGATAGAGTGTGTACATTGGGGATGCTTAGTTGTTTCACTTGAGTGCTTAATCAATGATTTAGAGATATAATCACTTATTCCGGAGTTGACATCCGCAGAGATTGTCATCCGTAGAGATAATCGGTGACTTGGCCTGCTTCTTCAATGTTATCGGTTATTCCTTCCGGGTATTGGTATACCGGATACTTGAGCTTCATACACAATCATCGGGGAAGAAAAATGTGAACATGGGGAGGTGTTTTCATTCCCCTCATGATGTGTATTCGGGAGAGCTCTTGGGTATTGGTGTACTTCGGTTCTTGAGCTTCATACACGATCATCCGGGAAGAAAAATGTGAACATGGGAAGGTGTTTTCATTTCCCTCATGATGTGTGTTCGGGAGAGTTCTTGAGCATTATACAAAGAAACTGACTGCTTCAATTCAACTACTTGGGGAAATTGTTCTCTTGACACTGCTTGGAATGGATTGCTTCAGACTTCAGTGGAAAAAAGTTTGAGAAGATTATTTAAGTGTGGGATGAAACGTTGCTGATGTTCTATTGGATGATATAACCCCGAATGGAGAATTTCGATTATCGGTCTTAAAAGGAGCAGCGGGATTTATGATAATGGTGTGCTTCTCTGTGCACCTGGCTAAGGAAAGCTTGAAATAGAGCTTTGAATCTGCTCATCACATGGATTTTCGGTTTGGGGGGAAGCTGCCAAAGTCTCACTTTCAAGTGGCTCAATTTCTCTCTTCGATTCAAGAGCCTTGGAAGCTTTGGTGGTGAAAGTTTTAGGGATGACGACTTCTATCTTCTACACGGGTGTTCGATATCCTTATCTCGGTACTCGTATCATCATCTTCTTTAACTATATCATCTATTCTATCCTTGTATATATATTTTTCAGAAAAACCAAATACAAAAATATAAAACCAGCAAAACAAAATAGAAAAATATAAAATCTTCAAAAACCCATAAAAATCAGAAAATTTGAAAAATACCAAAAATATTGGTTTCTCAAGACATGTCTTACGGTATCGATAACATCTACGGTCTTAGAAATGTCATTCAATAATGGCACGGGACTTTAGATGAAGTTCGAGCAGAAGGTGTAAATATTTTTTCCAAACATGTCAAATCAATAACGGTTATTTCACTACTGTAACGGGCTTCAAATGATGGCTTCAGATTATTTCAGTGTAACCGCGCTTAAACTATGGTTTGCTATTATTTCAGATAGCAACCCGCTCTTCAAAGAAGGAAAGTGTTGCGCTAAACCAATTTTCAAAAATTCCGCGCACTTATCCTAAAACAAATTGAGGAAAGTATGTCGAAGGACTGCTATTCCTACACAAATGTTTTCCGTCTAAAATTCTTCAGAAAAATATTTGGTGTTTTCAAAAATGGTGGTAAATGAGTTGTTTGAAAATCAATCAGATTCAGAGTTTTTATAAAATTGAAAACTCAATCAATGACTTCAGCGCTTTTAAACTTTTCATAAAATGAGTCATGGATTGAGGGGGATAATGTTTTCAAATCTATATCATCTAACGGGCTTTCTTAATTATCCTACGTGCTTAATTAAAAATGATATTTACCTATGTTGAAGGACTAGGAATTTAGGATATGATTGTTAGGTTTAGATGATTAGTGTTTGATTAACACATAAACCCCATGCCTTATATGATCTGATTGTTATGTTGAATTGACTTTTATTAGTCGATTTTTGTTTGGGTGATGTCGACCACCATATATCTGTATGTGTGTTCACTAACGTATGCAGGTATATTGTTTATAAGAATGTTCCCGATCGGGATCCACATAATATGATGTTTGGATGCGAAAGGAAGGGTAACCATTTCTTGGGTTGACAAATGAAGAAACGGAGCTTAATTGGACTTCTATGGAGAGTTGGCATAAATGCAACGTAAGAGGTCTCACTGCATCAGCAGATGGTTTTCTTCTAAGTGATTGAAGAAATGGAGCTTAATTTGACCTCAGTTGGCATTCAAAATGCAACGTAAGAAGAAGTCTCACTGCATATGCAGACGGTTTTTCTTCCAAGCCTTACAGCAACAACAGAAGCTTCTCAACCACCAAACATATCTTTGTGCAGGATATTCGTGATGATACCATTTTTCTAAAACTTTGAAAAATATTGTTTTTGAAAATGGTAAAATATTGTTTTGAAAATATATTGGACTAAATTTTGAAAATCACCGGACTTCATTTTATCAAAATTTAAGTCACTCAATTATCGACTTCGGTCATCGATTGAGGGGGAGAGTGATTTAATTTAAAGTATTTTCAAACAATATATCTTCAAAAGATTCCGTTTGTACGAAATTATGTGGTGATCTAAAGATTTAATGTTATGTCATGGTATGATTTTTCTTTTGAATCAAGGTCTTACAAAATGAAATTTTTTCGTTCTTGTTTGATTGTGAAATTGTTTTATTTTACTTAAAGATCTCTTAAAACAATCATACCCGACACTAACAATCTTTAATGTCTTAAAATGGTCCTTATCTGTCATTTTTCAAAGTTAAATCAAGCCACGTCTTTCCCAAAATCTTTTAAATGATTTAAATCAATTGGGATCACAAATCTCAAAAGGTTTGAAATTTTGATCGGGGTAGAGACCATGAGATAAATCTCTTATCTGTTTAAATGGAATTGGTTTTAGTCCTTTAAAGGCACTCCTGCCTCCATGTGCCAAATGATTTCATACACAATGCACATGTTGAGGAGGAGGATTTATCCAAAATCATGATGAGTATTTAAACCGGCCACATATTCTCCCATGTTTTCTAAACCTTATTAAATCACTTGGGATCCAAAATCTCAAAGGGTTTGATATTTTTGATCGGGGAGAATTTGTGATTTAATTATGAAATTTGATAAAAGGTGATCGTTTTGATTTAATTGTGCAGGTTGCTCTCTCATATGTGCTAAACGCTTTCGAATCTTGAAGCACATATTGAGGGGAGCATTTTAAAGGAAAATAAACTATCGAGGTACAAAAGCTTTTATGTTTTAACATAGAGTACCTTGATTGAGTTTTAAAATGGTTTCTTAATGGCGCTTGTGATTGTGGATGTGCTTCAAATTATCTCTTGCCTCTATGTGATAAAAATGATTTCAAAAATCCTATGCACATATTGAGAGGGAGAATTTACCAAAGAAAATCAAATGGCTTTTTCTATGAAAATAGTGATCAAAGAAAATATTTCAAAGTCCTCTTGCCTCCTTGTGCTAAACAATTTCAAATCATATGCACATGTTGAGGGGGAGCATTTTCTAAATGATCAAAACTATTAAGGTGCAAAATGCTTTGATCTCGTATCACAAGTACCTTGATTGTTTTTCCAAATGATTTTTCAATTGGTTTCATGAAGGAAAGAACAATACCAAAAGACCGACCAATTTACTTTTTGCATGGTGTTATAAGGATGGTTAGGTTAGGTATTCGTTCCCACGATCCCTCCAGAGCCGGAGGGATCTACCCGGGGACAATCCACTAGATAGTGTAGAGTCCTTAGGTATGATGAAAAAAGGAGAAAAATGAGGATATGGGAAGAGTGCGGTGAGAGCAGAGCTAGTCTTGGAATAAACCCAACAAGGTTCTAGTTATGAAGTCTCGGTAAGCACTGAAGGGGTTGAAGAATGAAAAAAAATGAATATGAAAAGGGTGAAAAGAAATAGCCCTCCATCAATTCAACCTTAGGGCAGAAACCGGGTTCAATACATATGCTATTGGTTGTTACTAAGGTAACACTGGTATTGAAGACAAGATGTCATGGACCCAGTGGCCTTGCACTAAACTTCCCAAGCCACTCAAGTTCCTCTTAAAAGGGCTTGTTTCATTCTCACGGGGAACCGACATAATCTATCGACTTTCTCTTAGAGATTGTTGATATTGAAGTAGGAGACCCTCTCCCTAGTCTCCGACACAGGAACCAAAAGTGCACTAATTAAGTCTAGAGCCAAGAGATCATCCACATTATCTCATTAGGACACTAAATTCTTGAAGACTTGCTGTTTCACACAATGTGGAAAGTAAGTATATATTAAGAGTCCTACGCATTATCCTTGTGGTATTGCCAGAACATCCGAGTGATATGTGACAATATTCACGATGAAGATGGAAAGCCTTCTAGAGCCAACATCAAACAAGCTCTTGGTAGGTGACATGTGAGATCTTTTCTAAAGATCAAACTTGTGACAACTGGATAGAAACGATGGGGCGATTCATTCTTGAATCAACCTTGGTCCAGGAATGGAATTGACGAATACTTTTGGAAAAACCGTTCGATGTGCAAACCTTCTTTTCTCTAGCACGTCGAATGTGTATTCATTTCAAATTCAAAAAGTATCTCTGATTGAAAAATACTTTTAGAAAAACCGTTCGATGTGCGAATCTCTTCTTTTCGCTAGCACGTCGAATGTGTACTCTTTTAAATACAAAAAGTATTTTTGATTGAAAATTGATCTTTCTCATAAAACCTTCATCGTATTGCAAAACTCTTTCTTCTAAGCAATACGCGATTGTTTTTCAAGTCATTTTTCATCAATCAGTGAATCTCAATTCGCTGGTTCACTCACTCCGTGTTGTCTTCTTTGAGACGTTCCATTTTGAGAACGGCTAGAACATTGCGAAACCCTGTCAAGGAGATTCTTGGAATCCTACGATCACAGGCGTACTTTGTCTTGATCAGCGAGGGAACCGTGGGCCGTGTACCTTAATTCAACGAAAGTGATCAAAGACATTTTCATTTGTTTTATTGCTAGCGTTGTTTGCGGTACATTTGGACGGTTGCGGTGATCAGAATTGAGGAGTCATTCCAAAGCCGCATGCTCACGGCATCCACACTTAATTTGAAGAAATCATGACTGGTGCATATCTACATAACGGCTCATGATATTTCTATACTATGTTCGTGCTGCGCTGCTGCAAATATCTTGAACCAGTAAGGCTTCCGCTACTCTGTTGGAAAGATGTCATGATTCAAAAGTGTGAGCATGTCGGTCCAAAGTCACAACTTCACATGATGGCAACACAATAAAGGGTGATCCAGAGATTTACTGTGGGTGATGATCTCAATGAAAGCTCGAAGATCATCAAAGATGTGGATCAGTTAAAGGCCTCCACTAAAAGTACAAATCAATGCGGACTATGAAGTGTCACTGCTTAAGCACAAAGATTGTGGAATTGAAGAATTGAAGTCTACGAGCTCAAGAACAAAGTCAAGAATAGAATGCTAGGATTCGAAATGTAAAACATGGGGTGACCTCCCTTAGGGGGAGATTGTTAGGAATTAGAAAATTCCATAGTGAAGTGTCGGTCACCCCAAATGTTATCTAGCATAAGTTAGCTCGTAGACATATCATTAGTTACATTATTTATTGTTTTATTAGTTAGTTATTAGTCTAGTTTAGCATAGTGCAACACCGTGGAGGAAGGACGGGTCTTTACCCACTGTATACCTGATCCACAGGCCGATAGGAGGTCGTATTGTTTGTAACTATAAATACCCCTTCCATCCATGGAAGGGGTGGTGCTTTTCAATCTAACATTCCATACTTTTGAATACTAAGTCTCTACCAAGAAAACACCCAACTCTCTAACTTTCTCTCTCTAATGGCAAACATGTATTTCCATCATCCAAGACCACCCGAATCATCAACACAATAAAAATAACGATCCTACAAAAGTTATGATAATGGAAGGTAATTAAAAATGAAAGAAACTAATACCTCCCTAATTAGCTCGGTAGGATCCATGTGAAGTAGTGGTTAAATTCTTCTTCAAGAAGAATGTATGCGTGAAAAGCTCCATGCAATCTTATGTATCTTCTTCTTGATAAATAAAACCTGCACACTTTAAGAAAACCAAGAAACCTTCACGTAAAATCGGCGGTAACACTATATATGACTCTACTAAACTAGGATATAATGCTTTCGGAATGTATGTTTCAGATTTTACGGAAAATTAAGATCTGGAAAATTCCAGAATTTACAAGTAGCAGAAACTTGAGAGAAAAAGATAATTTGTTTCTGCTCCTCTTGAAGCCGTCAGGTTGCGATCCTGACGCCAACAGGTTATCCTGACAGAAACTGGTCTGCGATTTTCTGGAAAAATTCTGGAAAATTTATATCTTTAGGATCTGGAAAAATTTGCTGCAAAACATCCATTATGACTCGATACAAGCATTTGACTCTAACAAACACACATATATATCTTTTCAATAATCGTAATTCTCATGTTCACGTTCTTTTTGAAAACGTGTGTAATCTTCCCTACACTTATCCCTTTTGTAAAATACCTTTATATGTAATTAAGACGAGGTTAAAGACAAAATAAAGCATTTTCACAAATTCAAACATGAGAATAAATAATCAATAAAAAGATATACGACACACAAAAAAGCAAACAATTAAGCATGGGTTGCCTCCCACGAAGCGATTTTCTTTATTTATGAGTCTTGTAGCTAGACTCAAAGTCGTGCCCTCTACGTCACTTCATTACCCTTCCCTTTTTCTTTTACTAAGCCTTCATCAAAAGGTTGTAGAAGTTGTATGCTTACCGTGGACTCCTTCCCAACGTCGTCTATTATGATGACGATTTTATTCTGTAGATTAGTTTCTTTCACCGTATAAGGCCCAAACCATCTTGGCTTATTTCTTCCTCTCAATGCTTTTATTATCATTTTATACAAAAGCATCTTTTCTCCATTCAAGAATTCCTTAGGGTTCTTTTGAGTTTGTGGTATTGAGGTAGGATTATTTCCTAACTTTTTATCGCATTTCCACAATGTCGCATGTAGCCCTTGAAGCATGAAGTCTCTAAGCCCTTTTTCCCATTCGTTAATTTTCTTCCTAACCGTACTGTTAGGGACCTGTGGATTCTCATCAGTAATCTTCTCCATTATCTTCAAAGGATATCTTGGAACAATAGGTATCATAGTGTATCCCTAGCCACTTTTGAGTATCATGATACCCTCACCGCATTTGATGGTGGCTTTGGCAGTGGCCAGAAAAGGTGTTCCAAGAATGAGTTGCATATTTCTATCTTCCTCAATGTCTATGATCACGAAGTCCACCGGATAGACAATATTGGCCACCTCAGTTAAGACATCCTTCGCTATTCCTATGGGGTAGACATATGTGTGATTTGCTAAGGAAAGTCTAAGATTGGTCTTGGTTGGCTCCTCCTTTGTCAACTTATTATAGACTGATAGCGGCATTATGTTTACATCAGATCCTTGATCGGCTAAGGCATTTATATTATCAATGTCACCTATGCTACATGGTATCACGAAGTTCCCCGTGGTTTCTCGTTTTTTAGTTACTGGTTTTTTTAGAACCAGCTCATACATAGGTCCCATAGGCATGGTGTCATACTCTTCTTCTGTTATTTCTCCTTCGAGGGCTTTCCTAAGAACCTCGTTGTACCTAAAGTTATTCACTTGGTTAACAATGGTTTTCTTATTAATCTCGTGCTTAAGGTAGTACTCAATGGTCTCGGGTTCATCATTGGTTTCAGCCTCCTCCTTCTTCTTACTATCCTTGCTTCTCTTAGTCTCCTTCTTCTCAACTATTCCATCATCATCAGGTACAATGGAAATGGCGTTAACAAACGAAGTGGGGGGAGGGTGATCATCGCTTCTCACTAGCACCTTCTCGGGAACCTTCGTCTTAGTATACTCTTTTACCAAGTTTATCATCTCTGTCATTTTTGCCTGCATTTCCTCCCTTTGCCTATAAACCTCTTCTTCAAATTTTGCTAATCTTTCCGTATGGGCTGCCATGTACTCTCTCATTTGTTCCTTAAACCTTGGTGAGAGTGGTATTAGAGAAGTAGAACGGAAGCACCGTTCAGAATAGAGATTTTTCTCACAGCTTAGTGATTCAGAGAAAGGTGTTGGGTGGTTGGCGGAGTTAGTGGAATTAACCATTGCTCGAGGGGTTGGTTCAGGAGCTCTCTTTTGCCTCTCAATTAGATAATCGATCCTTCTCTCAAGAGCACTCATTTGCTCTTCAGTGACGTTGGAAGAGTCATGAGGGATCGATATGGCATTAACCACTTTAACGGGGGTTTCATGGGATTCACTCCAATTTCTATAGCTTTGATCGGCAAGCTCTTCTATAATATCCCGTGACTCTTCTGCGTTGGAGTTGCTAAGCCTTCCACCGGTGGCTCGATTAATGGATTGCCTTGTGATGAAATTGGTATGGTCATAGAAGATTTGGACTTGAAGCCAAAGATCAATGCCATGATGAGGGACTCTGTGGAGCAGGTCTTTGAATTGGGTCCATGCCTCGTAGAGAGACTCGCCTTGAAGTTGTTGGAGCATCAAGATGTCTCGTCTAAGCTTAGTAGTTCTCCCTGGTGGGAAAAATTGGCCAAGGAAACGAGTGGTGAGATCATCCCAACTTGAGATGGAGCCGGCGGGAAGTCGCTCAAGCCAACTACAAGCTTGGTCCCATATAGAGAATTGGAAGAGATGCAAATGCGTGGTCTCCCGAGTAGTAGCATCGAGGTCGATGGAATCGACGATTTTAAGAAAATCCTTAAGATGCTGATTAGGATCTTCGGAACGAAGTCCATGGAATGCACATCCGTTTTGCACTAACCGGATGGTGTCGGATCGAAGGGCCATAGTTTAGGCTTGGTCGGGAAGCTCAATGGTGTTCCTATAGCCTAGGTGGCTTGGTCTTGAGTATTCACTAAGAGTACAGCCTCTTGGTGGGTCATTTGGTGGTGGGTTGATGAGTGGTGGTTGATTATCACCTTCCATGATGAAAAGTGATGGGATTATGAACAAAGGTCACGAAGAAGGGGGATAGACTACAAGGAAGCTAAAAATGAGAAAAAAGTTTACTTGATAGGAATCAAGCAAGGGAACCTAAACGAGGTGGAAATCTAATTAGCTATTCTATTCCCGGCGTGGCTAAAAACTTGATACTGCGTACAACTGCGTTCGGGGTCAAAGGAAACTTCCTTTTCTTCGAGCAAGTTTTTCAACCACCTAGGCAGTGAACCTAATCGTTGTAGTGTAGTATTAGGGTAAGCCTTGGGATTGATATCGTTCTCTAGGGGAACAGGAATGCTAGTGAGAAATTACTACGCTAATGTTGGGGTTGAGGAAGATTATTTTTTATCTTTTTTATATTTTTTAGAAAATTGAAATTACGAATCTCGGGGTATTGGATTTGGGGGGGTGGTATTTCTACCGATTATTCTACTATTATCTATTCTAATTAACTAAGCTAAGGGGTAGTCTATGTGTAATTGATGTGTGCTCGTATGATGATTAAAGATGTGTTTACCTAGATGCTATTACTAGCTAGTTATCTCCTATTGATGGTTGAATTGTCACGTCCTTATTCTTAACGCGTTGTGTATTCTAAGGTCGTAGGGTATGCTTTCTTCCCTAACTCTTTGAGTCTACCTTAAGGTTATTGCCTACAAAATCTCTAGGATTCATAAACTAACTCTAAGGTTATCTTTGGATTTTTAGCCTACAACAACTCTAGGCCATCATAAACTAATGTTCACAAAGATTACCCAAGCATTAAAAACACAACGATGGCCTATTGCAATCCTAGGCCAATTACAATTAAGATAAGAGACAACCAATCAATATTCAATACCTAGGTTTCATAGATCTAGGCAAACACACAAGTAAATTAGCCAGACATGGTGAACATGCAAGCATATACACATACAATTGAAGACATAATTAAATCAATGAAGTAAATTACTTATCTTGTTGTAAAATAGGGTATGAGAACCCTAAGATACTGCCCAAGACAGCCAAGAATTGTTATTAGGTTTTACTCCATAAAAAACATCTCTAAAATTCTGAAAATTCGAATTCTATATATAGAGTTACAACTTGCGACGGCGTCACTCTTTAATTGTGACGCCGTCGGATCGCCGCCATTAGGGTTTCGTCTTGACCACGTCAACTTTGTGACAATGTCACCTTATGGTTTTGACGCCGTCAACTTCATCTTCTGACGCCGTCGGAATCTGGATCTAGGCCGTCTGGGGAGGAAAATATTTGCGACGCCCTACTCTTCAAAGCCTGACGCCGCCAGGTTAAAATTAAAATAGCAAATTCGATACTGAGCAGTAACAATTTTGGAGCATGTTGCGACGGTGTTGCCCTTTGGCTGTGACGCCGTCACCTTCAATTCCAGCAGCTTGAGTGTCTTGATCTTGACTTTGGCCATTTTCTTCATATATTCATGCCTTTTCGTCCAAATAAGTGTCATTCCAGCATTTTGCCTTCAAGAGACCTAAAAAGTGAAAAGGAACGAAATTAAGCAGTAACGGATATAAAAGTGGTCGATTAAGGGCTTAAATGACCCCTCAAAAGTGTACCTTTTAAATCCTTATCAATTTCACAGACTCTGGACTGATCCCTTACATAAGGAGGGTAAGGAAACTCAGACACAACTGGGTAAAATTCAAAAGGAGCTTGGCGAGGAAGTTCCTAAGTTGGTTGAACATATTATTGATGAGAGAGTACCTAGAATGGTTTCGGATGCTTTGGAAGAAAGTTTGTCGGATATCGTCAACAACAGTCTCCTTGTCCTTGAACAGATACTCATCAAGAAAATTTTGAAGTCCAGTATGCCAAAATTGATCTAGAAGTCGCTTACCTCAACCATGCCTGATATCCTTCATGAATCATTGAAGCATGTTCACAAAGACTTCGATGCTCTTAACAAATTGGTAGCAAGTAGGTTTACAAGACTTTAATTGGCGGCTGAGAGCAAAGAGTTAAAGAAGAAATCCCCATTTGCTGATGATTCAGATGATTCAGATATAATCATTCCAGAGACTCGTGTATCTGCTCAAGGGGAGCAAGCTAACAACGAGTCAACATCTGACAGTGGGTCTTCAACTGATACCATTCCCATGGCCATTGTTAGCCTTAATAGAAAGTGAAGGTCATTCACGACTATGAACTTTGTAATGTGTGTTAGATATTGTCATATAATAGTCAATGGGCTTGTGGATTGGGCTAAGGTAATAGGTTAGTAGTCATGTATTAAGCTAGTCTATATGATTATGTAATCTAAGTCCAATCCAAGTCCAAAAACGTGGCCCTTGGCCAAGCCCATTAGGGCATCTCACTTGTAGTATAAATACACCTCAAATGACACATTTGAGGTGTGTGCTTGAGTGTGTAAGTGTGTGTTTTTCTTATGAATAAAAGTTTCATGTTCTCTTCTTTATATCTCTAAAAACACCTCATATATCTTATGTCACCGTGCCGTATACGTGATATAAGTTGATAGAAACAAGGTCCTACAATTGGTATCAATCGCCTAACAATGATTTAGGAGTGTTTTTTTTGAAACTTTGCTTAAAAGTTGCGTTTTTTACATAAACTCGTGAGTTTTTAGCTTTAAAGTTTTGATTTTTATGTGTTTTATAGGTTAAAGTTGTTATTTTTATTGATCTTTAAGTGTTTTCGAAGAAGTTTGTTCAAAATAAATCATTTGGAATCGTGTTTTTTGGTGAAAAATCGCATTTTGCAAAAATCTGGGTAGTTTACGAATAAGCTTTATGAGTAAGAAAGTCAAAACCCTTATTTCACGAATAAGGAAAGTCAAAACCCTGATCTTACAAATAAAATTATGAGTAAGAAGTGAACTTTACGAATAAGCTTTACGAATAAGCTACTAGTCAAGATTCTTCGTGCATCAACGATTACTCAGTACTTCCTGATAAGGATTTAAAACGTACACTTTTAAGGGGTCATTTAAGCCCTTAATCGCCCAATTTTATATTCGTTATTGTTTAATTTCGTTCCTTTTCACTTTTTAGGTCTCTTGGAAGCAAAATGCTGGAATGATGCATATTTAGACGAAAAGGAGTGAAAACATGAAGAAAATGGCTAAGTCAAGATCGAAGACACTCAAGGTCTTTGGCGGAAGCTGTCCCAACTAAAGGGGCGACGCCGTCCCTCTCTACGGATTTAATTAAAATACACCTGACGGCTCAGTAGACTTTTTGCTAAAATACACCTGACGGCGTCAGGCTTTGATGTTGGGAATTCTGTGAAGTAGGAATTCTGCTGAAAATAACGCTGAAGGAATCTGCTGAAGTACATGGATTCTGCTGAAAGATTCTTCCATAATGTAGTCATTAAAGGTGTGTGTTTGTAACCTAGACGTGTTTCTATAAATGTCTAGGGTTAGATTTTGTTTGGTTTAACCTCAAGGATCTTTGATCCCTGTTACAGTTAGGTAACACGTATTATTCTGATCAAATAATATTTGGAGGAGATTGAGAGATTATTAAATATAATGAAAAACCTTGTGTCAATAACTATGATTTGTTTAATTCCGCTGCGTATAATGTTTATAATCATTGTTATTGTTAACCCTAAGGCTCAAAACGATCTCATGGAGTCCTATCAAACTCCACAATTGGTTTCAGAGCGGGTGGCTCTCGATCTAGGGTTTATAAGGTTTTCCTCTATTTAGGGTTTATACCCTAGTTGATTTTCAGAGGCAGTTTTGAAGATAAGCAGATTCGACAATTTTATTAGTGAAGGTACGGTAATTTTTTATATGTAATTCATTCGTTAAGAAGATTTTAAAGAACCTATTCCTCGTATACACTTAATTAGCTATCAATCACGTGGGTCACTGATAGTGTTTTTAATTCGTATCTCTTTAGTCAAGTAATTGGTCTGACAATCACATGCATTCATTGGCCACCATACGAATTTATTTGTACTGGTCCCCACTTGATTGGTTTCAATACTGATCAATGGTTTATAATGGAACCTACCTTTTGATTGGTTCATGTGCTACAAGTAGATAAGTGATTTTTTAATTCACATTCGGTCTCATGATTTTGTTCTGCTGATTAGAAGAGATCACGTGAGTGTAAATTGGTACTACTGATTTGCGCATGATATCCTACTTGGTGGTCCCTTGATATCGCTCGTTTGATTCACCATTGGTTCACATTGAAACGCTGGTCCCCACTCGGTAAGTGATAACTTGTTTGTGGGGCGCAATTGATTACGTGGAGCTTGGTCAATACATTCTTTAATTGGTCAAACGAGTTTATATTTTGGAGATTGTCATTAATTACGGCGAGTAGTTGTGACTTTTGATTGATCACGTGGTGTCTAGTGCTGGTCCCACACTTTGATTGTGTTCGTAACTCACGAGGGTTTTGATTGGTTGACGTGGGGCAAATTGTTACCTGATTGGCTGATAGTATTTTTATTCATTTCTGCTGATATTCAATGTGGGGTGATGTATGATTGTTACGGTGTGGATCATTAATTTGATTGGTCTATTGGGTTATCACGTGGACTTCAAAGTGTAGAGGTCTATCACATGAGATCAGACGTGTAGTAATTTTTTCTCTCTCCGCTGTTACTGCTGAAGGTTCACTTGATTAATTGGATACGTGGGACAGCTGATCATTTACATTGGTTGCTCCTGATAAGTCAGTACAAGGGGCTATATTAATTTTGGAACAGAATATTAGTCCAAGGTCATTGGCTACCGTGTTATTTACTGTGAACTGCTCTTTACAAACCTCTAAACCAAACTTCTTTCCACACTTTTAAAATAGCAGAATTTGATAATAATAGGGATGATGTTATATTTCCTTATTTGATGAATGGTGAGTACGATGTTTGGGCTAAGAAGATGGAACACTGGATCCAAAATAATGATATGAATATCTGGAAGGTGATCCAAAATGGCAACAGTTTGAAAAGGATTGGATGTGATCGCGATGGAAATCTCTTTTTTCATCCTCCAACGACTACAGATGAACACATTGCTGTACAAAGAGAGTCAAAGGCCAGAACTACCTTACTTAAATCTATTCCTGCTGATCATGTAGCAGATTTTCGTTATATGGATGATGCAAGTTGTATATGGAATGCACTCAAAGAAAGGTATGGTGGAAAGGCTGAATTCAAGAAGATGAGCAAGGAAGTTGATGCTCAAGGTTATGCTGAAGAACTTGCAGGTCCACACTTTGCATTCATGGGCATCTCTCAGGTACAAAATTGTGTGTTTGGTTGTAGTGATAAATATAATGAACTTAAGGAAGCCTATGATATTTTGAAACCTAAATATAATGAATGCTATGTTGAAGTTGAAGCTTATAAACAGGCTTTAAAAACATTAGAGAGACAAAAAGTATGGTTTCAAAAGAATCAGATAGCTTATGAGGAAAAAATAAGGGGGATACAAATTGATCTAGATTGTGCTAACATTGATTTAAAACGCACTGAAAAAGAAAAAGCTAATCTTGTTTCTGAAAATAAAGTGCTAAAAGAGAAATTAGATGAGGAGATAGCTAGGCATAAGGAATGGTTATTGAATGGAAACAAGTTAGCTAGTCACATCTATGGTAGTCAATCTGAGACATCTAGGATAGGTCTAGGCTTTCAAAAATATGTAGGTCCTGAAGCTAAATATGATGGGCGTAAAACTACACCAGCAGGATTAGCTAATTATGTAAAAGAATGTGAATTACATGCTATCCCTGGTCCTATTAGAGGAGAATTTATGCATGTTGACCTTTCCATTACAGTTGACTTTGATGGATCACACCATTTATATGGCAAAAAGTTAAGTGACTAGCCAGACCTTAGTAGCAAAACTAATGACTCTGTTTCTTGTTCTAAAAGTGACAAGTCATCAGATCTAAAGTCCACTGACTATGCCTCATGTGATTCAAGTGAAAAGTCTGACTCACCTAGGCACACACCCATGACCACACCCAAGTCCAAAGTTACTGATGAGCCCAAAACAAAGCCTGTTACCTATTCTGTTGAACACAATTTTGATTCTAATTTTGTTTCTGATAAATTTAAATGTAATAAACAAAGTTGTGTTAAGAATAAGTCTTTTAAGAAGAAATCTTGTTTTGTGTGTGGTAGTAAACTCCATCTTATTAAAGATTGTGATTATCATGAGAAAAGGATGGGTGTTTCCTCTGGCCATAAGACTTCTAGACCCACATGGACTAATATTGCTAGTATTCCTCCATTTGTTCCCAAAGCTGCATATGTGAGAGCAGGTAAACCAGTTCCTACTGGTAAACCAAAGGTTTATGAATCTGTTTCTGCTGACAGGCTTAATAGGCCTTTTCCAGTTCCCTCTGGTGGAGGATATTCTTCACCAGTTACTACTGGTTGGTGGAACAGTAATGCTAGACTTATGCCCTATAGACCTACAAGTTCTTATTTTCAGTCATATACACCTTATGTATCTCATATGAAAATGGCACATGGTGAAGTTAAAGTGGCAACTGCTGTTAAGCCCTCAAAAGGTTATTCTTGGAAAACTCAAAGAAAAGGTTCATTCTGGGTACCCAAGAACAATAATCTTTGTCAGGTGCATTGATTGAGGGGAGGAATAAGCCTAAGGGGAGGCTTATTGTTGTATATTTGTCTTCATACCATTTTTGCAGATGTTGGATCCTCATACGCCTAAGGGGAGGCTTAGTGTTTCTGCTGACACTACAACTGTCTTTGGTTTCTACTGTTGCTTTATGGTATATTTTACATGTTTTGGTTATTTTTATTTTTTTTCTTTTATATTTATTAGTAAAAAAAAATCGTGTTATTTTTTTTGTTAAGTGAAAAAAAAAAAAAAAAAAAAAAAACTCTAACCTGTCTGTGTTCAGTTTCTACTCTTTCTTACTTGCAGGTTTTGGTGTTGGTTAATAACCACACAACTAATGGTTTTCATCTCACCATGTCTTTCTGACACAAGAGTTGACTAGCCCACAGGATTATGGCTTGTGGTAAAGGCTGAGGAAATCCATAAATGGTAATCAACTCACCATGATGATGACGGCATTCCATCAAAGAGTTGGCTAGTCCAAACGCAAACGGTTTTTGGTAAAGACATCTTAATTCCGTTGATAGTTGCTGATTTACTAAAAATCAGAGGGTTATCAATGTACCCCGGTCTCACACACCAAACATTGGCTAGTCCTGAGCAAACGGCTACAAGTAAAGACATATCAAATCCGTTCATGGTTGCTGATTTGCTAATAAATCAGATGGTTATCAGTGTACCATGGTTTTCGAACTGAAACATATGGCTACTCCAGTAGTGATGGCTATTGGTAAAGAGACATCAAATCCATTATTTTCAATGATTCACATCTCACAGGTGTTAACACACGGATGTGATGAGAATAGTATGAAACTAATATGTTTTGATGTACATGTTGTCATTTGTTGCTGCAAAGATCTGAATTTTCAAAGTTTTGTCATCATAGAGATGTTACTATTTTGGTTCTTTTTTGTGATGTTCGAGTACAATCCTCTTGTTCTGCACTTTTAAAGACCTATCGGGAAACTGGAACTTAACCAAGTCAAATTCCAGTTTAGGGGAGGATTGTTGGGAATTCTGTGAAGTAGGAATTCTGCTGAAAATAATTTGAAGGAATCTGTGAAGTACATGGATTCTGCTGAAGGAATCTGCTGAAGTACATGGATTCTGCTGAAGAAGGAATTCTGCTGAAGTTATATTACAGTATAGTTGGTTTCTACGGATATAGATATTCCATATATTTATTAGTTTGTTAGGATATGCATGAGCTATTTTAGGTAGTGATATGCATTTATTTTATATTATTGTTTATTTAGGGTTCCTTGGGTATAAAAGGAACTGATAGCTTTTGTATTAGGGATACACTTAAACTCTAGAACTGGAGAAAATATTCCAGGGAAAACATCATAAGAGAGAGTGAAAAAGATCCATAGAGGATCATTGTTTTATTAGAAAAACCGTGTTGGTAACTTTGATTGTGTTAATTATTATCCGTTGTGCATCTGTTCAATCATTGTTATTATACCCTAGTTGAGTCCGGATCTTGGTTTTAACATTTGAAGAGGAAGGGCGTCACTAAGACTTATCATCTGAGACGGCCTAGATCCAGAATCAGACGACGTCCCTGCTGAAGCCCGACGGCGTCACAAATACAACGTGACGCCGTCCCAACGATAACTTGGCCAAGACGAAAACCCTAATGACGGTGATCTGACGGAGTCCCACCTAAAAGGCGACACCATCGCAAGTGTAAATCTATATACATAATTCAATTTTTCAGTATTTTAAGAGGTAGATGATAAGGATTTAAAACGTACACTTTTAAGAGGTCATTTAAGCCCTTAATCGCCCACTTTTATATCCGTTACTACTTAATTTCGTTCCTTTTTCACTTTTTAGGTCTCTTGGAAGCAAAATGCTGGAATGATGCATTTTTGGACGAAAAAGAGTGAATATGTAAAGAAAATGGCTAAGTCAAGATCAAGACACTCAAACTGCTGGAATAACACCTGACGGCGTCCCAAACAGAGGGCGACGCCGTCCCTATTTTATGACGACTCAGGAGCAAATTTGCTATTTTACACTTGACGGCGTCAGGCTTTGAAGAGTAAGGGCGTCACGAAGACTTTTCTTCTCAGACGGCCTAGATCCAGATTCAGACGACGTCACTACTGAAGACAGACGGTGTCACAACCACAACGTGACACCGTCCTAATGATGACTTGGCCAAGACGAAACCCTAATGACGGCGATCAGACGTCATTCCACCTATAAGGCGACGCCGTCGCAGTTGTAAAACTATATATAGAATTTGATTTTTCAGACTTTTAAGGGGTAGACTTGTGGAGTAAAAACCTAAAACGATTGTAGTCCGGTTTGGACAGTATTTTAGGGTTCTCATACCCTATTTTACATCGAGATAAGTTATTTATTCCCTTGATTTAATTATGTCTTCGATTGAATGTGTGTATGCTTGCATGTTTAACATGTCCGGCTAATTTACTTGTGTGTTTTCTTAGATCTATGAAACCTAGTTATTAATTATTGATTGGTTGTCTCTTATCTTAATTGTAATTGGCTTAGGAGTGCATTAAGCCATCGTTGTGTTTTTAATGCTTGATTAATCTTTGTGAACATTAGTTTATAATTACTAGTGGAATTGTAGGCTAAACATCCGAAGATAACCTTAGTGTTAAGTTTATGAATCCTAGAGATTTCGTAGTCATTAACCTTAAGTTAGTCTCAAAGAGTTAGGGATAAAAGCACACCCTACGACTTTAGAAAACACAACGCGTTAAGAATAAGGACATAACCACCAATAAAAGATAAATAGGGAGTAATAGTATCTAGGTAGACACATCTTTAATCATCATACGAGCACACTTCAAAAAGACATAGACTACCCTTAGTTTAGATAAATTAGATAAGTAGACTAGTCGGTAGAAGTACCAAACCCCCCAAATCCAAACCCCGATATTTTACCTTTAGTTTCTTAAAAAAATATAAAAAGATAAAAAATAATCTTCCTCAACCTCAACCTTAGCGTAGTAATTTCTCACTAGCATTCCTATTCCCCTAGAGAATGATATCAATACCCGAGGCTTACCCAATACTACACTACAACGATTAGGTTCACTGCCTAGGGTGTTGAAAAACTTGCTCAACGAAAAGGAAGTTTTCTTTGACCCCGAACGCGCCTTGTACGCGCATCAAGTTTTTGGCGCCGCTGTCGGGGAATAGAATAGCTAGTTAGATTTCTATCTCATTTAGGTTCCCTTGCTTGATTCCTATCAAGTAAGTTTTTTTCTCAATTTTAGCTTCCTCGTAGTCTATCCCCCTTCTTCGTGACTTTGTTCGTAAAACCTATCACTCACCATGATTCGCATCTTTCGCAGTTACAAACCTTGCACTACCCGCTCCCAATCCTGCCCCTAACCCTCCTCCCAATCCCTAAATAGAAAACGCAATCCCACAAAACCTTTCACCCGTTCATCACTTTCGAAATCACCTAGGGCATAATGAAATAAATTGGCAACAACATAGTCCTTTCTATCACTCGGATTCCGATGAGGAGTTTGACTATGGTGAGGCACTTGATAATGGGGAGGTCATCGATGAAGTTAATTTTGAAATGGAAGAAGACTTCACCCAATGTTTTGACCCTAGGTGTAGAATTGAGGTTGATGGCCCCTTTAACATGCAATTCCCTTGTAGGATAGGATTTGAAAGTTTTGATGCTAACTTGCACTCATTCTTACCTTTAAACTTAATCTCGAGAAATCTATATAACAAAATTAAGGTAAATGAATTAGCCTATAAAGGGGATAATGTTGTTGATTCGGTCATTTACTTGGATGTGTTTGTTGGAAGTTTTGCCTATGTGGTTGAATTCATGGTCTTAGAAGATTTAAAAGAATTCATTGATGGAAGCTTCACTCAAGTAATATTTGGAATAAACTTTAAGAGAATGACTAGGTTAAATGAACGGATGATTGATGGTCTAATCACATTCTTCGATGGAGTTGAAGATTTTGTCTATTAAATGCCCCGTACGCACCCTAGGTTTAAGCACAAAGATATAGAGGCATGCAATCGGATGACTCCTATTTCGATACTTAGTGAAAGAGATAAACAATGAGGACTTAGGCATACTTATGAAAAAAATGAGCGGTACTATAAAAAATGCCTAGAGTTAGGAGATGAGTACATGAAAAGTGAGAGAATATTGGAATGGCTTAGATATGGGCACGTGAGCGTGCATGAGACCACGTAGGCGCACAACTTCGAGTCTAGCTACAAGACTCATAAATAAAGAAAAGCGCTTCGTGGGAGGCAACCCATGCTTAATTATTTGCTTGTTTGTGTGTCATATATCTTTTCATTGATTGTTTATTCTCATGTTTGAATTTGTGAAAATACTTTATTTTGTCTTTAACCTCGTGTTAATTGCATATAAAGGTATTTTACAAAAATGATAAGTGTAGGGAGGATTACACACGTTTTTAAAAGAACGTGAACATGAGAATTACGATTATTGAAAAAGATATATATGTGTCTTTGTTAGAGTCAAATGCTTGTATCGAGTCATAATGGATGTTTTGTAGGAACTTTTCCAGATTTTAAAGGTGTAATTTTTCCAAAAAAATGCAGCAGACCAGTTTCTGTCAGGATAACCTGACGGCGTCAGGATTGCAACATGACGACATCAGGAGGAGCAGAAACAGCTTATTTAACTTACTCTCATTTTCTGTGCTACTTATAAATTTTTGGTATTTCTCAGGTCTTAATTTTCCAGAAAATCTGCAAACATCCATTCCACAAGCATTATATCCTAGTTTAGTAGAGTCATATATAGTTTTACCGCCGATTTTACGTGAAGGTTTCGTCTATTTTCTTAAAGTGTGCAGGTTTTATTTGTCAAGAAGAAGAAACATAAGATTGGATGGAGCTTTTCACGCATAAATGTTCTTGGAAAGAATTTAACCACTACTTCACACGGATCCTACCGAGCTAATCAAGGGAGTACTAGTTTCTTTCTCTTTTAAATTACCTTCTGTTATCATAACTTTGATACTTTCAGGGAATATTGGGGACAATTTTCAGTTTAAGTGTAGAGAGGGAGAATAAAATGAGAACTTTTAAACTATGCTTATCCTTGACTATTTGTCTTGTCCTATTTCATTTGTTTAATAAGCTATGAGAAATATCGGTTAGGGTAATTTTAGCACCAAATTTAAAAAATTTCATGACTTGTACGAGTGGGTCTTTAGTCTTAATAAAGCGTCTCATGGATAGGAAGTTATATGACTAGCACAAACACCCTTTACCACTCAAATTCCACCCCAAAAATGTGAGGTTCGCCCATATATCTATCAGAATTAAAGCATTCACCTTTAATGCTTCGAGAGTGTACCGGTAGTATAATAGATTCTAGAACTTGTTTTGTGATGCATTCTGAGATCGCTAGTGAGACTACACTTGTGTAGTTAGGAATAACTAGTGAGACTACACTTGTGTAGTTTAATAAATGATAACATCAAATTAGTCTGATCTTTTATATATCAAATTCTCGTGTTTATGGCCTCATTTGTATTAATATGGTACTTAATTCTTTCATATTCATTCATATTTACATTTCAGGATAAATGAGGCATTGGAGCGGAAACGGTGTGAGAAAAGGCCAAATATATGTTCTAAAGATGAATTTACGAGGGCCTTTGGATTTTATGTGAAGATTACGCCGTAACTTGCTAATAAGGTTACGTAGTAAATATGAGCTTTGAAGGATAAAGCGTAACCATTTCTTAAGGTTACGTCGTAATTATTTTTGTGAAGGTTACGGCAAAACATGGTAAATTAGTTACGCTGTTGAGATAATTTCGTAGTGGATAATCATGAGCATACGAAGGATTACGGCGTAACTTGGATAATTAGTTACGCCGTAATTAATTACTTGGGCACAAAGTTTTGAAGTCCAGGGACTGGAAGCGGCAAGTTAATATTTATTTTACTCACTTCGAGGACCAAGTATAAATATATCAAGAATGACGAGGGGCTGAAACAGTAAGTATTATTAAGGCTTTTGGACTTAATTTGAATCAACGCGCTACTTCAGGGGCCAAAAGCAACAACTAGTGCAAATAAGTTTCAAGATAAAGATGTTACCATGAAAAGTACGAAGTTGATATTAAGGCGTAACTCATTTTATTTAGTTACGGCGTAACTTAGTTACGACGTAACTAAATAATTTAGTTACGACGTAATTTTTCGAGATCCGGATTTCTTTGCGCAGTTATTAGTTACGGCGTAATTAGCCCTTATGGTTACGCCGTAACCATGTCGGGGCCTATAAATACAGCCCTAAATCTGCATTTTTAAGCATCTCTCTTCACCCCTCTCCTAGGGGTCGATTAGGGCACCATTCCAGGGCATTTTCCAGTAAACCAGTTTTGAAGGAAGAATTCACTCGCAATCATCATCATTATTAGCTCTACATCAAGTAATTTGTATCAAACATTATGTTAAATTCAATTCATGATTTATTCATTTTTGTTGGTATGATTTATTATATTTTTGGCTAAGCACCCTGGTGCTGGCCTAGTTATGATTCTTTAATTGTTTTGTTTGCATTTACTTTACTTCCGTACAATTATTTCTAAGTGTATGCATGCATAGTTTATTGCTAGCCACCCTTGGTTCGGTAGTTTTGAATGGCGGTAGAGGCCAATTGCCTAGGAGATATGACCAACTGACCCTAGGTGAGCGGACTGAGACGGGAAGGGTAAGATATGACCAACTGACGACCCTTTCTACTTGTCCGATTTGACCAACTGGTCACCTATCGTTTGGATGAACTTAAGAATTAGGGGGTGAGTGTCTAAGTTCCTAACGTCCGGGCACTCACTATTATAAATCTAGCATGTAGCGGTACTTAATGACTCGACTTAGGGGACCAGGAACAACAGGACTTATGACGGTGCGCCTGATTTCTCCTGTGGTGGCATCTTTGCTGATAGGTTAGGGCGAATTGACCAAATGCTGTCCTCTCGACTTTGAACCCACCTGAAGTAATTGGAAGTAAGTAGGCGTATACATTACTAGCTAGGATAAATAACTAGGTTAGCACCACTCTCCTTCATTGATCACATCTTTTGCCTTTATCTGCTTTCCTTTATTTCCTTGTTTTATTAGTTAGTTTTATTATTTCAATCTTAAAAGCAATTAAATTCGTGACATAGACATAAGTTAATTTCCAATCCACGTAGCTCTTGGGACGACCACGGTTTTACCGAATACTACACTACACACGATCGGGTACACTGCCCATTAGTGCATTAGGGTAGACCATAGGTATAACGAGTAATTATAAATATAAAACCTGGTCAGTAAAACCTGCATCAATAAACAACAGTTTGGTTTAAATTCTTAAAACAATCAACTGAAAAGCTAGGGCTGGTTATATATGAGAAGCCTGTTTCTTCTTCGTGTTATGAATTGTAACACCCCCAAATCTCGGTACAGCGGAAGACTTAATCAAGTTTTCGGGGCGTTACTTTCGGATTGGTATCGCACACAAGTATAGCAAAAAGATAGTCATTTAACATTCAAAACCAATCCCAAATTTAGTCGTTTAAAACATTTCATCCAAAAGAGTAAATATTAGGCCCAAAACATGGTTTAATCAAATAGGTCCCCAAAGTTTATCAGAGTCAGAAATGATCCTTGAACCCCGCCTTCTTGCCAAGCTTCCACCGATCAAGTAATCCTAACATCTCTCAAATACAGAAATCATGCTAAAAGGTCAGCTTACGCTGGTGAGTTCATAGGTTTAAGTTCAACAAAATCATAGTGGACCTGTAAGAGTTGATTTGTTATGCAAGACCTAAGATGGAATAATAACGTTTGCACACACCGATCCTACCCGGATCACCAACCATATACTCACATCCCGTATCCAGGGATTACTCGGGCCCCTCGACTCTAGTCCAAAGACTGTCGTGGTAACCTCTAGAACAGTTGCCAACCCCGGACTAGGTCGAGGTAGAAGTCTATTCTTAGCTAGGCAATGGTTTAACCTAGACTAAGGCAACAGCTACCGCACATCTATCTAAACAGTCAAGCATACAAGCAAATCCAAATAGTTTTAACAGTCCAAAAACGGTAGCATGATTCTCACCCCAATATAGTTAAAAATGTAGATAAAAGTGGGGCTATGAAACTCACCTCAAGCAATCAACGCACAAACAAACACTAGCAAAAGATAACGGTATCACGGCACAAAGAACTATCGACTCAGCACAACCTATTAATGTAGACCAACTTTAATATATATATTCCTCAAAATCAACGTTATCTACCCCAATATATTCCATTTCTTTATTTCCAAAAATGTCTCGTTTCACCATTTAATCCTAGTGTTTGGTATCCTCATGTGGGTGTATCGACTCAATATGATGCTATAAATACACTCAAACAACCTATATATAACTCAATGCGACACAATGAGACCTCTAAACGATAAGCTCCATAGTCCAATAAGTTTCAGAATAAATAGTAGACCTTATCGAATTCGTCAACTCGATAAACTCATTTATTTACTCTTGTCGCTTATTATCCCATAAATCAATCGTATCCTAAAGAGTCATAAGGATAATTCACCCATTAATAAGGTTACCCAACGTACCTAGCGGACTCTTATTAGATTCGTCAATCTAATAAGTCCGCTACCCACGTGGATCAACACTATTAACGTTAGGTTATCCGTAACCCATGCACATAATGTAAGTAAATAAATACTTAACTAGTATTAAATGTCCACAATTGACATTTATTGATAAGCGTGTACTAGAAACATTAATTACTTATTTATTATAAAAGGTTTCCAATTTAGTCGTTAGTTTCTATTTAAAAATAGTAAATAATAAGATAAAACTTGTTATCAACATTTTTGGTACAAAACCCCATTTATTATTTATATTTCATAGTTTATTAGCATTTTCATGTATATATATATATATTTCGTCAAATTCCAATATTAATCTCATATCGTTATTCGTTTCGAGTCCACAAGCACGAGTCATAACTTCTCGGCTTTTAATCAATCAATAGTCCAAATTATACTAAAGTCCATGTTACAGCTTTGTCGGAGTCAACTATTGACTAAAAAGTCAAAGTAACGCCGACGTAGCTCAAAGTCAACAATATATATATCAAGTCCAATTTAAAAGTCATAATAGCGCAATTCCATCCCAAACCAACTCAAAACAATCTCACCAACCAATCAATCAACCAAATGTACTCGAAACCAATGTTATGACCCTAATGGTCATGACACGGTCGCGGTTAAGACCACGTGAACCAAACAAGCTCTAGAAGCTTTTCGGCTCCACGCGTCTCATCCAAACCTCAACTACATCAACCAACAAGCTACCAAATCGACCCGACCCGGACCCGAGGCCCAAGTGGGTCACGTACGCAAGCCAAGGGCCATGTACGTGCCCAATGTGGCTCGTACACCATGCCAACCCAATCAAACATCACCCAAATCCATTCCACAACATCCAAATCCAATCATTCAAGCTCCAATCACTAACCAAACACAAAACCCATCATCTATTCTAACCAAAAAGATGAAACTAGACCTAAAATGCATAAACCCATCAAATTGATACACCACACATTTACCAAACACTAATTACTTGTTTATTTAGACATTAATTAGACTTAATTCCATGTTTTACCCAAAAGCCCCAAATTTGGACATAGGGTCGAAACCCTAATAATCCATACGTGGGTTTTAAGAGCTTAAACAAGCTCTAATCTTGTTCCATTTACCTTATTCAAGCACCAATTGCAATTTTAGATGAAAACCCTAAAAGTACGAATCTTAATCTTTAAATTTGAAGGTGTTATTGAAGGCTTTTGTGGGAGTATTTTATATGGATAGAAAGAGGATGAAACAAATGACAAGATAGTGGTGGAGGTGTAATTTCACTTGCCGGAGGTGGGGCGGCCAATGGTGGTGCTGGTGGCTAGGGTTTTATTTTGGTGGAAGAGAGAGAAAGGTGTTAGTGTGTGTGTTTTAGAGAGAGAAAATGAAGTAGTGAATGAGGGAGGGTTGGGGTATTTATATTTAGGAGGGAGGGACTCAAAAATAAATAATTTTGGAGGAGGGGGCACCGGCCTAAGCAAAAGAGGAGGGGCCGTGGTCGCCATTTTTCGTAAAACATCCCGTTTACCCATTCCCGAGCTCATATATTGTCCCCCGAGTGTCCCACAACGTTCATTCGACTTTCTAACATCGTTATTTATGTTTTTCCACGAGTTTTAACTATTTATTTGTCAGTTTTCGAGTTGCGGTCTAAAAGTTACAATATTTCTCATTTTAGGCTTTTCTAGTACCGAATCGAATAATGCCTACCAAATAGAGTTAAAACTCATACGATAACTCATTTAATAATGAAATAAACCATAAAAACCAATAGACGATATATAATCAAGTCATGGTTTATAAAAGTAGTGATAAAGGCAAAAGCTCGGTTTAGTTTAACGTAATGCGGTTACCTAAAATAGACTCCCTAAATTGGCAGTTGTCACAGCCTCCCAGCCTCAGAAGAAACCCGTCCCGGGTTTCACTCCGAGTTGCTTGTTGTCATGAAAAGTTTAGGATACTTCCTGCGGAAAACGTCCTCACGTTCCCAAGTGAACTCCGGTCCATGTCGGGAGTTCCAACGAACCTTAATAATTGGAATACGGCTATTCTTCAGCCTTTTAATCTCACGGTCCATAATCTCAATCGGTTCCACAACAAAATTCAATTTCTCATCAATACGAATATCTCTTAAAGGCACCACTATGTTTTCCTCCGAAAGACATTTCTTAAGGTTACTAACATGAAAGACATTGTGTACACTACTCAATTTCGATGGTAGCTCTAGGCGGTATGCTACCGGTCCGATTCTTTCCAGGATTGGAAAGGGACCAATATATCGGGGATTGAGTTTTCCACGCTTTCCAAAACGAATCACTCCTTTCCAAGGAGAAACTTTCAACATAACACGATATCCAACCTGAAATTCTAATGGTTTACGTCTCTTATCGGCATAACTCTTTTGTCTATCCCGAGCGGTTTGCAACCGGTTACGAATCTGAACTATCTTCTCAGTGGTTTCTAGGACAAGTTCGGGACCTGTAAGTTGACTCTCGCCAACTTCAGCCCAACAAACAGGAGAACGAAATTTTCGGCCATACAGTGCCTCAAATGGGGCGGCCTTAATGCTAGAGTGATAACTATTGTTGTAAGAGAATTCGGCCAAAGGGAGGTGTCTCTCCCAGCCTTTGCCGAAATCAATAACACAGGCTCTAAGCATGTCTTCTAAAGTCTGAATGGTTCTCTGACCATCGGTCTGAGGATGGTAAGAAGTACTCATATCCAAATTTGTTCCTAATGTCGCCGTAACGATCTCCAAAAGTGGGATGTAAAACGACTATCCCTATTGGAAATGATAGATATCGGCAATCCATGACGCGATACTACCTCCTTAAGATACAATCGAGCAAGCTTATCAAGACTATCTGTTTCACTAATAGCTAAGAAGTGAGCAGACTTAGTTAAACGATCAACGATTACCCAGATAGCGTCATTGCCGCTAACTGTTCTCGGTAATTTAGTGATAAAGTTCATGGTTATTCGCTCCCATTTCCATTCCAGGAGTTCGGGTTGAACTAAGAGTCCTGATGGTTTCTAATGTTCGGCCTTTACCTTAGAACAAGTCGCACCAACGACATCTTGAGCTATATCGGCTTTCATATTAGGCCACCAATAAAGTTTCTTAAGATCCCATACATCTTATCGGCTCTGCCGGGATGAATAGAGTATTTTGATTTATGCGACTCGTGCATAATCAACTCACGAATTTCGCCATGAAATGGTATCCAAATTGCCTCTAAAGCATAAAACGCTTTTAAGAAGCCTTTTCACTTTCTACCATTCCGTGAAGATTCTCATAAGGACGTTCTCTTCCGCTAATACCTCCGCGGCTAAAATTTGAGATGGTAAGGGCGAAACAATGGTCATTCTTAGGATCTAACGGTAGGGGTGGAATGTCCTCTTTACGACTAAGTGCATCAGCCACAACATTAGCCTTACCAAGATGATAACGAATCTCACAGTCATAATCACTAAGCAATTCCAACCAACGACGTTGTCTCATGTTTAATTCCTTCTGATCTAAGATATGCTTCAAACTCTTATGATCGGTAAATACTACACACTTGGTTCTATACAGGTAATGTCTCCAAATCCTAAGAGCAAACACTACATCACCTAACTCAAGGTCATGGGTGGTGTAGTTTTCTCATGCTTCTTAAGTTGTCGGGATGCATAAGCAATCACCTTCTCTCGTTGCATCAAAACAGCACCTAAGCCTTTATGCTAAGCGTCGCAAAGAGTAATATGAAAAATCTTCGCTTCCTTCGTAAAGCTAGGATGGTGCACTACACAACTTCTCCTTAAGAAGTTGGAATGCTTCTTCTTCCTTTTCTCCCCATTTATACTTAACATCCTTCTCGGTTAGTTTGGTGTGGCTTAGCTATCTTGGAAAATCCCTCAATGAATCTCCTATAATAGCCTGCTAAACCTAGAAACTATCGGATTTCTGATGGGTTCTTAGGAGCTGCCCATTCCTTAATGGCCTTAATCTTAGCTGGGTCAACATGAACACCTCGACTATCTATCACATGACCTAAGAATTGCACGGACGGAATCCAAAATTCACACTTAGAGAATTTGGCATACAGCTTCTCCTCTCTCAGCAATCCTAAAATGAGCCTCAAATGCTCTTCGTGCTCCTCACTACTCTTAGAGTATATCAAGATGTCGTCTATGAATACTATCACAAACTTATCCAGGTATGGCTTACACACTCGGTTCATGAGATCCATGAAAACCGCTTGCGCGTTGGTCAAACCAAACGACATCACTTGGAATTCATAGTGTCCATAACGAGTCCTAAGCGCAGTCTTAAGGATATCCTCCTCTCGAACTCTGAGATGGTGATAACCAGATCGTAAATCGATCTTAGAAAAGACACTAGCTCCTTGGAGTTGGTCGGATAGATCATCTATTCTGGGTAACGGATATCGGTTCTTCACTGTTAACTTATTCAATTCCCTATAATCGATACACATCCGAAACGATCCATCCTTCTTCTTCACAAACAACACCAGTGCTCCCCACGGTGATGAACTTGGTCGAATGAATCCCTTCTCTGACAACTCTGCCAACTGTTTAGACAGTTCCTATAATTCTCTTGGAGCAAGTCGATAAGGTGCCCGAGCTACGGGTGCCGCACCGGGTATCAACTCTATTTGGAATTCCACTTGTTGGACAGGTGGAATCCCTGGCAGATCATCGGGAAACACATCCGGAAATTCTCTAACGACGGGTACATCGTTAAGGTTTCTTTCACTCTTCTCCTCACTTTTCTTTTCAGAAATTCGAACCAAGAAAAGACAACCTCCTCTATCGATGTACTTCTGAGCCTTAATACAAGAGATGATGCTCAACCGGGAAGGACTTCCACAGTCGCTCCAATCTCCTTGTATGCTCAGAACTTTTTTGCCATACGGTAAACGCACAATCTTCTCATCACAAATGATGTGTGCACCGTTCTTCGATAACCAATCCATTCCGATAATAACGTCAAAACTTCCCAAGGTAACTGGCAATAGATCTATACTAAACGGGCGGTCTAGGAAACTTAAGGTACAACCTCGAATTATGGTTTCTATCTTCTCTCTATTCCCATTAGCTAATTCTACATCGTGACTAAACCCTAGAGGTGTTTGGGAGATTCCTAGTAATGGCATAAAATTGGTGGGTACGAAACTCATATCCGCACCAGTATCAAACAATATGGAAGCATAACGATTATTGAGATGGAACGTACCCGTAACTACGTTAGGGTTCTCACCAGCTTCCTTCCCAATAGCGTAAACACGCGGCTCCCATGTCTCTACTGATTCCTAGCACCATGGTTTCCCTGGTTTTCCACAACCTCACGCTTCACAGGGTTTAAGCCATTATTTCCTACACCTAGGTTAGAAAATCCTCCTACATTACCAGGATTTCCTCTCATCCACGGCTCTCGACACTCATTCTTAAAGTGTCCCTTCTTTCCACATCCAAAACAGGTGACAGTGGCCTTCCAGTCCGTTCCTTATGCAGTTTGAGCTGCAGCAAGTTATAACAACCCGTAAAATTTCGGATTATTTTAATAATATTTATCGCCGTCGAGAAAAATTCAAATAAGTTATTTTCCGACAAAATGCCAATATCTAAAATTTAAAACGAGAGGTCATTTCGTTAATTTAGAAATAAGACACCGCTTGTCCACTAATTATCTGTATAATAAATGTGAAATTTATTATTTGTCCAAGTTTAAATTTAAGCATACATAAGCTTAATCCATCGCTTATTCCGCACACTACAAGTAGCGAGCAAACAAAACTAAAAACAAACACTGAGATAAGAGAAAAAAATACATTTTATCAATCACCAATAATTTACAGAAGAAAACGAGAAGTTATCTCATAAATTTAGGAAGCCACGGCACCGCACGCAGACCGACACCAAGTTATTAACGGCAAACAATTATAATCAAATTTCAACGTAATAAGAATGTCATATTATTACGCTTTATAAAACGCTTCTAAAAATATAATTTCTATAACTTTCGGTACCGGGAAGGTACGCGTTTACTCGAGGATTCAACGAAACACGGGTACAGTTATACAATATTAACCATAAAAACAAAAATACACTACCCTTTAACCGCCCATTTAATTACCCCTATTTCCTTTTCTTCTTCATCCTTTCCTTTTTCTGCTTCTATCCAAAACTAGGAATCCAGAAAGAAACTTGCTCCCCTTCCTCTTCAGTCACCATGATCCATCACCACATATTTCAGCCACATAATCTACTCTAAGGAACACTAGCTCTACGAGAATCGAGATGAATCCATGTAGAATGCCACGCTACAACCAAGAAGAGAAAGAGGACACAAGGCTTCCTTAATGTACATCTATATATAGTGTCAACCCTTGAAGCAGGTTCATCCACTCATCACGACACAAAAATAATTAGGGTTCTTAATAATTAGGGTTTCTCAAAACAAAGGGCTTTTGGAAATTTATAGAGGGGTTTTGTCATTTGATGTATAAAGAAGCTATTCCAAGTGTTAATTGTTCTTATTCGTTCCGTATCTCCTCCGAATGAGAACTTGAGGTTTTGGTGTTTATTGCTACTCGGCCCACTAATGGGTTTAATGTAAGAAAACATTCCTTCTTATTGTTTTGTTATCCACTGAGTTGTAAACACATAATATTGTAATTCGAAATGACATTTGTCATTTGTGTTGATTTCTATAAATTTTTGGATGAAGAAATGAGAAATACAATATTGGTAGTAAATTGGTTAAGTTAAAACTAGTGTTGTTTTGTTGTTGTTGTTGTGTGGTAACAAACTGAGAAAGTGAAACGAAAACTGAATCGACATTGGATTAAATTTGATAGTAATACGGCTTGTTCGCTTATTTGGGTTTGCTTAGTTAGCTGCTGTCTCAAATCGATTAGTGTACCCGCGTTCAAGTCGGGTTTGTTGACCCAGACTCATTTGAGTCAAGACTCGGACGACTCGAGCTTAACCGCACACCCAGTTTGTAACTGAGATTCAGTCGCGGGTTTGATTTTCTTGCGGGTGATAATCGGCTTAGCTGTTTTCGACTTGTTGCCTGTTACCTCGACTATTGTTTTAAGCATTCTTGTTTTTTTGTTCATGTCTTAACCCATGTTGGTGATCTCTCGGCTATGGACACATATAGTCGAGGGGCATTGATCTTGCTCGTACGCGTTTAGTTCGTATAATCCTAAGCCACCTAGGTAACAAGTCATACCCGACTTCACTAGTCATCAATCGAATAGGACTCATCGTAATTTTTGTTGCCTTGACTTAGTGTGCCCATAGACTCACAAGGGTCTTACATTTGTAACTGTATCAAGCCACTCAAAAGGGGTCATTTAGATCATGTCATGTGGACTTGTGAGACCCCGTAACCACAAGAGTATCAAGGTCACGGGTTGTACCCGACCTCGAAATCACTAGTCAAGTATGGGCATCGTCATCCTTGATGTCGTTCTTGCACCAACCGACCCAAAGGAGTCTATATGGTGCGCCTGGTTGAGTCTCGGTGTCAAGACAGTTAGACAAAAATATGAAAATTTTCCATTTACATGAACCTCGTATATTAGTTCTCTGCCTATACCGCTTTGGGCCCCAACCCAATCCAAATCAAAGGAGTATTTAGTTGTCATGGGCTGAAAGCCCATTCACATTTCATTGAGGTGCTTAAGCCCAAACAATCTTGTAAAATAGTGGGTGTCACAAACCGGGTCGGAAGCACCTTGTGATGATAAGGGTCATTGGTCTTTGTCACGCCCACTCGGAGCGTGGAGTGAGTTTCGTCTCGAGTTTTCTCAATTGAAAATCCCATTTCGTCCGACCTTTTCTCATTGTCCTCGACATTTAAACATACGACATGTCCCTTTTACACGATGGATAATGTATATGCCGACGTTGGCGAAACAATTAAAAACAAACTTGTAATAACAAGATAATTACACGAGTCAATTTGCACTACTTGTAACATAACTAGAAAGTTCTATACGATATAAACTTGGCAACACTTGATTCAGATATGAAACCGGGAAATTTTAGAGAAATGTAACTCACAATTTTTGTCAAATATTAAAATATACAAACACGTTTAATTGTTTACTATAACCATTACCTATGTAGTACTATTTTCTCTATATGCAAAATAAGATATACATGAATATTTTCTAAAAATCCTTGATTTTGAACAATGGAAAGACTAATTATATAAGTCAAATTGGATGATAGTTATATATTAAATAATTCACGATATTCACCCAAGGTACATTGAGTATTTTGTCAAATAAATCGCAATACACCCGAGGTACACTATTTTCTTATAAACCGTTTACAAAACGAGATATACTTCTTGAAGCTTATATTTTCAAACCGAGCCATATATATATAACTTATCAAAAACATAGTGTGACTTGAATACATTAGAAAGCCACATTTGAAATTAATACAAGAAACACATAGATTAAGCTACAACTTAATCTCTTTTCAACCATATATGTATATATATACATATAAATATATACCTTGGTCATTTACTTCGCCAACGTCCTATTCTAAACATACAATCTCTCCGCATATTATCTTTTGGTCAACATTGAGCCAAAGCCGCAATTCCTCCTTCGAGTTTCCTTCCATGTCATACCCTCTTAAGCCGAAATCCACACAATTTCTTGTAAATTGTTCTAAGATAAATCAATGCAACAACAACAACAACAACAACAACAACAACATAAACATTTGAAAACTTATAAAGTTAGTTAAACTTTATCGAGTCTTAAACATGAAGACTAAATATGCCGTACTTAATTAGGTTGCGTGTCGGAGCCGTGCACTATCACTCCTTGATTTAGTTCCCTTTAAACTTCCTATTGCACATTGCCAAGGTGAGTTTCATAGCCCCTACTTTTAAACTGTTTTATACTTGTTTTGGGGGAAGATACATGCTCATCTTACTTAAATCATTTTACTTGTGCATTCCATGCATACTGTGCTATTGCATGTTTAAATTTTTCATCATACATAGATGTTTTATAGAGCATAACAAAATGTTTGACCTAGAATATTACGCAGCTTAGCCTAAGTCCTTAGATCCCAAATTGCCCTCTTCAAGAACCGTCAATTCCTCTGGGAAGCGAATGCTATAAATAGATCTATTGAGGGTGACTCCTCTGTTCGGTTGACCCCGCTTGGGTCAAGGCGAAACATGTAGCATGTCGGGACCGAGTGTATTGGGATAAACACTCGCCATGGGCTCTGTATTTGTATGACTTCTTTGTGCATACATGAACTGTCGTAGCTTCGGTTGCATGAACTTAGTGCTAGCGTAATAGATTCAATATATGACATTATATTCGTTGTAATGTACATATAACCTACTTATGGTCCACTAATGAAATCTCTTTTATGAAATCCTTTTATGAATTGAAACTATAAACTCTATGACATTATGCAAGACGTAATGATCATCAACAACCAAATTTGAAACAATGTAATGAATCTCTTTTTATATAAACCTATGAACTCACCACAAGCTGACCCCTTTAGCATGTATCTTCAGGTTTGAAGTGATAGCTTATCTTTGGAGGCGCAAGGCAAAGGCATGGCATGGTCATAGATGACTCTGATTTATGTATTGGGACCACTCGTTTATAATGGGCCATTTTCTGCATCAAATCAAAAATGTAAACATTGTTTTTAAGAAATGAATAAAAGTTTATTTATGAAAATATGTTGTTCTATGCTTATGTTGTGATATCAATTTAGTAGCACCCCAATACTTGTATGCTTCCTAAGCCATTTTGGGGTGTTACAGATTGGCATCGAGCCTAGGTTATAGAGAACTGGGTATATTTTTAAAACCTAGACTATAACCACTTTTACAAAAACTAAATCCTATGACCGACACGCGTGCACGCCGCCGATGCCTCACTTATGATCCTGTTGAGATCATACTTGATAAGATACATGTTTTATCACCGCTCACCTAGTTTCATTATAGGTTATAATTATTTTCCCTATAACGTGATACTTACGTATCACAAGACTACACCTTTCTCTCGCATAAAGAGAATGACTGTTCTAATCCTTCAAGACAACCTTTAAAAGTATTGTGACATATTACTAGCGTAACTAAGCTAAGTATTTCAAAATTTATTGAACCTCGGGTGAATATAGACTGATCACCTATATTCAACCAGGGACAGTGGGACATAGCCCGATCACCTATGTCCGACTCAGAGGTGAATTTTGCAATACTTAGGATAGTTATAATAGCTTTATGTCCAGAGAGAAGATGATAATATTTTGATAAACATATAACATTTCAATAAACCACACATTGACGGTTACCCTGAAGCCACACACTGGCGTCACACTACCCACTAATCACAAGCCACTCATCGGCATACCCTAATCACAAGCCACTCATCGGTATACCCTAATCACAAGCCACTCATCGGCATACACTAATCACAAGCCACTCATCGGCATACCCTAATCACAAGCCACTCATCGGCATACCCTAATCACAAGCCACTCATCGGCATACCCTAATCACAAATCACTCACTGACATTCCTTAAACACAAGTCACTCACTGACATTCCTTAATCACAAGTCACTCGCTGACATTCCTTAATCGCAAGTCACTCACTGGCATTTCCTTAGTTATAAACCACCACCGCATCACCCTATCATAAGCCATCCAGGCGTCGCAATATTTCTAAATCATAAGCCACTCACGGCCATACTACTTCTTAATCATAAACTTTATAATTCCATATCACAATCGGGTTATGTTATAGTCACTCCTACCCCACACCTTACACTCCATGGACAAATCAAACCATTCTAGGAGCAACCTTTCAATAACACCTATGAGAAAATACAATGAACCTTTGGCAAAATCTAAAAGGGCATGATAAAGGATCTATAATCCCACAGAAACTTGAAAACTTTACTCCCTACCTTGAGAAGTAAATACCTAGAAACTTCACCCACCTCTCAAGGATAACAAGATCTACCTTGTTACCCTTCTACAAACAAAAGAGTTTTCATACAAACTACTTTCGATTATCCCTCAAACCATTATAATCAAAATACTTCATGAATCACTTCATGAATTATTCTACAAACCAAGTTGCCACCTTACCATTTCATCATAAAATAAACTACAATTCTACCCATACCTTACCAAAATAAAGTGTTCCTTAATACTTTGAAAGGTATTCCAGAACCACTCTATTGGTTACTTATTTCCTCGAAATGTACTTTAAGTTAATACCCCATAAACAGAAATAATCAATGTTCACCTTGATAGCTAAGCCTGACCTTAGGATGTATCCTACACCTCTGCCTAAAACCATAGATAACCATGAGGTTCATCAACTATTAAATCTTCAATCCTACCCAACTTAGACAACTAAACTCTACCTATGGCTATGGGTAAATGTTATATCCTGCTGCATATCCTTGCTACAATATATGTTCCAAAATTGAGGATTCCTCTTTAAAAATCCAACAATAATACTTTCCAAATCCCTCGTTAAAATGAGACAAAATGCTGAAACACTAAAAGTTTCACAAAACTTCCCTATACACCCTATAATTGAGAACCAATTTTACAATCTTGTGAAAATATGTCATTTTTACACAACTATCGATTTTGTAATCTGGTCTTAGTCAAAATTTGTGCAAACATTTACTCGAAAGAAAAATTCGAAAACAAATATTTCTTCACCCTTTAAAGAAGAAAACACACAAACCCATAGCGAACCTTAAGAATCAACCTATATACTTAGAATCATGAAACACCGTAAATGGGTACGTTTGATAAGACCTTGAGAAGTTAGAAGTGCCCACACTAACAAAACAGTGAAACCTTATAACAACAAAAATTAGAGCTTTCACCCAATGAACCTACCCTTAAAAATCATGACTCCTCGTGATAGAGGATGTGCCTGGCACAACACCTAGGTACCCATACCCGAAGAGGAAACCCTAGGACAACCTTGGGAACATTCAAAACTTGTTCCAAATACCATCACCTTGTTTCCGACACCCTATCGGTATCGTAAATCCGAGATCCGGGACGGATCTCCTGTAAGGTGGGTAGACTATAACAACCCGTAAAATTTCGGATTATTTTAATAATATTTATCGCGTCAGAAAATTCAAATAAGTTATTTTCCGACAAAATGCCAATATCTAAAATTTAAAACGAGAGGTCATTTCGTTAATTTAGAAATAAGACACCGCTTGTCCACTAATTATCTGTATAATAAATGTGAAATTTATTATTTGTCCAAGTTTAAATTTAAGCATACATAAGCTTAATCCATCAGTTATTCCGCACACTACAAGTAAGCAAAGTAGCAAACAAAACTAAAACAAACACCGAGATAAGAGAAAAAATACATTTTATCAATCACCAATAATTTACAGAAGAAAACGAGAAGTTATCTCATAAATTTAGGAAGCCACGCACGCACGCAGACCGACACCAAGTTATTAACGGCAAACAATTATAATCAAATTTCAACATAATAAGAATGTCATATTATTACGCTTATAAAAACGCTTCTAAAAATATAATTTCTATAACTTTCGGTACCGAGGGAATGCGTACTTTCGAGGATTCAACGAAACACGGGGTACAGGTTATACAATATTAACCATAAAAACAAAAATACACTACCCTTTAACCGCCCATTTAATTACCCCTATTTCCTTTTCTTCTTCATCCTTTCCTTTTTCTGCTTCTATCCAAAACTAGGAATCCAGAAAGAAACTTGCTCCCCTTCCTCTTCAGTCACCATGATCCATCACCACATATTTCAGCCACATAATCTACTCTAAGGGAACACTAGCTCGGCTGAGAATCGAGATGAATCCATGTAGAATGCCACGCTACAACCAAGAAGAGAAAGAGGACACAAGGCTTCCTTAATGTACATCTATATATAGTGTCAACCTTGAAGGTTCATCCACTCATCACGACACAAAAATAATTAGGGTTCTTAATAATTAGGGTTTCTCAAAACAAAGGGCTTTTGGAAATTTATAGAGGGGTTTTGTCATTTGATGTATAAAGAAGCTATTCCAAGTGTTAATTGTTCTTATTCGTCCGTATCTCCTCGAATGAGAACTTGAGGTTTTGGTGTTTATTGCTACTCGGCCCACTAATGGGTTTAATGTAAGAAAACATTCCTTCTTATTGTTTTGTTATCCATCGAGATGTAAACACATAATATTGTAATTCGAAATAACATTTGTCATTTGTGTCGATTTCTATAAATTTTTGGATGAAGAAATGAGAAATACAATATTGGTAGTAAATTGGTTAAGTTAAAACTAGTGTTGTTTTGTTGTTGTTGTTGTGTGGTAACAAACTGAGAAAGTGAAACGAAAACTGAATCGACATTGGATTAAATTTGATAGTAATACGGCTTGTTCGCTTATTTGGGTTTGCTTAGTTAGTCTTGTCTCAAATCGATTAGTGTACCCGCGTTCAAGTCGGGTTTGTTGACCCAGACTCATTTGAGTCAAGACTCGGACGACTCGAGCTTAACCGCACACCCAGCTTTGTAACGAGATTCGCGCTGGTTTGATTTTTCTTGCGGTGATAATCGGCTTAGCTGTTTTCGACTTGTTGCAAGCTTACCTCGACTATTGTTTTAAGCATTCTTGTTTTTTTGTTCATGTCTTAACCCATGTTGGTGATCTCTCGGCTATGGACACATATAGTCGAGGGGCATTGATCTTGCTCGTGACGCAGCTTAGTTCGATAATCCTAAGCCACCTAGGTAACAAGTCATACCCGACTTCACTAGTCATCAATCGAATAGGACTCATCGTAATTTTTGTTGCCTTGACTTAGTGTGCCCATAGACTCACAAGGGTCTTACATTTGTAATCGATCAAGCCACTCAAAAGGGGTCATTTAGATCATGTCGTGTGGACTTGTGAGACCCCGTAACCACAAGAGTATCAAGGTCACGGGTTGTACCCGACCTCGAAATCACTAGTCAAGTATGGGCATCGTCATCCTTGATGTCGTTCTTGCACCAACCGACCCAAAGGAGTCTATATGGTGCGCTGGTTGAGTCTCTGTCAAGACAGTTAGACAAAAATATGAAAATTTTCCATTTACATGAACCTGTATATTAGTTCTCTGCCTATACCTCGTTGGGCCCAACCCAATCCAAATCAAAGGAGTATTTAGTTGTCATGGTGAAGCCCATTCACATTTCATTGAGGTGCTTAAGCCCAAACAATCTTGTAAAATAGTGGGTGTCACAAACCGGTCGAGCAATCTGTGATGATAAGGGTCATTGGTCTTTGTCACGTCCACTCGGGCGTGAGTGAGTTTCGTCTCGAGTTTTCTCAATTGAAAATCCCATTTCGTCCGACCTTTTCTCATTGTCCTCGACATTTAAACATATACATGTCCCTTTTACACGATGGATAATGTATATGCACGACGCGTTGGTAGCGAAACAATTAAAACAAACTTGTAATAACAAGATAATTACACGAGTCAATTTGCACTACTTGTAACATAACTAGAAAGTTCTATACGATATAAACTTGGCAACACTTGATTCAGATATGAAACCGGGAAATTTTAGAGAAATGTAACTCACAATTTTTGTCAAATATTAAAATATACAAACACGTTTAATTGTTTACTATAACCATTACCTATGTAGTACTATTTTCTCTATATGCAAAATAAGATATACATGAATATTTTCTAAAAATCCTTGATTTTGAACAATGGAAAGACTAATTATATAAGTCAAATTGGATGATAGTTATATATTAAATAATTCACGATATTCACCCAAGGTACATTGAGTATTTTGTCAAATAAATCGCAATACACCCGAGGTACACTATTTTCTTATAAACCGTTTACAAAACGAGATATACTTCTTGAAGCTTATATTTTCAAACCGAGCCATATATATATAACTTATCAAAAACATAGTGTGACTTGAATACATTAGAAAGCCACATTTGAAATTAATACAAGAAACACATAGATTAAGCTACAACTTAATCTCTTTTCAACCATATATGTATATATATACATATAAATATATACCTTGGTCATTTACTTAACGCCCTATTCTAAACATACAATCTCTCCGCATATTATCTTTTGGTCAACATTGAGCCAAAGCCGCAATTCCTCCTTCGAGTTTCCTTCCATGTCATACCCTCTTGCGAAATCCACACAATTTCTTGTAAATTGTTCTAAGATAAATCAATGCAACAACAACAACAACAACAACAACAACAACATAAACATTTGAAAACTTATAAAGTTAGTTAAACTTTATCGAGTCTTAAACATGAAGACTAAATATGCCGTACTTAATTAGGTTGCGTGTCGGAGCCGTGCACTATCACTCCTTGATTTAGTTCCCTTTAAACTTCCTATTGCACATTGCCAAGGTGAGTTTCATAGCCCCTACTTTTAAACTGTTTTATACTTGTTTTGGGGGAAGATACATGCTCATCTTACTTAAATCATTTTACTTGTGCATTCCATGCATACTGTGCTATTACATGTTTAAAGTTTTCATCATACATAGATGTTTTATAGAGCATAACAAAATGTTTGACCTAGAATATTACGCAGCTTAGCCTAAGTCCTTAGATCCCAAATTGCCCTTTTCATGAACCGTCAATTCCTGCTGGGAAGCGCGAATGCTATAAATAGATCTATTGAGGGTGACTCCTCTGTTCGGTTGACCCCATTGGCTGGGTTAAGGCGAAACATGTAGCATGTCGGGACCGAGTGTATTGGGATAAACACTCGCCATGGGCTCTGTATTTGTATGACTTCTTTGTGCATACATGAACTGTCGTAGCTTTGGTTGCATGAACTTAGTGCTAGCGTAATAGATTCAATATATGACATTATATTCGTTGTAATGTACATATAACCTACTTATGGTCCACTAATGAAATCTCCTTTATGAAATCCTTTTATGAATTGAAACTATAAACTCTATGACATTATGCAAGACGTAATGATCATCAACAACCAAATTTGAAACAATGTACTGAATCTCTTTTTAAATAAACCTATGAACTCACGGCGTAAGCTGACCCCTTTTAGCATGTATCTTCAGGTTTGAAGTGATAGCTTATCTTTGGAGGCGCAAGGCAAAGGCATGGCATGGTCATAGATGACTCTGATTTATGTATTGGGACCACTCGTTTATAATGGGCCATTTTCCGCATCAAATCAAAAATGTAAACATTGTTTTTAAGAAATGAATAAAAGTTTATTTATGAAAATATGTTGTTCTATGCTTATGTTGTGATATCAATTTAGTAGCACCCCAAATACTTGTATGCTTCCGCTAAGCCATTTTGGGGGTGTTACAGATTGGCATCAGAGCCTAGGTTATAGAGAACTGGGTATTTTTAAAACCTAGACTATAACCACTTTTACAAAAACTAAACCATATGACCGACACGTGCCTGCCTGCCAAGCTGATGCCTCACTTATGATCCTGTTGAGATCATACTTGATAAGATACATGTTTTATCACCGCTCACCTAGTTTCATTATAGGTTATAATTATTTTTCCCTATACGATACTTACGTATCACAAAGACTACACCTTCTCTCGCATAAAGAGAATGGTGTTCTAATCCTTCAAGACAACCTTTAAAAGTATTGTGACATATTACTAGCGTAACTAAGCTAAGTATTTCAAAATTGATTGAACCTCGGGTGAATATAGACTGATCACCTATATTCAACCAGTGGACATGTGGGACATAGCTCGATCACCTATGTCCCACTCAGAGGTGAATTTTGCAGTACTTAGGATAGTTATAATAGCTTTATGTCCAGAGAGAAGATGATAATATTTTGATAAACATATAACATTTCAATAAACCACACATTGACGGTTACCCTCGAAGCCACACAAGGCGCCACACTACCCACTAATCACAAGCCACTCATCGGCATACCCTAATCACAAGCCACTCATCGGTATACCCTAATCACAAGCCACTCATCGGCATACACTAATCACAAGCCACTCATCGGCATACCCTAATCACAAGCCACTCATCGGCATACCCTAATCACAAGCCACTCATCGGCATACCCTAATCACAAATCACTCACTGACATTCCTTAAACACAAGTCACTCACTGACATTCCTTAATCACAAGTCACTCGCTGACATTCCTTAATCGCAAGTCACTCACTGGCATTTCCTTAGTTATAAACCACTCACTGGCATCACCCTATCATAAGCCATCCACTGGCGTCGCAATATTTCTAAATCATAAGCCACTCACTGGCGTCATACTACTTCTTAATCATAAACTTTATAATTCCATATCACAATCGGGTTATGTTATAGTCACTCCTACCCCACACCTTACACTCCATGGACAAATCAAACCATTCTAGGAGCAACCTTTCAATAACACCTATGAGAAAATACAATGAACCTTTGGCAAAATCTAAAAGGGCATGATAAAGGATCTATAATCCCACAGAAACTTGAAAACTTTACTCCCTACCTTGAGAAGTAAATACCTAGAAACTTCACCCACCTCTCAAGGATAACAAGATTCTACCTTGTTACCCTTCTACAAACAAAAGAGTTTTCATACAAACTACTTTCGTTATCCCTCAAACCATTATAATCAAAATACTTCATGAATCACTTCATGAATTATTCTACAAACCAAGTTGCCACCTTACCATTTCATCATAAAATAAACTACAATTCTACCCATACCTTACCAAAATAAAGTGTTCCTTAATACTTTGAAAGGTATTCCAGAACCACTCTATTGGTTACTTATTTCCTCGAAATGTACTTTAAGTTAATACCCCATAAATAATCAATGTTCACCTTGATAGCTAAGCCGACCTTAGGATGTATCCTACACCTCTGCCTAAAACCATAGATAACCATGAGGTTCATCAACTATTAAATCTTCAATCCTACCCAACTTAGACAACTAAACTCTACCTATGGCTATGGGTAAATGTTATATCTGCCGCATATCCTTGCTACAATATATGTTCCAAAATTGAGGATTCCTCTTTAAAAATCCAACAATAATACTTTCCAAATCCCTCATTAAAATGAGACAAAATCTTTGAAACACTAAAAGTTTCACAAAACTTCCCTATACACCCTATAATTGAGAACCAATTTTACAATCTTGTGAAAATATGTCATTTTTACACAACTATCGATTTTGTAATCTGGTCTTAGTCAAAATTTGTGCAAACATTTACTCGAAAGAAAAATTCGAAAACAAATATTTCTTCACCCTTTAAAGAAGAAAACACACAAACCCATAGCGAACCTTAAGAATCAACCTATATACTTAGAATCATGAAACACCGTAAATGGGTACGCTTTGATAAGACCTTGAGAAGTTAGAAGTGCCCACACTAACAAAACAGTGAAACCTTATAACAACAAAAATTAGAGCTTTCACCCAATGAACCTACCCTGAAAAATCATGACTCCTCGATAGAGGATGTGCTCCCGCACAACACCTAGGTACCCATACCCGAAGAGGAAACCCTAGGACAACCTAGGGAACATTCAAAACTTGTTCCAAATACCATCACCTCATTCCCGACACCCTATCGGTAATGCGTAAACCGAGATCCGGACGGATCTCCGTAAGGTGGGTAGACTATAACAACCTTAAAATTTCGGATTATTTTAATAATATTTATCGCCGAAAATTCAAATAAGTTATTTTCCGACAAAATGCCAATATCTAAAATTTAAAACGAGAGGTCATTTCGTTAATTTAGAAATAAGACACCGCTTGTCCACTAATTATCTGTATAATAAATGTGAAATTTATTATTTGTCCATGTTTAAATTTAAGCATACATAAGCTTAATCCATCGGTTATTCCGACACTACAGTAGCAAAGAGCAAACAAAACTAAAACAAACACGAGATAAGAGAAAAATACATTTTATCAATCACCAATAATTTACGTAAGAAAACGAAGTTATCTCATAAATTTAGGAAGCCACGGCACCGCACGCAGACCGACACCAAGTTATTAACGGCAAACAATTATAATCAAATTTCAACGTAATAAGAATGTCATATTATTACGCTTATAAAAACGCTTCTAAAAATATAATTTCTATAACTTTCGGTACCGGGTAATGCTTACTCGAGGATTCAACGAAACACGGGGTACAGGTTATACAATATTAACCATAAAAACAAAAATACACTACCCTTTAACCGCCCATTTAATTACCCCTATTTCCTTTTCTTCTTCATCCTTTCCTTTTTCTGCTTCTATCCAAAACTAGGAATCCAGAAAGAAACTTGCTCCCCTTCCTCTTCAGTCACCATGATCCATCACCACATATTTCAGCCACATAATCTACTCTAAGGGAACACTAGCTCGGCTGAGAATCGAGATGAATCCATGTAGAATGCTACAACCAAGAAGAGAAAGAGGACACAAGGCTTCCTTAATGTACATCTATATATAGTGTCAACCCTTGAAGCAGGTTCATCCACTCATCACGACACAAAAATAATTAGGGTTCTTAATAATTAGGGTTTCTCAAAACAAAGGGCTTTTGGAAATTTATAGAGGGGTTTTGTCATTTGATGTATAAAGAAGCTATTCCAAGTGTTAATTGTTCTTATTCGTTCCGTATCTCCTCCGAATGAGAACTTGAGGTTTTGGTGTTTATTGCTACCACCCACTAATGGGTTTAATGTAAGAAAACATTCCTTCTTATTGTTTTGTTATCCATCGAAGTTGTAAACACATAATATTGTAATTCGAAATGACATTTGTCATTTGTGTTGATTTCTATAAATTTTTGGATGAAGAAATGAGAAATACAATATTGGTAGTAAATTGGTTAAGTTAAAACTAGTGTTGTTTTGTTGTTGTTGTGTGGTAACAAACTCGAGAAAGTGAAACTAAAACCTAATCGACATTGGATTAAATTTGATAGTAATACGCTTGTTCGCTTATTTGGGTTTGCTTAGTTAGTCGCTGCCTCAAATCGATTAGTGTACCCAGCTCAAGTCGGGTTTGTTGACCTGAACTCATTTGAGTCAAGACTCGGACGACTCGAGCTTAACCAAGACACCCAGCTTTGTAATCGAGATTCAGCCGCGGGTTTGATTTTTTCTTGGTGATAATCGGCTTAGCTGTTTTCGACTTGTTGCCTGTTACCTCGACTATTGTTTTAAGCATTCTTGTTTTTGTTCATGTCTTAACCCATGTTGGTGATCTCTCGGCTATGGACACATATAGTCGAGGGGCATTGATCTTGCTCATACGCGTTTAGTTCGTATAATCCTAAGCCACCTAGGTAACAAGTCATACCCGACTTCACTAGTCATCAATCGAATAGGACTCATCGTAATTTTTGTTGCCTTGACTTAGTGTGCCCATAGACTCACAAGGGTCTTACATTTGTAACTGTATCAAGCCACTCAAAAGGGGTCATTTAGATCATGTCGTGTGGACTTGTGAGACCCCGTAACCACAAGAGTATCAAGGTCACGGGTTATACCCACCTCGAAATCACTAGTCAAGTATGGGCATCGCCATCCTTGATAGCCGCCCTGCACCAACCGACCCAAAGGAGTCTATATGGTGCTCCTGGTTGAGTCTCGGTGTCAAGACAGTTAGACAAAAATATGAAAATTTTCCATTTACATGAACCCGTATATTAGTTCTCGCCTATACCTCACCGGGCCCCAACCCAATCCAAATCAAAGGAGTATTTAGTTGTCATGGGCTGAAAGCCCATTCACATTTCATTGAGGTGCTTAAGCCCAAACAATCTTGTAAAATAGTGGGTGTCACAAACCTGGTCGGGCTTGGATGATAGGGTCATTGGTCTTTGTCACAGCCCACTCGGGCGTGGAGTGAGTTTCGTCTCGAGTTTTCTCAATTGAAAATCCCATTTCGTCCGACCTTTTCTCATTGTCCTCGACATTTAAACATACGACATGTCCCTTTTACACGATGGATAATGTATATGCACACGCTATGTTTAAACAATATTAAAACAAACTTGTAATAACAAGATAATTACACGAGTCAATTTGCACTACTTGTAACATAACTAGAAAGTTCTATACGATATAAACTTGGCAACACTTGATTCAGATATGAAACCGGGAAATTTTAGAGAAATGTAACTCACAATTTTTGTCAAATATTAAAATATACAAACACGTTTAATTGTTTACTATAACCATTACCTATGTAGTACTATTTTCTCTATATGCAAAATAAGATATACATGAATATTTTCTAAAAATCCTTGATTTTGAACAATGGAAAGACTAATTATATAAGTCAAATTGGATGATAGTTATATATTAAATAATTCACGATATTCACCCAAGGTACATTGAGTATTTTGTCAAATAAATGCAATACACCAGGTACACTATTTTCTTATAAACCGTTTACAAAACGAGATATACTTCTTGAAGCTTATATTTTCAAACCGAGCCATATATATATAACTTATTAAAAACATAGTGTGACTTGAATACATTAGAAAGCCACATTTGAAATTAATACAAGAAACACATAGATTAAGCTACAACTTAATCTCTTTTCAACCATATATGTATATATATACATATAAATATATACCTTGGTCATTTACTTCGCCAACGTCCTATTCTAAACATACAATCTCATATTATCTTTTGGTCAACATTGAGCCAAAGCCGCAATTCCTCCTTCGAGTTTCCTTCCATGTCATACCCTCTTAGCCGTTTTAAATCCACACAATTTCTTGTAAATTGTTCTAAGATAAATCAATGCAACAACAACAACAACAACAACAACAACAACATAAACATTTGAAAACTTATAAAGTTAGTTAAACTTTATCGAGTCTTAAACATAAAGACTAAATATGCCGTACTTAATTAGGGTTGCATGTGTCGGAACCGTGCACTATCACTCCTTGATTTAGTTCCCTTTAAACTTCCTATTGCACATTGCCAAGGTGAGTTTCATAGCCCCTACTTTTAAACTGTTTTATACTTGTTTTGGGGAAGATACATGCTCATTTTACTTAAATCATTTTACTTGTGCATTCCATGCATACTTGCAAGTATGTGCATGTTTAAATTTTCATCATACATAGATGTTTTATAGAGCATAACAAAATGTTTGACCTAGAATATTACGCAGCTTAGCCTAAGTCCTTAGATCCCAAATTGCCCTCTTCAAGAACCGTCAATTCCTTGGGAAGCGAATGCTATAAATAGATCTATTGAGGGTGACTCCTCTGTTCGGTTGACCCCGCTTGGGTCAAGGCGAAACATGTAGCATGTCGGGACCGAGTGTATTGGGATAAACACTCGCCATGGGCTCTGTATTTGTATGACTTCTTTGTGCATACATGAACTGTTGTAACCGGTTGCATGAACTTAGTGCTAGCGTAATAGATTCAATATATGACATTATATTCGTTGTAATGTACATATAACCTACTTATGGTCCACTAATGAAATCTCTTTTATGAAATCCTTTTATGAATTGAAACTATAAACTCTATGACATTATGCAAGATGTAATGATCATCAACAACCAAATTTGAAACAATGTACTGAATCTCTTTTTATATAAACCTATGAACTCACCACCGTAGTACCCCTTTAGCATGTATCTTCGGTTTGAAGTGATAGCTTATCTTTGGAGGGGCAAGGCAAAGGCATGGCATGGTCATAGATGACTCTGATTTATGTATTGGGACCACTCGTTTATAATGGGCCATTTTCCGCATCAAATCAAAAATGTAAACATTGTTTTTAAGAAATGAATAAAAGTTTATTTATGAAAATATGTTGTTCTATGCTTATGTTGTGATATCAATTTAGTAGCACCCCAAATACTTGTATGCTTCCGCTAAGCCATTTTGGGGGTGTTACACAAGTGGTCGGGACCTACAGTCTTTGGCCAAATGTCCTACCTTAGAGCACTTCCTACACACATTCGGGCATAGTCCATGGTGGTGTCGGTTACAACGACCACACACAGGCTTACTACCTTCATAATCTTTCCTACCTCCATTACCTATGGCAAACACCCTGGCTGTCTCATGCCGTTTATTGCCATTCCCTTTAGCAACTTCGTTCATCTTCCTCTTATCACTCCTATCATTCTTACTCTTGTCTCCTACTTCCAGTACATAAGAGTCCATCAAACGCTGAGCCACAGAAATTGCCTCATGCAAATTAATTGGCTTCGCAGCGATGACATCATTTCGGGTAGCTAAAGGCAATCCATCAGTATACCTTTCAATCTTAAGTTCTTCGTAAACCATTTCAGGGCAAAGCAATGATAACTCTTGGAAACAGCAGTATAAGTCGCCATGTCGCATTACCCTTAACCTTATGGTTCCGAATTCACTTTCTAACTTCTTAACTTCATTCCTAGGACGAAGTCTTAATCGGAGAGTCTTAAACGAGTCCAAGTCACACTATAAGCTACATCAATTCCTACGATCGTGATAGTTGTTCCACCAAGTCAACGCCTCGTCCTTCAAGGTTAATGTTGCATACTTAACCTTACAATCCTCATCACAGTTACTCACGGCAAACACATTAGTTTTCTCCAACCACCTAGTCGGTAAACTACTCCCTCAGTTCCTCCAAACTCAATGGGACCCGCAGTCGAACTCTTTGTAGGTACAACCTCGAGTTCGATTCGGCATTGGGGTTCCACTAGAAGTGTTAGAGAGGTTAGTCTCGATAGCTTTGACACGCTACGACACTAGCTGGTCAATGTGGGATGGGTTTATAAGTGGAGGGTTTTGTGGAACAGGACCATTCTCAGCACGGTCGTTCACATTCGGGTTCTCTATAGCTGGGTTATCAATGTTCGGGTTCTCAACAGGTGGTGTGGTCGGGGCCGGATGACGACCTCGACGAACAGGGCAACAACAGCGGTAGAGCTGCTCGGTTGTTCTAAGCGGGTTTTCGTCTTGTTGCCATCATTCTGAAGGCAAGAAGAACAGTTTCATAAGTTCACAATTCACGTTCTAAAAATAGAGTTGGGTTCCAAGGGTCACCCAATAACGCCTGAACACATAATCAAGGACAACAGGAATAACGCTAAACCAAAGCGAAACAATCAAATACCGAATCATAACTAAGGATGCACGTTCCAATAACCATAACTCATAGGTTTCAAAAGTGGAAATACATGGAAGGATATGAAGAAATCGAAAACAATCCTAACGACGATACTTAGTAAGACAACTAGGATAATCCTACATCTCGAACAAAGTACTACTTAGTTTCAAGATGGTACAAAACCATGAATCTAATACTATCTAGCCACGTCTACGAATACCACTAACCGATCTCCTAACATCGTCAACCTCTCTCCACAAAGATGCTAACTCAACACGTCGAGCGTCGCGATCACTCTTAAGCTCTGCGACCTCTCTCTCCAACTCACCAATCCTACGCCAAATCGCTCTATCAACATCACGTGCTATCACGAACCCTCTTAGCAGGTCCCCAACCTGCTCCTGGAGTTCCGACATACCATCATGAAATACCCTAATCCTCCTGACTACAGTACCCATATCAGCTCTCAGATCCTCTATACTAGCTCTAGATACTCCAACCAAACGATGTCACAACCTACTAAGCCTAGTACCCCGTGAGGTAATCCTCTCCCCACATCGATCCGTCTCACCATACTCCTCGAGGCTTTGAAGCAATCTTCGGTGGTATCTCAGATCCTAACGGGCTACCTATCTCAGGTGAATGTGGAGGTGAATCAAAACCAAAAGCTGTCCAGGGGACTCGGGCTAAGTCAAAGGAGAACCTGGTCCCTGGAGAATGTGCATGACTCTGATGGAGGAGTACCCCTTCTGGGATATCCTCATCATCCTCCTCCCGAGGATCCTCATCCTCATCAACATACTGCTCCTCAATCTCATCCTCCTCCTCAACCTCATGCTCCTCCTCAACCTCATGCTCCTCCTTGCGCTCATCCATAGGGGGAGAGTCCATGAGTCGGAGTCTCTCGGCGGTGAGTAAATCCGAGGTGGTACACTAGGATATCTAGGCCTCCTAAGACATGGTGATGCCTTGGTGGTGATGACAAGAGAGTGGGTCGCTAAACGGATAGGTGATGATGGTGGTCTCACGGACATGCGGGCAGTGCTATAAGCAAGCCTAGGAGTCTGTGCTCGCGCTAAAACCTGATGTAAAGTGAGCTACCTAGATAAGCTAGGGCGATCTGATGATGATGAACTAGAGTGACGGGCGATCTCATAAGGATCACCCTGCGCAACCGTCATGAGAGTCAATGATGGCAAACTAGCAACAGCAAGGACCTCCTCAGACACATCAAAAGCTAGTAAAGGCATAGTCTGTGACAATGGCATAGGGTAGGTATAAGTGTTTGAAACAACTAGTTTTAAATAAGCGCATCAACTTAACCAAAACACATATCACATAATGAAAGCTTTAAAAGTAGAGGTACCGCATTACTCAAAACATTCCTTTAAATAAAACACATAAGTTCAGTTTCATCACATAATCCCATATCAAATCAATCAAGTTCAAAATTTCCAAAATCATAATATATCGTTTACTCAAATCCAATACCGTAGTATCTCAATTATCCCATCTCATTTTCCAAAATCAACAATCATATCTCCAAAGCATACGTTTCCATAATCAGTTCACAATATCCCTTAACAGATCATCTCATAATTCAAATCGCAGTTCATACCATATTCAAATAAGAAGCTTCGGCTTGGCAAGAGGGCGTGCGTCGGTCGAGGATCAATTTTCTCAAAAAGTGGTTATAGTTTAGGGTTTATAAAATACCTAATTCTCTATAACCTTGAGCTCTAATACCAATCTGTAACACCCCCAAATCTTGGTTGTGAGAAGACTTAATCAAGTTTTCGGGCTTATTATTGGATTGGCGCATACACAAGTATAGAAAAAGATAGTCATTTAACATTCAAAACCAATCCCAAATTTAGTCATTTAAAACATTTAATCCAAAAGAGTAAATATTAGGCCCAAAACATGGTTTAATCAAATAGGTCCCCAAAGTTTATCAGAGTCAGAAATGATCCTTGAGCCTCGCATTCTTGCCAAGCTTCCACCGATCAAGTAATCCAAACATCTCTCAAACACCTGAGAAATCATGCTAAAAGGTCAGCTTAAACTGGTGAGTTCGTAGGTTTAAGTTCAACAAAATCATAGTGGACCTGTAAGAGTTGATTTGCTATGCAAGACCTAAGATAGAATAATACCGTTTGCACACACCGATCCTACCCGGATCACCAACCATATACTCAGATCCCGTATCCAGGGGATTACTCGGTGCGACTCTAGTCCGGCCTGTCATGGCAACCTCTGCATTTGCCAACCCCGGACTAGGTCGAGGTAGAAGTCTATTCTTAGCTAGGCAACGGTTTAACCTAGACTAAGGCAACAACTACCGCACATCTATCTAAACAGTCAAGCATACAAGCAAATCCAAATAGTTTTAACAGTCCAAAAATGGTAGCATGATTCTCACCCCAATATAGTTAAAAACGTAGATAAAAGTGGGGCTATGAAACTCACCTCAAGCAATCAACGCACAAATAAACACTAGCAGAAGATAACGATATCATGGCACAAAAACTATCGACTCGGCACAACCTATTAATGTAGACCAACTTTAATATATATATTCCTCAAAATCAACGTTATCTACCCTAATATATTCCATTTATTTATTTCCAAAAACGTCTTGTTTTACCATTTAATCCTAGTGTTTGGTATCCTCATGTGGGTGTATCGACTCAATATGATGCTATGAATGCACTCAAACAACCTATATATAACTCAATGCGATACAATGAGACCTCTAAACGATAAGCTCCATAGTCCAATAAGTTTCGGAATAAATAGTAGACCTTATCGAATTCGTCAACTCGATAAACTCATTTATTTACTCGTGTCGCTTATTATCCCATAAATCAATCGTATCCTAAAGATTCATAAGGATAATTCACCCATTAATAAGGTTACCCAACGTACCTAGCGGGCTCTTATTAGATTCGTCAACCTAATAAGTCCGCTACCCACGTGGATCAACACTATTAACGTTAGGTTATCCGTAACCCATGCACATAACGTAAGTAAATAAATACTTAACTAGTATTAAATGTCCACAATTGACATTTATTGATAAGCGTGTACTCGAAACATTAATTATTTATTTATTACAAAACATTTCTAATTTAGTCGTTAGTTTCCATTTAAAAATAGTAAATAATAAGATAAAACTTGTTATCAACATTTTTGGTACAAAAGCCCATTTATTATTTATATTTCATAGTTTATTAGCATTTTCATGTATATATATATATTTCGTCAAATTCCAATATTAATCTCATATCGTTATTCGTTTCGAGTCCACAAGCACGAGTCATAACTTCTCGGCTTTTAATCAATCAATAGTCCAAATTATACTAAAGTCCATGTTACGGCTTTGTCGGAGTCAACTATTGACTAAAAAGCACAGTAACGCCGACGTAGCTCAAAGTCAACAATATATATATCAAGTCCAATTTAAAAGTCATAATAGCGCAATTCAATCGCAAACCAACTCAAAACAATCTCGCTAACCAATCAATCAACCAAATATACTCGAAACCAATGTTATGACCCTAATGGTCATAACACGGTCGCGGTTAAGACCACGTGAACCAAACAAGCTCTAGAAGCTTTTCGGCTCCACGCGTCTCATCCAAACCTCAACTACATCAACCAACAAGCTACCAAATCGACCCGACCCGGACCCGTGGCCCAAGTGGGTCACGTATGCATGCCAAGGGCCACGTACGTTCCCTATGTGGGTCGTACACCATGCCAGCCCAATCAAACATCACCCAAATCCATTCCACAACATCCAAATCCAATCATTCAAGCTCCAATCACTAACCAAACATAAAACCCATCATCTATTCTAACCAAAAAGATGAAACTAGACCTAAAATGCATAAACCCATCAAATTGATACACCATACATTTACCAAACACTAATTACTTGTTTATTTAGACATTAATTAGACTTAATTCCATGTTTCACCCAAAAGCCTGAAATTTGGACATAGGGTCGAAACCCTAATAATCCATACGTGGGTTTTAAGAGCTTAAACAAGCTCTAATCTTGTTCCATTTACCTTATTCAAGCACCAATTGCAATTTTAGATGAAAACCCTAAAAGTACGAATCTTAATCTTTAAATTTGAAGGTGTTATTGAATGCTTTTGTGGGAGTATTTTATAGGGATAGAAAGAGGATGAAACGATCTACAAGATAGTGGTGGAGGTTTAATTTCACTTGCCGGAATTTGGCCGGAGGTGGGGCGGCCAATGGTGGTGGTGGTGGCTAGGGTTTTATTTTGGTGGAAGAGAGAGAAAGGTGTTAGTGTGTGTGTTTTAGAGAGAGAAAATGAAGTAGTAAATGAGGGAGGGTTGGGGTATTTATATTTTGGAGGGAGGGACTCAAAAATAAATAATTTTGGAGGAGGGGGCACCGGCCTAAGCAAAAGAGGAGGGGCCGTGGTCGCCATTTTTCGTAAAAAGTTCCGTTTACCCATTCCCGAGCTCATATATTGTTCCCCGAGTGTCCCACAACGTTCATTAGACTTTCTAACATCGTTATTTATGTTTTTCCACGAGTTTTGACTATTTATTTGTCAATTTTCGAGTTACGGTCTAAAAGTTACAATATTTCTCGTTTTAGGCTTTTCTAGTGCCGAATCGAATAGTGCCTACCAAATAGAGTTAAACTCATACGATAACTCATTTAATAATGAAATAAACCGTAAAAACCAATAGACGATATAGAATCAAGTCATGGTTTATAAAAATAGTGATAAAAGCAAAAGCTCGGTTTAGTTTAACGTAGTACGGTTACCTAAAATATACTCCCTAAATTGCCAGTTGTCACATGAATCACGTAAAGAAGATAATCCACCCCTATGTCATGAGAACACGCGGGCATGACTTGTGATTATTCTTTGAGTGTATTACTTTTCGAATAGTAAGATATATATGTATATGAATTAGTAGCGTAAGAAGGGTGAAAATAAATGAACATCAAGATTTATAGAACAATTAAAATATACAAAGTTTTTTTAAACAACATAGTATAATGTCAAGATGCTACAAACAGCGATGTTCATTCCCCAGCGAGCAAGTGCACATTTCTTGTAGAATGTTGTTTGTGAGGCTGTTTGGATAAACATGCAAAAATAGTGATGAGAATAAGAAAATGGGAGGTTGATGTAAAGCTTTTCATAGCTATGCTGGATGAAGGAAAAAGCCTAATGCCCATATATATTTGTTATCATTATGCCTGAAAACTAAACCACTGATTCCAGTAGGCAATAACTTCTCAAAATATGCAATGATCTTAATCAATAACTAAATGGGTCAAAATTCACCTTAAGTATATGTTAAAAGATTACGGGGTTGCTGATGATAACTTTCTTATAAAAGTTCATACACATTATGAGCATTTTTGCAACCATGTATAATGCAAATTAAAATTATGATCCTAATAAGTAATCTCTTATGTAAAGCTATATAAGTAATCTCCTATGTATAACGCATGAAGAAGATAGATCTCCCGAGGCCAAACATAATCCATATCTTCAAGACGAGGGTTCTACTATACCGACCAGTATTTGTACCTCCATAAAATGTGCATGGAATCCTCTAAACAAAAGTGGTATGTGTTGGGCATAAACCACAAAATATCATTATGAGTAAAAACGTCAAATTTGTCAACTTTAAATAAACATTAGTAGTGTCTAAAAAATGTTTCCATTAAACTCCCAATTTCAATTAAAACCCCCCATAAAAGTAAAATTTCATTTCGTTATGGATCAACATGATTTGCCTAATGGGTCATATGTAGCTAATGGTTCATATGTAGCTATCAAACCTATACTTATTATCAAACCCTAACTCATTTGCTCTGTTTGTAACTTGGTGATCGACTGGGATGCTTCTTCGATTGTTCCTAACCCCTATAAGCACTTTGATAATTACATTCTTAATTTGGGTTTGGTTATTATAGTTAAAATATTCATTAGTTTTCATTGGTAAAATTATATAAGAGGTTACTTTTCACTTTTCAAGTTTTGAATTGGTGATCCATTGTTCATTCAATTATATGTGATTTCCGTGTTTGATGTTGAGTTGTTTATCATCTTATTCCTTTGTTAAATATTCTCGATTCACCTGCGAGTTGGTGATCATATTTTCTTGTCAATAATAGCTAGCATAATTAACTTGTTATTTAGACATGATGATTTGTTTTTTTATGCATCACTGGTTTCTTTTATGCAATATGTGATGGTTTTCAAAATTTACATTGTTACCATTTGAAGAGTTTAAAATGAGCATGTGCAGAATACCATGTGCAGGTGTTTGTATATATGTGGTGAAACAACATGTGTGTCAAAAGTAGGATAACTTACCTCATCATATAACAATAACTGAGGTGCGTGTTAGTTTTAATCAAATGAAAGGTAACACATACTCACGAGAACAACATAAGAAATTACTCCAACCATGGCCGGATTTTAGGGTGTGCAGAGTGTGCAACCGCACAGGGCCCCCAAAATTTTGGGGCCTCCGATGTTAAAAATGCAGCTGATTTTAATTCTGGGATTGCAAAAAAATTGATGAAATTAAGATATTTGATGTAATAGAAGAAAAACAAATATCAACTTCAAGTGATTTAATGAGAAAAAACCAAATAAACAGAGTAACAGGCTTACAGGCATGATACACGGTTGAGGAAGATGATGAGTTATTGAGTATGGGTAATATTCAGTTTTCATCCTAAGGTTTATGGCTTTTACATTTTTGTCCTACTATTTTATTTGTAGTTCTAAATAAGTACAAATGGGTATTATCCAATTACTACTTTCAACCTATGTTAGAAAAACTGTTTAGAAATAGTCCATTTTGTTTGTCTAATGAAATTTTACGTACCTTCTCCATCAAAAGGTTTATATAATGTTATACACGTTCTTCATTTTTATTTTATTACTTTATTCTTACCTTTTTTATATATATATATATACTTTTGAATTTGAGAGGCCTATATTGCAAAATGGCACAGGGCCTCAAAATTTCACGGGACGGCCCTGACTCCAACTTCATGGCATGTAAAGTTATTCCGCTCATCCGGAACACATGTTTGCTATGCTAAATAACTCAAGAAGCTCAAAGTGTTTCAAGACATATTATCTATCATGTTATTTATTGTAGCTCATGGTAAATCGAGCTTAGTAGAAAGGGGCTATTAGACAAACACTATATTTTATCGAGCAGCCACGGATTATATCTTTGCTGGGACATCTAACTGTAATGTTGTAATGTTTTTGAAGTGTATTTTACCAACACGTGATATATGATGCTATTTTTTGGTTTTTGTTTTGATTTAAAAGACAACATCCATCAAATTTATTATACTCTTATTACATTAGTCGTGTTTGCACTAAGATGAAAGCATTTTGATACGATATAAAGTTAAACTATATTAGCATAAATGATATGTGACTCGTTAACAAAACAAAACAAAAAATATAGAATTGATATCTCATTCTTTGGTCGTATTAAACAGAGGAATCAATTCTCTATTCAATTCCAGCACTTTATTCCACACATTTTCCAAACAGTGGAGTCCCTTCTCATTTCTCTGAGTCATTATGTTTCTGTGTCATTCCATTCTCAAACGCTTTTCCATTCTTTGTGATTCAGTCGTACCAAACGTCCCCTAAGTTTATTGTAGCAGATGATAGATGTAACCTGCAAACAATATAAGGAATTAACTTTCCATAGAATCACCACCTGTTAGTCTGTTACAATAATTTGTACCACATAAAGATCCAGTTACAACTTGCTACAGATTTGGTAACCATAACTCTTAAAAAACAATAACATTTCACTCTTGGTTACGAACTAATCTTCCAGCAAAGCAAAAATACACCAACCGCACTGCAAACTATGTTAAGGGCTGCTTCTGAAAGCATTGTTTTCAAGCCCATTGACCACGAATCAAAAATCAACGAATATGAAAAAGATAGCCAACCATGGCATAAAGCTCGAGTCGCTGATAATATGGAAGTAGAGACGGAGGCACGCAAAATAAAATGAATATTCAGAGTCAGAGTAAAACTTGGGATCAACAACCGAATTGACTTGGGATCATAGCGAATAGATTTACATGCATGCTCTATTTTCTTTAACATGTTGTGGTCCTGTAGTATACCAATTATATCAAGATATAGAACATTGTACACCTCAAAAAAAGTTCAACTTCCGCTTAACCCGAAATATATGTGAAACCTTGCTGTTAGCCTGGGCTGGCATGTCCACACATAGATGTACTCATAATGTGAAAAAACAAGTGATACCCAATTAAAAATCACCATCCGAAACTAAACTTGTCCAAGTTTATATCGTTTTGTTACAGCAATGATGGTTACATTTTAGACTTTTAAGAGAATAGTGAAAAGCGATTAAGAGCAGCTCATACGTACCTTCAAGGCACGCGAAGAAAGAGATTGACTTCCTTGTCACATACGGAAAAATCTCTCAAAGTATTTTCTCTTATGTGAGGACCTGTGGTACAATGGTGACAGAACCAGGCCCAATTAATTAAAAATATAATATACCTGATTGAACATAGAAAAACAATATAAGAATGTATCTGGTACAAAACCACCACAACCACCTTCCTCATCACAATGCAAACTTAAAGATGGATTGCAAAAAGACGCGACAAAAATGACTTCAATTGTGTAGCCGACAAATTCTGTCTTGAATAATTTTAGATTTTGTCATATAATTGGTGAGTAAAACTTGATCACAAAATTCATATTGAATCATCAATAGTACAGCCTGATGAATAATATAATTGTAGAAACTTTATGTAATTTTTTGTTTTCCCCAAATCAACCCATTCACAAGTTACAGGGTCAAAATTGCAACCTCCACCAAAAATCTAAACCAAAATGCCTACACACAGATACAGCCATGCATGAACACATTACTTACTCTTGAAGTGACCATAGGCGTAGAAATAGCAGCATGTAAGTTATCCCTCTCATATCCATTTTTTGGCAGCGAGCCACTTGTTGACGCTTCAAGCCTTAGAAGAGAAGATGGTGAAATATACGTATTTACTCCTTCCCGTTCAACAACATCAGCAGAAGATGACTCGGCTGTGGCTGATGTTCATTAATAGTCGTGATAAACTTGATGACCGACTGCTTGCATATAAGAATGCAATAACTGCTCTCTATAGTCATGCATCTACTCCTAATTGGAATCCAGAGCTGGATAGTGAATACATCTTGGATCTCTTCCTACAACTGGTTAACTGTTTATGCTCTTTTGGTGAAATCAACAATGCTATTGAAAAAGTATACAGCTTCTTATCTTCTACAGACAAATCGACTGATCTAAACCCTCCGTTTCTTCCCGATCTTGTGGATATGTTGCATTTACTTAATCATGTACAAAAAGCTACCTGATACCATCGTCCAGCAATTTGAATGTCAGAAAGAATTATCTGCAATAGAATGGAATTATGTTCAGTTAACACCTGATGTAAAGCAAAAAGCAATTACCCTCTTGGAACTGGCTACTGAGTATATTGATAGCAAATCAGATCAGGACAAAAAGACTTTTAAATCTGCGCAATTATTTGCTCTTAATCACATCAAATGTACAGCTGTACCGGAAGGCTCTGATCAATGCAAGAATGTATCGAAAAAATATATTCAGTTATTTTGATGTGGAGGCACATATTGTACCAAAGAGCAACGAAACTTGATGTGCCCGAAACACCAATCGTTGCCTAATATTTAAGCCCAAAGTGACCCAATTCAGAAGATAAAATGAACCAACCCACTGAACCAACCCACTAAACCCACCCACTGAACCCACCAACTGAACACATCCGCTGAACCAACCAACTGAACCAACCCCCTAAACCAACTAACCCACTGAACCAACACATTCTATATACGATTAATAAGTTTAACAACATATTTTTATAAAGGAATTGTTTTTGGAATAGTAAAATTCAGATATGCTCAACACCCCAGAATTCAGCTTTTAAAAACAATATCAATTTTGCTGTTGATATATCGTTTTATGTCAACATCTAACTTCTTTATGATTTGCCACTGCTTAAGTATTGTACATAATACCTGATGTACTCTGATCAGGCTTTAGTTATTTCTAATTATCTGTCATTCTCTCTCAATTGGTACATCGATAGGAGTTGTATAAGGAATCGAAGGAGAGGTTTGATGAAGATGCTGATTTCAGAGAGAGGGTTCAGCAGTTGCAGTCACAAGTCAATCTATGATTTAAAAGTTTAGTTGCTTGGCCTTTTTGATTTTTCTTGTATATTTAAATTAATGACAGGAAGTCCCATGTATTCATGTTACTTGTTATTCATGTCGGTTCACCTTGCTTCATAGTTTAATGACTTTACACCCCAATAAATGAAAAAATAATGTATTCCATCTCTGCCACTTATTCCATCCACCTATCCCCAAAAAGTGGACTTATGAAAATATAAGCCCAAAACCAAATAAGCCATAATCCTGCTATATAAGCCAAAAAAACACCTAAACGTCAGCTTTTCTGAATCTTTACAACTTAAAATAGAAAAATTACGTCCGAATACTATATCTAAAGTTTGCCTTATTACAGTTGATTATCTAGTTTTGATTATTCAAATAACATGCTCATATAATATAGCGCTATGAAGACGAAAAAGGTCAGTACCTTGGTGCCAAATTCGAAATGACCAATTTGACGAATGGAAACATTAACATTGCAACGAAGTGACCCTTCTTGCATATTTCCGTTACCAAGTCCTAAATATCTCACCACCCTTTGCAGCTCTGCAACATATTCTGCAGCCTTGATCCCCATTTGCATATAGGTTTAGAAACAATTTCAAGCAAAGGCACTCACATTAGCACATTTGATAACCACTAGACCAAGACCTTTTTTTGATTATATTTTGCAACACCAAATCAATAAAACTTTCAATCAATTATTTCTGCTACCACATATATCTAATTGAAATTCTCACCCTACACCTCTTTAATGCCAATCTTTGATAAAGCATAATAAATAATAAATATTTAGATCAGAACAGAAGTCAAATGTAGATACCAAACCTAATTCCATTGATATGTTTACTATTTTGGTCATTTCCCCTTGAATCAGGTTCTTCCATCATTCGGACCAGTATCACGTGTAAATATGGATTTGAATTTATATAGCAGGTACTACCTCATGTTATGACACATTTTCAGGGCCTAGGGCCTTCGTGTTAGTGTCACACACTTTCAAGAACTTGTAGTCTCAGCTTGTCCCCTAGAGTCACGCGTTCTTTAAAGTGAGCACATTTTTTTGTGATAATTTGACTCCAACATACTTTAGAAAATCTTCTACATGCCAGCAATCAAAAGATACCATTCTTTGACATACATTAGACTACTCTTCGATCTTGTATCTTCTTGGTTTCTCTTTTAGCTAAAATATAACTTATGAATACCAATTCCAATACTGGCATCTACAAAAAAGCCTCAGTTTAACTCATAGGATATGAAAAAAATGACAATAACATATATAAACTGAGGACATTGACCTAAAATTGGACCTTAATTCTCTTGCTCAATATAGTCTTCTTCAAAGTTGGTTGCTGGTACATATTATCAAAATATTACACTGACAATGCATCTGAAAAATAACATACATACATATAGATGGAGACTGAAAAAAATTACTTGCTGGTACCTATCATCAAAATGGAACATAAACTTGCAGGTACCAAACATAATTTAAGATGCTTGTGTCTAAGAATAACAACGGATCAAGAATTACCCATCTTGCACGCTTTTCTGTTGCTACCATAGCCGACTGGAGATTTCACAACGACTTTTACTTTCAGTGTGAATCTATATATATATACCAATGGTGAATCTCTATACATGCAGTAACACAAACACAACTTTTATATAAGTATTAAAACTTACTTTCAACGTAACCAAACCGAATATTGTGAGTTCTAAAGAGACTTACTTATAGTTTTAGGATGACGGCTGCAAAGAGAACAACTTATACATACACGATATCTATAATTACAAATTTATCATTAGGGTTTGGATAAAAAGGAGGCAAAAATACCTTCAGCAGCAGTAAACTCTTGTAAACCTGCACAAATCAGAGAACAAACACAAAATCAGTAAAGTTTATAACATTATTATCCGTATAGATGAAAAATGGAGAATAAAGAGGATAGATATAAGAAAACGTGATATTAGGGTTTCAAGAAAAAGTATATCATGAATGTGGAGATTTTTTTAACATGATATTAGCATTAATACTTATCTCATTAAATTAAAACAGTCAATAATAGGCTGTATTGGTTTATAAATTTGGATTTGCAAGATATAATCAAAAAAATAAGTTGCTCTAGTGGTTAGCATGTGTGTTAATGGTACAAACACCCCAAGTTCGAATCTCTCTACTGTCATTTTTTAACTAATTAATCCGAATTTAATACATGAATATTAAAAACGAAATTTAATAAAATTATTAATAGCTTAGGTGGACTAATATTAAAAACGAAATTTAATAAAATTATTAATAGCTTAGGTGGACTAATGTGATGACATGGCACTAAAAATAATTACATGACATTAAGGTGGCATTTGTGGAAAATGCCTCATGTTATATATATATATATATATATATATATATATATATATATATATATAGAATCTAGATTACGTTAGATTTCTTTTTAAAATTTGAAACCTAAGTGATACACTTTGACTAGAAGTATAATGTGTATCAGGTTTTTGTATGTGTATCAGACTTTGGAATATTTATTAGTATAATATGTATCAGGTGTATCACTAATCCAAACTCATGTATCATTTGGTTATTGGTTGCTAAAATGTTAATTTGTATTAAAATATCATTTTTATGTGTATTATTGCTAAAATTGTTATTTATAAATGTTTTATTTGTTTTTTAGACTTGATCTTATTTTTACAACTTTAAGCTTGATCTCACGTTAACCCTCTAGATCAAATAAGATGAAACTTAAAGTTGTTAAAATGAGATCAATCTAAAATTTGACAAGTGACACTCTCCTTATAACAAAAATAATTTTTTTATTAGCTACAACTAAAAATGTTAAAGTTTCGATAGATTTCTTTTAAAATTTACGAAACCTAGGTGATACACTTTGATTAGAAGTGTAATGTGTATCAGGTTTTTGTATGTGTATCAGATTTTGGAATATTTATTAGTGTAATGTGTATCAGGTGTATCACTAATTCAAACTCATGTATCATTTGGTTATTAGTTTCGAAAATGTTAATTTGTATTAAAATATTATATTTTTGTGTATTATTGCTAAAATTGTTATTTATAAATGTTTTAGTGGTTTTTAGACTTGATCTTATTTTTACAACTTTAAGTTTGATCTCACATTAACCCTCCCCATATATATATATATATATATATATATATATATATATATATATATATATATATATATATATATATATATATATATATATATACTAGTTTTAAGCTTCCAATGATAGGCGGCATGACTATAATTATTTGTTTTTGTTTTTGTTAATGAAATACATTTTTTAGAATTGTCAAACAATATTATAAAACAATTGTTTTTTTTTTTTAGAATTGTAAATAATTGTATGAATTATAGCGTGGGTGTAAATTATAAAACATACAAACTATAAGTAACTAAGTTTAGTGTAATACATATAAAAGATAATGAAACAATTAAATAATATAAGTATACCGGCTATTGTAGAAACAAACCAATGCTGGACAATGTTTGGCCTTAACTTTTATTAATCGTCATAGCGAAATAAAAAATGGATGATCATTTTATTCATATACAAAATAAAATTTCTTTGTACACGACATTTGTTGCGAAGTTAGTGTATTAATCGTCTTTGTCACAACAAAGAATCTTAAAACCTTTTTCGTCTTAACTCTTGAAGACCATGGTTTATCCGTTCATGAAATTATATACTCATTACACCTTCTAATAGCGTGTTGGCCATCCCACTTAAACGATCAACACGTCACCTACAATATTAGATGTGTAAAGTTCCTATTATCACGAAAATGGTATGAGGATCCACGAAATTAGTTTTGAAAACTTATAATCGAGGAAACTTATATGCTTAAACTTGAAAAATGTAGGATTCCATAGTCCCAAATCATATACCTGTTAATACATCATGCCTGTTGCATCTAGGTGAGACATCTCAGCATCATAGGTGCTCACAAGCTCCAAGACCTCCGGTGTGCTAACTAAATAAGTAAACCTGGAAATACGACAAATTAAATGCAATGGACTTACAATCCAAACATAAATTACTAATTTATAAGAAAAGTTCATTACCTCTCCAATGTTCCCTTTTTGAACCACGTTAATAAATAATCAAGTGAAGTTAGTAAAACTCAAAAAATAAATAATTAAATAAAAAATTGATTAAAAAAAAGTATAATGCTAGCTCTTACCTTATATTGTTCCTTTTTTCTAAAAATTTACAATGTTCGCTATAATTTTTAAGAATTTATTCATTAACTCGTCTAAAACACCATCTGTTAACTGCAATATCCAAATTAACAAACGTATTATGTAACGTAAACAATATAATGTGTATATATTAGTGTCAAGTACCTTCTATGTACTTGATGGTTTAGTATGGATATTTGCATGAAGTAAAATCAATACCAACGATATGATTGTCGGGAACCTTGGATGTATTTGATGGTTTAGTAGATCATCAAATATGGATATTTGCAAGATGTAAAATCAATACCAACGAACCTCTGGTGAAGAGATGACTATTGAGCTTCCAGGGATACTTGTGTGTGGCACGGTCCTACAATATCAAGAAAAGACACCCGTAAGTTTCAAGATCATCCCAGTTAATTTTTAAGCTACATTGCTCTTTGAGAAATATGTACCCAACTATGTAGGGACTTTTCTCGTCACGACTTAATTAAATTTCAAATACCACAATCGTCACAATGGAACTGATCCTTGTGGGTCTGCAACGTAAAACCTAGCATCAGTGAAACAAAAACTGCTCATAAAAAATTAACAATTTATTGGTTAACCCAATTTATCTGACCTGACTACCAATACATTACCTATTTTGACCTAAACCCGTGTTCACACCTTAACCTCCCGCCTATTTTGCTATCTCCAAATTACATAGATGGATAGATATACTGACCATGTAAGCTTGAAGGATCAAGAGTTGCATCAGGTTTCATGCTCCATAAAGCAATGCATCCCCCATTTTTGGTTTAATACATAGCCCTTCTTTGCCACATTCAGATAATTCATTCCACCAAGGCACAACACTGATGTTCTCCTTTACAGAATGGAGAACAGTCTCACCGCCTTCTTCAACATCTGACTTGTCAGCGACCTGATAAGAAAAATATCAGATGATTAGAGAAAATATATATGTGCAAAGTTATCAGTGGAAAAAGCGTCACTTACAGGTATATCAGAACTGTAGCCATTTTATGACACCCATATTTGGTGTTAAAGTCATCTTGGAAATAGACATAATGAGGCTCATACCTTTGTCCATATTTTACTATAACGGGGTGTTACTTCGAACACATGTCAAACAAAAAAACAATAGTGCATCGTTAATAACCGGTTAAAACAGTCTCGATTCAAGTCAAGTGGACAAGTTTCAAGATTGGTCAAGTCAGGAATTAACATAGACAATAAGATTGTATGTGTGTGTGCCCGTGATCAAACCATGATTTGAGAGCCTTGTTCTGATAATCAGTGACCAAACTCCACTTCTCCATATAACAACGTTGCAACAGCAAAATTAGATCATCTTAGGCCTCAGGGTAAACTTTTTACGTTTTAACTGTTCCTCAAGCACAAAAACCTGTTATAAAGGTTGCTAATAACCCAAGGAACTTGATAACATGAGGGCTAAACCATTTATACATGTTCTTTTGTTTATATATAGAGATTCCTTCTCTAACAACAGTCACAATTGTGCTAAACTCTTAGGAATTCCACCAAAAGCGGCACTGAAAATCCATGAGATTACCAGATCATTTGCTCGTTCCCAAAGAGGACACTGATCAGAACTTAAATCATTGGTTCAATAGATTTACCAATTACAGTTCTGAGCATATAAGCCAAAGCTTTTAATCTGCTTGACCAATTAATACCATTTTACAGAAGCATTTATGTTGAACTTGAACCAGAAGGGATTTAGACAAATGTAAATTAGATATATGAGTAAAGCAAGGTAAAGATGATTCCTAATATCAAAGCACAAGGTGTCAGTTGCATCTTAGAAAGCAAAGCAAAAACTTTAAAATTCCCAGCTGAAACGCTACTGATAATACGCTAACATGGTTTCTTCGCCTTGAGAAATAAAGCAGAAAAGGCCATGGTTGCAGCCATAGAGATTTATTATCTCTTTAATCCTTCCAGCATATAAAATCACAGAAAAAATATTTTGTTTCAGCTCCCTCCAGCATCTGCGTCTTTATGCTCTTACTAAGCTCAAGATTTTCTATCATCATCAAAGTTGGAGCAACTCTTTCAACATCGTTCCAAGAAATATTGGGACACGAAGACAAATCAGGTGATTCTAGTGTCCGGTGATGAACAAAAGCACGTAAACCTCTGCCGGTTATAGCCTTACAACCCGCTAAGTAAATAGCATTCAGCTTTAAACAGTTTCTAGCAATCTGAAACAGTGAGATATCCATTACTTTGATCAACCAAGACAACTGCAATGTCAGGATACTTGGTAATTGAGATATCGCCATATCTGATGAGCAACTTACCTTTGTATCCTGGTATAACTTGAGGTATGCCGTAATCTCTTACTTCTGTGGGATCAGCTTCTAGAATAATAAGCGACTCACATGCTGTCCACGAATAAAGAAACATCCAGTTAATAAAAAAATCAGGTCCCCTTCTTCCTTCTTGCTTTTAGCTTGTGTTTCTTCAATGCGTGTTTCTTCAGCTTGTGTTCTTTCAGCGTGTGTTCAGTGTATTCATTCAGCAACCCGTGTCATTAATTTTCGTTCAGTTTGTTTGTTGAGCTTGTATATGTTCAGCAACCTGCTTCATCAATTATCTTGCAACTTCTGTCAGCAACATCATCAGCTTAGGTTTTTTCAGCAACCCATATTAGCCGATGCCCTTTTCTTGGACACCTTTCAGCTTACCTAATAATCAATACCTTTTTCTTAAGTCAAACACCCCCTAAAACAACAACAACATAACAAATTAGCCTTCGTGAGTACCATTTTCTTGACCAAACACCCCAAAACAACAACAAATATAACCAATCATCATCTGAAATGTAATCATCATGAACACCACCATGAGATCAATTATGAAGAAGCAGTTGAAACCATAACCAAAATCAAAACCGACGACCAAATATCTGCTTTCACCACCCATAAACACAAACTCAATCAGGCAATCAGCCATAATCAAATCGACGGCCATATCTCATCTCTAGCACTAAAACACCACCAACACCACCAAAACTACCTGTTGAAGTATTTTTTTTATGAGGTAGTAATGATGCTGCGATATCCTTCAGTCTTATTAAGCTAAGCCTTTATGCTACCTGATATTTTGAAGCCAGATGTCGTGGCTTCAGGGGTTAGCGTACTTGTGGCTTGGTACGGGTGATTCAAGCCTCTCGGGCCTTGAAACTGATGAGAGAAGACTGACCTTTAATATAACTTCAGGAACTTTCATTTTATACAAAAAAATCTATAATATGACATACCCTTCAAGATAAAAAGCCTTTGCCTTTTAAACTCTCAACACTGTCCTTAATAATCTGCTCCATAGGAAGGAACTTAAGACCCAAGTCCATGAGCTTCTTAGATGCATTCTTGAATCTCAGTAATCCCAGTTGGGTGTCTTTTGGAAACCTATACAAAAGAAGTAATGATTTGTAATCCATCACGCATAAAACTTGTATAAGTTTTATTTTACATTACTATTCAGGTACTGGCATTATTTAAAGTAGCTACTTCTACTTATAAGATCAAGGATTCATATGTGCATGGAAGCAACTCCAAAAGTACTTAGTAAGTACTTTCTCTTCAACATCGTGTGATACCATATGCCTTGCAATTCTAGAAGTCGATGAAAAGACCCTGTAAACAAAACAAATGATGAAAAACATAACATTAGCAAATCGACCAAAACCATGCTAACAGAAAAGGAGACACATCAGTACTTGAATCAATTTTAAAGGCACTTTCGAATCGTTTAGATACAAATGGGTCAATTTAAGTTATTTTCAATATCTTATGCTAAAAGGGAGGCAGGTCAAATACCTATAGTGCCTTTCAAAAAGGAGTATTACTTACAATATAGTTTTCAACAGTAAAATAAATTAGCGTATTTCAAGTATAAAGGTTAGAGATGTTCATCAAACAAACAGAAAAAAATGAAAAAGAATGGCCCTTGAACTGTTGAAGCATCGTAAACAGCAACTAACCACAATATTTTATTTGCATATCCATTTCTTACCTCCATCGAGTAAGATGACAACTCCATGATTGAGTTTTGCATGGAGACAACAGCATTCCATGATCACCAATCTGCACAATACAGTAAAAAAGACATAACATGTGCCTCTAAAAAACATAATTTTGTTTATTAATATGAATGAAACCTAAATGTAGATCACATAATATATCATTAAGAATAAATTTACAAAATTTAATAGTTCGCTTGGCCTAATAAAGCTTGCAACTTAAACCAAATCCAAAAAAAATAATAGAAACATTTCACAACTTCATGAGTACTTTAGTTTACACCTCTCCTTTAAGAAAGTTTATTTGATTTTAGCAATGCTACTTCTTATAGTTATTGTTATGTAATTAGGCTTACTTGCCTACTTGGTGTATTTGTAACCTTTTCGAATATTTGATTTTTCACATTCTAACCACCCGACTACAATAATCATCATAAACATATAATAATCCATAAGCATCATCGATTACCAAATAACAGTAGTTTATGTTTGTGAAAACTGAATATGTCATAGTGTCATAATGAAAACAACTTGTAGACGTAGCATGGTTTAGCCAAATTGATAAAAAGGGTACCATTGTCTACAAAAGCAAACCGTAATCTTACCTTTTTCGTAACTTCCATGTAGGCGCATGTCCATGCTCAACTTGATCTGATGTAAACCAGCCAAGTTCATCATCATTGTTAGTGATACCTAGTCTAAATGATGAATCACCACTTTTGCATATAAATGATAAAGCAGTTCACAATAATGGGAAAAAAGGGATAACATGTTACTTTTACTTTTCAAACTAAGATCTACCTTAAAATCTTGTCCACTTTCTCGAAGTTCCCAATATCAGGCCAGGTATAATATATTAGATCGCATGATGCCTTGCCCCGGCAATTATTGTCAACAAAAGACATATCTCCTGGTTCGGGAATGTATGTTAGTGGGTAATTGTATGGGTTATCACCTGCAACTGACGTGCCACTGAGAACTTGGTCATCCACACTGAATTTACCATCAGAGGTGTAGTGGCTACTTTCGAAGTAGCTCTTTGAAATTCTGGTGTCATCAGATGGCAAATTAGTCATGTCTTTCATAGTTTCAGCATCATATGATGCATTGACTACACCAGGTGATGCATTAGACCGTAAACTACCCAATCCCCTTGACCCATCACCTCGGTGACCCATTTTCTCACCTCTAGAAAAATTTCATCCAGTACCCTGTTGAAATTCATAGCAATCTGTTTCAGTTTTTTCTTTATCTCCCTACTACTAACAGCCTCGACTTAAATGGTCTAATTGAGTACACTAACAAAGGCATTTCATCATATTTTGACATGGTTTCATGTTAAGTAGCTTACAATGCCACTATGTGTACAACTGAGGTCTGATCTGAGACAGCGAGACTCATCACACAAACTCTCGGTCCATAAATGAGATGCTACAAGATTCATCAAAAACTTATTTCCAAAAACAAAATGAGATGCTGCAAGCCTGCAAGTACATGGTGTACCATATATATAGTTCTAAAAAACTATCCGAAACAAAAGCAATAGAACACAATGAGTAAACATTAAACTCACTTTTGTTTTTCAGCCTCTTTATCATGTAACCATCTCTTCAAACTCTCTGCGTCAGAAGATAGCTTTGCAATGTTGACATATCTGGTTACAATTTCCCATATGATCATATGTTGTTGGAGGGCCTGTAAGGTATGTATTAGAATAATTATTTAATACTTGAAAAGGTTAGAAAAGCACAAACAGAAACATTATAGATTAAAGGGATAAGTGTACCTTGTCTACCATGGCTATGCCGTGGTGCTTTTGTCCTTCGTTCATAATTATTGGGTATAGACAAAGCCTGTTCATCTGTGAATAACAGTAAACACTCTCAGTCGCATGCAAGTTATGTAAGAAAAGTAAAGATAGTGCCATTAAATAGAAAGTATAATAAAAACTATGATGTAACTTACGAATGACAGTTGAAGTATGACTGTTGGTAGAAGTAGTTCCTTTGCTGATTAGTATCTTTAATGCTTGTAGCTCGTTATATATTATTACAGTGGTACAGATGAATAACACCAGCCTTAGTTCTCCACTTCGTTACTATAGAGAAAATACAAAATCTATTTGATAAAATCAGATACATTAGATAATAATGATATCACAGGCATTCATTATAAAATTAACACAAACACATAAATTATATCAAGTAATAACAGTAAAGTTTTCATTTTTTTTTTCACAGATTATTAGAAACCACATAATATTATTAGGGTATCGGGTAAGTTATTTTCTTTGTTTTTTCATTGATAAATCAATCATGGGTGTTTCAAAACTTGTAACATGCCTTTATCTAATCCGCTAATTGCATAACGTAGCAGCTGGATTTGTATTAGTTTAGCAGCTTCACACAAAATTGAAACACAAACACATCAAATCAGTTCCACATACACAACAGCGAAAAAACCCAAAACTCAAAAACCAAAAAGGAAATAACAGAAAAAGGATACCTGTCCAAGACTAATTTGTCAATGTATATTATAGGTGCTTATTATGCTTGGGAATAAGTGTATTTCAGCAAGTACATAACCATTTACTGAAACAGCGAGCAAGCACACCTCCTCTACCTCATGGGTAGACACCCCTCCCAACATCTGCAAGAACATATAGAATTCAATAATTCCTTAAATATACAATTAGAAGCAAATGTGAATCAGTCTATCATAAATGGGACTGAAATATTGGGTAAATACTAACATTTGTTTTTTAATTTCATATAAATAAAAACATATCATATGACAGTTAAGAAGGGACAAATAATAACACTTATTTATTTAATCGTCACCTAAAACATCACAGCTCATATAAGAATGAATATTTATTTGTTTCTGTATTGTTACAAAAAGGATTCGTTCCTGATAATTTCACTTATTGTACCCTAATTCATGCTTTAACGTCTACTAGTGAAGTTAATGAGGCTTTTAAGTTACGGGATGAGATGTTAGAGAAGGGTATTCTTCCTGATATCACTACATACAATGCGTTAATAAATGGATTGTGTAAATCAGGGAACACAGGTAGAGCAGTGAGACTCTTTTATAAGCTCATGTTAACATATCATCAAAATCCTAATCAGAATCAGTATTCTCTTCAATACACAAAACACGAACATTGATATTTAACATGCTATTGCATTTTGATATTGTTTTGAGGGATGAAGCTCCTCGTAATGCTGAACAACATGATGAAAACATAAGTTAATTCCTATGTATACATTTTCAATTTTTTCAGCTTCATAGGAGGGTAATTTAGGTGTAATTATTTTTAATTGAATTGGAATATGATTTTTAATAATTAACAAAAAACATACATTACAATAAAAACCTATGGTTTTTGAGGGTCTGATGATGTTGGTGTGTTGCAACCTGCACAAAAACACAATGAAAATCATTAAAACCCTAAAATCATGGTAAGAGTTTCGATGATTACAGTTTATGCATGAGAATAACAAAGCTTCAATAAAACAAAAACATGCGTTATCAAAGCTTCAAGAACAACAAAACAGCTATTTTTTATAACCTGCAAAAAACATATTAAAATCATTAAAACCCTAAAATCCTTATGGAGTTGTGGAGAGAATTTTGATGATTAGGGTTTTTTTTTGAAAAAATATACGTCAGGGTTTTTTTTAATAATGATAAAATATTTTGTATTGGATTATTATTGTAAAAGATTTGATACTTATCTCATTAAGATGGCCAATATTTGGTTGCAGGGGTTATATATTTGGTTTTGCTAGATATAATCAAAAAATCATGTTGCCTTAGTGGTAAACACACAAGTTATTCAACCAAATGACCAAGGTTCAATCCTTGCAAGGCTCATTTTTTTTATAAATAATTTTCAAAAATAATTATTAAAAATCCGAAATTTACAAAAAAAATTATTAAAAATCCGAAATTTATATAAAATCTAAATTAAAAATCCGAAATTTATATAAAATCTAAATTAAATTAAATTATAAAAAATCCGAAATTTATATAAAATCTAAATTAAAAATCCGAAATTTATATAAAATCTAAATTAAATTAAATAATTAGTGCTTAGGTGGATAAAAATATTGCTTAGTTGGACAACAAATGATTATGTAGCATTAAATTGAATTACTGATGTCAATGCCTCCTTGTTATATATATATATATATATATATATATATATATATATATATATATTTAAAAACAACTTGGTTATTTCAAAGGTAAAAAGAGGTTTTTGATATTTTTTGGAATTTAACCAAATTATGAAGTAATTCATTTTGGATTCGATAACATCTACTTGTACACATTATAGCTTTTTCCACTAAATTGTGAGGATTCTTTTTGTATGAAGCATATCTTTATGTTTTATATTCTGCTATGAGTGTGCCGGTGATTATGTCGATTCTAGAACTTGTACTTGTTATGCATTACGGTTAAAATCACTTTCGAGTGATAAAAATATATTCAAATGATAAGAGACAATCGTAGGATTTAACTCAAATGGCCTTACATTTTACATCTATTTTTTTTGCTAACCACATCGGTTAGTTAACCACCAATATGGACCCATTTGTAGTGCTCATTTGTAGCACTAGATACCTTTAGTTACTCCCTCCGAGCCAATCTTTTCATTTTGTTTCATCCACTAAAAAAGAAAAAAATATTTTACACTTTAAAACCTTAGCCAACCCATGTCAATGTCTATTGGTTTGTTGCTAGTTGTGTGGAATGTTGGATTGTTTTTTTATGATTATGATGAAGCTACATTTTGTCATTCGTGTGTATCATTTTCCAACATAGATGAAGGAGACGTCTTTCTCATTTGTATTTTTTGTGGTGTATGCTCATACGAAGTGTGGGGGGAAAAAAAAAAAAAAAATGTGATGACAATTATAGCCAAGGCGCTATATTATGGAGTATGTGTGAGGTATTGATTAGCCAATGAGCTAAAATATAATATATGTTCGGTGATCGATATGTGAAGAAGAGGTGGTTATAATCATTTTCGGGATTGTGGTTTGTTCAATGGCTAGCAACATGAGGGTTTAGACTTGACTTTATTTTTCTTTTTAAACCAATTTAATAAATAATCCCATGCCTTATCCATACCTTTTATGAACCCAAAGCCTTGACGTTATAACCCGAATAAAAGACCTCTTTGATGAATCTATTTTATTTGTCTTGATACTTGTACAAGCTTATGGCAAGAAACATGAATCATGACTAGGCATTGAGTGATTTACATATACCAACCAATATATGAGTGTTGAGTGAATTCCTAAAATCATTTGTGAGGTGTTTAGTTATGTTATCAAGAGTAATTTGGTTCATTTTCAGAATTTTCACATATAAAATGCAAATTGACAATTATTTCTTTTGAAGTGATTGTTAGATTTTTGGAACCATGGTGTTGAGATCATTGAAATCGTTTTTTATAAATGCTAGACCAGCTCAGGGGCGAGCAGAACTTAAGTATGGGGGAATTTGATAATGCTCAAAATGAGTAGGTTTTTAGTAGCGTTATTGTTAGTTTTGTGTATGATAATCGGCTATATTTACACATAATTGTTGCAAAATTGCAAAGGAAGCGTATTTGTATGTAAATGTAGCCAGGTATCGTAAAAGACGAATAAATGAAGAATTCATGCAAATTTGGACAATTCCCGAGAAAGAAAAGAAAGAAGAAAAGGTTCAAGGACTCGATGGTTGGTAGCACGATGATTTCTAAGTATCTACATCAAATAATTATCAAGTTCTATCTTGGAAATCAGCATCGGAAGCAAGGAAAAATGCATGCGTCGGAAAAGTCAAAGAAAGTCAACTATTGCAATACGAAAGGCATCCAACCGATCGGTTGGAGCCCGCAACCGATTAATTTGGGCCGGATAACAGAGAGGAACCGATCGGCTGCGTCGCAACCGATTCGGTTGGGAAGTGCTGCAGTTACAAAATTCTCATTTATTGATGCCATTACTTCCATTAATCATTGGAGTCCGATCATTTCTTGTTAATAACTCCTGGAGAACGTTTTTGGCTTGTTGGTGAAGAGTTCTTAGCTATATATTGCACCTAGACTTATGTGTTTAGTGTGACACACCCCAAGGAGTAATAGGCTTACACCAAAACTATTACCAAACACTTTTATTCACCCCAAAAGTCCTATTAAATCTGTAAAACGTCCAGGAACTTGTTGAGCATAATTTTCAACCATTTGGTAGTGATTTGGAGTTGTACGGGTAGTATAAGGCGATTGGAGGCGCGTGGTTGATATAGTTTCACATATTCTAATTCTTGTAATCCGAAGATAGGTATTCTTATGAACTTTGTCATGAATTTCTATTCTTATGAATTATATGAATTACATGGTTACTACTTGTGTTTTGTTATGGTTTTAATGGAGTAATTCTTGAATATACTTGTGTGTAAAATGTAGGAAATTGTGGGGAGTGTTCTTATATATGTGATGCATATAAAGTGTTCTTGTTTAATGAGTATGTTAGAATATTGACTAGTCTTGTTTAACTTGATGGTATAACATTTGTAAGATAAATGGCCGAAAGGATTTCTCTTTATGTTTTATTCCAAAACGTTAGTGACAATCTAGTATGGGGATATGATGATTCAAACTCATCATATTTGCTTGTTAAATGAGACTAGAAACGATTTCATCACGTAAGTGTTCGTAAGAATAAGTTAAATGAGAATCATTTACAAACAAATGAATTTTCAAAAGAATAATCAATTGGTTAAGGACCGAAAGGATTACCTATGTGATTGTATTCTTAAAATGATTTTTACAAAACATAAACCTTGGATTGTGAATCATTTGCCTATGATTTGTGCATTGCATCGAGTTTACACCAAGCTTTCATGAACACTCTAGATAATTGACTATGACCTATACACAAGTATATGTTTCTTTAAATTGGTTTTTAGAAAAGCATCAATTTTGTGGAAGGCTTGACAAGCTTTCTTGTTTCAAACAATTTAACAAATTACCACAAATCCCTTGGGACGGTCTCGACTTACCCACCTTTGTTATCACGAACGAGTATACTTGCTCGTATGTGTTAATGTAATTGTCTGGTAAAATCGTGTTTATAAATTTTTAAAACTTGCACACGGTTAGAACATCACCATCACTCTATCTTTCTACACCAGACAGTTCAGAGGTTTTCTATGACGGTTTCACATGCAACCCAGACGGCGTCACAACTACAAAGCGATGCCATCACAAGCTAATCAATACTATCACAACATGCGCACGAAGTAACCCGTCTGTTTTTGCAATATCTTTTGCATACGAACTCAGATTTAGGCGATTCAAAAAAGGAAATGATAGGGACCAAAAAATCTATGATTTGGGGAAAAAGCTTCATGACACCATCAGTCTATAGAGCTGACATCGTCACTCTTTTCTGATAGAAAATATTCCTATAAATATAACCTCATTACTTTACTTTTTGTAAGCCCTAAAACCTAAGTCCGATTCTAGGGTTTAGGTAGGTGTTTTTCCAACAACTTAGAGGGTTTTAATCACTCTATAAACATCTTGTAATGGTTTGTTGATTCTACCTTAATTCATGTCTTCAATTATAATTATTGATGCTTATTGTTCATTGATTATGTTTGGCTAATTCACCTAGTGTTTGCTTATGATTGTATGAAACTTGTATATAATTAATTAGATCTTATTGTTTTCTTATTTATGCTTGTGTCTATCTTCATCATTAAGGTGTGACAAGTTCAATGAGTCTAATTGATTTAGTTTATAATTCTTGCATCCTACTGTCTCTTGTCCTAATTGGTAGACGCTAGTATAACGAAATTTGGCTTCTTCTTTAATTGTTTCAAGCTTGAACGTCCTAAATAGTATAAAGCCTTAGAGTGCACTTTCGTTGCATTTAGTTTTGTAGTAGTTTAATTAGTTAAAACCCCCCACTCCTTCAACCCGAGATTTTTATTGCTTTCTATTAAATATAAAATACTAAAAAGAATCACCCCTCACCCTTTCCTTTTCGTCATACATCTCGACTAGCATCTCTATTCCCCTAGAGAATGATCAACCCCTAGCCTTGCCCATACTACACTGCAACGATTAGGTACACTGCATAGGGTTGTAAAGCTTGCTCGCGGAAAAGGAAGTCTTTCGACCCCGAACCCATGTATTAGGAACAAACGACAAGAGTTTAAACAAGCATTCTAAAGAGACTAGGGAAGCTGAAACCACATCTCTTGATAAAAATGTGAATCCTAATGCGTGTGACAACCCGTAATTTCAGGTCATTTTACAAACTTTGAAAATTTCACTATTCATCTCGGGAATTTACTATTCACTAGTTACTATTCATCATTTTACTATTCATCATTTTTGAAGTCAGTTTGAGACTTTGAGAGGTTATTTCAAATTTTTACTATTCACGAAACACTATTCATCACGGAGAAAAATCACTATTCATGAGTCACTATTCATAATTTTTCGTAAACTAGGTTTACAAGTATCAAATACGCGAAACCTTAAAGGTTAAGCTGCGTATTCATGAAAAATTATTGAGGACATTTCATATAGACTAGATTTAGTCTACATATCATCAGTAACATCATCATCATATTAGTTTATGCATGGGTTTGCATATTTCAGTAACGTATATTTTCCTATTAAATAAACGCTATCGCATAATCATTTATTTTAAATATTTGATTCGATACTTCCAAAAATTATCCTAATATATTTTTATACTCATTTTAAGACTATAAAAATTATATTATTAGTTTACCCGATGTTTTGAAATTATTTTGTATATATATATATATATATATATATATATATATATATATATATATATATATATATATATATATATATATATATATATATATATATATATATATTTACGACGGTTTTCGAAAATTCAATTCGATAAATATTTATTCACTCAATTCTTACGAGAAATGTATTTTTATAATTTTTATAACTTCAATATATTTTATTTTGTTCTACTAATATCGATTTCTAGCTAAAGCTACACTAAATAATTAATTACATATACAAAATAAACAATATAATATCTTTATATACATTTAATCCTCAAAAACACACCTCACCCCCCCCCTAATACCCTTTCCTACCAAACACACCCATGTCATCCCTTTTATAAAAATATCATGACAAAAATGTACACGTAATAATTTTCTATGACTAGATAATATATTAAACAAGAGTTCTAAGAAACTAAAACACATACAAAAACATTTTAAAATGTGAAAATGCAAGAACACTCTCTTTTTCATCTCCATGGTCGGCCAACTCAAGAAAACAAGAAGAAACCTTAAATTTTTCAAGATCAAGTGTTTATCAAGTGATATTAGTGATCTATGTTAAGGTTTTGAAATAAAAACCTCAAGATTATTAAGTTTTCTAGCTCAAAAACTCTTCAATCATTCAAGTAAGCTTCTAATAATTTTTCCTACTCTTATAAACTCTTACTTGATGTATTTTTATGATCTAGTAAGAAAAACATGCAAATATACTATGAATCATACCACTTTTATTTGATTTTTACTACATATAATGAGTTTTAATCATCCTATAATTATTCCCATGAAACATATCATTGTTGATGATGTTTAGGAACCCATGACACCCTAAGAAGGTGTATGGTAGGTTTAGACTAGTTTTAGTGTTGATTGGAAGAGATTAGAACAGGTTACAAACTAGAGAAATCATTTTCGACAATATAGATTTAGCTGCTGTCACGTTTTGTAAAATCTGTAAATTTCAGTAGGCTGGGGATTATTTTGGTTTACATTTTCAGAAAATAGATTTAAAAACAAAACCGTGGCCGCTTGAACGGGTTAAAACGGATTTATAATGAAGAAGTTACGCTATTTTCAAGTTTAACGACGAAAACTATTTTTCTGAAAATATACATGCTGTCAAGGGTTATTTAAGGGGCAAAAATGAGTTTTAAACCTTATCTAAATGAGTCAACTTATCAAAAATATATTAGTACGTACTATCACGATTCCGAGGATATATAGAATGTAGAAAACGGACCTATAACGCTAAAGATATACATATTTGAAAACCGACGTTCACAACTTATTTCCTTCCGCTTTTACTAAAATATTTCAAAGTGTTGAAACTGTCTTTTCGGGTACCCATGTTTGGAGCCGTTTTTCTCAATGATCGAGTTGGTTTTGTAAAATAGTATCTCTGAGTAAAAGTTAGTTCACCTGGCCTATTTTCCAAAATGTCCAGCCGTTCATCAAACGGATTTATAACGAGTAACTTATGACCTCTCAAACTTTCCCCGAAAAACCCCGTAAACCTGCATTTTTAGCCGAGACTACCTCACTTCACCATCATTTTTATCTAGGATTGAGACTCGTATGGACAAAAGTTCAGTGTTACGACTTTTAGATAATGTTACAAGCATTCCAAAACCGCTGAGTTTGTTTCCTAACACTCGATATTCACTATTTTACGACTAGCTTTTCGAGGCTACTTAGTCACTTTCACGAATTATCAAAGTACATTATTTTGCGACGAAAAGCTATAATTTCTTGATAAATCACTAAACGACTATCGTAGGATGTTGTTTCAACGTAAGTACTTGTAAAGTATTTTATAACATGACGTGATGTCATAAACATATATTTCGGCGATAAACTTTATTTTCAAAAGCACAAGTGGTATGGATATCATATGAGTTTGCATGCACAACATTATTTCATGACTTATATTAAATCATATCATTCATAATAGGTTTCAGTTAGAGATTTCACCTCATTTCAGTGTATCCACTTTTGTCATCATAATCATTGCATCAGGTGAGTTTTCATAGCCCCGTTTTTCAAGTTTATATTTTATTTCAAACCTACGGGGGAGAATACATTGCACATCATTTTATTACGATACCAAGTATATTAAATTTATTACATTGCTTAAGTTACCTAATTGCCAATTGAATGTCCCCATATCAGAAATCATGAACCGTTAATTACGGGGTAAGCGAAGGTGAGTGAATACATCTATTGAGGGTGACTCCTCCATCCGGGTTGGTGGATTCCAACTGGTCAAACGGATGCATTTCATTTAATATCATTATTTGAGTTGTTTGGCAAAACACTCTGTTGGAGCGAACATCATGATCATCTAGCTCGTGTCATGTGCTTATAGCAATTGTAACATTTTTATGTGACATATTTGTCATACATGGCCTATACTTGTGATAGTCGTATAAAACATTTTCATAAACTCTATGAACTCACTCAACCTTTGTGTTGACACTTTTAGCAATGTATTTTCAGGTATCTAAGGCATATACTTCATGGCATGCATGTGGACTTATTATAGAGTCGCGGTGACGACGCGTCTCACATGGATTTTATGCACTTTAAAAACATCGTTTGGTTTGTAACAAACTTATTTCCGCAAATGTTGACTACCTTTTGGGACCTATCTTTTTTAAACTCTGAATGTTTTATTATATCAAACGATGTGCTTTTCAAACGACACTTTAGGTCGTTCAATATAATCAGAATCGTGATGCTATGGCGTCATGGCCCGTGTATTCCATTCCGCAAAAAATGTGTATTTTGGGGTGTGTGATTGGCATCAGAGCAGGAGTTATAGAGAACTAGGTTGTATCATTGACCCTAGACTATAACTACATCATCATAGCATCTCATTATTTCATCATAAGTGCATATTCACTATGCATGCGGTTTCATACGTACATTTTGCAAGCTATTTACTTTCATTTCAAATCGATTGTCACATTGATGTTTTCAGATACCCATCCCATCATACTCACATCAAACTCTGACATGGAGGATACCTTGTCATTCCCTACTATAGTTTTAACATTAGTTGACTCTACACCAGACTTACCACACATATTATCCGATGTGGAGACTGAACTCTTTGAGGAGGGCGAAGTTGCACCTACACCATCACGATCACCATTGATTCACCGTAAGATCAGGACAGTTCCTATCATTCTGTCAGGACAGATCATACCATTTGGTAGGACTTATAGGCTTAGTCCTAATGGACCTATTAGGATGCTTATTGCAAGGAAGAGAGTACATTCTCTTACCCTCATTCTTAGATCACCCGCTACTCATGTACTACCACTACCATCAGCTACTCATACCACTATTAGTAGTCCGATAGTGCATACTCTAGTTTTACCTCTGAAACGTCGCGTGACAACACGAAAAAGAGTACTATTTCATTCACCATCATCTCCTCACTTACCACTAGGATTTCCATCATCATCATCATTATCATCTAGAGCACCATCCGTGCCATCACATCTCATAGACACTACTCATACATATGACTTGCAGCTTAGGAAGTGTGCATGATTTGACACACCATTACCATCTATCACTAAGACTATAGACATTACACCATTTTATAGGTTTGAGGACGGTGAGAGTTTTAGAGTTGTTGCTGCTAGACAAAGATACTGCTCCTACACTTGAGACATGATTAGACCATCAACAGGAACAGATAATAAGTACCTTTCTATCTAATATAGTCTTTATCCTTTATTATCTCCATGATAATCATAACCTTTGTTTATTTCATTCCCTATTCCAATTGCCCAATTTTCAATCATTTCGCGACAATACACCACTATCTTACTAGGGTTTAGGGCAACTTTATTCTTGACTTAGTAGGAGACTATTACCATTCTATGAGGTTCTCCCATGTATTCTACAAACCACTCAACAAATCTTATTTCAAGTTATTTTGCTACCACTTTATGAAATTATTTCACACAATTCAAGCTATTTTACCACCATCTTAGGAAATTTTTTTTTACAAAGTTCTAAAACAAGTTGTTTTGTTACCACCCTATAAATTGATTTTCAGTCATTCTATCAACTATTTACTACCATTATGCAAAACGATTTTCATGTTACTCTGAAAGATTGTTTGAGCCATTATCTTACAAAACAAAACGTTGAATACCATCTAAAACTTCGGAGGAACATAATACCATTTCAACAAAACCAAGCATCACATTATTTGTCCTCGATTATACATAGCCTGATCACCTATGTATGATTCAGGAAGAAATATGTCATGAAAGAAACAAGCATCTTTTCAAACTTCCTAAAACAATCTTCACTCAAAAGCAAAGCTTTGTAATTAGATAAATTATTCATGAACATCTCTTTTTGTTAACACTCTATAGATACCTACACCATTCATCACTCACTCAACCGATAAGTTGAAATTTTTACCAGTGACCTTTTTAGGAAAAACTTTCTATACCATCTACGAGGAGGATTCCTCGATACAAGAAAACAATGAAAGGATTTCAGAACTACCAACAAGGACTAGAAGTATGTAGTAGGATGATTCAAAACTCAACATAAAGCTTAAGACATCACGAGACATTCCGAACCACTATCTTTGGACTAGAAGCCAAATTATATCATCTCAAAAGCACTAGCTGGGCAGAGTTACAAGATTTAGTACAAAGCAAATACACACTAAGCAACACTGTAGAAATAAACCAAGTCTTCTAACTGAGACTACAGAACATTCCATTAAACATGGCCTCAGGAATATGTAAACTTACCTACAATGAGTTTCCCTCAAAGGATAATTGAGTTAAATTAAGGTTATCGATATAAACTTCCCCTAAGGCATTGTGTTCTCTAGAAATTCCAGATAACCTCACTTCCATATCAAGAGATGAAACAGTTCTGAACATATCAGACAATCAATGACTCTCGATCTACAAGTGAAATTAGAACAAACATTCTTCGAAATTGTATGAGCTGATATCTATTTTCTTGCTAGCATGATAACAATCTCAGTGATGAACTATTTTAGAAGCACTCAATATCGGAACAAATCTTGAAAATCAACCACCACACCACATCACTTAAATATTTAAGGTTTCGTGACTTTACAACTTAGAGCATGGAAAAACTTCGATAAGGGAAATTAAGAAAGACACCATCAAGCAATAAACATTTTAGTAAATGGAGACTAAGCGCCTTAGGCAAAGAAGACTCAAGTCATGACATTCGCTAGAACTAGAAACGTGAGGAATCACAATCACACCCATAATCTATTCTTTACAATAATGCCCTTTTCGATAGACTTGACATTTTGGAATTTGTCATGAGACACGTGGTATCAATTTCAATTATACCTAATATAAGGTAGCCGATTCACCTTAGATTTTTGACAATTATTTTAAGATTCCCATGGAACCTACTAGGACATGAGTACCGCCTATTATCCTCAGCTCAATGTTCAGAATGAGAGAACGATTCAAACATCAAAAGATATACTCAAAGCATGTGTAATTTTCTGGAAATGATTAGGCAAATCATTCCTCATCGAAAAAGTTCCTTTACAACAATAGTTATCACATGAACATATTGACTGCACCAATTGAGGCACACTATGGTTGAGGTGTCAATCACTTATTGACAAGCCAAAAATCAAGAAAGTCCAACTCACTAGTCCACAATTTATTCATGAAACAACAAAGAAATCGTACAAATCAAGAATCAGTTACAAGAAACAACAAATAGATAGAAAAGCTACGTCGATATACGACGCAAAATATTAGAAATGTGTTCCATAAGTCACAAACCATTAGAATTTCAAGTTGGCAACAGAGTCATGTGGAAAGTCTCGCCTTGGAAAGGCGTGGTACGATTCAGAAAATGCGGGAAGTTAAAACCTTTTCACAAATAGCACCGTAGAAACCAACATGGACTGAATTCAGGGACTGAATTCCTTTTTGGGTGGACGAATGTGACAACCCGTAATTTTAGGTCATTTTACAAACTTCGATAATTTCACTATTCATCTCGGGAATTTACTATTCATTGGTTACTATTCATCATTTTTGAAGTCGGTTTGAGACTTTGAGAGGTTATTTCAAAATTTTACTATTCACAAAACACTATTCATCAAGGAGAAAAATCACTATTCATGAGTCACTATTCATCATTTTTCGTAAACTAGGTTTACGAGTATCAAATACGCGTAACCTTGAGGGTTAAGCTGCGTATTCATGAAAAATCATTGAGGACATTTCATATTGACTATATTTAGTCTACATATCATCAGTAACATCATCATCATATTAGTTCATGCATGGGTTTGCATATTTCAGTAACGTGTATTTTCCTATTAAATAAACGCTATCGCATAATCATTTATTTTAAATATTTGATCCGACACTTCCAAAATTATCCTAATATATTTTTATACTCATTTTAAGACTATAAAAATTATATTATTAGTTTACCGATGTTTTGAATTTATTTTGTATATATATATATATATATATATATATATATATATATATATATATATATTCTATTTTTTTCGTAAATTCAATTTGATAAATATTTATTCACTCAATTCTGGCGAGAAATGTATTTTTATAATTTTTATGACTTCAATATATTTTATTTTGTTCCACTAAAATCGATTTCTAGCTAACGCTACACTAAATAATTAATTACATGTACAAAATATACAATATACATAACTTTATATACATTTAATCCTCAAAAATACACCTCACCCCCCCCCTAATACCCTTGCCTACCAAACACACCCATGTCATCCCTTTTATAAAAATATCATGACAAAAATGTACACCTAATGATTTTCTATGACTAGATAATATATTAAACAAGAGTTCTAAGAAACTAAAACACATACAAAAATATTTTAAAAGGTGAAAATGCAAGAACACTCTCTTTTTCATCTCCATGGTCGGCCAACTCAAGAAAACAAGAAGAAACCTTAAATTCTTCAAGATCAAGTGTTTATCAAGTGATATTAGTGATCTATGTTAAGGTTTTGAAATAAAAACCTCAAGATTATTAAGTTTTCTAGCTCAAAAACTCTTCAATCACTCAAGTAAGATTCTAATAATTTTTCCTACTCTTATAAACTTTTACTTGATATATTTTTATGATTTAGTAAGAAAAACATGCAAATATACTATGAATCATACCACTTTTATTTGATTTTTACTACATATAATGAGTTTTAATCATCCTATAATTATTCCCATGAAACATATCATTGTTTATGATGTTTAGGAACCCATGACACCCTAAGAAGGTGTATGGGAGGTTTAGACTAGCTTTGGTGTTGATTGGAAGAGATTAGAACAAGTTACAAACTAGAGAAATCATTTTTGACAATATATATTTAGCTGCTGTCACGTTTTGTAAAATATGGAAATTTCAGTAGGCTGGGGATTATTTTGGTTTACATTTTCAGAAAATAGATTTAAAAACAAAACCGTGGCCGCTTGAACGGGTTAAAACGGATTTATAGTGAAGAAGTTACGCTATTTTCAAGTTTAACGACGAAAACTATTTTTCTGAAAATATACATGCTGTCAAGGGTTATTTAAGGAGCAAAAATGAGTTTTAAACCTTATCTAAATTTTTTGACTTATTAAAAATATATTAGTACATACTATCACGATTCCGAGGATATATAGAACGTAGAAAACGGACCTATAACGCTAAAGATATACATATTTGAAAACCGACGTTCACAACTTATTTCCTTCAGCTTTTACTAAAATATTTCTAAGTGTTGAAAGTCTTTTCGGGTACCCATGTTTGGAGCTGTTTTTCTCAATGATCGAGTTGGTTTTGGTAAAATAATATCTCTAAGTACAGGTTTATAAGAATAGCCGTTCGTCAAACGGAGTTATAACGAGTAACTTATGACCTCTCAAACTTCCCAGAAACTGCATTTTTAGCCCGACTACCTCACTTCACCATCATTTTTATCTAGGATTGAGACTCGTATGGACAAAAGTTCAGTGTTACGACTTTTAGATAACGTTACAAGCATTCCAAAACCGCTGAGTTTCTTTCCTAACACTCGATATTCACTATTTTACGACTAGCTTTTCGAGGCTACTTAGTCACTTTCACGAATTATCAAAGTACATTATTTTGCGACGAAAAGCTATAATTTCTTGATAAATCACTAAACGACTATCGCATGCGATGTTGTTTCAACGTAAGTACTTGTAAAGTATTTTATAACATGACGTGATGTCATAAACATATATTTCGGCCATAAACTTTATTTTCAAAAGCACAAGTGGTATGGATATCATAGGAGTTTGCATGCACAACATTATTTCATGACTTATATTAGATCATATCATTCATAATAGGTTGCAGTTAGAGATTGCACCTCATTTCAGTGTATCCACTTTTGTCATCATAATCACCGCATCAGGTGAGTTTTCATAGCCCCGTTTTTCAAGTTTATGCTTTATTTCAAACCTACGGGGGAGAATACATTACACATCATTTTATTACGATACCAAGTATATCAAATTCATTACATTGCTTAAGTTACCTCATTGCCAATTGAATGTCCCCATATCATAAATCATGAACCGTTAATTACGGGGTAAGTGTCACACCCTCGCCGGAGGCGGAAACACGAGGTGTAACGGAAGGGAACATAAGCACAAGATAATAGAACATACCAACGTTAATATTTAAAAGAAAGAATACACCATTACAATACTAGTTTAGCCATCATCGGCAAATATATTACAAAGTTTAGATCCCAAAATATTGCGTTCTATTACATAATGATTTGTAGTGACAAGTGAAAACTTCATTATGCAAGACCTAGTAGAAAAAGCTTACTAACGATCACCTGAAATGCATGAGAGAAAACGGGTCAACTATGAAAATAGTTGGTGAGTAAACACGTTTAATAAAATAAGAAAACTCGTAAGAAAGAGTCCAAGGTTTCGGTCATCGGAAAATAGCCCACAAAGCAAAGGCATTGTGTATTCACTCAGTTCAAGTTCCGCCCATACAAAACTTGCAACCTGTGTGTACACAACCCATTGCACAAAAATATAGTGTGTCAAGTAGTCAAGTGTAAGTGGTCATAATAGTTCACAATATAGTACCAAGTATATAATAATTTAGAGATGCTCCGATCATGGGAGACTTTGCATTGTTCGACAGGGGAGACTTAAATTGAAAATGCTCCGTTCCCATAGGGAGACATTTTGCTCGGACCGGGAGGCTTTAAGTTGATGCTCGAACATGGGAGACTTTATAGTGATGCTAGAACATGGGAGACTTTATAGTGATGTCTCGAACATGGGAGACTTTAGGACAAGGTCATAACACGCACGGTTCAATAAGTTCAAATAAGTCGTAATTTCGTAATTTAGATCAAGGATTTGATTCGAGTTCACAAGTTCTAGTCAAAAGAGTTCACAAAGTAAGAATCAATTTAATTCAAGTATAGTTCATGCATTCACCCCAAAAATATAGTAAAACGGTAAAAGGGGATGTGATTACTCACTTGATGAATAGATGCGAAGACAAAAGTGGGTACACTGAAATATAGCGTGAATCTCGAAACCGACCTATTATGAATGATATGATATGAAATAAGTCATGATGTAATGTTATGCACGCAATTTGGATGATATTTATACCATTTGTGAGTTTTGAAAAATAATACTTATCATTTGAAAAATACTCGTTTGATGTCTTGACCATTCTTAAATTACTTTACAAGTATTTACGTCAAAATGTCATCCTACAATGGTTTTATAATGATTTATAGTGAAATTATCACTTTTCGTCGTAAAACAATGTCGTCGGAAATTTCATGAAATTGACAAAAGTAGCTTTGAAAAACTAGTCGTAAAACGGTGTACGCCGATCGTTAGAGAACGAACTCGACGGTTTTGGAAAGTTTGTATCGAAATCTAGAAGTTTCAGATCAGGAGTTTTTGTCAAAAGGTCTCGAACATAAAGATAACAAGGGTTAAAGATGGTGATTTTGTCTAATTGTTGTGTAAAAAGTGAGTTTCGGCCAAGTTTAGACATCCATAAATAATTTACTACAACTCCGCTATACAAACGGTTTGTCGTTTTGAAAAATATGCTCGGTAAACTTGATTTTAATAGAAAACATTTCGTTCCAACAAGGTCCACATCATGGTTAAAAAGCCTCAACATGGACGTTTACCGTAACACTTGTATCGTAAAATAATGTAATTTTTCGTAAAATAATAGTTACGGCAATTTTATGAAACGCGTATATATTTGTCGCTTTCAAATCCGCTTACTATAATACGCCCTTAGCTTCAGACGAAGTATACTAATATATTTTTGACAAGTCGAAATAATTTGTGAAGCTTAAGGCTCGTTTTGACTCGAATAAAACAAAAACATGTTGCTGAATTTTCTGAAAAACATATTTTTCGTCGTCAAACTTTAAAAATTCACCACGTCTTCGTTATAACTCCGTTTTTATCCGTTCAAGCCGCCACGGATTCGTTTTAAAGTATATTTTCTAAATATCAAGGCCAAAATGTCGTGACTATAGTCGGATTTTCCAGAAAAATGAAACAAGGACAGAACCTATTTTATACATATCGAAAATAGTTTTTATCGGACAAAACCTATTCTAATCCCTTCAAATCAACTCCAAAACTAATCTAATCCTACCATACACCTTCTTAGGGTGTCATGGGTTCCTAGACATCATCAAGACCAAAGTATACCAAGGGGATAATTATAGGATGACCATATATATAAATAACTCTAAAAATCATGTAAAATGGTATAAACAACACAAATCATGCATGCTTGCTCCAAAATGAAGAGATAAATATGAGATGATAAGGAAACATGAAAAATGAAAGAAACATGCTTACAAGTATTATGATGAGGTGCAAAGAACCAAGGTTAAACCTAAACACTCTAGATTTTTATTTCAAAATCTTAACAAGAGTATGATTCTAGATTGTATTAAACTTGAGCTTGAGAAAAATTTTGATGATTCCTTGAATACACCTTGTATAACCGGTTCTATGGAGGAAGAACAAAGAGAAAGAAACTTGTCTTGACTTGTGAAATATGAGAGTGATATGAAGTGAAGTGAATGAATGTGTTGAAAATTAGTACATGGAGTATAGATATATATTATCACAAGAATTATTTTACCAAACCCATAAATGATACATCCCCTAGAACCGGTTTTGGGGGGATATTGTTCCTCAAAGATATTTTTTTTTCTATAATGTATATATATATAAATGTGTATGAAAATGAAAGTAAGTAAAGGATAACTTGTAACTTTGTATATACATTAGTGTATTTTAGGAAATTTTAAGTGAAAGAAATTTTTAATAGATCAAAATAGAGTATAATAATATCATAAAAATTGTAAAAATACATTCCTTGTGAAATTTGAGTGATAATATAATTATCGAGTAGTTTTTAAGAAAAGTGTCGTAATAATATAAATTTAACAATTTATATACAAAATAAATTTAAAACACTAGGTAAACTCAAATTATAGTTTTTATAAACTAAATGTAAGTATATAAATATGTCAGGATCATTTTAGAATTAACGGATTAAATGTTCAAAATAATAACTCACGCGATAACGCTTATTTAATATAAAATTTACGCGTTTAATGTGAAATGCAAAATTATGAATGAACCGTTATGAAATGATGAATATGGAGTATGAGAAATGACCGGAAAATGAGAATTGTGACATTCTTCCCATGTCAGCGGAATCACGTCCTCGTGATTCGATTAACGATACTATAGTCCGAACCTCGACAAGAGTTATAAAAGTTCATGCTCGCATCGAATAGTCTAAATGATCATATCAATGCCCATGCGCATGTGTTCCCCATTCAACTAAGATGCGTGCGGTGATTAGATTTGATTGGGTAAACTTGCCCAATATCGAACGTAGCTCTCAAAAGACCTTTAGGTAGTCGATTCTAATTTAATCTCACAACTCATCAAACAAGAACTGTCATGAGATTAAACTAAACCGACTTGAGTAAACTTGTCTCTTAGCTTGATTTTCGCAACTCATCAAACAAGAACTGTCACTAGATCAAGCTAGGAAACAAGTTGTTAGAAAGGTAGGATTCAACATCCTTGAATGAGGTCTTTTGAAAGATTCGCTGATATTGATTTGCTTACACAATCAAATCAAATCAACAAAATATATATAACAACTAAGGTCGATATCAATAGGTCTCAAATTAATCAATGTCGTGAACGTGGTAAAGATTGGAAGGAAGTTATGCACTCAAAATTATGTCGTACATAAATAAGGTAGTTGTTTAAAGGAATGTACCCGCAAGCGCTTGGCTTCCTGGTACCCTGATAGAATGCTCGACCACGCAAGGGAGGAATTTCAATGTTCTGATCTTGTGGGCCTTCTATTGCCAATGCCAAGTTTGGACGATTACCTCCTAGATTGGGAGTTCTTTTCACTTTGGAGGTATTGCGAAGGTGATCTAGACTTCCACACTCGTAACATGCTTTTCTCGTCCTTGATTCCCGCCTGTTTGAGCAATTTCGCGAAGTTCGTCGTCACATTTGTCGCACCTCAAGGCGCCTCCTAAGTGATGATAATTACATCGAGTGCACAAAGGATGTGGACTGCATATCCTCTCGCACCGGGTGGTCGCCCATAGTTCTGAAGTTATTCTCTTGTTTTGCCGATTCGGTTTCGTTTCCCGGTGATCCTCTGCCGCTTTTGTCCATTGTCGTTTGCTTTTGTTAGTTCTCCGACTGATCACATCATTTGTCAAGCGTTATACGCCATACTTACAAATGCTTGTAGAGTGGTTGGTTTCGACGAAGTGACATCCCTCCTAATTTTCGGTATCAATCCCCATATATATCGGTCAATCAACTTCTCCACAGTGGAAACCATGTGAGGAACCATCCTAGTTAACTCGTGGAACCGGATCGTGTACTTGTCAATCTCTACTCCTACCATCAAGTGGTTCCAAAATTCTTCTTCCAGTTTCTGCACTTCATCTTTTCTGCAGTACTCATCGGTTAGTAGTTTCTTAAATGCTTCCCAAGATAACGATTTGTTTTGCCTCTTCTCTGTCAACGCAATTGATTGTTCCACCGTGTCAAGGCTCGACCAGTAGACCAGCAGAGAACTCAACCTTGTTTCCTTCAAGACATTTGCGGATACTAAGTTTCGACTCAACATTCTCAACCAGTTAGCGCAACAATGGCACCCTCGGTACCATGAAATTCCATTGGCTTGCATGTCATGAAAGTTTTGTAGTGCATCCTTGACCGTTTGAAGTACCTTTCTCCGTTGTTGGTTCGTCTAGCATCGAGATGTGTTATAATTTGGGAGAGTAGATCCGCTATTCCAGCAAAGATTGTTTTCTCGGATTGTCATTGTTGTTTGGGTTGCCGTTGTTGTTACCTTCTGAGCGTGTGTTTCTTGCAGCCATGATCCTGGGAGGACCAAAACATCGGGTTGAGCAAACGACATTCGAACGGTCGGATGAGGTGTAGAACGGTGGTAATGTGTGTTACTGTGAATCGAAATATGACAGGATCAGGGACATGCTATGTCTAACAAGTCGAAAGATGGAAAAGAGAAGATATGAACAAGGTACGGTAATGTAGACGTGAACGTAAAAACATGATATGCATACCCACCCCACCAATGCAACTTGGTGACCGACTCAAAAGACTCGACTAAACATGATTTAAATTTATTCTTCTTATCATTGCATGGTTCTTCATAAATTAGACATAGTTGATCAGGCTATGTATAATTTATGATTAACGATGCAACGATAGGACTAGATGACCCGGATGATGTTCAATGTTTAATAAAATAAAATAAAAATTTTTCCGGTTATAGTTGTGATTTTTATTTTTGAAAAATCGGCATTCTCTATAACCTTTGGCTCTGATACCAATCTGTTACACCTCACGGAGTATGAAAGGAACATAAGCACAAGATAATAGAACATACCAACGTTAATATTTAAAAGAAAGAATACACCATTACAATACTAGTTTAGCCATCATCTAAGAAATATATTACAAAGTTTAGATCCCAAAATATTGCGTTCTATTACATAATGATTTGTAGTGACAAGTGAAAACTTCATTATGCAAGACCTGGTAGAAAAAGCTTACTAACGATCACCTCAAATGCATGAGAGAAAAACGGGTCAACTATGAAAATAGTTGGTGAGTAAACACGCTTAATAAAATAAGAAAACTCGTAAGAAAGAGTCCAAGGTTTCGTCATCTGAAAATAGCCCACAAAGCAAAGGCATTGTGTATTCACCTGGCCCAAGTTCCATACAAAACTTGCAACCTGTGTGTACACAACCCATTGCACAAAAATATAGTGTGTCAAGTAGTCAAGTGTAAGTGGTCATAATAGTTCACAATATAGTACCAAGTATGTAATAATTTAGAGATGTTCAACATGGGAGACTTTGCATTGTTCGAACAGGGAGACTTAAATTGAAAATGTCTCCCATAGGGAGACATTTTGCTCGGACCGGGAGGCTTTAAGTTGATGCTCAACATGGGAGACTTTATAGTGATGTCTCAACATGGGAGACTTTATAGTGATGCTCCGAACATGGGAGACTTTAGGACAAGGTCATAACACGCACGGTTCAATAAGTTCAAATAAGTCGTAATTTCGTAATTTAGATCAAGGATTTGATTCGAGTTCACAAGTTCTAGTCAAAAGAGTTCACAAAGTAAGAATCAATTTAATTCAAATATAGTTCATGCATTCATTTCCAAAATATAGTAAAAGCGGTAAAGGGGATGTGATTACTCACTTGATGAATAGATGCGAAGACAAAAGTGGGTACACCGAAATATAGCGTGAATCTCGAAACCGACCTATTATGAATGATATGATATGAAATAAGTCATGGTGTAATGTTATGCACGCAATTCGGATGATATTTATACCATTTGTGAGTTTTGCAAATAATACTTATCGCCTTAAAAATACTCGTTTGATGTCTTGACCATTCTTAAATTACTTTACAAGTATTTACGCCAAAATGTCATCCTACAATGGTTTTATAATGATTTATAGTGAAATTATCACTTTTCGTCGTAAAACAATGTCGTCGGAAATTTCATGAAATTGACAAAAATAGCTTTGAAAACTAGTCGTAAAACGGTGTACGCCGATCGTTAGAGAACGAACTCGACGGTTTTGGAAAGTTTGTATCGAAATCTAGAAGTTGCAGTTCAGGAGTTTTGTCAAAAGGTCTCGAACATAAAGATAACAAGGGTTAAAGATGGTGATTTTGTCTAATTGTTGTGTAAAAAGTGAGTTTCGGCCAAGTTTAGACATCCATAAATAATTTACTACAACTCCGCTATACAAACGGTTTGTCGTTTTGAAAAATATGCTCGGTAAACTTGATTTTTAATAGAAAACATTTCGCTCCAAAAGGTCCACATCATGGTTAAAACACTCAACATGGACGTTTCAAATACCGTAACACTTGTATCGTAAAATAATGTAATTTTTCAGAAAATAATAGTTACGGCAATTTTATGAAAACGTGCATATCTTTGTCGCTTCAAATCCGCTTTCACGTATAATATCGCCCTTAGCTTCAGATCGAAGTATACTAATATATTTTTGACAAGTCGAAATAATTTGTGAAGCTTAAGGCTCGTTTTTGACTCGAATAAAACAAAAACATGTTGCTGAATTTTCTGAAAAACATATTTTTGCCGCCAAACTTTAAAAATTCACCACGTCTTCGTTATAACTCCGTTTTATCCGCTCAAGGCCACGGATTCGTTTTAAAGTATATTTTCTAAATATCAAGGCCAAAATGTCGTGACTATAGTCGGATTTTCCAGAAAAATGAAACAAGGACAGAACCTATTTTATACATATGAAAATAGTTTTATCGGACAAAACCTATTCTAATCCCTTCAAATCAACTCCAAAACTAATCTAATCCTACCATACACCTTCTTAGGGTGTCATGGGTTCCTAGACATCATCAAGACCAAAGTATACCAAGGGATAATTATAGGATGACCATATATATAAATAACTCTAAAAATCATGTAAAATGGTATAAACAACACAAATCATGCATGCTTGCTCCAAAAATGAAGAGATAAATATGAGATGATAAGGAAACATGAAAAATGAAAGAAACATGCTTACAAGTATTATGATGAGGTGCAAAGAACCAAGGTTAAACCTAAACACTCTAGATTTTTATTTCAAAATCTTAACAAGAGTATGATTCTAGATTGTATTAAACTTGAGCTTGAGAAAAATTTTGATGATTCCTTGAATACACCTTGTATAACCGGTTCTATGGAGGAAGAACAAAGAGAAAGAAACTTGTCTTGACTTGTGAAATATGAGAGTGATATGAAGTGAAGTGAATGAATGTGTTGAAAATTAGTACATGGAGTATAGATATATATTATCACAAGAATTATTTTACCAAACCCATAAATGCATACATCCCCCCCCTAGAACCGGTTTTGGGGGGATATTGTTCCTCAAAGATATTTTTTTTTCTATAATGTATATATATATAAATGTGTATGAAAATGAAAGTAAGTAAAGGATAACTTGTAACTTTGTATATACATTAGTGTATTTTAGGAAATTTTAAGTGAAAGAAATTTTTAATAGATCAAAATAGAGTATAATAATATCATAAAAATTGTAAAAATACATTCCTTGTGAAATTTGAGTGATAATATAATTATCGAGTAGTTTTTAAGAAAAGTGTCGTAATAATATAAATTTAACAATTTATATACGAAATAAATTTAAAACACTAGGTAAACTCAAATTATAGTTTTTATAAACTAAATGTAAGTATATAAATATGTCGGGATCATTTTAGAATTAACGGATTAAATGTTCAAAATAATAACTCACGCGATAACGTTTATTTAATATAAAATTTACGCGTTTAATGTGAAATGCAAAATCATGAATGAACCGTTATGAAATGATGAATATGGAGTATGAGAAATGACCGGAAAATGAGAATTGTGACAGTAAGCGAGGGTGAGTGAATATATCTATTGAGGGTGACTCCTCCATCCGGGTTGGTGGATTCCAACTGGTCAAACGGATGCATTTCATTTAATATCATTATTTGAGTTGTTTGGCAAAACACTCTATTGGGGCGAACATCATGATCAGTCTAGCTTCGGTGTCATGTGCTTATAGCAATTGTAACATTTTTATATGACATATTTGTCATACATGGCCTATACTTGTGGTAGTCGTATAAAACATTTTCATAAACTCTATGAACTCACTCAACCTTTGTGTTGACACTTTTAGCAATGTATTTTCAGGTATCTAAGGCATATACTTCATGGCATGCATATGGACTTATCATAGAGTCGCGGTGACGACGCGTCTCACATGGATTTTATGCACTTTAAAAACATCGTTTGGTTTGTAACAAACTTATTTCCGCAAATGTTGACTACCTTTTGGGACCTATCTTTTGTAAACTCTGAATGTTTTATTATATCAAACGATGCGCTTTTCAAACGACACTTTAGGTCGTTCAATATAACTGTAATTGTGATGCTATGGCAGTTACGGCCCAGGTATTCCATTCCGCTGCAAAACAGGTATTTTGGGGGTGTGACAATGCGTGTGCCTTACCTTCTATAGGACTAGAAAGCACCTCTAAGAGCAACAGACTAAAGCCTAGGAGCAATACAAGGAACAATAGAGTCTCGCCTGTCTCTAAGAGTAGTAGCCTGAATAAAGAGAAGAAAGTAGAAGAATACCCTAGAAATTTACCGCTTTGTAATAAGAAAGACATTTCTTTTGAATGTAATGAACCTATAATACTTTCTATGTTTAATGTATATGTTGAAATTGTTTGTTTAACTTGCAAGAAATCTTTAATTAATGATGTTCGTGATGATTGTGTTTCTAAGAATGTGAATGTTAAGCTTGTTCAGAAGAACGTTCCAAAAAGAACTTATGCTAAACCAATAGGAAGACTAGTCGTATGATTTAGGTCTTATACTATTGATAAGAAGCATAGTTTTTCCCTTAGGAGTGGTATTTGGAAACCAATGGGTAGAATGTTCACAATCAAGAATTGTCTAGTGAATGCTATTCCAGTATACCTAGTAGAAACCTTCTATGAGTGTGATCATGATTTTACCTCTAACCTAAAGGAACAAAAATCAAAATGGTTTCCAAAAACATCTTCTTCTGTTCTTGGCAGGTTATCAAAATATATCTTTGGATCGTCAACTCGGGTTGCTCCAAGCACATGACCGGGATTCTGAAGCTGCTGATCATATTCGTCTAGAAATTCGTAGGAACCGTACACTTTGGAAATGATCATGTAGCAACTATTCTAGGTTATGGAGATCTTCCATTTGGAAATTATTTGATCACTCGGGTTTACTATGTCGAAGGGTTGAGACACAATTTGTTTTCAGTCGGGCAGTTCTGTGATACAGATTTAGAGGTTGCATTTAGGAGAAATACATGCTTGATTAGAAACTTGGATGGCAGTGATCTCTTGACAAAGAATCAGGGCACAAACTTGTATGCTATCGACATAAAAAAAATGGCCTCTTTATCACCAATTTGTCTTATGACAAGAGCATATGGAACAAAGTCCTGGTTGTGGCATAGAAGATTATCCCATCTCAATTTCGACACTATCAACAAACTTGCCAAAGACAACATCGTCAATGGACTTCCAAAGATCAAATACACCAAGGATCACTTATGTTCATCATGCGAACAAGGAAAAAGCAAAAAAGCATCTTATAAACCAAAATCCGCACCCAGTTCAGAAACAAAGTTGCATATGTTGCACATGGACTTATGTGGCCTAATGAGAGTTGAAAGCATAAATGGGAAGAAATATATTATTGTTATCGGCGATGAATATTCAATATATACATGTGTTAACTTTTTAAGGTCAAAAGACGAAGCACCAGGCATCATCATCATCTTTCTGTAGATGTATTCAAGTACTTCTTCAAGCTCTAGTAAGGATAGTAAGAACAGATAACGGCACAACATTTACAAATTAGGAGTTAAGAACTTATTTTAAAGATGTTGGAATCACACATCAGACATCAGTTGTTAGAACTCCACAACAGAATGGGGTAGTCGAAAGAAGAAATCGCACTCTTGTGGAAGCTGCTCGCACAATGCTAATTTATTCTAGGGCACCGTTATTTTTATGGGCTAAACTGCTTGTTTCACTCAGAACCGATCCCTAATCCATCCAAAATTCTATAAAACCACATATGAACTAGTTAACAACAGAAAACCTGATATCTCTTACCTTCACGTGTTTGGTGCTTTGTGCTATCCGAAAAACGACAGAGAAGATCTATGAAAACTGAAAGCCAAAGGTGATATTGGAATCTTCATTGGATACTAAGATAACTCGATGGCAATCCGGGTGTATAAAAGAAGAACTAAGAAGATAATGGAGACGATGAATGTGAATTTTGATGAAATTTCACAAATGACTTTTGAGAGACTCGCTCTAGAACCCGCTCTTAACCCGATGGATTCTAACCAAAACAGATTAGGACCCGCACCTAACCCGCATACTTCTGGACACATCATTTCAGGAATCGTACCTCAAATAGCTCCATCAACTTCTGTTGACAAACCTTCAGAACAAGAATGGGAGAATTTTTTCGAGTTAATGTTAAATGAATACTATGGTGGAACTTCGTCAAATGCATCAAACCATCATTCCGCTGCACCCGCACAAAACCAACCACCACCACCAACATAAGATGCATCTACCACAATCGAAACCAATGCTCCAACTTCATTGACATCATTTACATCTACTCCCACAAATCCAGTTCTTGAAACCATTCTACCAACAGTTGATGAGCAAGACAAAAACACATCATTTTAAGAAGAACCTACAAAAAATCAAAATGATGAAACGTTAGATGAAGAAGTATTCGAAAACCCGTTTGCTAGGAATTTTCTGAATCCTCTTTAAGCTTACAAGAACCATCCAACTCACATACGTTAAACCCCCGGTATCCTTCTACTCAAGTGGAAAAAAGACCATCAAATTAAACAAATTATTGGTGAACCTTCAAGACTAATTCAGACGAGACGCCCAACTTGCCACAGACTCTGATTTGTGCATTTATGTTTACTCAATAAGCAATAGAGAACCAAAGAAAATTCGAGAGGCAATGGTAGAAAACGCATGGATAGAAGCGATGCAGGAGGAACTTCTCCAATACCGTCTACATGACCCTTGGGATCTGGTTCCAAGACCAATTGACATGCGAGTCATTGATCTCAAATGGTTATGGAAGAAAAAAAAGGATGAAGAAATGACTGTAATTCGTAACAAAGCTCGTCTTGTGGCTAAAGGATACAAACACGAATAAGGAATAGATTTTGAAGAATCATTCGTGCCAGTAGCCATACTTAAAGCAGTTAGGATTTTCTTAGCCTATGCAGCTCACAAAAACATCACGATATATCAGATGGACATCAAGATTGTGTTCTTGAATGAAACTCTTAAAGAAGAAGTGTATGTGAGTCAGCCAAAAGGCTTCATAGACAAGAAACATCCAGACTATGTCTATAAGCTCAAAAAGGCAATCTATGGTTTAAAACAAGCTCCAAGAGCGTGGTATGACGAACTGTCTTCTTTCCTAATCAAATTTTTTTTTACCAAAGGAGCTGTTGATCCTACCTTATTTACTCGAAAATACAACAATGACATTTTGATTGTTCAGATTTATGTGGACGACATCATTTTTGGGTCCACTAATCCGAATTTTTCAAAACATTTTGAAAATCTCATGAAAAGCAAATTTGAAATGTCCATGATGACGGAACTAAAACTTTTTATTGGTTACAAATACATCAATTCCCTCGTGGTATTTTCATTAATAAAAAATTGGTGCCGATCTATTTGGGAAACCTATCGATCCGAAGAAATATCGGAGCATGATTGGTTCTCTCATGTACCTTACTGCTAGTCGACTCGATATTCAACTTGTTGTTTGCTTATTAGCACGGTTTCGGGTAAAGCCTACCGAACTTCACCTCAAAGAGGTTAAATGGATCTTTCGGTACCTGAAGAAATCCATCCATATGGGACTTTGGTATCCGAAGGAATCCGGATTTGATCTAATAGCCTTTTCAGATGTGGACCACGCAGGTAGTCAAATTACAACAAAAGTACATCCGTAGGAGCACAATTTTTGGGTGAAAAGCTAGTAAGCTGGTCTTCAAAGAAACAAGATTATACTGCACTTTCAACAGCGGAAGCCGAGTATGTGTCTCTATCTGCGTGTTGTGCTCAAGTTCTATGGATGAGGACACTACTCACAGATTATGGCTTTACTTTTGACAACATACCTATGTATTGTGACTCGAAAAGTGCCATAGCCATCTCGTGTAATCCGGTACATCACTCTAAGACCAAACATATCAGAGTCCGCTACCACTTCATCAAAGAGAACATAGAAGAGGGTACTGTTGAATTATTTTTCATGAAGGCACTCGCCGATCTATTTACTAAATCCCTTCCAAAAGAACGGTTTGACGATTTAGTTCAACGAATTGGAATGGCGAAGCCTAACACCTGTGGAGTTAGAACGTCTTCTCGAATCTTCTTGAAAATGATTTCAAAAAGCTTCGCTGTAAATATTTGAAAAACAAAATACAAAATTTGAAAAACCATCAAAGCAAAATATAAAAATATAAAACTTTCAAAAATACAAAAACAATACAATATCAAAAATCCAAAAGTATTCTTCTCACGACATGTCTCTCGTATAATCGATATTCTGTACATTTATAGAAATGTCATTTAACAATGATACGGACATGTACAGATGCTTGGACTAGAGTTCTTTAAATGTTTTCTAAAACATGTCGTTTCTCAAAATTTATTTCACAATGGCTTTCGTATACTTCATTACGAAACCCAGACTTAAAATGACGACTTTTGATTATTTCAAATCAAAACTCGTGATTTTCTAAAAGAAAATCTCTAGTGTCTACAAGAAAACAAGCCTAATGCAACAATTAAATAGCAACACTTGAAAAAAATGTTGCATTTTAAATGACAATCAACATAAAGCAACATTTTGAGGAGAAGTGTTGCATGATAATAACTAATGCAACACTTTTTTAAGTGTTGCAAATGCTATTAAAAAAAGGCAACATGTTTAATAAGTAATGCAACACTTTTCTAAAAGTTTTGCAATAACTTTTATAGAAAGATAACATGTTTCATAGGTAATTGCATTTGTTAAGGTTAAACGAAACCAATAGTCAACATTGCTAGGACATGTTATTTTCTTTGGAAAAACAAATTAATACACCTCAACATTTGAGATTACTTTAATTTAGTAACACTAAGTCCAATGTTTTGAAAACCAGGTTTTTAATCAATCCGGTCGAGTCATCGGGTCATCGGTTCAATCGGTTCAACCGTTAGGTCAATCCGGTTTTCTATTAAAAAAATATTCTTTTTTCAACCGGTTCGATCACCAGGTCAACCCGGTTCAATCGGTTCGACCACTGGGTCAACCCGGTTCAATCACTGGGTCAACCCAATTTTCTATAAAAAAATGAAAAAATCAAATCCAGCCGGGTTTCAAGAACCGGGTTGACGCGGGTCACTTAAAACCGACGGGTGTAACCGATTAATCCGTTTTAAAAAAAACTATTTTTTTTACTTTTTTTTCTAGAACCGGTTCAATCGGTTAACCCAACCGAGTCGACCCCGTTTACAAAACATTGACCAAAACTAATGTTAAACGAATGTTTAAATAGTCCTCTTATTTCGTCTTTTGTTACAACCTTTAAGCATTTAACCATTCTTGTATTTATAAAAAAACAAGATACAAGATTTTGAAATAAAAATACATTCTTTGTAGTCCAATCAATTTAAAAAGAGTTAATTACATAAATGGTCCCTGTAGTTTGTCGGGTTTTACGGATTTAGTCCTTATACTTTTTTTTTTGCAGATCTCGTCCCTATGGTATTGACCCGTTACGGGTTTGGTCTCTTGACCATATTTTCTGTTAGTTTGACCGTCAAATGAGTGATAGGATGGCTGAAATTACGTAAATACCCTCGTGTGTGTTTAATGAATGATCCCTGTGGTTTGTTGATTATAACAGATTAGTCCTTGATATTTTATAATTTTTTTTGACAATTTTTTTTCCCAAAATAATATTTTTGACAATTCTTTTTTAAATTTTTTTTGCCTAAAATTTTATAAAAAGTTTTTGCCCAAAATTTTATAAAACATACCGTCAAAAATTTTGGGAAAAAAAGAAAACAGAAAAAATTTTCTTTTTAAAAAAAAATCCGTAAAAAAATTTCTTTTAAATATATTTTTTTAAGTTCCGTAAAAAAATTGTTTTTTAAACTTTTTTCTTTTTTTCGCAAATTTTTATAAAAAATTTTCAACAAGAAATTTTCTTTTTTCCTTTTTAATACTTTTTGACAGAATTTTTTATAAAATTTTCCCCAAAATTTTATAAAATTTTTGACGGGTTTTTTTTGACAAATTTTTTTTCTTTTTTTTTTAAAATAATATTTTGAAAAAATTCTAAAAATTTTATAAAATTATATAAAAAATTCCGTCAAAAAGTATTAAAAAAGAAAAAAGAAATTTTCTTGTCGAATTTTTTTTATAAAAATTTGCGTAAAAAAGAAAAAAGTTTAAAAAACAAATTTTTAACGGAATTTTAAAAAGTATATTTAAAAGAAATTTTTTTACGGAATTTATTTTAAAAAGATTTTTTTTTCTTCTTCTCTTTTTCCCAAAATTTTTGACAGAATGTTTTATAAAATTTTTGGCAAAAACTTTTTATAAAATTTTAGGCAATTTTTTTTTTAAAAAGAATTGTCAAAAATATTATTTTGGGAAAAAAAATTGTCAAAAAAAACATTATAAAATATCAGGGACTAATTTGTTATAATCGACAAACCACAGGGACCATTCACTAAACACACACGAGGGTATTTACGGAATTTCAGCCATCCTAGCACTCATTTGCCGGTCAAACTAACAGAAAATATGGTCAAGGGACCAAACCCGTAACGGGTCAATACCACAGGGACGAGATCCACAAAAAAAAAAGTATAAGAATTAAATCCGTAAAACCCAACAAACCACATGGACCATTTATGTAATTAACTCATTTAAAAATGTACATCTTCAAATTTTATAAAAAACAAGAAACAGGTAAACATTTTTTCATCTTCCTCGCAATAAAATCTAAGCCGCCCGCTCAATTGTCCGCCCAAACTCCCAAATTTTGTGATTGATGGCGCCATTATTTTTCACCAAAACCTTTTAACAATCTGTAAAAAATTAATATCCCTCCAAAACATTGAGGTTTTCTTTTTCACTAAAACCTTTTAGCCAACATAGTACATCATTCATCCCTTCATCCCTGCTCGAAGGTTCATCCACCTTTTCTAGTTTATACTAACAAGCAACAGGTAATTGTTTCACCTCTCATTACTATGAAATATATTACTCCGTATATTAGAAATTGCATACGAAGTACTAATTTCTTTTTGAGATGGAATATTTGATAATAGAAGTTGAATGTGAAGTAGTATCAATTTCTTTAGTGCCTATGTTTCTTAGCTCTTTGCAATCTTATTTGTTTCTCTACATTGATTATATGTACAAATTTCTTTTATGGATTGATTGAATATATATACCAAAATGACCCATTATATATTTTGACCACCAAGTGTTTGATGAAAATCCTCAAGAAGAGAATTAGTACTATGGACTACACAAATTCTCAAAAGTTTGTTACAGTAGGTTCTAGTAGTGCCTTTTGATTAATAAGCAAAATTTTTAGATTCTTGAAAGGGAGGTGATTTGTACACTCCATAAAATGATTGTGACACTCCAATTAATTGTGTTTGGACAATTATGCTCTCACATGGGTGAAAGTGCAAGGGTAACTGTGAGGGTATAAATGTCCAAACATATTTAATTGGAGTGTCCCAATCATTTGTTGGAGTGTGCAAATCATCTCCCTTCTTGAAACAAGGAGGTAAGATTTCATTTTGTGGGATATAGCGGGAGACTGAAATATCAAAAATTTGTGAGTATAAATATTTCATGTTGTGATTTGTGTGAAGAAATGTAAGTCATCCCTCTGTTTGGCTTGAATTGTTATATACATATTATATACATGTAAATACATCCCCTATAAACTGTAAAACGATAAAGGAGCATTATGATCAAACCTAGAACAAATCTTAGCTGTGTTAACTCCTGATTTCTGTGATTTCTGTGCACCTGGAACAACACTAAAGGAGTTGTATATGTGACTCTTGTAATTATAGCTCAGTTTGCTTTGTATTTGAGTAACTAATCGAGTCTCTTTTTGTAATTCTTTTACTAAAATATACTTCTTCGGTTCTTCCTTCACTCCTGTTCAAGGGATTTAGTGCATAAAAATTTGTTACTGCGCTTAAGTACATGTTAACATACTTGAAAAATGATACAACTGATATTAATATAATGTTTAATGTTGGTGCTGGATTTTTACAAGGTCAGTGATGGGAAACAAACGAATGCATAATCAAGGTGCCCGTGAAATTATGACTGATTACGAGAGGGTTAAAATGTTGAGGGTCCAAGAGAACCAAGAAAGATTACGAGAGTTGGGAGTTAAAAATATTGCCAAGTCTTTGACAAGTTTGGCAGTAGCTGAAAATACAAAGAAAAGGAAAAAGAAGGCTAAGGTTACCAATGACAAAGATGTAGAGTATAATCCTGAAGAATCTAGCGATACCGAAGAAAATTACCAAGAAGTTGCTACACATGTTACAGCTCCCAAAAAGGTAACCAGATTAGAAATCTTTTATTGTGACAAATTTCTGCAACTTTTCTCTCTGATAAATTTTAATGTGTCACAGATACATCGTCGGCAATATATTGCACCAATGTCCATGAATAGATATGCTAATTTATCAAAGCAACGGGTTTGTGCTCCGAATATCTCTCGTGTTATACCGTTTGCCGATGGTGAAAAAAATGGAAAGATTGTAGATTCAAATGCAGAAAAAAGGAATCGACCAAGGGCTGAAATTACCATGGCTGAACTGATCTTAAATAAAAAAGGTTCACAAAGGAAACAATCGGAACTAGAAAATAATTTAAGAAAAAGTAATACTTTGACCAAGAGCGTAAGTGCACCAAGGAGAAAACTATTTTCCGGTGACGAGGATGAATGGGAGAATACCGTGAGATCTCAAGGTATATATGTATCATTTGTATAAAAAAATTAGAGTGAATTACATAATTGGTCCTTGTGGTTTGTTGAAAATTGCAGAAAATGTCCCTGTGCTTTTTTTTCAGTGCGTTTCGTCCCTGTGGTTTACAAATCTTACGGATTTTGTCCCTCGTCCAAAAATGTCCGTTAAGTGTTTTGCGCTGTTAGTCCTTCGTTAGTGCAGTCCGTTAAGTGTTTTGCTCTGTTAGTCCTTCGTTAATAAATTTTGCACCGTTAGTCTTTATTTTTTAAAATATAGTTTTCCCCAATTAGTCCCTCCGTTAATAACCGTTTTGTCCGCTTTTATCCGTTTTCGTTCGCTTTTTATCCGCTTCCCCGCTTTTTACGTTTTTTTCCCGTTTTCTTCGTTTTATATAGTTTTTGTCCATTTTTATTACGTTTTATCGGTTTTCATCCGTTTTTCCTCGTTTTCTTACGTTTTCTTAATTTTTGTCCGTTTTCTTTATGTTTTGTCTGTTTTCTTTCGTTTTGTCCGTTGTTTCTTACGTTGTGACCGTTTTATGCGTTTTATCGGTTTTCTTACGTTTTTTCCGTTAAAAAAAAAATTTGAATAAAAATTTCAAAAAATTTGAATAAAAAATATTTTCAAAATATATATATATTTTAAAATATGTCCGTTTTTTTTCAATATTTTTCGGAAATTTTTTAAGATTTAAAAAAAATATTTATTTGAAAAAAAATATTTTTCGAAATTTTTTCAAATATTTTTTTAAACGGACAAAAATATTTTCGAAAAAACGGTAAAAATTTAAAAATATTTTTTTCAAATATATTTTTTTTTAAATCCTTAAAAATTTCCGAAAAATATTGAAAAAAAACGGACATATTTAAAAAAAAAATTATATTTTGAAAAATATTTTTTTATTCAAAATTTTTTTTTGAAATTTTTTATTCAAATTTTTTTTTAAACGGACAAAACGTAAGAAAAACCGATAAAAACTTACTTAAAACTGACAAAACGGATGAAAACCGATAAAACGTAAGAAAAATGGACAAAACTATAAAAACGAAAGAAAACGGACGAAAACGTAAAAAAACGGGGAAACGGATAAAAATAGAATAAAAAACCGTGAAAACTATTATTAACGGAGGGACTAAATGGGGAAAACTATATTTTAAAAAATAAGGACTAACGGTGCAAAAATTATTAACGAAGGACTAATAAAGGCAAAACACTTAACGGATGCACTAACGAAGGACTAACACAAGACACTTAACGGACATTTTGGACGAGGACAAAAGTAAGATTTGTAAACCACAGGGACTAAAACGACCAGTGAAAAAAGACAGGGGACATTTTCTGCAATTTTCAACAAACCACAAGGACCAATTATGTAATTCACTCTTGAACTTTTGAACCCTTTCATTTAACCTGTTAAACCTTTTACATAAAAAAAAAAAAATAAATAAATAAATAAAATAAAAAAATAAAAACCTTCATCTCCTTCCTCCTAGGAAAGTAGAAACCAAACACAAGAAACATGAGATCTTTAAGGATTGAATTTTTGATATTTACTTTTTTCGTTGAGGGCAAACAAGTTTATGTGGTGAGGGCACTTTCAGATTTTTCACCCAACTAAACATTTTTTCCATTGATTTAACCCATGTAGTGGAACTTTATTGGGGGCCTTTCCCCACTCAGGAAGTACATGGCTCACTCAAATACGACCACTACTTATGTCGATTATAATAGCCATCTAATCACCACTTTCATTTAAGTGTCACATCAATTTTTTAATAAATTACTTTATCATCACGTTTAGAGGTGTAGTGGTCATCACTCAATCAAACATATATATTTCATTTTATACAAAGATATGCTACAATATACCTTTTACATATTCACAAAGAAACAAAAATAATAATAAAATGGTGTGTTTCAGTTAGGTGATGCAGACATCCAACCAATCTCATTTCTTCTCTTTAAGCACCAAGGTGAGAGGCTATTGTGGCCTTCACGTCTTATGAGTGAGCTTCGCGTGTGGTGATGAACCACCATAAGCACTGCTCTTACTCTCACAATATCATAATAACATGAGAGACTCTCAATCCATTTGTTTAAGACTTGTATCGCATATTTTATTCATTTGGTAAAGGTACGTCATGGTTTTATTGACTATGGTAATTATCTTTCCACTGATATATATATCATACATTGTGACATGTGCATGGTCTTGCAAAAGAATTTGTAATGAAGAAATAACGATATGTCATACATGTGACCATAGCATGTATGTATGGATGGTTAGATACTTATACATGGATCATGATGCATGCTTTGATATATGGCAAATGACCTGTAAAGATAGAATAGAAAATGTTATCTAGTGACTATGAAAACAAGGTTGTACTCGAACATCTACTCATCATGCCCTCCACCAAACATGTCCTGATCCTTTCTCACCATATACAACACAAAAGTATTTCCTCACAACTCACCAAATGACTTACGGTAATATATATATATATATATATATATATATATATATATATATATATATATTTATATATATATATATAAATGAGAAGAAAAATTAAAATATGAATGATAAAAAGAAACCACAATCATTTCATTTTAGGATCTACAAAAATGGATCATCTCCCCTAAAAATTCTCCCTTCTATTTGAAATGTAGTTATAATATATATATATATATATATATATATATATATATATATATATATATATATATATATATATATATATATATATATATATATATATGGGAAAAATGATGCAAATAGACAAAGGCATGCGCAGTTTAGTCACTTTCCGAATACCACTTTTTTTTAAATGGACCGAGGGCAACCACTGTCATTTGACAACTCATCGAAATTGTGACAAGTGTCCCGTATGTGTAAGGTATTGTTTTTTGGGCAACTAAAAAGCGCTGACAACCATATTTTTTAAAAAGGGTTTTTTGGTCATTTTACATAATACTTGTCAAGTACATATACTTTTTATAATAAATTATTCTAAATAATAAAAATTAGGTAAAACTCATAACACTGTTTCTTCTTTTCATAACACTGCTTCTTCTTCTCATAATGCCGCTTCTCCTCAATAAAGATTCAAACACACACACACGACTCCATCAATCCTAGAAAATTCTAAACACCCAATATCCAAAAAAACACACACCCACACACACGACTCTACCGAATGGCTTAAGTTTCTGATAATTCTTGTTTTCTGCCAGAAGCTTCTCAAAATGAAGGCGTCATTCTTGTTGGAGGATTCGAACTCGTTTGAGACCATTAACTCGGCGTCCCCAAGCCAATTAATGGATGTTTAGTTTCAAATATCATGTGTAATATTGGAGTTTTGCGAAGGGTTCAACAAGTGTTTGATGAAATATCTCAAAGAAAGAGGTATAATTGTTCAAAGCTTCGTATTATTGCGCGAGTTATGATGAAATGTTGTTGTAGGTGAGTTTGATTAGTATGTTAGATGACAGGTTTGTGTAATCACATGGGGTGTTTGTTTAAGATTATATAGCCGGCGTATGGCTTATTGATTTTTGGCTTATGTCTCATAAGCTCACTTTTTGTGGCTTATTTTGAAACTTATATAAGCTTATCATGATATAATAAGCTTATATAAGCCGAAAAGTTTCAAAATAAGCCACAAACAGTGAGCTTATGAGACAAACCGAAAACCAAATAAGCCATAAGCCCGCAATATAAGCTTAAACAAACAACACATGTGGTTCTCGGCTTATAATTCATAAGCTCAATTTTTGTGGCTTATTTCAAAAGTTTGCGGCTTATATAAGCTGAAAAGTGTAAAGATAAGCCATGAAAAATGAGCTTATGAAACATAAGCCGAAAACCAAATAAGTCATAAGCCCACTATATAAGCTTGAACAAACACCCCCCACAGAATCACTTACCTATAAAGATGACAGTTTTGTGTGTGTTTTGTTGTTCGTACAGCTTTCGACATGATTAGGATTTTGTATATATGATGCATATTTCTGTGTGATGTAGATGTAATATAATTGTTTGCTATTGAAGTTTTATTGTTTTTAGTTTTGGAAATTAGGTTAGTGTAAACGTATGTTATATGTAAAATAATCACATAAACGGTTAGGCATGATATGAGCTTATGTACACATGCTGATATCAGCATGAATGCATGATGTACATTGTTTCGACATATAGTTGATGTTTGTGTTTGTTTTTATGTTCGTCAAGTCTTTGTTATAGTTGGGTTTTCATGTTAGCTTAATGTAGTTATTTATGTTATCTGTGGAACAATGGATAAGTTGATGTGTAAATCTGTAAATGATTAAACATTATGTAAGTACGTGTGTACATGCTGATATCGGGAGTGTGAGGATAAGATGATCATCAATTCAACAAGTTACCATCCGTAGATTACTGGAATATCAAACTAGATGTTCGAGTGAAATTTTCTAATTTGTGTGTTTCACTAATCGAGAACCTAAGAGGCTCGCTATTTATTTATTTTTTTCACCATTAGCTATTATCTCAAGCGAAATTAAATGTTCCTAACTTCATTATTTGCTACGTGATAGTTGAATTTCCCCTACTTTTAATGTCACACGTGATCAGATATCAGCGTTGCAATCTTTGTAATGCTAAATGGCATGTGATTTTTGAATATTGGTTGTTTTTTAACTGCCCCATCTGTTTAGTCTTACAATTTTAGGAACTGTTGGGCTAGTCTAAGTTTGTTCATCTTCAATATGTTTGATCATGTGTTTAGTTTTTTCTTTTCCCTTTTAGTAGCATTAGTTAAACTTGTCTTTTGTTTTATTTTTCATGTTTACCCTTTCAGGATCATGTACTTCAATACACATCACAATATAGGAGTTATGAAGACTGGGTATTTGGTAAAATCAAAGGTTAGTTTTCTAGAACCACCAAAGGTATTATTCATGTTACAAAAGAATGCACAGTGAATATCTAGCGTTCGTTCTTATTCTATTACTGCATATGCGATTTATGGTTCATGGAGGAAGCATTGCTAAAATATAAAGGATTACTAGCTGTCATGTCAGTCAATTAAATTATGTAACTATTACTCTTTAGTTGTTTATGTTGGAATCACTCCTAAACCTTAATCAAGTGTTAGTGATTCACATGTAATAATTAGCTTAATTATGGCCTTTATGTTTGTTATTAGCCTTAGGCTTATGTAGAAGGCCCATAAGCCTAGGCCTAGCCCAATAAGGAAAAGGATGGGAACTAGGAGTGTTGCCCTAGCTTCCCTCCTATAAATACCTTGTTATAACCTTCATTTGAAGGTTGGTTGTTCAATTCATTTCTTTCACTCATACCTTACGCATAACCGGTTACATTTATACGTGTGTGTGTGTTTGGATAATTGTTCAATCGCCTTTATCTCTTTCTATTAAGCTTGCGTGGTAAAACTAGTGACCTAACAGTGGTATCAATCGCCTACTAGTTGGGTGAATAGTTATTGCTTTTGAAGTAAGTTTTTGATCATATGCCGTAAAGGTAACGAGATCTTTGGTTCGCTTAAAACACGCGTTTTTACACTTTTTAATCTAAGATTCTTGTACTTTCAATGTTTTAAGGTGTTAAAATAACTGTTTTTGGCAAAAAGTTTCAAACTTTATGCGTGGATCATAGTTTTTAAGCTTGTTGTTGTTCGTGGGTGTCGTTCACGCGTAACCCTGTTTTAGCCGTTTTGATTCATCAAGTTTCACACTTTTGTGTTATTTTGGTGATATTGAAGCTATTCCATAACAAAAATGGGTTTAGAAACAACTTTGAGTAAAATCACTTTTACGAGTAAGCTTACTGTAACTAAAACCCTATTTTACGCGTAACTCACTCCTTGGTTTGATCTTCGGCGTTGTTTACTCGTGTTTTCTTGCTTGGATAAGCCCTGAAAATATCGTCGACTTTGGATATCCTTTGCATTGTGATAGTGTAAAAGATCATTTGGGATAAACCCTAAACTTACGCATAAGCATAAAGCTTACACGTAGAAATCCTACGCATAAGATTAATCTTACGCCTAAGCCTTGTCTTCACGCCTTAGGGTAATCCACGCATAAGTTTCTACGCCTAACTTTGTGTCTACGCATAACTTTAGTGTGTCTTTTCTCTACTTACGCGTAAGCTAAAACTACGCGTAACCCTCCTTGTTACGCGTAACTTTGGTGTTTTTACGCATAAGTCCTACTTGGTTTCTTGTGATTTCTACGCCTAAGGACACTTCATCAACAAAGGTTCATTCGACTACAAAGATCCATTTTTTACCAACACAAGTTTTCAACATGTCACAACCACCATACTCTAACTATTTCCCTTACACTTATTCTCAACGTCAACAACAACTAACTCCACAACATCAACAATGGAATCAACAACAAGCAATTTATCAACAACAATTTAATCAACAACATACTCCACAACTTGCTGCAATTCCACAACCTCAACTGGTTCAACCACCACCAAGTCTTCAAGTACAACCCTACACAAACGAATTCAATCAACATCCATCAAGGAACACTATGAAGGAGCCCACTTGGTTTGCAAAGATGTGTGAAGCTTTAAGCAGCCAACAATCAACTCATGAGGCTGGATCACTTGATAGACCTCGAATGCTCACTCCAGGAAACTACGATCAATGGGTGATAAGATTCTTTAGGTTTTGTGATCTGAAGAAGCCACACGGAAAGTTCTTAAAGAAGGTTATATTGGAAGGTCCATTTGATGCCTCATTGTCATTGTACCGCCGATCCAAATGCTAATCCACCAAGAGATGAACAATCCAACATTACTTTGTTGCGACCGAATGAGAGGAACTTCTACACTATGAAGGTGATGAGCTTGCAATGCAATATATCCTCTTAGGATTACCTAACCCAATTCTTCGAAGTGTTGATGCTCAAAAGGCTGCAAAGGCAATGTGGGAACATATTCATCTTCTTATGGAAGGATCTGCACTCAATCAAGAGGATATGGAATCCAAAATTTACTTGGCTTATGACCACTTCATGATTGAACACGAGAGACACTAGAGTCTTATCATCATCGATTCTCGGACATCATCAATGATTTGGATAAACACAACATCATCATGCCAAGAATTGCAGTTAATACTAAGTTCCTGAGTAGTCTTGGTCCTGAATGGGAGAAGTATGTCATCTTTCTCCGTCAAGTGAAGAACATGCATCATTCTACATACGGATTGTTGTATGATTACTTGAAGCCTCATGAAAAGGAAGTTGATAGAGAAAGGATTCTCTGTCCTCAAATTGCTTCACCTTCACAACCGGAAAATCAACAACTTGCTTTATATGCTCAAAATAGTTATTCTCCTCAACCAAAGAACTCAACCTAAGCTACAATCACACCATATGATCCTTCACTACCTCAATCTCAACAAACTCAATTGGTTCCATACAACAACAACAATGCTCAAGCACTTGTTAGCGAAGCTAATGAGGAATCGATCCGTTGAAGCATTGCAACAAGGATTTGCTATGATTGCTAATGCTTTTAGCCGTTATACCAACAAATCCAACAATCGTATTCGTTCCTCATCTAACACAAGGAATCAAGCTGTTGTGAACAATGGACGAGTTGAAGTTTAAAATCGTGGTTATGGTCAGATGGGCTGGTCAAGGGTTTAATGCCGTGGGTAGGAATAACAATAGAGCTCAAGTGGTGGACCGGAAATGCTCGAATGGGTTGAATGGTCTTCGATGCTACAACCTGCAATGAGAAGGGACACTGCTAATGCATGCCCAAAGCCGAGGACAAGGCACAGTGCTTATCACAAAGAGGCTCTTCTTTTGGCTCTTAAGGATGAAGCGGTGGAACTCTCGCGACAAAGAACGAGCTTTATGGCAAATGCGATTCAGATGATGATATGGAGGATTTGCGGTGCCAATGCATCTGTTATGTTAATGGCTAATATGCATGAGTTACACATGAGTGACACAGGCCCAATGTATGACAACCGATGGCTTGTCTCGGTACCGAACAAACCATGTTTATCTCTCGATCTCATATCTCCGCCAACATCGATGGCAAGGCTCGAGAATGTTCAAAATGAGTCGCCCACATCTCATTCGACGATTTTCAAATAGACCCCGTAGTCACATTTGACGATCAAGATGACCTTATGGTGTCCCTTGATACTCAAATTGACTCCTTGGTTATACTTGAGGATCTAAGTAATGATCATGTTGTGACTCACGTTGAACCCGCCGAACTTTTGCCTCATCCAGGTTTTGCTCGTTTAATACAAGACCAACAAACCATAGTGGAAGAATGTCGTGCAATTAATCAATACTTGAAAAGTAAAATGCATTAACCAAGGATTTTGAATGCCTACAAAAGCAACTCAACTTTTTCAAAACTAAAGAAAAACGTGAAAAGATTTTGAAGCGCCTTTGCTAAATCTCATCAAAATGAAAAATATTTAGAGACAGATCGTGATCTAGCCGCTTCGAAGAATGCTTTGTTGTCCGAAATAGAACAACTGAAACATGAACATAAAAAGCAAATTAACGCTCTCACCTTAGAAAATCAAAAAGCTAAGGCTGAGTTGTTAACTTGTCAAAAACAGTTCTCTGCATACAAAAGCATTCAACGAAACGAATAGATGATCATCTTGAAGAAATCATCGGTTTGCAAAACAAACTTAAAGAGTTTAAAACTGTTGTTTATAAACATGGTGAGTCGGTCAGCCTATTGAAAAGTTTACTTTAAAACCAAATCCAAATGGCTATGGACCAAATCTTGCCGATTACAAACCTAAGCTTTCAACCAAAGCATTCAAACCAAATCCCGAAGTTTCCGGTGAGAATATAAAATTGATAATTACTGTTATGAGTGTTGTTGAATATCATTGTCAAGTGGTGGACCGGGAAATGCTCGGGAATGGGTTGAATGGTCTTCGATGCTACAACCGCAATGAGAAGGGACACCTGGCTAATGCATGCCCAAAGCCGAGGACAAGCGGCGTCTTATCACAAAGAGGCTCTTCTTTTGGCTCTTAGGATGAAGGCGGTGGAACTCTCACGCACAAAGAACAGAGCTTTATGGCAAATGCGATTCGGATGATGATATGGAGGATTTGCAGGCCAATGCATCTGTTATGTTAATGGCTAATATGCATGAGTTACACATGAGTGACACAGGCCCAGTGTATGACACCGATGGCTTGTCTCGTGTACCGAACAAACCATGTTTATCTCGATCTCATATCTCCGCCAACATCGATGGCAAGGCTCGAATGTTCAAAATGAGTCGTCCACATCTCATTCCGACGATTTTCAAATAGACCCCGTAGTCACATTTGACGATCAAGATGACCTTATGGTGTCCCTTGATACTCAAATTGACTCCTTGGTTATACTTGAGGATCTAAGTAATGATCATGTTGTGACTCACGTTGAACCCGTGAACTTTGCCTCATCCAGATTTTGCTCGCTTAATACAAGACCAACAAACCATAGTGGAAGAATGTCGTGCAATCAATCGGGACTTGAAAAGTAAAAATGCACTGTTAACCAAGGATTTTGAATGTTTACAAAAGCAACTCAACTTTTTCAAAACTCAAGAAAAACGTGAAAAAGATTTTGAAGCGACCTTTGCTAAATCTCATCAAAATGAAAAATATTTAGAGAGCAGATGCGTTGATCTAGCCGAAGAATGCTTTGTTGTTCGAAATAGAACAACTGAAACATGAACATAAAAAGCAAATTAACGCTCTTACCTTGGAAACTCAAAAAGCTAAGGCCGAAGTTGTTAACTTGTCAAAAACAGTTCTGCATACAAAAGCATTCAACTAAAGCGAATAGATGATCATCTTGAAGAAATCATCGGTTTGCAAAACAAACTTAAAGAGTTTAAAGCATTTGTTTACAAACATGGTGAGTCGGTCACAACTATTGAAAAGTTTACTTTAAAACCAAATCCAAATGGCTATGGACCAAATCTTGCTGATTACAAAGCTAAGCTTTCAACCAAAGCATTCAAACCAAATCCTAAAGTTTCGGTAATATAAAATTGATAATTTTGTTATGAGTGTTGTTGAATATCATTGTCAAGAGGAATTAGATGCAGAAGACGAGAGTCGATCAAAATTAGAAAATGTTGTTTACAACAAACCTTTTAACTATTCAAAAGCGGTCACTTTCGTCACACCAACGGATTCTTCTAACACACCAAGTATTATCATAAAACGCCCGAGTCTTCTAATGTTAATCCCAAACGGATTATGCACAAACTTATGTTCCTTTACCTTCCATCGTGAAGTAAACTCAAAACACGAAAATCGCAAAATTATTAGATATTTTGACCTTTTCATGATCGACCTCAAAAATTTACAACATGAGATAGAATATCATTACGAAATCAAAGTTCAACACTTTCAATCGCCTCTGGCGCGAGAACAAAGAGACATTTTTCAGAAAAATCTTTTAACAAATGTTAAAAATTTGAAAAGTTGTGCATTGTCTTGGGAAAGGGACTTTCATAAGGAACTTGGAATGATGAAGGTCGTTTTCAAGAAAACATAAACATCTATTTCTAATACTAAACGTAAAAGGAAACTGTTGAGAAAAGATGTTGATCGACTCTTGGAAGATGTCATCTGTCGATGTCCATAATCTTGTGTTATTGAATTCTTTGTCATATGCATTTGATTATATCTCTCTGATCTGTTGATTCGTGGTAAATGTTGAGAACAACGATAATGTGCTTGGATCGAGTCCTTAAAAGTTGAAAATAAAGCGATTGTCAAACGAACTTTCAAATGCAATACGTGAGTCTTAATTGGTGTCAAAAGATATTCACGATCAACAACTTGCTTTTCAACACAAAATCGCCCAGTTGCTTGACAAAACTTCTCGATCAAAAGCGAGCAAGCGGATGATCAAAGCGTGTCTTTTAAGTGTCAAATCTCAAAATATGAACAAGAACTTGTAAAAGTTAAAAGGAATATGGTGTCATATTTGATTTACTCAAAAGACTTCGTAATGAAGCATCAAATGAACTTGATCATTATCTTGCACACACTAAAGAAGTTATGCATTTTTTTGGAAATATTCGGTCTGAAAATCAAGATCCGATTCACACTATCTTCAAGTTAAGAGAAATGTTAGGCAAGTATGAACAACTTCCGCCTACCGTAATTAAGAGAATAGCACCAGTAACACTTAGTAATCATGAACCTAGAATCCTTACTGCCAAATCACAAGTTGCTAACTTGCTTCCTTCTCTTGAAAAGCAGATAGTTGCGTTCTTTTCCAAAGCGTCCGCGACTTCACGCCTAGGAGCACTACATCGAAGAATAGGAAGTTGCGACCTAAGAAAAGATCAATAAGGAATGCTAAAGTAGAAGAACACCCTAGGACACTGAATAAGACTCATGTTGCTTCCACTATAGATATTGCGTATGGCAAATGTAATAGAAATAGTGATGTAACGAATGCTAAATCTCTAAGTACCTTTGATATTCAGTCTGATGCACCTTGTGTTATTTGTCGTAAAAGTATGAATTCTGATTGTCATGACAAATGTGTTGCTAAAGCTATCATCTCTCGTTTAAGGAATCCTAAGAATCGTAATACCTCTAGGCCCACTAATCTTTTTAAGTCGTGCTTGGTAGACCGCCTCTTTAGATTCTAAGAACGCATTGCTTTGTCCCTCAGTAGCTCAGTTTCAACTCCTAGGAATGTAGTATCACCTAGTGCATTCACTAAGACTAAAGCAAATACTAGTTGGAGATGGTAGAAATGGATATATAACACACTAGGATTTAAGTGGATACCCAAAGCTATTGATGTGTGTATGTCTACTATACCTGCTCCGAAACCCTCTAACATTTCGGGTTCCACATCTACTTTTATTCCATCTCGTGTCGTGCGTGTGTAATGTAGGTGATACAGATCATTTTCTGGATTGTTGATAGCGGATGTTCCCGACACATGACATGCAACCTTAAACCGTTATCAAACTTTGTTGCAAAGTTCATTGGAATCGCTGATTCGGAATGATCACTTCGCAGCTATCATGGGCTACAGAGACTATATCAATGGGAACATCGAAATTAGCAGAGTTTATTATGTGGAAGGTCTTGGTCACAATCTGTTTCGTGATGGGTCAGCCTCGTGATGGAGATTTGGAGGTTGCTTTCAGGAGAAATCTTGTTTCATTCGTGATCTACAAGGAAACGACCTTATGTCCGGCTCGCGTAATTCCAGTCTTTACACTCTCTATGCAAGACATGGTTGCTTCATCTCCCATTTGCTTACTTTCAAAGGCAACATCAACAAAATCATGGCTATGACACCGTCGTCTCTCACATCTAAACTTTCAAACCATCACCAACCTTGCTCGACACAAACTAGTTGAAGGACTCCCACGATTTCGGTATTCTAAAGATCACCTTTGCTTGTGAACAAGGGAAAACACTCATGCTCATTTTCCTTCAAAGGTGGAACACACTCTCAAAGATGTGCTTCATCTTCTTCACATGGATTTTGTGGCCCAATGCGCGTGCAAAGCGATCAATGGCAAACGCTACATCTTAGTAATTGTTGATGACTATTCACGCTTGACTTGGGTCTACTTTCTTCAAAGCAAAGATCAAGCTCCACAGATGATCATCACCTTTCACGAAAATACAAGTTCACTCTGAAACACCGCTCACAATCGAATCGACAGAGGCAGCCGAATTTGTAAACCAAACTCTTCGTGAATTTTATGAGAAAGTGGGAATTCAAAGACATCGACATCTATTGCCGCACACCGAACAAAACGGAGTTGTTGAAAGGCTAAACCGAGCGTTAGTGGAAGCCGCAAGAACAATGTTAATCAATGCTAAACTCCCAGTTACTTATGGGCGTAAGCGTATCTCGTGCATGCTATACTCAAAACCGGTCTATGATTACAAAACGCCACAACAAAACACTTTTCGAGCTTGTCCACATGAGAAACCGAATCTCAAACACTTTCATGTATTTGGATCTCTTTGCTATCCGAATAATGATCGTGATGACTTTGGAAAGCTCAAAGCCAAAGCCGACATTGGAGTCTTTATTGGATATTGTGATAATTCTAAAGGTTTTCGAATCTGGAATCGTCGAACAAAGGAGGTTATGGAAACGATTCATGCTCATTTTGATGAACTTACGGAATGGCTTCGAGTATAACGACTTGGAACCCGTCACAACAAATTTTAAACTTTCCCCAAACCCCATCATCGGTGAACAAAGCCCCGACTCACTGGCGTCAACAAATGGAAAAGCTATTTGCTCCTCTGTTGATCAAGGACGATATTGATGAAGCGTGCTCGGTGTGTATCCATTTGTTTCATTTGCTCAACCTCGATACTACTCTTATACGATACACCGCTACAACAACCAATGTGGAAGAAGCACCACCAGTTGACTCCAACACAACAGTTGAACAAACCGCTTCCAACAATGATGAGCCGGCTGATGATGTTCTGAATGAAGTACCCCCTGATGAGTGTCTAAATACTCATCATTTCTATTTCATCTGCACTGCAAAAACAGTCAAAAACACTTTGAAAAGTCTCAAAAAGACAGAAAAAATATTTAGATTGTATTTTATGCAATAATTGTCAAAATCTAGTCACTGGTTATTCAAAACATGTAATTTTTCATAAAAGGCCCTCGGGGATTTTCAAGTTGTCAAAATTACCCTTATAAAGTTCAGTTTTGCAAAATGACAACTTTAGTCCTTGAAGTTTCAAAGATTGACGTAATTTACCCCTGACACTTTAAATTGGAAAATTAATATTTTTAGTCCTTTGGTAATTCAAACTTGTCAAAAGTGGTCCTTATAATAAACTTGGCAAAATTACAGTTTTGGTCCCTCAAGTTTGGTGAATTACAAAAATGGTCCTTGATATTAATACCAAGTCCACCAAACCAGCTGTGAACCCTTCCTTTTCCCATTGAACCCCCAGTCCACTTCCACTTGAACTCTCCTATTTGAACCCTCCATCACCAGATAAAAATAAAACGCCCAAATCTTTTTTTCCCTCCAACCCGTTCCCCTTTCTCTGAAACCTAGACCCAGCCACACCCCTTTTACCCAAACTCCCACCATCCCAAAACACTCCACCTCCAACCTTCTCTATTACCCAGCTTCATCAAAACCCAAAACCTCATCCACCTCTTTTACCCAGTTCCTCCCATTTCCCAAACCCACTACTTATTTTTCCAACTCATTCCAATGGCCAAGTCACCAATCCCAGCTTCAAAAGAACTCAATGGATGGCTCAGATGTACTCTCATGGGTACCTAACTGATCAAGGGCTAGGATTGAAGTGAAGAAAGCCAAAGCTCCCTTTGGCTTGACTGCTCTCACAGGAGAAGCACAACTCAAGAGATTGGAGACCCCTAGGGTTTTAGTATAAAAGGAGATTGTAGCCAAAGTTATAAGGCACCCCTATTTTTCGTTTTTAAAAATTAGTTTTCAGTTTTAACTTCCCTGTAATTTTTTAAGTTAATGAAATGATTTAAATTTTGTTCCTGCTTTGTTTTTCCATAAGTATTCAGTGTTTATTTAGTAGTTATTAAGTTTTCAAAATAGTTTTAATTAAGTGGTCTCTCAGCTTTGTTTCAAGCTTGTATGAGAAAAGGGGTGTTTGGTTGAAAGGAAAACTGGGTCTTGAAACCATTTTGACCCAGTTTGACCACTTAAGTCAAACTCATCCTTAGGTATGATGGTTGGTTTTTACAAGTTGGAATTGATAGAGTGCTGATTTGTAAGATTCAAGTAAAAAAAAGTGTTTTCTGCTTTTTCTAATCAAGACAGTGCAACCACAGTTGTTGTTCTTGTCCTATTTTCTTAGCTTGGTTGGTAATCAAAAAATTGAAAAGTGGTTTTTATTAAGCTCTTGTATCCCAATCTTACACTTTATCCATTTTGTTTGCATCCTTGTTCACTTTAGCCTGGGTAAAATCAATGTCACAAACTTGTCCATTTCATATTTTTTGTTTTCTGCATCAGCAACTGCAGCCCTGAACAAAGCTGTTTTCAGCTTCATTTTAAGCTGGTAGAAGTTCTCTGTTGGCCCCTAATTGGTTTCTGTTGAATCTTTCTTTGTCGACCTTGTTTTTGCAGCTTGTACCTACTTGGAAGATCTCCTTTTCAGCTTAAAAATAAGCTCCGAATCAGGCCCTTAAGGCTTTTTGGCCGATCATGAGCCGGACTTCATTTTTACTTTTAGCTTATCGGAGTTGGTTTCAGCTTATTTAGGTTGTTATAGGTCTATTAGTTCAGTTAGTCTAGGATTAGTACCCTTTGTGCTTATTAGAAGCTTGTTTAAGTTGTCGCTTTGTTGATTCGATCTAGTTTTAGCTTAGGACTCCTCTAGTTAAGTTTGCTATGCCAACTGTTTCTCTATTGGTTATAGCTTAATATTAGCTTATGAATGTATGTTCTAGCTTGTTTGTCATCATGTTAGCTTAATTCTCATTTGAAACTGCTTATCTTGACTTACTTGAGCTCAACAGTAGCTAAAAGGTGTGTTTGTTTTTCTGTCCAATGCTGTACCCAATAAGCTGTACAAGCAGCTTATTAACTGGTTTTCTAGAGTAAGGTTTTGATGAGTGTGTAAATACTCATCATTTTTAGTCAAATCTGAACTGCAAAATCATCTGAAAACACTCAAAAATGCTTCAAAATGATAAAAATATCACAAATCAGTGTTTTATATGTTTTAAATGCAAAAATATCAAAATCAGATGAAAAACATATCAAATTTGCAAAAATTGCAGTTTCAGTCCCCCAAGTTTCTAAAATTGTCAAAAATAGTCCCTGAGCCAAAATTTCAAAAGAAAAGTCACCAAAGGTCTTTTTAAAATCATAAATTGTCATATTTAGTCCTTTGGTGAAAAATCTAAAAGTTTTGAGAAAATTACAGTTTAGTCCCTGAAAATCCAAAATGTTCAAAACTAGTCCTTGGAAATTTTCAAAAGTATCAAAAATTGACCCTTGGATTAGTAAAGTTGGCAAAACCAATCTTTTGACTACTCTTCATAAGTTACAGCTTCGGTCCTTTGGTTTTGAGAAGTTGCAATTATGGTCCTTGTTTTATTAACACTAAATACAAACCAAAAGGACCTTTGTTATTACCTTGGCCCAATCCATAGCCCAAACAATATCCAAACCCATAATCCAACCCGTCTACCCACCCTTATACCCGGTCAAAGAGTTAAACCCACCTTGGTCAAAAAAACCACCCACTTGGCGCCAAGTCTCCTTCCTCCCAACCAATACCCACGAAATCACTCACCCAACCCATCCTTCGGCCAACCTTCAACCCACCTTTGTCCCCCCACCTCAACAACAATACAAGATACATTTAATGATCCCTTACCCTACATACTCAACCCACGTTGTTAAACCCTTTTCCCGCCAAAACACAATGGACGGCTTGGATTTCTTACCTTGGTGCCCAAGATGAAATGAAAGGTTGAGATGATCTCAAGAAAAGCACAAGATAGCCAGGACTCATTCTCTCTCAAAAAAGAAACACATCAGTGGACTCCAAGACTCCAAGACCCTAGCTTATTCTTAGTATAAATAGATGTGATTGTAAGCCTTTCAAGGGTATTAGGATTTTAGTAGTAGTTTTAGTTTTAAAAAGCTTTTAGTTTTATTGTACTTGCTCTTTTTTTAATGAATGAAAGTTTTTTTTTTTCTTTTACTGTCTTTCATTTTTGCTTATTTAGCAAATAAGCACTTTAGTGCTTATTTGCTCCTTACTTGTCCTTATTTGTTTTTAATTTGCTATCCAAGTTGTTAAGTTAGTTTTACAAAGAAAAAAACCAAGTTTCAGTTTTTCTTAAAATCAGTTTGTAAGTTTAACACCATAAAGGGTGTTTGGTTTAAGCTTATTTGAGGTCCAAAATTTCCTTTTTACCCACTTTGACTTTCAAAGTCAAAGTGTCTAAAGGTTAAAATCAGTAGCAAAAGTTTTCTTTTACTTGTGTCATAAGAATTTGCAAGTTTGGTTCACAAAAAAAAAATACTTTTTCTGTTCTGTCCTACTGTCCCCAAACAGCAGCTGTACCTACTGTTTGAACACCTTTTTCACGGCTTATTTTTAGTCAAAACTTGGTCCAAAGTACTTTTCTCACATCTCAACGTACCCAACTCAACATAGCATTAGTTAGTTTGCTTGTAGGAACACTCTAGCCTAGTTTAAATTGCACTTATACTCTGTCCAAAACCACTTTAGCCTTTGCAAGCAGAATAAAGAGGCTGCACATTTTGAGTTTTAGCTTATTAGTTGTGCTCTTTTTAGCTTATTTAGTATCCTTAGTGCTTATTAGATTCTATAAATTAGGTTAGTTAGTTTTTTAGCTTAACTCTTGCTTATCAAATGCTTCTTTAGCCCTTTAAATTAGCTAGTATCATTGTATGCCCATTTCCTTTTTAGCTTAGGACTCCCCTAAAAACTGCTTATGTTCCCCTTTTTGTTGCTTATTTTACGTAACTCTTAGCTTATTAATGATCCTGGATATTTGCTTAACTCATTGCCTTTCAAAATTGCTTATCTTGTTGCCTTTTTATGCTCAAAAGCGAAAAGGGGTGTTTGTTTTAGCTTCGTTGAAAGCTGTTGTAAATAAGCGGTTGAGAAACCGCTTATTTCAAGTTTTGATAAAAAGTGTTTTACAAAAGTCCTTATTTTTGTCTTATAAGCAAGTTTCAAAAAGAAAATTTGAAAAAAAAAAATGATTTGCAAAAGGTGCGGTGGGATTCGACCCCCTGACCTTTAGCTCACAAACCCAACACAACACTCATAACCAACTGCCCTAGGGACTTTAATCTGTCATAGTTTGCACTACTTGATATTTAAGTATTCAAAACAGTTTTTAACATTATTAGCTTATTTGCTTATTAGTAGCTTATTTTGTTAAGTAGTATACCTTTTTTTTATTTTTCTCTAAACCAGTTTTATTTCAAGTATTTTCTGTGAAATTTTCAGATTTTTCCAAAATCATTTAGTATTTTTTATAATTAAATTAGATTAAAATAGTTTTTAATTCATAATAAATAATTTAAAAGTCGAAAAAATACCCGGCTTTTTCCTAAAATTTTCTTTTATCATATAGTACGTAATAAAATTGTTTTCACATTCGTAGGACCTTTATTTCATAAATTTTACGTTTTATCTTGCGCTCCAGCGTAATTTTTGTACATAACGTGCGTTTTCATTTTAAGTCACGTTTTTAAGTAATTTGAGTTTACGTTTTAGTTAATATAGTTTATTTAAGTTATTTTATTTTATAAAATCATAAAAACATCATTGTAAAAATAGTGATAGCGTTTATTTAATATCTTTTAACTTTTTAATTTTTTTTAATTTGTATTTAAGTCGCTTTTATTTATTTCCTTTTTCAGTAGTGTAATATTCAAATCTTATCCTTTTTGATCGCTATCTTTAGTGATCATTCTATCGTCTGATCTTGTGTTTGCACACCATTGAGTCTCCGTGGGACTTAACGACCCAGGAATACACTATATTCCTCTGATCTAAATTGCATTCGTGCTTGAGCAGTTTTAAGCTGATTACGGTCTGCCATTCACAAGTGGCAGGTTTGAGTGATTTAGCTTGACGGTTCAGCGCGGATCAAATTTTACTGCCGGGAGGCTTTAGCGTGTGTTTAGCCTTTTTCAGACCCATTCTTGTGCATACCCCATCTTTTGTAAAAAGTTTTTGTAAAGTTTTCAGAAAATCCAAAAAGTTCATTAACACTTTTCCTGAAGTGTTATCAACACCAAAAATATTTTCATTCTTTGTTTTTATAGCATATTTTTCAAAAATCCAAAAATATCCATCTTTTATCCTCTAATCTGTTTAATTCTACATTTCTCTATCCTCAAACCTGTTTAATTCTCCATTTTCTTATCCTCTTTAACCGTTTAATTCTTCATCTCTTATCCCTCTTATCCGTTTAATTCTTCATGTCATGGTTTTCGACATGTTCCTGGTGTGGAGGTCCATTTAATGGTGGAAATTGTCGTGATGTACCAATGTGGGTTTTAGGAGACAAGTTTGTCGGTAATCCCAATCCCATTTCAAATAATGAAACACCCGATTTTTCCTACCTACCTCCCTAACCCCAATACGAATCCTACTCATGCGAGTATTGTGGGAATGATTCTCATTACGGTTTTGATTGTCCACCACGAGTTCCTCTTGTCTATGAGCCGGAACCATGTTACAATCAAAACTTTGGTGAAAGTTATTTTCCCAATTATCTCTGTTGTGAGAATTGCGGGGGTCCTCATGAGACTTTTGAATGTCAACCGATGAATCAAAATTTTCAAAATTCCAATTCTCCTGGTTTTGACAATTTCCAACCCCCACAGTATTCCATCAGTCATCGGACTTCGAGCCTTCACAGCATCCCAATGATTACGAGGAGTGTAATCTTCCTCAAAGTTCTGAAGAAATACGCATTCTAAAGAAGCTACAAATGAAAAGAATGGTGTGTAAGCTTCCTAAGATGAATATAAGAATCGATATGATGACGATGCGATGATGATGAGGATAGTATTCAAATGAGGGAATACTATGATTGTGACGAGGAGAGTGTTATTCCTTGGAAAGATATCATTTCTCAACTCCCTCAGTCTATTGCTATCACACCTATCTTACCTTTTATTACTTCCAAAGACTCTCTTATAATGGGGGACGAGCCTTCTAGCACTATTCCAGAAATGGAACCGTCTAGTGTTGAGAGCCTTGTTCCAACCCCAAGTGAGTCCGAGGTTATCTCTGGTAATATGTGTGATGAGCCTCTTGATGATAATTCTTCTCCTCCTCTTGACATTCCATATGATCATGTCGAGATGTTCTCCGATTCGATAACGATTGTACCGTTTGACGATTCTTTATCCTTTGGAGACATCGATTATGTCGGAGCTACCTTCGAGCTAGTTAGCTTAGAGGAAGTGAGAGATTCGATGATCGGAAATTGAGGGCCGAGATACTTCGTGAACAATTGTTCAATATAAATCTCCTCGTTTCTAAGATCGAATCATTTTGTGCTAAGTCAGCTTCATCTCCTATCCCCGTTGTGGATAGTGACTCTACATTGGACAAGCCAGAGCTTGAGGCTTTTCCAATGATTCTCTTCATGAAGAGTTCTCCGGTGAACTCTCTCATGACATATCTCCTCCGGAATATGATCATTTCCATTTTGATCTTGAGGATGATATTGGCTCGGAGGAAGGTGTACTCTATCATAAGAGTTTGCTTATTGATGATACTACCTTCACCCTTCCTCCAGACATGTCTACATTTGAGGATGAAGAATGGATCCTAATTGTTATAAACATCTTCCTTCCATTCCTCACTTATGATGTGTCTTCTTCTCTTCTTCACTCCTTCGGGAGTGAGGACACTATCTTTGACCCAGGCATATTTATTTATCATTTATAAGCCGGGTCTGTCTCTGTTTCTCTATATCTCATCGGTGTGGAACTTTCACATGCTTCAAATGTTTGTCCAAACATCTTGAATGAAAGTCCGATGGAGATTGTTTCTTCCACTTTGCTTCCCCATGAACCAATGAATTCGGGGTCGAGTCAAGCTAGCGACTCGGTAATCAAAAACGATAGCACTCACCATATGGGTTTTCACCCATATTTCTGTCTTCTTACCTCTTTCTACCACCCTAGTGTGGGGGGGTTGCCCACATGTTTTAAAAAACTTTCTAAATAATGGCCGTAGTATTTCCTTTTCGTTCTTTGTCTCCGGCATAACGCCGGGTACTTTGAATATTGAGGGCAATATTCATTTCTAAGTGTGGGGGGGAATTCTCACGAATTTCATATATATTATCTACCCAGTTCCCCCGTTTTTGGCCAAAATTTTTTTTTTTGGAGTAAGTGTTCTACACTTACTCATCTTGGTTATCAGTCCGCCATGTCTGTAAGATAAAAGGATTGGCTAATCAGAGCAAGCGGCTCTTGGTAAAGATTAATCAAATCCGTTTATATGGCTTGCAATTTGCCCAAAATTGTATGGTTCCTCACCTCACCATATCCTAAAAAGTGAAGAGTTGGCTAGCCCGCAAGATTATGGCTTGTGGTAAAGGCAGTGGAAAAACCATAATTGGTAATCGACTCACCAAAGATAATATTGATAATTTATCTAAAGAGTTGGCTAGTCGAGGAAAGGTGCGGCTTACGGTAAAGACAAAATCAAATCCGTTGAAATTTGGTGGTTTTGCTCAAAATCACATGGTTATCGGTGTACCATGGTTCTTACTTGAACTGAAACATTTGGCTACTCTAGAAGTAATGGCTTCGGTAAAGAGATCAAAACCATTAAGTTTTCTCAAAAGATTGCTAGGGACTAGCAATAGTTTAGTGTGGGGGATTGATGAGTGTGTAAATACTCATCATTTTTAGTCAAATCTGAACTGCAAAATCATCTGAAAACACTCAAAAATGCTTCAAAATGATAAAAATATCACAAATCAGTGTTTTATATGTTTTAAATGCAAAAATATCAAAATCAGATGAAAAACATATCAAATTTGCAAAAATTGCAGTTTCAGTCCCCCAAGTTTCTAAAATTGTCAAAAATAGTCCCTGAGCCAAAATTTCAAAAGAAAAGTCACCAAAGGTCCTTTTAAAATCATAAATTGTCATATTTAGTCCTTTGGTGAAAAATCTAAAAGTTTTGAGAAAATTACAGTTTAGTCCCTGAAAATCCAAAATGTTCAAAACTAGTCCTTGGAAATTTTCAAAAGTATCAAAAATTGACCCTTGGATTAGTAAAGTTGGCAAAACCAATCTTTTGACTACTCTTCATAAGTTACAGTTCTGGTCCTTTGGTTTTGAGAAGTTGCAATTATGGTCCTTGTTTTATTAACACTAAATACAAACCAAAAGGACCTTTGTTATTACCTTGGCCCAATCCATAGCCCAAACAATATCCAAACCCATAATCCAACCCGTCTACCCACCCTTATACCCGGTCAAAGAGTTAAACCCACCTTGGTCAAAAACCACCCACTTGGCGCCAAGTCTCCTTCCTCCCACCAATACCACGAAATCACTCACCCAACCCATCCTTCAGTCAACCTTCAACCCACCTTTGTCCCCCCACCTCAACAACAATACAAGATACATTTAATGATCCCTCACCCTACATACTCAACCCACCGGTTTAAACCCTTTTCCTTAAAACACAATGGACGGCTTGGATTTCTTACCTTGGTGCCCAAGATGAAATGAAAGGTTGAGATGATCTCAAGAAAAGCACAAGATAGCCGGGACTCATTCTCTCAAAAAGAAACACATCGATTGGACTCCAAGACTCCAAGACCCTAGCTTATTCTTAGTATAAATAGATGTGATTGTAAGCCTTTCAAGGGTATTAGGATTTTAGTAGTAGTTTTAGTTTTAAAAAGCTTTTAGTTTTATTGTACTTGCTCTTTTTTTTTTAATGAATGAAAGTTTCTTTTTTCTTTCTTGTCTTTCATTTTTGCTTATTTAGCAAATAAGCACTTTAGTGCTTATTTGCTCCTTACTTGTCCTTATTTGTTTTTAAGTTGCTATCCAAGTTGTTAAGTTAGTTTTACAAAGAAAAAAACCAAGTTTCAGTTTTTCTTAAAATCAGTTTGTAAGTTTAACACCATAAAGGGTGTTTGGTTTAAGCTTATTTGAGGTCCAAAATTTCCTTTTTACCCACTTTGACTTTCAAAGTCAAAGTGTCTAAAGGTTAAAATCAGTAGCAAAAGTTTTCTTTTACTTGTGTCATAAGAATTTGCAAGTTTGGTTCACAAAAAAATACTTTTACGTTACGTCCTCTTGTCCCCAAACGGCATTTGTACCTCTTGTTTGAACACCTTTTCACGGCTTATTTTTAGTCAAAACTTGGTCCAAAGTACTTTTCTCACATCTCAACGTACCCAACTCAACATAGCATTAGTTAGTTTGCTTGTAGGAACACTCTAGCCTAGTTTAAATTGCACTTATACTCTGTCCAAAACCACTTTAGCCACTTTGCTAACTGTAGCTTGCACATTTTGAGTTTTAGCTTATTAGTTGTGCTCTTTTTAGCTTATTTAGTATCCTTAGTGCTTATTAGATTCTATAAATTAGGTTAGTTAGTTTTTTAGCTTAACTCTTGCTTATCAAATGCTTCTTTAGCCCTTTAAATTAGCTAGTATCATTGTATGCCCATTTCCTTTTTAGCTTAGGACTCCCCAAAAGCGCTTATGTTCCCCTTTTTGTTGCTTATTTTCTGTAACTCTTAGCTTATTAATGATCCCAGGATATTTGCTTAACTCATTGCCTTTCAAAATTGCTTATCTTGTTGCCTTTTTTATGCTCAAAAACTGAAAAGGGGTGTTTGTTTTAGCTTCGTTGGCTGTTGTAAATAAGCGGTTGAGAAACTGCTTATTTCAAGTTTTGATAAAAGTGTTTTTACAAAAGTCCTTATTTTTGTCTTATAAGCAAGTTTCAAAAGAAAATTTGAAAAAATGATTTGCAAAAGGTGCCAGGGGTGGGATTCGACCCCCTGACCTTTAGCTCACAAACCCAACACAACACTCATAACCAACTGCCCTAGGGACTTTAATCTGTCATAGTTTGCACTACTTGATATTTAAGTATTCAAAACAGTTTTTAACATTATTAGCTTATTTGCTTATTAGTAGCTTATTTTGTTAAGTAGTATACCTCTTTTTTATTTTTCTCTAAACCAGTTTTATTTCAAGTATTTTCTGTGAAATTTTCAGATTTTTCCAAAATCATTTAGTATTTTTTATAATTAAATTAGATTAAAATAGTTTTTAATTCATAATAAATAATTTAAAAGTCGAAAAAATACCCGGCTTTTTCCTAAAATTTTCTTTTATCATATAGTACGTAATAAAATTGTTTTCACATTCGTAGGACCTTTATTTCATAAATTTTACGTTTTATCTTGCGCTCAGTAATTTTTGTACATAACGTGCGTTTTCATTTTAAGTCCGTTTTAAGTAATTTGAGTTTACGTTTTAGTTAATATAGTTTATTTAAGTTATTTTATTTTATAAAATCATAAAAACATCATTGTAAAAATAGTGATAGCGTTTATTTAATATCTTTTAACTTTTTAATTTTTTTTAATTTGTATTTAAGTCGCTTTTATTTATTTCCTTTTTCAGTAGTGTAATATTCAAATCTTATCCTTTTTGATCGCTATCTTTAGTGATCATTCTATCGTCTGATCTTGTGTTTGCACACCATTGAGTCTCCGTGGGACTTAACGACCCAGGAATACACTATATTCCTCTGATCTAAATTGCATTCGCGCTTGAGCAGTTTTAAGGATTACGATTACGCCATTCACAAGTGGCGGTTTGAGTGATTTAGCTTGACGGTTCTGCGGATCAAATTTTGGCGCCGTTGCCGGGGAGGCTTTAGCGTGTGTTTAGCCTTTTTCAGATCCATTCTTGTGCATACCCCATCTTTTGTAAAGAGTTTTTTGTAAAGTTTTCAAAAATCCAAAAAGTTCATTAACACTTTTCCTGAAGTGTTATCAACACCAAAAATATTTTCATTCTTTGTTTTTATAGCATATTTTTCAAAAATCCAAAAATATCCATCTTTTATCCTCTAATCTGTTTAATTCTACATTTCTCTATCCTCAAACCTGTTTAATTCTCCATTTTCTTATCCTCTTTAACCGTTTAATTCTTCATCTCTTATCCCTCTTATCCGTTTAATTCTTCATGTCATGGTTTTCGACATGTTCCTGGTGTGGAGGTCCGTTTAATGGTGGAAATTGTCAGCGATGTACCAATGTGGGTTTCGGAGACAAGTTTGTCGGTAATCCCGATCCCATTTCAAACAATGAAACACCCGATTTTTCCTACCTACCTCCGCAACCCCAATACGAATCCTACTCATGCGAGTATTGTGGGAATGATTCTCATTACGGTTTTGATTGTCCACCACGAGTTCCTCTTGTCTATGAGCCGGAACCATGTTACAATCAGAACTTTGGTGAAAGTTATTTTCCCAATTATCTCTGTTGTGAGAATTGCGGGGGTCCTCATGAGACTTTTGAATGTCAACCGATGAATCAAAATTTTCAAAATTCCAATTCTCCCGGTTTTGACAATTTCCAACCCCCCAAGATATTCCATCAGTCATCAGACTTAGAGCCTTCACAGCATCCCAATGATTACGAGGAGTGTAATCTTCCTCAAAGTTCTGAAGAAATACGCATTCTAAAGAAGCTACAAATGAAAAGAATGGTGTGTAAGCTTCGGCAGATGAATATAAGAATAAGATATGATGACGATGGCGATGATGATGAGGATAGTATTCAAATGAGGGAATACTATGATTGTGACGAGGAGAGTGTTATTCCTTGGAAAGATATCATTTCTCAACTCCCTCAGTCTATTGCTATCACACCTATCTTACCTTTTATTACTTCCAAAGACTCTCTTATAATGGGGGACGAGCCTTCTAGCACTATTCCAGAAATGGAACCGTCTAGTGTTGAGAGCCTTGTTCCAACCCCAAGTGAGTCAGGGTTATCTCTGGTAATATGTGTGATGAGCCTCTTGATGATAATTCTTCTCCTCCTCTTGACATTCCATATGATCATGTCGAGATGTTCTCCGATTTTGATAACGATTGTACTTCGTTTGACGATTCTTTATCCTTTGGAGACATCGATTATGTCGAGGAGTTACCTTACGAGCTAGTTAGCTTAGAGGAAGTGAGAGATTCGATGATCGGAAATTGAGGACGAGATACTTCGTGAACAATTGTTCAATATAAATCTCCTCGTTTCTAAGATCGAATCATTTTGTGCTAAGTCAGCTTCATCTCCTATCCCCGTTGTGGATAGTGACTCTACATTGGACAAGCCCGAGCTTGAGGCTTTTTCCAATGATTCTCTTCATGAAGAGTTCTCCGGTGAACTCTCTCATGACATATCTCCTCCGGAATATGATCATTTCCATTTTGATCTTGAGGATGATATTGGCTCGGAGGAAGGTGTACTCTATCATAAGAGTTTGCTTATTGATGATACTACCTTCACCCTTCCTCCAGACATGTCTACATTTGAGGATGAAGAATGGATCCTAATTGTTATAAACATCTTCCTTCCATTCCTCACTTATGATGTGTCTTCTTCTCTTCTTCACTCCTTCGGGAGTGAGGACACTATCTTTGACCCAGGCATATTTATTTATCATTTATAAGCCGGTCGTCTCGCATTCTCTATATCTCATCGGTGTGGAACTTTCACATGCTTCAAATGTTTGTCCAAACATCTTGAATGAAAGTCCGATGGAGATTGTTTCTTCCACTTTGCTTCCCCATGAACCAATGAATTCGGGGTCGAGTCAAGCTAGCGACTCGAGAATCAAAAACAGTAGCACTCACCATATGGGTTTTCACCCATATTTCTGTCTTCTTACCTCTTTCTACCACCCTAGTGTGGGGGGGTTGCCCACATGTTTTAAAAAAACTTTCTAAATAATGGCCGTAGTATTTCCCTTTTACGTTCTTTGTCTCGGCATAACCGCCGGTACTTTGAATATTGAGGGCAATATTCATTTCTAAGTGTGGGGGGGAATTCTCACGAATTTCATATATATTATCTACCCAGTTCCCCCGTTTTTGGCCAAAATTTTTTTTTTTTGGAGTAAGTGTTCTACACTTACTCATCTTGGTTATCAGTCCGCCATGTCTGTAAGACAAAAGGATTGGCTAATCCAGGAGCAAACGGCTCTTGGTAAAGATTAATCAAATCCGTTTATATGGCTTGCAATTTGCCCAAAATTGTATGGTTCCTCACCTCACCATATCCTAAAAAGTGAAGAGTTGGCTAGCCCGCAAGATTATGGCTTGTGGTAAAGGCAGTGGAAAAACCATAATTGGTAATCGACTCACCAAAGATAATATTGATAATTTATCTAAAGAGTTGGCTAGTCCGAAAGTACGGCTTCGGTAAAGACAAAATCAAATCCGTTGAAAGCCGGTGGTTTGCTCAAAATCACATGGTTATCGGTGTACCATGGTTCTTACTTGAAATAAAACATTTGGCTACTCCGAAGTAATGGCTTACGGTAAAGAGATCAAAACCATTAAGTTTTTCTCAAAAGATTGCTAGGGACTAGCAATAGTTTAGTGTGGGGGATTGATGAGTGTGTAAATACTCATCATTTTTAGTCAAATCTGAACTGCAAAATCATCTGAAAACACTCAAAAATGCTTCAAAATGATAAAAATATCACAAATCAGTGTTTTATATGTTTTAAATGCAAAAATATCAAAATCAGATGAAAAACATATCAAATTTGCAAAAATTGCAGTTTCAGTCCCCCAAGTTTCTAAAATTGTCAAAAATAGTCCCTGAGCCAAAATTTCAAAAGAAAAGTCACCAAAGGTCTTTTTAAAATCATAAATTGTCATATTTAGTCCTTTGGTGAAAAATCTAAAAGTTTTGAGAAAATTACAGTTTAGTCCCTGAAAATCCAAAATGTTCAAAACTAGTCCTTGGAAATTTTCAAAAGTATCAAAAATTGACCCTTGGATTAGTAAAGTTGGCAAAACCAATCTTTTGACTACTCTTCATAAGTTACAGTTCTGGTCCTTTGGTTTTGAGAAGTTGCAATTATGGTCCTTGTTTTATTAACACTAAATACAAACCAAAAGGACCTTTGTTATTACCTTGGCCCAATCCATAGCCCAAACAATATCCAAACCCATAATCCAACCCGTCTACCCACCCTTATACCCGGTCAAAGAGTTAAACCCACCTTGGTCAAAACCACCACTTGGCCAAGTCTCCTTCCTCCCAACCAATACCACGAAATCACTCACCCAACCCATCCTTCAGTCAACCTTCAACCCACCTTTGTCCCCCCACCTCAACAACAATACAAGATACATTTAATGATCCCTCACCCTACATACTCAACCCACCAGCTGTTAAACCCTTTTCCCGCCAAAACACAATGGACGGCTTGGATTTCTTACCTTGGTGCCCAAGATGAAATGAAAGGTTGAGATGATCTCAAGAAAAGCACAAGATAGCCAGGACTCATTCTCTCTCAAAAAAGAAACACATCAGTGGACTCCAAGACTCCAAGACCCTAGCTTATTCTTAGTATAAATAGATGTGATTGTAAGCCTTTCAAGGGTATTAGGATTTTAGTAGTAGTTTTAGTTTTAAAAAGCTTTTAGTTTTATTGTACTTGCTCTTTTTTTTAATGAATGAAAGTTTCTTTTTTTTCTTTCTTGTCTTTCATTTTGCTTATTTAGCAAATAAGCACTTTAGTGCTTATTTGCTCCTTACTAATCCTTATTTGTTTTAAGTTGCTATCCAAGTTGTTAAGTTAGTTTTACAAAGAAAAAACCAAGTTTCAGTTTTCTTAAAATCGGTTTGTAAGTTTAACACCATAAAGGGTGTTTGGTTTAAGCTTATTTGAGGTCCAAAATTTCCTTTTTACCCACTTTGACTTTCAAAGTCAAAGTGTCTAAAGGTTAAAATCAGTAGCAAAAGTTTTCTTTTACTTGTGTCATAAGAATTTGCAAGTTTGGTTCACAAAAAAAAAAAAATACTTTTTCTGTTCTGTCCTACTGTCCCCAAACAGCAGCTGTACCTACTGTTTGAACACCTTTTTCACGGCTTATTTTTAGTCAAAACTTGGTCCAAAGTACTTTTCTCACATCTCAACGTACCCAACTCAACATAGCATTAGTTAGTTTGCTTGTAGGAACACTCTAGCCTAGTTTAAATTGCACTTATACTCTGTCCAAAACCACTTTAGCCACTTTCTGATGTGATGCTTGCACATTTTGAGTTTTAGCTTATTAGTTGTGCTCTTTTTAGCTTATTTAGTATCCTTAGTGCTTATTAGATTCTATAAATTAGGTTAGTTAGTTTTTTAGCTTAACTCTTGCTTATCAAATGCTTCTTTAGCCCTTTAAATTAGCTAGTATCATTGTATGCCCATTTCCTTTTTAGCTTAGGACTCCCCAAAAAGCGCTTATGTTCCCCTTTTTGTTGCTTATTTTCTGTAACTCTTAGCTTATTAATGATCCCAGGATATTTGCTTAACTCATTGCCTTTCAAAATTGCTTATCTTGTTGCCTTTTTTATGCTCAAAAACTGAAAAGGGGTGTTTGTTTTAGCTTCTGTTGAAACTGTTGCAAATAAGCAGTTGAGAAACTGCTTATTTCAAGTTTTGATAAAAAGTGTTTTTACAAAAAGTCCTTATTTTTGTCTTATAAGCAAGTTTCAAAAAGAAAATTTGAAAAAAAAAATGATTTGCAAAAAGGTGCAGGGGTGGGATTCGACCCCCTGACCTTTAGCTCACAAACCCAACACAACACTCATAACCAACTGCCCTAGGGACTTTAATCTGTCATAGTTTGCACTACTTGATATTTAAGTATTCAAAACAGTTTTTAACATTATTAGCTTATTTGCTTATTAGTAGCTTATTTTGTTAAGTAGTATACCTCTTTTTTATTTTTCTCTAAACCAGTTTTATTTCAAGTATTTTCTGTGAAATTTTCAGATTTTTCCAAAATCATTTAGTATTTTTTATAATTAAATTAGATTAAATTAGTTTTAATTCATAATAAATAATTTAAAAGTCGAAAAAATACCCGGCTTTTTCCTAAAATTGTATTTTATCATATAGTACGTAATAAAATTGTTTTCACATTCGTAGGACCTTTATTTCATAAATTTTACGTTTTATCTTGCGCTCAGTAATTTTTGTACATAACGTGCGTTTTCATTTTAAGTCACGTTTTTAAGTAATTTGAGTTTACGTTTTAGTTAATATAGTTTATTTAAGTTATTTTATTTTATAAAATCATAAAACATCATTGTAAAAATAGTGATAGCGTTTATTTAATATCTTTTAACTTTTTAATTTTTTTTTAATTTGTATTTAAGTCGCTTTTATTTATTTCCTTTTTGGTAGTGTAATATTCAAATCTTATCCTTTTTGATCGCTATCTTTAGTGATCATTCTATCGTCTGATCTTGTGTTTGCACACCATTGAGTCTCCGTGGGACTTAACGACCCAGGAATACACTATATTCCTCTGATCTAAATTGCATTAGTGCTTGGCGGTTTTAAAGGCGATTCGGATCACGCCATTCACAAGTGGCAGGTTTGAGTGATTTAGCTTGACGGTTCTGCGCGGATCAGGTTTTCACAAAAAGTGCTTAGTTGGATTGTGTCTTTAAGTTCTGAAAAGCAAAATTGAAAAAAAAAATGTTCAAAAAATTTGTCATTGCTGGGAGTTGAACCCCGGCCACCCACCTCATAACATCACACCTTCACCAACGCGCCCTTGGGACTTTATCAGTTATCTTTTGCATTATTTATTATATAAGGTCATTTGGCAGTTTGTGCTTTAAGCTCTTTGTAGCTTATTTTGCAGCTTAATTCCAAAACAACCCCATGTTTTCTTATTTTTCCTAGAACTAACATAACTCAAAGTAGTTTCTGTGAATTTTTCAGATTTTTTCCAAATTAGTTTAATATTTTTAATCATTTAATTAGTGTTTAGTAGTTTTTAATTCGTAGTAATTAATTTAAAAGTCAAAAAAATACCCGGTCTTTTTCTAAAATTATTTTTAGTCAATTAGGACGTAGGAAAATTCATTTCACATCCGTAGCCCTTAAATTGCAAAACTTTTACGTTTATGGCTCGGGTGGTTGCCGGTTTTTACGTTTTTTAGTTTTAGCACCCTAGGACTTAGTTTAGCCTCGTTTTATCATTTCTTAGGCTTAGTAGTAGTTAGTTTGTAGTTTATTAGGGTTCCCTTGCCTTAATTACTTTCCCGTTAATTAATTCGTAGAAAACGTAATTCAAATCGACAAATCATCAAATACCAATTCAAGTTCAAAATCACAAAACTCAACGATTCCTTCAATTTCACACCTCGTTGGGACACGACCCGGGAAATCACTTTTCCGGTATCACTTTTATCACATTCGTGAGATTTGGCACGTTAACCCTTTTCCTAAAGGGCTAATTTGTCGAATTTTACGGTTATTTTGATATACGTTGATATTGTGTTTTTCACCACTCACAAACAAACGAATCACCCCCACCTGCAAATTTTGATCCAAATGTGTTCTTTAACCCGTTTGCTAATGAAACTGCTGCACCTGATGTAGCGGAATCATCAACAAGCCATTTGAATCCTCAAAATCTGCACAATGTATATCAACATCAACCCTCTACACATTGATGGACAAAAGACCATCCTCTGGAAAATATTATTGGCAAACCGAATCAAACCAGTCGTTACGAGACAACGTCTTCACTCAGATGGTGAACATTGCATTTATGCACTCACTGTCTGCCAATCTGAACCTAAAATATCAAAGACGCAATGACAAAAGACAACCGGATCGAATCCATGCAAGAAGAACTCAACCAATTCAAACGTCTTGAAGTATGGGAGCTGGTTGAAAGACCAACAGGAGTCTACGTCATTGGTCTCAAATGGATTTGGAAAAACAAATTGGATCTTTGAAGGAAGCGTAATCGAAATAAGTCACGCGTCTGGTGGCTAAGGGTTATCATCAAGAAGAGGGTATTGACTTTGAAGAATCTTTTGCTCCGGTTGCTTTCGTCTTGAGGTTTTCGTTCGGATATTTCTCGCGTTCGCGGCTCATATGAATATGACGGTCTTTCGGATGGATGTCAAAGCTGCGTTTCTAAATGGACAACTAAAAGCGGTTTATGTCACCAACCGGAAGGATTCGTTGATCCCACGTTCCCGAACCATGTCTACAAACTGAACAAAGCTCTGTATGGTCTCAAATAAGCTCCTCGGGCATGGTACGATAAGCTATCATCTTTCCTCATTGCCAATAATTTCACCAAAGGTTCGGTTGACCCTACGCTTTTTATACAATATCACGGGGCACATATTTTAATTGTTCAAATTTACGTGGATGACATCATTTTCGGGTTTACACATAAAAAGTACTCAATCGCTTTTCCAAAACTAATGAAGAAAAATTTTGAAATGTCCATGATGGGTGAACTTACATTCTTTCTAGGATTACAAGTTCATCAATCACCCCGTGGTATTTTCTTGAGTCAGTCCAAATATGCCCTTGAATTGTTAAACAAATTTGGAATGAATACATGTGACACCTATGCCACTCCAAAGGCACATACCAAGAAGCTAGGCGGTGATTTGCATGGGAAATTGGTTGACCCTACCAAATACCGAAGTATCATTTGGTCTCTCATGTATCTAACGACTAGCGGACTGATATTGTCTTTCTTTGTATATCTTTGCTCCGTTATCAGTCACGACCAAGCTGAAACCCACCTCTCGAGGCTAAAAGAATCCTCCGATACATCAAGGGAACCATTAATTTGGGAATCGGTATCCAGAAGGATTCGGTTTTGAACTAATCGCTTTTGGGGCGACCAGCGGGATGCTTAGATTCACGGAAAAGTACTTGGGAGTTTTACAATTTCTTGGTGACAAAGCTGGTGTCATGGCAATCGAAGAAGCGAGGATTGTACATGTCCTCAACAAGCGGAATATGTAGCCATGTCGGCGTGTTGTGCTCAAGTCATTTGGATGAGAACACAACTCAAATATTATGGTTACGTATTTGAGAATCGATATCTGCGACAATCGAAGTGCTATTGCGATCTCGTGCAACTCAGTTCAGCATTCGAAATCAAAGCATATCGATCTTCGATATCATTTCATCAAGGACCACGTGGAGCAGTGCAGTTGAATTATAATTATTGAGTACGAGAATACCAATTGGCAGATCTACTCACCAAAGCCTTGCCTCCCGCTAGGTTTAATTAGTTGGTCCACCGGATTGGTATGAGGTGTTTGACTCAAATTGGATGACCTCCTAAAAGCAGTCTTAAAACACTGTCAAATACCAAAATCTCTTTTGTAAATATTTTTCAAAAACTAAATACAAAAATATAAAATATGATAAAACAACAAAAATATTCTTCTATCTATTTTCTTTCAACATGGCAAGTACATTTCTTCCGTCAACACTATAATCTTTCAAAATTCAGTATTTTTCCGATCAAGTGTTGAGGGGAGAAAATATCTACTTAACTGTTTCAAAACATTCTTGTACTTGCATGTTGTCATATTCGGTTGTTTCTTTTATCAATGGTGGTAAATTTTCTAGTTCAATGACACTCCTCGGACTAAAATTTATAACCTTTCATTATTTTCTTAAGTCAAGGGGGAGTGTCGTCAAGTTTCTTTCTTAAAATCTTTCGTTTGGTAACCAAAATGGAAGTTAAATGGCTTTGGATGAAAAAGGAAAAGGTGGAGGAACCAAAGCGCCAAAAGGATAAAGTCATTTTAATAAAAACACCCCACCTAACTATTTCACTTCACATTTAATACTCAAACCTAACAAATCCTACGCTTAAAATTCGTTCAAGAAATCCGTGCTTCAGATCTTCAATTTGTAAGTGTCTTTGTGTTCCTAACATGATTACAAACAAAGGTTTTAAATCGTTTTGAAAATTAACGGTTGGATCTTTAACTATGGACGATTTTGTGTTCTACGCGTATGCGTATGAACACATAATCTTGTTTATGTGTTTGTGGTTAAAAGGATTGTGTTAAAACGTTTTAATAACATCAATGATACCTTTTCTATCCTCAAAACGAACCCAGATACACGAATTGAGTGAATTTGAAAACTAGGGTTTATGCGTGGTTTTGGGTACTTTCAAATGTGAATGTTTTTGGTCTTAAAGATTGTTGTTTGAAGTTGTTTTCAACATGAATTGATCATATGTTAACCCAGAAATAACCCAGAAACATTAACTGATTTAGAATTAGAAATTAGGGTTTAATGTTCTTGAGTTTTGGGTACTTTTGATTCACCACGAATTGGGTGTTAAAACTTGGTTATTACACTCTCACAACATCTAAGACTTACCAGAAAACGTTTGGTGCAATTACTATGGCTAGAAATCATATGCGTAATTCATAAACTTTAGGGTTTTGACTTACGCGTATGACTTTCTACGCGTAAAATGTTTAACAAGTTTTAAAGCCATAATCTGTCTTAAAATGAATATATGTGTCAAGATTGATGATATGATGATTTTATTTCAGGCTTGCTACTCGTATAACTTCGGAATCAAGGTCATTGATACTCTCGCATAAGGATCACCTTACGCGTAGAAAGTTATCGCGTAAGAGAAATCTTCGCGTAACTATGCGCGTAAGGTTCTACAAAGGGACTACGCGTATCACGTGAAGGATATGCGTGCAGTGACCTCTCGCATAAGGTCTACTCTTACGAGTAAGCCTTACGCGTCGAGGTTTTATATCGCCTACGGCGTAAGCTCTACGCATAAGGTTACTCTGTTCCTACGCGTAATATTTACTGGCGTAAGCAGTTCCTACGCATAAGCTGTGTCTACGCGATATAACCCTGTTTACGCGCATAAGCTACCATTTCTACGCATAAGCCTTGATCAAACCTTCATTATGAATTGTTACGCGTGCAAACTTGTATATAAATGAATCATAACGTCACAAAACCAATAATGTCACTAATAAGCTTAAACGTTCAATATGTTGTGATTAATAAGTGATAACATAAACCTTAAAATTTAAAGTTAACCAACTCACGAAACTTTTCTCGACGTCATTGGACTATTAGACATACAAGTGACTTTGGACTCGTAACAGCCATTGACATTATACGTTCAATTATTAGATATTAAAACCTTCGTTGACTAACATTATGTCTTTCGATATGTTGGTTCTTTTGGCTAATGTTATTTCGATCACGACATGGTCGCTCAAATGAATGTGGATGCATCACGAAGTTCTCGCAATTGCCGATATCTTCCCTAATGGCTATCCGAGAAAGATTGGAAAGAACAATCTAAGAGTTGACTTTTAAACTCTTTCATGCTCGAGTCTTCTGCTGATTCTTTGTGGATATTCTAAAGAATCATCCGTACGGAACATGCTCTCACACTCACTTTCTTTGTTCGGAGATCTACATTCAACAATTCGAATTCAATGCAAAGGATCAAAGGTCAAAGTCGCGGTGACTGTGGCGCTCAATCACAAACAGTCACCATCACACATGCAGATCTACGGGTGTTCTTCTAATTCACGAAATCGAGCCAACCGACTTCTATGCCACACCTCTTGAAGAGACAGTTACGAAATTCGATTGATATTGGCTATGATGAAGCTTCAGGAATAATCACTAAGCACTCTCATGTGGAGCTTAAGAACATTCCTCAACCGTGGAGAACCCTCTACATCATCATTACCAAATCTGTCTCTGGTCGTGATAGTGGCTATGAGCATCCCAAGCGCATGGAGCTGCAAATATTTTGGTCATTAATCAACAAGAAGGACATCGAAATTAAAGCATTATGGGAAGACATGATGTCATTTCTCAAGAAACTTGGCTCAAAGATTCCCTATGTCGGATACACAAAACTGTTGATCCAGAGAGCACTTGGACTTCATCCTGATATTCCCAAGAGGCTCAATGACCCCGAAAATCACAATATGTTGGTGAGCCTACCTATCGGTCGGAATCAAGGAGTCGTCAACAAAGAAACAGGGTGTTGTGTTACGATCACCTTCGACTAATGAAATAAAAAGCTCGAGACATACAAAGGTATCGGTAGCGATAAAAGAAGGCAAAGTTAGTCATCTCGATGAGAAATCTTACGGTACACCTATAAGGAAAACCGAGAAGAGGAAGTCTTTGCAAGCACGTAGAGTCGAGGGCGTTCCCGGGAGGAATCCTCCACGAAAGGGGACATTCCGCCAAGGAAGTTGTTCCTATTCCCGTATCAAACTGAACCGAGAGAAAACTAATGGACGAGGACTCGGAGTGCGCATCGGATGAAGAGACTTTCTACTCAAAGCTGCTAAAGATGACACTACGGTATCTAAACCTCTTAGTCCTCCGGTGACCATGGAAAAGGGAAGACTCCAGTACTTGTGCCTTATGAAAGCTTCGGATGAAGAGCCAGGCTGATTACAGGAAAAAGTTCAAATTCGTTAGACTTCAACACGTAGCACAACAATTTGCTAAAGAACAAATGGGTGGCCCGGAGGGTCAGTGGTGGAGCTCAACCTTCACCAGGTCGATGCGGTTAATCAACCCGATAAGGGATCTGGTGCCACCACTTTGGTACAACAACAAACGCGTGTGGAGGACACTCTTGAAGAACCAGAATCGAGAAGTTAGAAGGTAAAGGCGATGAAGAATGCAGCCAAAGCCAAAGCCGATGAACAAGCTAAGTCTGGAAATGAAGAAGATGTTGAGTATGATAAGTTTCTTCTAGATAGTCCTGCTCGTTCAAAGGAAGAAACTTCGAGCCACCGAAGGACCAGTCTCCTCATCTCTTCGTCATCGATTCATCTTCTCACTCTTCACCACTACCATCAAAGAAATCAACCAAATCATCATCCAAATCAGTGAAGAAGCCAACTCCATCTTGGATCTCTCAATCTAAGAATCGTATCGTTAAAGCTGTCAACGAGTCGAGAAAGAAAGATATTCTCTTCAAGAAAATGAATTTCTTCGTGATCAATCTGATATCTTCATGATGAGCAAGACAAGATGCAAGTTGAAAGGGAGTATGTCTAGAAGCTTATGAAGGATGATCTTCAAGGAAGCATGGACGAGATGATTAAAGGATACTCTCATAAGTTCCTTATGGAGGTCGTTCCGAAACTAACAAAGGAGATGTATACCAGACAATTGTATCCAAATCTCTTACACTTAGCCAAGCAAGCCATGAAATCAACTCCGATGAGTTTGAGCATCAATCCAGTTGAATCCACAATCTTCTCAGATGATGAATTGGTGAACCGACTCGTAGCTCAAATGTCGAAATGCTCGCAGCGTTTGCCTCCCATGAAGCTAAACTGTTTGAAGCATTCTTTGGAATACCAACTCAAGTCCTCATTCAGAGAAGAAGCTGTAAGGCCTAAGCGTTCAAGAAAAGATGAAGACAAAGATCAGGATAAGGATAAAGAGCCCAAGCGCACAAAGAAGTCCGGTGAATCATCCTCCATTCGATTATTCATTCAGCCTCCACCACAAAGGACTCGGCTCAACAAAGATCACCTCCTCCCTCTTCTGCGAGATAAACCTCGAGATTCTTGACCCACCACCCCGACTCAGAAAACCGGCGATCACTTTGAGTATACGGGTGGTGACGATGAAGAATACCATGAGCCCCACCAACAACCCGCCTCTCCCACAAAGTACGAAACTAGAACCCTTATCTAGGCCTAAGAAACGAAGAAGAAGAAGCCCAAGGTGGCGTCCTATCATGGCTAGATGAAGATAACACAGAGGAATTTGAATGGTTTTCTACACTTGTTAACTCCACCCCCTATCCAGCTGAAGGTCAAGATCGGTAGGCGGTAATACATTGGAGCATGCTAAGCTATTGCAAGAAAAGTTCCGAATAAAGAAGATGACGAAATCGAGTTGGCGAATCAAGAATGAAGCTTTTCAACTGTTAAAAGATAGCTGAGAAAGTGCCATCGAGGTCGAATATCACCTTGAAAACATTGCTCGAGCTATGTCTAACAACATGGATTGGCTCAACCCCGAAGCAAACATCGACTTTACCAAGCGGGACAACCCTCCATATTACACCGACTGGTCTAAACCTCTACCAACAATTGGCCAACGATGAGCCTCGAATTCCATTCCGATATTTCTTCAACAAAGACTTGGATTTTCTTCTACACGGTGGCGATGGTTCGAGGAAATACGCTACATCTTTGACACTTCCATTCCCGGCAGCAATTTACTCTAACCGCATAGCCATCGAGGAAAGATCTAACCACTTGTTCTCCAACCAAGTGGAAGTGTACAACCGAGATGTAATGTATGGGATTCACCATTGGCGGGAAGAAGAATCTACTACGAAGGCTGCCGGGTTCGAAATCTCAACATGGAGTGTTCAGTCCTAAAAGTATCGTTGCCATCAAACACGTTGATCTTTCGTCCAAATGGGACTACACTTTTCTCAAGAAGATTGTCGTCAAAGGCAAGACGAAAGGGATTATGCATTCTCTGAAGCTGACTTTGAGAATTTGTCTATCAACGACATTGAAGACACGTACCTTGCCAAAGTGCAGGTCGCATGAGACAATTCTCCACGCGAAGTACAGCGTGAATTCATCAAGTCATTGCTCATCTTCATCGACGCATAGTCATCAAAGAAGCGTGTAGAAGATCTCCGCTAGCGGTTGAATCTTATCGGACCCGTGTCAACTTCACTCCACCGCAGCTTGATCTTCCCGACATCAACCGGCTCTCACAATGTACACTCATCAGACAAACCATTGGCGTCGTTTACCGTAGTGAACTTCAAAGAAATTGCTTAATGGCGTGCAGAGATCTTCACAAATTTGGAGATCACACTTTGAAGTTGGTTAGGGACGGATTGGCTTATCTGTTAAAGGATATACATCGAAGATTGGGTCTCCTAAGCGATGGAATTCTCAGGATCGAAGGGATGTGAAGAGGATCATCACGATGATTGATGATCGGTTGTATCGAAGGGATCGATTCGAAGATTGGAAAGCTATGTTGGAGGTCGACCAGATTAACATCACCGGCTTTCAAGCGCCCGGTTCACACTCTGGCAACATCTACGGACTACACGGTACCTCTTGAACTGCTTCTTTCATTATAAATATTGGATGTATGATTTCTTGTGTCTATGGCTTGTGCACACATTATAGTGTACAACCCGTTCTTGTAAATAAAGGACCACGTAGTGCGCTTGATTGCCACAATCCTTATAAAAGGAGCGAAAGCTTCTTACTTTTGAGTAAAACCTATCAAACCTTTCACTTTTCAAGGTTTTGCTCAAAAGAACAAGTACTTTCCCTTATGATTTTCAAAACCTCAACCGTTTATATCACTCGTTGAGGGGGAGTACTTGACTAATATCTTTGTTCACAAATTGTTCACAGTGGTCATTCTTCCCGCAACACTCAAAATGGTCATATTTATTATCAACTTTTCAAAAATAACACTTTATATGCCATTTTTGAGGGGGAGAAAAATACGTGATAACAAATATGTTGTGTTTTACTATATGAACTCTCGTGTGAAAAGACTTTAACCAACGAATTGAAGAGATCTTAACTGTTAGTAACTCGAAAAGACTTGTCCGGGACGGGTAATAATTTCAAGCTAGTTCGCCAGTGATGTAAAGCGTGTCTCGCAAAGGACTTGTCCGAGTAGAATGTACCATTCGAGAAACTCTTGGTAGACATGAACCTTGACGGGTTTGATAACCTTTCGGGGTTGTCCACACCTTCAAGATAATTATTAGAGCTAGTTGTCACCTAAAAGCTGACAATGCAACTCTTTAACTATGCCACGTAACCGTGTCTCGCGGGGAATGTCTATCTTGAGTCGATCAATTCAAAAGTGCGCGCTCTTTCCTCCTTGTGCGATTTACGTCTAAACTCTAAAGCACATGTGGAGGGGGAGTATTTATGCTAAAAGATAAAACTCTCACAGTGGTTCAAACATGTTTTCATTTACAAACCCTTTGAGAGATTTTTCTTGAAAATGGTTTTATGGCAATGGAGTTATAAGGTGATTAAGGTTAGGAATAACTATCCTATGATCCGCCAGGAGGAGGGATCTACCCAAGGACACTACCAATAGTTAGAATTTAGAAGTCCTTAGGTATGATTATAAAAGGAGAAAATGAGAATCGGAGAAAGAAGGAGTTGAAGAATTAAAAGAAATGCAAAGAAAAAGGTGAAAAGAAATAGCCCTCAGTTATTCAACTTAGGGCGGAACAGGGTTCAATTCATATACTCTTGGTTGTCACTAGATGACACCGGTATTGAAGATTAAAAGTCGTCATGGACCCGGTGGCGCATGCACTAAACCTTCTTAGCCACTCAAGTTTCTCTCAACAGAAGCTTGTTTCATTCTCACAGGGAACCCTACGTAAACTATCGGCTTTCTCTTAGAGATTGCTGGTATTGAAGAAGGAGACCCTCTCCCTAGTCTCCGCTCAAGAAAACCAAAACGTACTATTGAGTCTAGAGCCACGAGATTCATCAAAAGATCTCTTAGGTACACTTGACATTTCATCACTTGATGCTCAACAATAAGAACATCAGTGGTACGTTATCGAGTCCTTCACGGATCTTAGCAATCTGTCGAGAACATTTATGAGAGGTTCACATCTGTGATCCTCGGTGATTGAATGGAAACTCCTGCGGTCAACATCAAAGCGACCACGGCGGTCACTTCGGTAACTCCCGTGGATTACGCTTAGTGTGTCTCAAAGCGGTCTGATCGTGAGGTGATGCTTGGTGTACCTCAGCTGACTCATCGGCGTAGATGTATTTCGGTACATCGCGTTATCTCACTTGTGGGACTCCGGTTCAGGAACGGCCTTTGTGAGAATTAGAGTTGTGTTTTCACACTATCTTGTTAACACTCTCGAAGTTCAAACTTGTAAGTGGCGGAATCCGCTTATTACTAACCGTTTTCATGTTTTCTTCTTATGGAAGCTCAGGAGCGGAATGATCGTGCGATTCTTAGCATGCTCATACCAACATCATCACTAATGGAAGTTCTATCTAAAAGCAACACAAAAGTCCGAATGATTCTTCGTCAAACCAAAGAATCTACAAAGTTAAAGACTTAAAGAACTTCATCGATCTTGAAATCCAACGTCAAAAGCGTGTGAGCATGTTGAAGAATGGCGTGGAACCTTTGGAGCGGCGAAGCGGAACTGAGGCGAGACTTGATGGCACTACAACATACTATCACTTTCATCACAAAGAAGAAAGAACAAAGTTAAAGATGGCGTCAAAGCATAAGCTGTTCAAAGAAAACAATTTCTCTACCGGGAGATTGTTGAATCAAGGCAATTCTTCTCACAAGAAAGAAGAATGTCAGAAGACGTCAAAGCCACTATTACATCTGCTCCTTCACCGTTTACATTCATTCATCACTAACGCTTAGGGGGAGATTGTTGGAATCACTCCTAAACCTTAATCAAGTGTTAGTGATTCACATGTAATAGTTAGATTAATTATGGCCTTTATGTTTGTTATTAGCTTTAGGCTTATGTAGAAGGCCCATAAGCCTAGGCCTAGCCCAATAAGGAAAAGGATGGGAACTAGGAGTGTTGCCCTAGCTTCCCTCTTATAAATACCTTGTTATAACCTTCATTTGAAGGTTGGTTGTTCAATTCATTTCTTTCACTCATATCTTACGCATAACCGGTTACATTTATACGTGTGTGTGTGTTTGGATAATTGTTCAATCGCCTTTATCTCTTTCTAGTAAGCTTGTGTGGTAAAACTAGTGACCTAACAGTTTCCATAGTAATTCAAAACTTGTCATGTCCGGAAAGTTGGAATCTAGATAGGCGACATGCTCATTGACAGTCAACTTCTTGACTGCGAAACATATTGTGTAAATGGCATTCTTTTTGAAAGGCGAAGAAATATTTCCAAATACCCTGCAGGAATTTGTTTTTTGCTTTTGATAACTTGTTGGTGATGCCTCATGTTAGCCTTAATAGTTTTTATTAGAAGTGATGGTCATTCACATTTAGGAACTTTGTAACGTGAGTTAGATATCGTATTAGAATAGTCAACGGGCTCGTAGATTGGACTGAGCTAAATGACTAGAAGTTATGTTAAGCTAGCCTTGAATAAGTTCATCCAATCCAAGTCCACCACGAAGCCCATGGCCAAGCCCATTAGGGCATTTTGTCTTGTACTATAAATACCCCTCAAAGTCTCATTTGATGGGTGTGCTTGAAAGTGTGTGTGTGTGTGTTTTCTTTGGAATATACAACATCTTGTGTTCATCTCTCTCTCTACACATACACGGTTTTATAACATCAAGTCACCATCTTTCCATCTTTCCTTTCTTCTTTATTTACGCATAGCTTTGTGTTTGTGTTTCACGTATTCTACGCATAACGTGTTTGTTTAACGTGGTATACGTTTGGTTAGCTTGGGTAACGTGATAAGGTTGATATATTTAAGATCCTACAATTGGTATCAATCGCCTAACAATGGTTTAGGAGTGTTTGTGTTCGTTTTTTGTTAAAGCTTTACACGAAAAGTTGCGTTTTTTCCTATAAACGTGGGCTTTTTGGCATAAAGTTTTGATTTTTACGTGTTGTTAAGCTTAAAGTTATAGACTTTATTGATCTTTAAGTGTTTTGGAAGAAGTTTATGCAAAAGAAATCGATTGGAAACGTGTTTTTGGGTGAAAAATTCGTGTTTTGCATTTCGGGCGTTTTACGCGTAAGCGACATCTTAGTCAAAACCCTCTTTTCTGGCGTAAGAAAAGTCAAAACCCTAGTTTTCTACGCGTAAGGTATTACGCGTAAGATTTGAATTTTACGCATAAGCTTTTGGTGAACCATCTTAGTGCAACAAGCGGTTACTCGGTGCTTCCCTCACTTGGATAAGTTTGTGGAACACTTCGACGTTTGGATATCTTTTACCTTTGTGATAGTGTAAAGGATTTTTGGTTTTAAACCTAAACTTACGCATAAGCATAATAAACTACGAGTAACACTCTGCGCCTAAGCTAACACTTACGCGTAGGTTTCACGACTAAGCATTTTGTTTATAAGCTTACGCTTAAGCCTAAGGTTCGCGTGAGATCATTTACGCATAAGCATCCTACGCCTAAGCAACTCCTACGCATAAACACCAATTCCTACGCTTAAGAACAGTTTTACGAGTAAGCTTTTGAGCAAAACTTCAAATGGCTATAACTTTTGAACCGTAACTCCGTTTTCAGCGTTCTACCCATCAAAACGACTGTGAGAACGAGGAGAATGACACGCCGAATAAACTAACTAAAGTTTATTCGGGTCAACCTTCAAGTCCTAAAAACGCTCCGAACAGAAGTTATTGAGGTTTTTACATTTTTAGAGCAAATTTTCACTACAACAACCGAGCTTAATCTTCTTCAAACACAACTCCTTTATCGTTGAATCGATCCTACATCAACTTTATCATCAAATACCTTCATCAATGGCTACTTAACAAGACATTCATGCAGCCGGTGCCGAAAACCGTCCTCCTATGTTGGAAAAAGGTGGTTATCTTCAATGGACAAGTCGTATGCTTCGCTACATCAAGACCAAACCTAATGGAAAGTTGATGATTCAATCCATTCAGAATGGACCCTTCAAGCCTCGACAAGTCCAAGACCACGGAAATCCTAATGCAACTCCTCCCGTCCCTCCATCTTTTCGCACTCAAGATGAATCGAATACACGAAGAGGATAAGAAGCAAGTCGAAGCGGATGACATGGCAATTCACATTGTCCAACTGGGTTTACCAAGAGAGATCTTTGCTGCTGTAGGCAGTTGTGAAGCGCTTTGATATGTGGGAGCGTGTTAGACGACTATGTTTTGGAAGAAATTGGTAAACAAGATATGGAGAACAAGCGCTAACGAATGGGAGAGGTTTACATCTACTCTAGGAGAATCCATTGAATCCTACTATGGAAGGTTTTGCACTTTGATGAATGAGCTGATCAGAAACAAGTTGGCACCCAGAACTATCGTGACCAATATCAAATTTCTCAACAATCTTCGAGGAAGAATGGGGCGATATGTCACTATTGTCAACCAAACAAAAGACTTACATCAGGTGAACTTTGATCAACTCAACGATTTTCTGAAACAAAAACAAAGCGAAGTGAATGAAGTCAGGAAAGAAAGATTGGCAAAGAATCATGATCCATTGGCACTAATTGCAAAGACTCAAACTACAGTGAACTCACAACAACAAGCTTCATCATCTTCCACTAACAACAACTTGCAGCAATACATTCCACAACCACAAGTTGTTATGCCTCAACAACAATTCTATCCACAAGAACAACAATCATTCAACAACAACAGTATCCACAATACCAGGAACAAGGAATCACTTATCCTCAAACTGAACAAGAAGAGGCTTTGTCAAATGCATTTGCATTCTTGGGTAAAGCATTCTGAAGTCGCTATTCCACACCAACTAACAACAACCAAAGGATTTCATCAAACACTGCATTGAACAAATTGCACAACCGGGTGTAAACATTGGTAATCAAGGACAAATGGTTGGAGTTATTGGGAATCAGCGAGGATATGCTCTGGATTTCGCATGGGCAATCAGGTTCCGTATCGGGGTAATCGGTTGGGTCGAATGTTGGAAATCGGATTGGGACGAATGTTGGGAATAGAGTAGTGGGTATCGAATGGGAATGTTGCGGCTCCGGTCGTTGGGAATTATGGAAATGTGAATCGGGTAATCGGGTTAAGTGTTATAAGCTGTCAGGAGTGGGTCACATGGCAAGGAATTGTCCAACTAAGCGAAAAGAAGGATCTTGCGTATCTTTAGAAAGCTATCATGTTGGTACAAAAGGAACAATCTGGACTTCAATTGAGTCTTTGAGGAACATGACTTTATGGCTATTATGGATGATTTGGAAGACCTAGAGGAAATCAATGCGAACTGCATCTTCATGGCAAATCTTCAGGAGACTAAGTACGACACGACTCTGGCACACCTCTGTCTATGACGCCAACGATGTCGAGGTACCAATCATTGATCCATGCTATAACAATGTCATATTTGATGTGTTTACTCATGCCGAACAACATTCATGACATCCGCACCTACTTATGATACATACACGGACAATATGAGTTGTAGCAATACTAACTCTGAAACTCCAGATGTGGATCCTAGTGGAGATTGTGTGGCACAAAATCTGAGGCCGATGAGGAAACACGTGCTTATTTTGAAACATTAATCAATAACTATGGCATTGAAATCGAGAAAGTTAAAACGGTCAATCGCGAAGTTAAGGCCGCGAATGCTAAATTGACCGCTGAGCTTGAGAGTTACAAGGAGAACACAAAAGCCTTTGAATTTCATAAAACAAAGAGTCGAATTAGAAATTGGTTATCGAAATTCTGTTTTAAGAGAAAAACAATTGCAAATCAAGTATGACACACTTGATGTGAATTTAAACTTGAAAATAAAATCTTTAATCAAGGAAATTTCTGATCTAAATGACCAACTTTCTAAACAAAAAGCAACATTTTCTGATCTTGAAAAAGAGAAGAAGAAGTTGATAACTGATTTTTCAAAACGAGAAGATTCTCTTCTTGATGAAATTCTTGATAAAAATGAGAAGATAAAAAATTTGGAAAATTTGCTTGTTACAACGGGTCATTCAACCAAATCAACCAATATGCTGATTAATCAAGTTAATCCGTATTATCATACTACTCAAAAATGGCTCTTGGTAACACACCTCCTTGTTTCCTCAAGAAAGCTCAAAAAGAACGGAATGTGTTGAACAATGGAAAACCTTTGCATGAACCCATAATTGTACATGATTCTCTTGAAACGTTAGAACTATCTGAGGAGAGTAGATAAAAAATGAAACAAAATCATCCGGAAATCAAACCAATTGATTATAACAAATGGAACAAAATTAATGGTATTTCTTTTGTTTCTCAAAAAGAACAATCAAAGTTTTCCATAACACCCAGTGTTTCAAACAGTATGTCAACACCAGTTTCAAAACCAGTTTCAAAACCAGTTGATGTCACAAAATCTCTTTCGAAAATCGAACAAATGTCTTCAAACAATCCTTTTAACACAAGTGATGCCAGAAGCATTTAAGAAGATGTTAAAACTAGAATTGGGAGACTTCAAGAGACTGTCAAATCTAAAACCAATATTACAACTAACATATGGTTTTCTAGATTTGATGATGAAAATAAAAGTTTTTGAAACTCGAAATTGCCCTCGCTGAATAACATCAACTCAAGGGTAATTGATTTTGAACAAGCATTTTTGAAAGAAACATCTGACTTTGCCAAGGACCATAAATCTCAGGTAAAGCAAGCTAATGAAAGTGTTGAACACATCAAAGTTTTGGAAAATTTAAATGATTCTCTCTTCGAAGATGTTCTTACTACCGATATTATGTTCATTATTTTACAAACATATTACATGTTGAAGATCATGAAAGACTCTCTGAGACCTCGAAATTGTTTCAAAATATGAAAAAGCTCTTGAAAAACTTGAAAAGAAAATGTATCATATTTTAAACAACTTGATCGAAAAACCGAGGAATGCAAGTATGACAAACTGTCGTATGAGCGTGCCTACAATGACATGAAAGTGAAAAATGATCTTTTGAGGACTCAACTGGAATGTCAAAAGGAAAGGCGGTGGATACTAAGATTACAAAACCATTGACCGAGGAGAAAGCAAATGTTCCCAAACCGGTTTTCAAACCAAAAATGTATGTTTCTATGCCTCCTCCAAAAGTCAATGAGAAAAATGATTTATCAAAACCGATCCTCCCACTGCCTTGCCTAAACAAAATGTTGATAAAGGAAAAGCGGTTATCGAGAAACCAAAAGTTTTAGCAACTGGCCTTTTTAAGATGAGTACCACTAATGCGTCTGCCTCCACATCTAAAACATATGGAACAAACGACATAAGTTTAGAAAAGCACTCTAAAGAGACTAGGATAACTGAAACCACTTCTCTAGATAAAAATGTGAATCTTAATGAGTGTGCCTTACCTTCTACAGGACTAGGAAGCACCTCTAGGAGCAGCAGACTAAAGCCTAAGAGCAATACAAGGAACAATAGAGTCTCTCTTGCCTCTAAGAGTAGTAGCTTGAATAAAGAGAAGAAAGTAGAAGAACACCCTAGGAATTTACCGCTTTGTAATAAGAAAGACATTTCATCTGAATGTAATGAACCCATGAAATCTGCTAAGTTTAATGAATCTGTTTGTTTAACTTGCAAGAAATCTTTAACTAATGTTCATGATGATTATGTTTCTAAGAATGAGATTGTTAAGCATGTTCAGAAGAACGTTCCTAAAAGAACTTATGCTAAATGAGTAGGAAGACTAGTTGCAAGACTTAGGCTTTACACTATTGATAGGAAGCATAGCGTTTACTTTAGGGATGACATTTGGAAACCTACGGGTAGAACTTTCACACTCTAGAATGGTAGAATGAGTGAAGAACACCTTTCCCAGTAGATAACTTCTTTGAGTGTGATCAGGATTTTACCTCTAACCCAAAGGAACCAAAATCAAAGCGGTTTCCAAAATCTTCTTCTTACATTATTGGCGGGTTATCGAAATATGTCTTTGGATCGTCGACTTCGGGTTGCTCCAAGCACATAAGGGAATCTGAAGCTGCGATCAATTTCGTGCGGAAATTCATGGGAACCGTGCGTTTGGAAATGATCATGTAGCAGCTATCATGGGTTATGGAGATCTACCTTTTGGAAATTATTTGTTTACTCGGGTTTACTATGTGAAGGGTTGGGACACAATTTGTTTTCGGTCGGGCGGTTCGTGATGCGATTTAGAGGTTGCTTTTAGGAAAAATGCTTGTTTCGTTAGAAACTTAGATGGCACTAATCTCTTAGCGGGAATCGTGATACAAACTTGTATGCTATCGACATAAACCAAATGGCCTCTTCATCACCAATATGTCTTATGACACGAGCATCCGGAACAAAGTCACGGTTGTGGCAGACGATTATCTCATCTCAATTTTGACACCATCAACAAACTTGCCAAAGACAACATCGTCAACGGACTTCCAAAGTTCAAATACACCAAGGATCACTTATGTCCATCATGCGAACAAGGAAAAAGCAAAAGAGCATCATATAAACCCAAATCCGTACCTAGTTCGGAAGCAAAGTTGCATATGTTGCACATGGACTTATGTGGCCCAATGAGAGTTGAAAGCATAAATGGGAAAAAGTATATTCTTGTTATCGTCGATGATTATTCAAGATATACATGGGTTAGGTTTCTGAGATCAAAAGACGAAGCACCAGGCATCATAATCACCTTTCTGAAGCGTATTCAAGTACTTCTTCAAACTCCGAATGGGGTTGTAAGAACGACAACGGCACATAATTCACTAATCAGGAGTTAAGAGCTTATTTTGAAGATGTTGGAATCACACATCAAACATCAGTTGTTAGAACTCCACAACAAAATGGGGTAGTTGAAAGAAGAAATCGAACTCTTGTGGAAGCTGCTTGCACAATGCTAATCTATTCTAGTGCACCGTTATTTCTATGGGTGATGCTATTGCCCTTTGCTTGTTTCACTCGAACCGATCCCTCATCCATCCAAGATTCAATAAAACCCTATATGAACTAGTGAACAATAGAAAAACGATATCTCTTACTTTCGCGTGTTTGGCGCTTTGTGCTATCCAACGAGCAGCAGAGAAGATCTAGGAAAGCGAAAGCTAAAGGTGATATTGGAATCTTCATTGGATATTGAGATAACTCGAGGGCATTCAGGGTGTATAACAGAAGAACTAGGAGGATCATGGAGGCGATGAATGTGAATTTTGATGAACTTTCACAAATGGCTTCTGAGAGACTCGCTCTATAACCCGCACTAAACCCATGCAGACTTCGGACACATCGTTCAGGACTCGTACCACAAAGAGCTCCATCAACTTTTGCCGACACACCTCATGAACAAGAATGGGAGAAATTCTTTGAGTTAATGTTCGATGAATACTATGGTGGAACCTCGACAAATGGATCAAACCATCATTCACCGCACCGCTCAACATCATCTACCACCACCAACGGAAAATGCATCTACAGCGGTCGAAACCAATGCACCAACTCCATCTACATCATCTACATCTACTACAGTAACTCCAATTCTAGAAGCAGTTACCCGGTTGATGAGCAAAACCAAAATATATCATTTCAAGAAGAACCTACTCAAAACCAGAGCGATGCAACGTTAGATGAAGACTTATTTGAAAACCCGTTTGCTACGGAATCAGCTGAATCATCTTCAAGCTTACGAGAACCATCTAACTCGCACTCGTATAATCTACGGTATCCTTCTACTCTGAAGTGGACTAAAGACCATCCGCTTGAACAAGTTATTGGTGAACCGTCAAGGCCAATTCAGAGACGCCAACTAGCCACCGATTGCGACTTGTGCATTTACCTTTGCTCAATTAGCAATATAGAGCCAAAGAACATTCGCGAGGCAATGGCAGAACCCGCATGGATAGAAGCAATGCAGGATGAACTTCTCCAATACCATCTACATGACTCTTGGGATATGGTTCCAAGACCAATTGACATTCGAGTCATTGATCTCAAATGGTTATGGAAGAACAAAAGGGATGGAGAGATGACTGTAATTACGCATAACAAAGCTCGTCTTGTGGCCAAAGAATATAGACAAGAGGAAGGGATAGACTTTGAAGAGTCATTTCGCCGGTAGCTTCGACTTGAGGCGGTCGGGATATTCTTAGCCTATGCAGCTCACAAAAACATCACGGTTTATCGGATGGACATTAAGACCGCGTTCTTGAATGGAACTCTGAAAGAAGAAGTGTACGTGAGTCATCCAGAAGGCTTCATAGACATGGAACATCCGGACTCGTCTACAAACTCAAAAAGACAATCTATGGTTAAAACAAGCTCAGGCGTGGTATGACGTCCTCTTTCCTTATTCAAAAAAATTTCACCAAAGGAACGGTCGATCCTACCTTGTTTACACAAAAATGCAAAAACAACATTTTGATTGTTCGATTTATGTGGGCGACATCATTTTGGGTCCACTAATCGAATCTTTCAAAACATTTTGAAAATCTCATGAAAAGCAAATTTGAAATGTCCATGATGGGAGAACTAAAATTCTTTCTTGGTTTACAAATACATCAATCCCCACGTGGAATTTTCATAAATCAAGCTAAATACACAACTGAGATTTTGAAAAATCATGGTATGGATAATTGTGATTCGGTTGGAACACCAATGGTAACTTCACCAAAAATTGGAGCCGATTTGTTTTGGGAAACCTATTCGATCCAAGAAATATCGAGCATGATTGGTTCTCTCATGTACCTTCGCTAGTCGATCCGATATTCATTTTGTTGTTTGCTTATTAGCGGTTTCGTGCAAAGCCTACCGGCGCACCTCAAAGAGGTTAAAAGGATCTTTCGGTACCTGAAGACATCCATTCACAAGGGTCTTTGGTATCCGAAGGAATACGGATTTGATCTAATTGGCCTTTTCGGATGCGGACCACGGTGATCAAGTTACAACAAAAGTACATCCGGAGGAGCACAATTTTGGGTGAAAAGTTAGTTAGTGGTCTTCAAAGAAACAAGATTGCACTTGCACTTTCAACCGCAAGCCGAGTATGTGTCTCTATCTGCGTGTTGTGCTCAAGTTCTATGGATGAGAACACAACTCACAGATTATGGCTTTATGTTCCATAAAATACCTATGTATTGTGACTCGAAAAGTGCCATAGCCATATCATGCAATCCTGTTCATCACTCAAAGACTAAGCATATCAGAGTCCGCTATCACTTCATAAAAGAGCACGTGGAAGAAGGTACTGTTGAATTATTCTTCGTGAAGACAAATTACCAACTCGCCGATCTATTTACTAAAGCCCTTCCAAAAGAAAGGTTTGACTATTTAGTTCGACGAATTGGAATGCGAAGCCTAACCCCTGAGGAGTTAGAACGTCTTCTCGAATCTTCTTGAAAATGATTTTCCAAAAAGCTTCGCTGTAAATATTTTTGAAAAAATAAAATACAAAATTTGAAAAACCTACAAAAACAAAATATAAAAATACAAAATCTTTCAAAAATACAAAAACAATATAAAATCAAAAATCCAAAAATATTCTTCTCACGACATGTCTCACGTATAATCGATATTCTCAGACGTTTCTAGAAATGTCATTCAACAATGATACGGGCATGTACAGATGCTTAAGGCGAGAGTTCTTTAAATGTTTTCCAAAACATGTCGTTTCTCAAAATTTCTTAAAAATTGGCTTTCGTATACTTCAAGATAAAGCCGGACAAAATGATGACTTTTGATTATTTTCAAATCAAAACTCGTGTTTTTAAAGAAAAATCAAGTGTACGCTTCAGTGCACTACATTTAAAACTGGTGAGAAATCATCATCATCTTGAGCACCTTTTCAAGTTTGTTCAAAAAGATTTCAAAATCTTTCAAAATATTTTGTGCTCAAGATAACTCCCTCTAAAACCCTTTAATTGATTATGCTTTATTAAAGGGGGAGTATAAAAACAAAATGTTCCAAATTCATGCTTAAATCAAATCCGTTTGTCTCTCCAAAAGATTCTAAAAATGATGGTTAATCCGTTGATATCAAAAATATCACGAATATGCTATTTTTGAGGGGGAGAAGACGTGATTAAAATGTGATCAAAAAGTTTAATGATCATTGTTTGAATCTCAAAATGAGCTCGACTCAGTTGAAACCAACGAATTGACGAGTAATCAAAGTCAGTATATGTACCATTTCGAGAAACTCGTGATAGACATGCACTTTCATGGGTCTAACCTCCTTTTCTAGGAGTGTTTACAACTTCAAGTTAGTTATTAGAGCTAGTTGTCACCTAAAAACTGACAATGAAACTCTTTAACTGAGCAACGTAACCGTGTCTCGTGGGGAATTTTCTATCATGAGCCGATCAATTCAAAAAGTGCGAACTCTACCCTCTATGTGTATATTTATGTCAAAACTTATAAGCACATGTAAAGGGGGAGTGTTTCTGAAATTATAAAACTCACGAAGTGTTTCAAACATGTTTTCTATCATAAACACTCTGAGATATTTTCAAGAAAAATGGTTTTATGGCAACATGGGACAGTCATGGAGTTATTAGGTGACTAAGGATAGGTAAATTCGTCCTATGATCCGCCAGAGCCGGAGGGATCTACCCAAGGACACCACCAATAGTTAGTATTAGAAGTCCTCAGGTATGATTGAAAAAAGGAGTAATGTGAGAAAGGAGAAAGAAGGGGTTGAAGAATTAAAAAGAAATATAATGAAAAGGTGAAAAGAAATAGCCCTCCATAATCAACCCTAGGCGAAACCGGGTTCAATTCATCACTCTACTGGTTGTCACTAAGATGACACGATATTGAAGACAAAGACGTCATGGACCCGGTGGCGTCGCACTAAACCTTCTAGCCACTCAATTCCTCTTAAAAGGATTTGTTTCATTCTCACGGGAACCCTACATAATCTATCGACTTTCTCTTAGAGATCGTTGGTATTGAAGAAGGAGACCCTCTCCCTAGTCTCCGTTCAGAAAAACCAAAATGCACTATTGAGTCTAGAGCCACGAGATTCATCAAAAGATCTCATAGGAACACATGACATGACATCGCTTGTTGTTCATCAATAAGGACACAAGTGATATATTCTAGAGTTTTACGCAGATCTTAGCATCGCGAACATTTATGAGAAGTTTCACATCGTGATCTTCAATGATTGAATGGAAACTCCTGCCGGGGTCAACATCAAGCCCACGACGGTGAGGTCACCGGTAACTCCCGTGGATTACGCAGTGTGTCTCAAACGGTCTACAGATCATGGAGTGATGCTTGATGTACTTCAATGACTCATCTGAACCGTAGGTGTACTTACGTACATCAGCGTTATCTCACTTGTGGGACTCCAGTTCAGGAGCGGCCTTTGTAAGAATTAGAGATGTGTTTTCACACTATGCTGTTAACACCCTCGAAATTCAAACTTGTACGTGCTGGAATCCGCTTATTACTAACATGTTTTATGTTTTGTTCTTATGGATGCTCGCGGGAGGAAGAGATCGTGCATATTTTCCACATGCTCATACCAACAACAAATGAAAGTTCTCACCAAAATCAAAGGCATCACAAAGTTAAAGATGATTCTTCGTCAATGTCAAAAATCTACAAAGTATAAGGACTCGAGAACTACATCATTGGTAATTAAAAGTCAAATAGAAGTGTGAGCATGGTGGAGAAAAGGCGTGGAGACACCTACATCAAAGAAGTTGACAAATGGCTCTATACCACATTAACTGAGCACAAAGCATGAAGGAACAAAGAATCATGACTATTCCATATCTACACACAAAGTTCAAGCTCGAGAAAAGTAAAGATCTTATCAAGTGGAGCATCTTTTGAATGACCACCCCTTAGGGGGAGATTGTTAGCCTTAATAGTTTTTATTAGAAGTGATGGTCATTCACATTTAGGAACTTTGTAACGTGAGTTAGATATCGTATTAGAATAGTCAACGGGCTCATGGATTGGACTAAGCTAAATGACTAGAAGTTATGTTAAGCTAGCCTTGAATAAGTTCATGTAACCCAATCCAATCCAAGTCCACCACGAAGCCCATGGCCAAGCCCATTAGGGTATTTTGTCTTGTACTATAAATACCCCTCAAAGTCTCATTTGATGGGTGTGCTTGAAAGTGTGTGTGTGTGTGTGTGTTTTCTTTGGAATATACAACATCTTGTGTTCATCTCTCTCTCTACACATACACGGTTTTATAACATCAAGTCACCATCTTTCCATCTTTCCTTTCTTCTTTATTTACGCATAGCTTTGTGTTTGTGTATCACGTATTCTACGCATAACGTGTTTGTTTAACGTGGTATACGTTTGGTTAGCTTGGGTAACATGATAAGGTTGATATATTTAAGGTCCTACACCTCAGTTAATTGATGTTTCTTAGTATGAATTAGAGGTGGCAAACCCAATTTGTCCCATACCTCAGTAAACAGGTCGACATTGCCACCTGTACTCTAGAGCATAAGGGTTCACAATTATTGAAAATGGAAGCCATGTTCGATTCCACAAACGAGAGAGGATACAGTGTATTTTGACCTTCATCTCTCAGTTCTTGTGAGGTTGTCACAATTGCTCACCAGCAAAGTATTCTTGTTTGTATCACGCAGGTTATGCTCGTGTTCATCGACTTCAAAGTTTTTCTTGTTCCGTTATGACATGAGCGAGTTAGGAATTTTGGTTGAAGCTTTAGAAGGGAAATTAAGTGCAACTTATAGATGGGCAAAATGTGATCATGGACTTGCGTTAACTAACCACGCAGGGAAGGATATTTCACCATCCATAGTGTTGTTATCCGAAAAGCAAAAAGATTTATTGAATGAAAATGAAACCATGAAATCTAGTGATGGCGAAGATGAGGGTGAGTCAACAAAAGCTGTATCTAGCAAAACTATTATGCCCGTTGTGGCTGATGTTGCTTCTACAACAAAAGCTGTATCTAGCAAAACTATCCCCAGTGTTGTTGTCCGGTATTTCTTGCGTGTGGGTCCCATCAAGAAACTTTTTCTACGGTAAGTGAGACTGGTGGTTCAAAAGATAACGGTCCTGATACTAAGGTTGATCTCAAGAGAAACTTTGAAGTTGAGCTTCTGCAAATTAGAGATGTGCAATCAGGCAAGTTGTGGTGCGATAATCATGCCATTTACCCTAAAGGTAAGCCTCGTAGTACCGTGGGATTTCTGCTTATGGAAATAAAGGTGTCAAAATGCGTTAAGGTTGGGTTGACCTAAATACTTTTTGCCCAAATTTTCAGTTAGTAATTAGCTTTTATTCCGTTTTTATTCTATCAGGCAATAATTGCTTTCCATGAGAAAAATAAAATCTTTAATTGTTATACCTTGTAGCTTATGCAGGGTTCCGGAGTAGGGTAAAATACTTTAATATTTTGGATCCCAGTAATGTGTGCTACTACATTTAAGAAATCGTGGATGCGGAAAGGGATAGACCTATGTTTATTGTATCGAGAATCCTTCAAATTTTTTCAATTTTTCTTCAAGATGCTAATTTTGATATCATTGCAGTGTAGCGTGTTTACTACAAACCATAAATCTAAAACTTATGAAAGTACCATTTTTTTTCCTTTTAAAGGTTTTGTTAGAGAATTGTCCTAGTGAAGCATTTATCCATTTATCAGTTGAGAAAAGTTGGGAAATGGTGAGGGAGAGAATTAATCAAGAGATATAGAAGCGACGTAAATTGTTTTTGTTACGTACTTTTATCATATGTCTAAAAATAGTACCACTTGAGTACCATTTTATACAAAAGGATATTATCAGATCATAGTACCTGAAGAAAGAGCGCCAATGAGGCCATACTCATGTCTTACATTTGTGAAAAAAAAATTCTTATTAGATTCGATCTGGATTCTTTTACTTACCATATTGTTATTCTTGTTTGGTTTGTAGGGTTATTATTCTGACATTAGGATGGATAATTTTCCTTTCGTGCAATATTCCTGCGCGACACGTGCTATTTGATTGGGTGATGGTGATGGTGATGGTTTGACCACCCCTCGTTTCCCATATCCTTGTATATGTCCATTCATAGTGTAAATAGTTTTGCTGATGCTTTTTGGGTACCCATTTTGCAGACAATCCTTCACAACACATCTACTGCAGCTTATGACATCTTGGGCTGTGGTGTGTGACGTTTGGTACCTAGAACCTCAAAATATGAAGCCGGGTGAAACAACTATTGAATTCGCTGAGAGGTATAACTTCAAGAACATGGGCTTAATACTAAAAATGCCTTGTAATTTTTGAAATAGTTTAAATTGACGTTTTCTTTATGTACTTTTCAGGGTTAGGGGTATCTGATAACGCTACACGCGTCGTTCGGGGTCAAGGAAACTTCATTTTCTTCGAGCAAGTTTTATAACACCCTAGGCAGTGAACCTAATCGTTGTAGTGTAGTAATTAGGGTAAGCCACGGGTATTGATATCGTTCTCTAGGGGAATAAGAATGCTAGTAAGAAGTTACTACGCTAAGGTTGGGTTTGAGGAAGATTATTTTTTATCTTTTTTATGTTTTTAGGAAATTGAAAGGTCTGAATCTAGGGTTTTGGATTTGGGGGTTGGTATTGCTACCGATTACTCTACTAATCTAATTATCTAATCTAAGGTGTATGTAGTCTATGTCTAATTATTGTGTGCTCATATGATAGTTTAAAGATGTGTTTACTTAGGTTTTACTACTCCTTAATTATCTCTATTGGTGGTTGAATTGTCACGTCCTTATTCTTAGTTGCGTTGTGTGTCTAAGGTTGTAGGGTATGCCTATGTTCCCTAACTCTTTGAACTTACCAAAGGGTCTCGTCTACAAAACCCACTAGGGATAATAAACTCTTACTCTAAGGCACTCTTTGGATGGTTTAGCTTACAACTACTCAAGGAGTTATATTCTAAGGTTCACAAAGATTTAATCAAGCATTAAGTACACAACGAATGACCTATCGCATTACTAGATCATTAATCAACTAAGATAAGAGACAACCAATCAATAATCAATAATTAAGTTTCATATTCCCTAAGCAAACACACAAATAAATTAGCCGGACATGGGGAACATGCAAGCATACACACAAATAATCAAAGACATAATTATATTAGTGAAGTAAAGAACTTATCTTGATGTAAGATAGGGTTTGGAACCCTAAAATCGCATACAAGATAGCCTTGGTTCGGTTCTAGGTTTTACTCCAAAAGACTACACACTTAATACTGAAAAATTCGGATTCTATATATAAGATTACATATGCGATGCGTCACCTTATGCTTTTTGTGACCGCCGGTCGGTGTAGCCATCATTAGGGTTTCGTCTTGGCCACGTTAGACTTGCGGCGGTCACCTGCTGTGCTTGTGCGCAGTCCTCTTTCCCACGGCCGTCGGATTGCATCTAGGCCGTCGAGTTCGCGCGACCTACTCTTTTTACACCGGACGTCGTCACTTGAAAATAAGAGTTTTGGGTTCGTCCGTCACAAAATCCTTGGGCGTCGCAGATAAGCGATGACGCCGTCACCTTATGTTTTCGCCCAATTTGGAGTGTCTCGATTCGACTTTGGCCATTTTCTTCAGATATTCGCGCCTTTTCGTCCAAATAAGTGCCATTACAGCAATTTGCCTTCAAGAGACCTAAAAGTGAAAAGGAACGATATTAAGTAATAACGGATACAAAAGTGATCAAATAAGGGCTTAAATGACCCTCAAAAGGTACATTTTAAAACCTTATCAAATATCCCTACACTTGGTATTTGCTTGTCCTCAAGCAAATGTGCTTTTAGCCAATTAATTTATAAGTTAGGGGTCATGAAGCATTGGTTTAAAACCATCCACAACACATATAAGCCCCACAAAAGTCATAACAAGCACGGAAATTACATACTAGCACCTCACATGGTGTGTTTGGATACTCACATCTCTCTCGGTGTATATGAAATATAACAAATTGGAAATGGAAGATAAACACTCATTAACTGGTCCTAGTACATAGATTACCATAGGATTGAGACCGATCAAACCTCCATCGCTTTGCGTAAGCACCTAGGAAAGACTATCAAAGAGGTCTTTAAAGGGTTGTAATGTTAGGCTTACGGTAGGGAAACAAAGGGTTTGGTGGGATTGGCTATTTAGTGGTGGCAAGTCAAAAATCTCTATGTTGCAAGTATACGAAGAATGGCGTTGCTAAGCCAAGACTCGACACTCTAAACTCTAGCTAACTGAAACAAACAAACATAAATTTAAAAGGTAGATGTAGGATGGTAGCCAGTTTTTTTTTTTTTTTTTTTTTTTTACACTCTATTTTTTTTCTTTTCTCTTTTTCTATTTTTTTTCGATTTTTTTATACACTTTTACTCTACCATCCTCAACGGTAACATCAAAATGATAGGGATTTATAGGCACATCCCTACACTTGAGTTTTTATTACTCTAATACTAATTTGACCCGAATTGAAAAGATCAAAACACTTGGGGGTACATTATTACGCAAACAAAGGGAATTTGAATTTAACGTTCCCTTCCCGTCATTTCATAAACTTTAACTTTTTCCATGAATCCCAATCATCCCAAAACTATATACAAAGGATATGACTCGACTTAGCAACTCATGCAAGCAACCAGATAATTGAACTAAGGGTTTAGGGTGATAACAATAATGCACTAAAAGTGAGTGCATAAACGGTAGGCTAAGGCGATTTGGGTGTATATTTGGGGTGAGGTGTAAACAATGCTCTTTATTGATATTCCGGAAAAAAACGAAACATCACGAGAACTGCGAAAAGGATAGGCTCTGAGGGGTTAACTAGGGGTATTGTGTACTAAAGATGAGTACAACGCAGCGGTGGGGAATTACTCAACCGATGTGGAAGAAGTAATTATATTACGGGTATCAAACAAGGGTTATCCTAATGCCTCTTATCATTTAGTTATTCCTAACTACACAAGTGTAGTCTTACTAGCGATCTCGGAATGCATCACAGAACAAGTTCTAGAATCTAATATACTACCGGTTCACACTCTAAGCATTAAAGATGAATGCTTTTAATTCCTACTAATCTAAGGGCGATCCTCACATTTTGGGTGGAATTTAGGTGGTAAAGGGTTTTTGTGCTAGTCATGCAACTTCCTATCCGTGAGACGCTTTTGTTAAAACTAATGGCCCACTCCTATATGTCATGAAAAAATTAAAAATTTGGTGCCAAAATTACCCTAACCGACATTTTCTCATGGTTTATTACACAAATACACTTGGACAAAGCAAATAATCAAGGATAAGCATAGCTTCAAAGTTCCCGTTATTTTCCTCTCTCACACTTAAACCGAACACTTCCGAAAGTATCAAAGTTATGATAATGGAAGGTAATTAAAAACAAAAGAAACTAGTACTCCCTGATTAGCTCGGTAGGATCCGTGTGTGAAGTAGTGGTTAAATCCTTTCCAAGAAGAATGTGTGCGTGAAAAGCTCCTTCCAATCTTAAGTAACTTCTTCTTGATAAATTAAACCAGCACACTTGAAGAAAACAAACGAAACCTTCGCGTAAAATTGGCGGTAATAATATATATAAGACTCGATTTAAACTAGGATATAATGCTTGTGGAATGGATGTTTACGTAATTTCTGGAAAATTAAGACCTGGAAAATTCCAAAACTTATAAGTAGCTTAGAAAACGAGAAAAAGTAATATGATAAAAGCTTTTACTCCTTCCCGACGCCATCAGTTGCAATCGACTGCAAGGCCGTGTTATCCCGACAAAAACCGGTTCATGCGATTTTCTGGAAAAATTCGGAAAATTTACATCTTTAGAATCGGAAAATTTATGCAAAACATCCATTATGACTCGATACAAGCATTTGACTCGAACAAACATACATATATATCTTTTAATGAATTGTAATTCTCATGTTTACGTTTCTTTTGAAAACGTGTGTAATCCTCCTACACTTATCCTTTATGTAAAATACCTTTATATGCAATTAAGACGAGGTTAAAACAAAATAAAGCATTTTTACAAATTTAAACATGAGCGTAAAACAGGCTTAATAAATGATATATGACACTAACAAGCAAACAATTAAGCATGGGTTGCCTCCCACTAAGCGCTTTTCTTTATTTAAGAGTCTTGTAGCTAGACTCGTGAGTCGCGTGCCTCATGATGAAGTCAATTATTATATAAAAATATCAAATACGTAGTACACGCGCGAGAGAGAATTACAAACCAACCTTTTAGGAAAAGGTTCGACACGCTAAAACTCGCGAATACTCGATAAGTGATACCGGCAAGTGATTACCCGGTCGTTTCCCAACGAGGTGTGAATTGACGGTCACGTTTGAGGTTTGGAATTAAAGTGCTTGAATGGATCGGGAATTTAAGGTTTTGGTTACGGTATTCTATGAATTAAAGAACGGGAATGAAAATAAAGCATGTAAAACAAAATTAATAACTAAATTATCAACTACTAAGCCTAAGAAACACTAAAGCGATGCTAAATTAAGTCCTAAGGCAATAAAACAAAAAAAAACGCGAAAACCCGGGCTAATCCCGAGCTTTAAAGGTGAAAATATTGCAAATTAAGGCCTACGGGTGCAAAACTAATTTTCCTACATTCTAAACGACTAAAAATAATTTTAGGAAAAAGCCGGGTATTTTTTTTGACTTTTAAATTATTTATTATGAATTGAAAACTATTTAAAACTAAAAACAAACAAATGGTTACTAAAAATTCCGAAAATTTTTCTAAAAATACTAGATACTATTTTGTACCTAGGAAAAATAAGCTGTTAATAAATCAAATAAGCTAATAAGACTAATAGGAAAATTGGGTTAACTAAATTAAAATAGGATAAGTAACAACTAAAAGACCAATAGGCTAGATGGTACTGCTTTGTTGTTAAGTGGTATGTGCTTGGTCGTTGTCTCAGGTTCGACTCCCATGTCAACCTTTTTGCTTCTTTCATATATTTTTTTTTTAACTTTTCTTTTGAAACTCAGAAATAAGCTTATAACACAAACTTTTAGTAAAATTAACTATTCTAATGTCACTAATAAGCTGCTGAATGAAGAACAAGAATGGCTTATGAATTCAATAAGTCAAATCACATCAATACCAACTTAACTTAACAAAGGCTAAAAAAAAATAAGCTACTGATTATGGGGCTGAGCTTAAAATAGGCCGTTGGGGACTAATTAAGCTAAGGAGATACAAGAATCAAAACTAAACTAAAGCAACTACAAAACTGATCTAAGAATGCTAAGGGATGTTAAGGAAACTTAACTGAACAAGAATACTCCTAAAGCTAAAATGGCAATAAACTAAAGATAAGCTAATGTTAAGCTAACCTAATCTAAGGGACTAACAAGCAACTAAGGTACCTATAATAAGCTAAAGCTATCAACTAATAAGCTAAAAATAACCACTGATAAGCACAAAGTAAAAGCATGATAGCTCAGCTATACGTAAAAAATGCATAAGGGGTAGTTTAGAGTGCTTGAAAAGCTAACAATAAGCTGTTACTAAAAATTATAAAAAATACTAATACATAGACAACCAACTGAATAAGCTACATACCAAATTTTAGAATCTAAGGCCTAATATTGAACAAACTAAAAATAAAAAAGATGAGCACATTTGGGCTATTATGTGAACCGACGAACTGAATCAAATGGGCCAAAAAACATATAAGCATTTTTGTAATCACTGGGTACGACTATCCTAAGTGCAAAACAAATTAAAGACAAATGGAGAATGGTGTGAAACGATTCTATAAAAGTGATTACAAAATTTGAATGACTAAAAGCAGTGGATTTAGAGGCTTGAACTTGTGCAACTGATAAAAGAGAAAATTTTTTTCTTTGTTTTAGCTATCCAACTCTTGTAAACTTTGTCAAAACAGATTTTGAATGGTAAAAATAACTTGCAATCCTTAAAGAGACTTTGACTTTAAAAGTCAAATACAAAGCTGAATTATAAACCTTAAATAAGCATATGCCAAACACCCCGATGGGGCGTAAGGAATTTTGAAGCTGGAAAGATGCCTAAACTTTAAAAACTGGTTTGTGACTTTTTTTTAAACTAAAACTCAACTTAACTTTGACAAATTTAACAGGAACTAAAACTTCTTTGACAAGATTTCAGAACTTGAACAAAAAGTAAAAATAGCATAAACTTGAATAAGCAGAAATTAAATTGCATTTAAATTAAAAATGACAAGAATGTAAATGACAGAAACATAAAAATGGAACTAGAACTATAAAATTCTAGACAAGTTGTTACAAGTTCACTACGGTTCTATTTATACTAAAAGTATCTTCAGTCCTTGTCTTCATCTGTTCGGGTGTCAAGGTTTCGTATGTGAGACAAATGAGAGGAATGAGCCATCTTGTGCCTTCTTGAGTATAATCTCAACCATTCATTCATCTTGGTTTCCGCCAAGGATACAATCTTATTTTCTTTTGTAGGACGGTCCAATGGGGAAGTTTGGGATTGCCAAAGTGGCACTGAGCCCATGTGGGCTGTGGGGCTTGAGAATAAGCTTGGGGACCAGTTGGTGAGAGGGACAGGAGGTAGAAGACAAGAGTTAGAGGGGTTGTGTTTTGCGGGTAAACATGGACGCAGGGGATGTTTTTTTTTCTGTTTTGGGTAAAAGGGAGAAGAGGTTCACAAGGTTGAGGGGTTCAAGTGTTAAGAGGAGGGGTTCATATGGAATTTTAAGGTAAAAGGTTTAAAAAGGGGATTAGTTATTTTTTTGTATTTTGTTTTAAAAACTAAAAGTGTATTTTTGTGTTTTTAGTTTAAAAACAATTTTTTTTTTTAATAGAGAAAATAATTTTAATAAAAATTGGTTTTTGAAAAATAATTGGTTTTAAATAAAAATAAGGTTTAGAGGGATAAAAATAGGAATTTGGATTTTTGGTGACTGCAAAACGTTGCAAAATGGAAATTTGGTTTTAGGGTTATGTTTTGAGTGATTTCAAGCTTACTCCCAAATGTGTATCCCGCTCTGAAAATGTAGAAATTCATCTTCCTTGCTCAGCCTTCAAAGCACGTTTTCCAATCCGAGCTCATTTCGTCCGCTTTTTACTTTTTCGATCCTTTGTACGAAATACATAAAACACATTCCAAGGATATCTGCAAGATAAATGGTCATATTTCATTGTTTTTAGGCGTTTTCGTGGTTTTTGCTTTAAATGATGAGTAAAAGGCCACTCATCATCCCCCCACACTATCAATTGCTAGTCCCTAGCAATCCGATCATATAAAGTAATGAAAGGATCAAAAATACCAAGAATACCCCGTTTCAACTTTTTATTCAATACTAGGAATTTGAACTTGAACATAAATAAATAACATGCTTGATTTTCAAAACATGGCATCATGGAACGGGATTCACACAAAATGGGTGTCTCCGGGGAATTGTAATCGTCATCCTCTTTGTGATACTCTCAAACCAAGCTTAAACTTATTGTGCAAACGTTTTTGTAAAATGCTAACACTACTTATATCAATAATCTATGTAAGTCGAGACTTAACTTTTTACTCCCGCAATTTATAAAATTTAAGTGAGTGTGCTCATTTTCAAAAGTTTGACCATTGAAATCGACATTTGTTATGGTTGTTATCCACTTAACTAAAGTACTAACCCACAGGAAACGATGAAAGTCTAAGGATCGAAAGGGCCTCTTCCATGTAGCGGCTTTCTTCTTGGCACATCCCAAAACATAAGTTTTAAGTGACCGGGCTTTTGACACCTCACGGAGAATAGTACCGGAATTAGCGGGATTCGATTCCAAAGATTTACTGAAGCTTTCGTTAAGTTAAAACTAAACCTAAATGGATTACAACCGCCGACAATTTAGAAATTCGAGATTCAAAGGTGAGATCACTCCATGTTGCGACTTTCTTCTCAACTTGTCCTTTTAAGGAGGCTAGGTTTTCACCCTCGAGAATAGTATCGGAGCTTTCGGGATCTTTGAAATCAAGGATTTCAAATTACCGTCAAACTTTTAGACAACTTTGTGAATCTGAGTTCAACTTCCGATTTAAATTTAAGAAAAAGCAAGTTTCGTACATTTATTCACAAGCAACATAATACTTTTATTCACACAACTCATATTTTTTCATTTTTCATTTTTTTCAACTTTTTTTTTTTCATTTTTTTTTCAACTTTTTTTTTTTTTTTTTTTTTTCACTTTTGACTTTGAACTTTAAACTTGCAACTTTTGCATCATTCAAGCACATTACTGTACTTTCATTTTGCAACATTATTCAGATTTAAAGAAAGTATGCTTTCTCGGAAATTTAAATAAAAAGTTGAACTCGAACTCTAAATCAATTTTGCTTAAAAACTTTTATTGTAACAAGACGATTTGAATGTTCAAAAGTTTGACAATGAGCACGTATTTTAGTCCAATTAGTTATCTTCTGGGAGAAAAAGCCATAGATTACTTATATAAGCTCTAAAGAGAACCAACTACTCCACGCTTAACATTTTCATTTGCACAACGCGTAAAACCTTAGCCTAATGTTAGGAAGCATTAGATCAACACTCTAGCAGTAGGGATTCCCCTGTTCTAGCCTAATCAAGACTAACTACTACCTTACCCGAAAGCATTAACGCTTTATTTTTGTGCAAAGCACTTCTTGTAAATGTAAATACTTGACTTAAAACGATAAATTTTTAAAATTTTTGGTCAAACGGGGTGCCAGGTACTAGAATGTATACATGTGATCAAAATTCGCTTAGAATTCCCATAGAATTGAATATTGCCTCAATATTCAAAGTACCGGTATGTGAAACTATAGAACGGAAAAAGGTAATATTACTAGCCAAGTGTGGAAGCGAAATCTTTTTTTTGCACAAAAAAGGATTTTAAAAGATATCCCTAGATATTCGTTAGTAAACAAGATCGGATATTGGGCTTTGGATTGAAAGCAGTAGCATCAATCATCACGATCTACGGAATCCTGAAAGCGAGAGCAAACACACAACAAGCAAACAACAGTGGGGGAATTTCCCACCCTTAGTGTTAGAGAAGAAGTCGAAACATGGGTGGACACCCCATGAAGTGCTCTTATTTTTGTTAACAGTGCGCTAGCTTGACTTCGACCCGAATTCATTTGTCCATGGGGAGCAAGTGGAAGAAAATTCTCCATCGGACTTTCATTCAAATGGTTTGGATAAACATTGAATGTGCTGAAAGTTCCACTCTGATGAGATATAACCGGCTCAGAAGAATGAGAAATGCCGGGATCAAAGATGGTATCTTCACTCCGTAGGAGATAAATATGGAGAAAGAAATGGGATAAGAAAGAAGAGTGTCAAATATTTGACAACGGTGGGTTTGGGTGGGCAAAGATTATCCACCACTTTAGAAGTCACAACATCCGTGTTGGACTTAGAAATATCCGAGTGAACTCCCTTGAAAGGTAAGATACCAGGTTTGAACACTTTGTCCTCGGAGAGGAATGAAACACAAGTATCAACCATGGTAAAATCCTCAAGGGTAGATAAGTCACGGATAAAAGGAGGATGTGGAGCATTTTGCTCAAAAGCTCGTCCTTAATCCCGGAGGAGAGGATCGATGTGGCGAGTTCACTTGCGAACTCCTCATGAAAGGTCTACTCCTTTCGGAAGAAGGAAGCAATACAAATGTGAACGTCTCATACGCAGGAAGAGAAAGATGAAAAGTGGGATTGCCACTACTCTTCGTTTCATATATGATCGTCATCAAAGCGAATATCAAATATCAAATCATTAGTACAGCGAGAATTACAAACCAACCTTTTAAGAAAAAGGTCGACAACATAAAACTCGCGAATACCGATAAGTGATACCGGCAAGTGATTACCCGGGTCGTTTCCCAACGAGGTGTGAATTGACGGTCACGTTTGAGGTTTGGAATTAAAGTGCTTGAATGGATCGGGAATTTAAGGTTTTGGTTACGGTATTCTATGAATTAAAGAACGGGAATGAAAATAAAGCATGTAAAACAAAATTAATAACTAAATTATCAACTACTAAGCCTAAGAAACACTAAAGCTGATATAATTAAGTCCTAAGGCAATAAAACAAAAAAAGCAGCAAAACCCGGCTAATCAGAGCTTTAAAGGTGAAAATATTGCAAATTAAGGCCTACGGGTGCAAAACTAATTTTCCTACATTCTAAACGACTAAAAATAATTTTAGGAAAAAGCCGGGTATTTTTTTTTACTTTTAAATTATTTATTATGAATTGAAAACTATTTAAAACTAAAAAAAACAAATGGTTACTAAAAATTCCGAAAATTTTTATAAAAATACTAGATACTATTTTGTACCTAGGAAAAATAAGCTGTTAATAAATCAAATAAGCTAATAAGACTAATAGGAAAATTGGGTTAACTAAATTAAAATAGGATAAGTAACAACTAAAAGACCAATAGGCTAGATGGTACTGCTTTGTTGTTAAGTGGTATGTGCTTGGTCGTTGTCTCAGGTTCGACTCCCATGTCAACCTTTTTGCTTCTTTCATATATTTTTTTTTAAACTTTTCTTTTGAAACTCAGAAATAAGCTTATAACACAAACTTTTAGTAAAATTAACTATTCTAATATCACTAATAAGCTGCTGAATGAAGAACAAGAATGGCTTATGAATTCAATAAGTCAAATCACATCAATACCAACTTAACTTAACAAAGGCTAAAAAAAAATAAGCTACTGATTATGAGGCTGAGCTTAAAATAAGCCGTTGGGGACTAATTAAGCTAAGGAGATACAAGAATCAAAACTAAACTAAAGCAACTACAAAACTGATCTAAGAATGCTAAGGGATGTTAAGGAAACTTAAGTGAACAAGAATACTCCTAAAGCTAAAATGGCAATAAACTAAAGATAAGCTAATGTTAAGCTAACCTAATCTAAGGGACTAACAAGAAACTAAGGTACCTATAATAAGCTAAACCTATCAACTAATAAGCTAAAAATAACCACTGATAAGCACAAAGTAAAATTTGCATAGCTGCATTATATGAAACAAAAAACAGACAAGGGGGTAGTTTAGAGTGCTTGAAAAGCTAACAATAAGCTGTTACTAAAAATTATAAAAAATACTAATACCTAGACAACCAACTGAATAAGCTACATACCAAATTTTAGAATCTAAGGCCTAATATTGAACAAACTAAAAATCAAAAAGATGAGCACATTTGGGCTATTATCTTTGGCGAACCAGGCTGAAATGGGCCAAAAAACGTTATAAGCATTTTTTTTTACTGCTTTGGGTATCCTAATTGCAAAACAAATTAAAGACAAATGGAGAATGGTGTGAAAGGATTCTATAAAAGTGATTTTTACAAAATTTGGACTAAAAACAGGTGGATTTAGAGGCTTGTGAACCTGTGCGAAACGCAACAAGATCATAAGATAGAAATTTTTTCTTTTGTTTTAGCTATCCAACTCTTGTAAACTTTGTCAAAACAGATTTTGAATGGTAAAAATAACTTGCAATCCTTAAAGAGACTTTGACTTTAAAAGTCAAAGTGGGTACAAAGCTGATTATAAACCTTAAATAAGCATGCCAACACCGATGGGGCGAAAAGGAATTTTTGAAGCCGGAAGATGCCTAAACTTTAAAAACTGGTTTGTGACTTTTTTTTTTAAACTAAAACTCAACTTAACTTTGACAAATTTAACAGGAACTAAAACTTCTTTGACAAGATTTCAGAACTTGAACAAAAAGTAAAAATAGCATAAACTTGAATAAGCAGAAATTAAATTGCATTTAAATTAAAAATGACAAGAATGTAAATGACAGAAACATAAAAATGGAACTAGAACTATAAAATTCTAGACAAGTTGTTACAAGTTCACTACGGTTCTATTTATACTAAAAGTATCTTCAGTCCTCTTCATCTATTTGTGTTTCTTGTGTGAGACAAATGAGAGGAATGAGCCATCTTGTGATTTCTTGAGTATAATCTCAATTCATTCATTCATCTTGGAGCCCAAGGATACAATCTTAGCCGTCCTTTGTATTGTCCAATGGGGAAGTTTGGGATTGCCAAAGAGCGCATGAGGCCATGTGGGGCGTGGAGAGAATAAGCTTGGGACAGTTGGTGAGAGGACAGAGGTAGAAGACAAGGGTTAGAGGTGTTGTGTTTTGGCGGGTAAACATGGAAGCAGGGTATGTTTTTTTTTCTGTTTTGGGTAAAAGGGAGAAGAGGTTCACAAGGTTGAGGGGTTCAAGTGTTAAGAGGAGGGGTTCATATGGGATTTTAAGGTAAAAGGTTTAAAAAGGGGATTAGTTATTTTTTTGTATTTTGTTTTAAAAACTAAAAGTGTATTTTTGTGTTTTTAGTTTAAAAACAATTTTTTTAATAGAGAAAATAATTTTAATAAAAATTGGTTTTTGAAAAATAATTGGTTTTAAATAAAAATAAGGTTTAGAGGGATAAACATAGGAATTTGGATTTTTGATTGTGAAAAGCGGTAAAATGGAAATTTGGTTTTAGGGTTATGTTTTGAGTCGATTCTCAAGCACTCCCAAATGTGTATCCCTCGAAAATGTAGAAATTCATCTTCCAGTTCCGTCTTCAAAGCACGTTTTCCAATCCGAGCTCATTTCTGTCCGCTTTTGCCTTGTTTTCGATCCTTTGTACCCGAAATACATAAAAACACATTCCAAGGATATCTGCAGTATAAATGGTCATATTTCATTGTTTTTAGACGTTTTCGTGGTTTTTTCGGGCTTAAAATGATGAGTAAAAGGCCACTCATCACCTCACGTACCGATATAAGTAAGCCTATCCTCAACAATGTCATAAGGATCAAACTTATCATTCAAGTTCCTAGTAGTACGTTCGGTTAGATATGCCTTTTCAAACTTCTCTCCATCGGGATCATAGATTGTTATCCTAATGTGCCACTCTCCATCACCGTCACTAGGAGGTCTATCCCAATCCCATTTGTGTTTAGATTTCTCAACTTTCCACTTATTCATGACAAGGTTGACGGGTAAGCTTCCTAGGAACTCGGTCATCTTCCTAAATACTAAGGCGTCCTCTAACGGGTTCACTTCCTGTCTACTATTTCTTTTTCTTGGAAAGTTGCTTTACTAGTGAAGGCTTCATCTAGGTAAAAAGGTCTTTGGGGGCCTATGAGGTTCTTGTCTATCCAAGGTCCATATCTAGAAGGCTCTCTATCCAACCTAATCTCATGTGGGATTTCCTCTTCATTGTAGTACGTATGCTTTTTGACATCGTAAAATTGACCTAGCTCCCTCTCCTACCACTATCTTGGACATCTTACAATCGATGATGGCACTAGCGGTAGCTAAGAATCCTCTTCCTACTAGTAATGGGCATGTCGGGTCTTTATTCATGTCTAGCACATGAAAGTCGGCCAAAAGAGTCAACTCTCCTACGTGTACTACCATGTCTTTTATTATCCCTACCGGACGTGCAACACTACCGTCCGCTAGACCTAAGATAGTTTCCGTTGGTTCTATTTTACCTAAGTTAAGGCTTCTATGGAGGGACAACGAAACAAGATAGATGCATGATCCTAAGTCGGCTAGAGCATTGAGAGGTTTGGAAGTTCCAAGCCTACACGGAAGAGTAAATAGCCCAGGATCGTCTAGCTTCTTAGGTAAATTATTTCGCCAAAAGGACCCATGTTTTCCAAGCTTAAGTTCTAACTCATATTTTTCTTTTAAAGCATTATAATAAGGTGCATGAGCTAAGACCTCAAGAATCGGTTTTTCATTATGGAGTTCCTTGTACTCTCCTCTAAACCAGTTTGGATTCTTGGTTGAGGGTTTCTCAAGTAGAGTTCTACCAATGGTGCAGGGCCTTGGTACCTCATTTTGGATGGCTTGGAACCCTTCGATAGCATTTACCGAGTGAAACCGTTGGATGTGAGGGCATGGATGTGCACTCTACCATGGTGAGCAAGAACATGAAGTCGATGAAATCGAATTCACTTTTGGTTTCTTTATAGTATCACTTGGGAGTGCTCCAACTTCCCGTTCATGAAGGCTTTAAGAGGGCATCAAGCTTGTTTGTCATCTCGCTTTGTCTTTGCTTAAAATCGGCTTCAAGCTTAGTCAATCGAGTCTCTTGAGATGACAGGAATCTAGATGCAATTGCCTCAAGATTAGTGGGGTTCCCGGTGTTTAGAGAGTTGAACCTATTAGGTGGGTTAGACGAGCTTTGGGATGTGCTTGAATTTTGGTTCCACTTAAGGTTAGGGTGATTTCTCCATGAAGGATTGTAAGAGTTTCCTAAGTTGTTTTGTTCGGGCTTGAAAGTGTACCACTTATCTCTCGCTCCATCGTACGCATACGGAGGCGTAGTCCGCAAAAGCTTGTTCGGGGAGTCTTGTGCAATCACGAGTGTCATAGGGACCACTACAAACCACAGGTAGAGTGATTTTATTCACTTGATGTGAAGACTTAGGATTTTCGTAGGAACTCATTAGGAACTTTACTTGATCTTCAAGTTCGATCATCCTACGGTCGGAAGGTTGTGAGTCAATGGGAGGCAAGGAGATTGCCTTTACGGTTTTGGGCAACTCACGGGGGTCATTCCAACCTTCGTTGTCATAGAGAGCAAGGTCCTCTATTATACCCCATGATTCTTCCGCGGTGAGATCACTAAGTTTTCCACCGGCCGCTTGGTCAATGGATCGCTTGGTGGGAAAGTTGACATGATCATAAAGATTTTGACTTGAAGCCAAAGATCAATAAATTTGGGGACTTTATGGTAAGTCTTTGAATCGAGTCCATGCTTCGTAGAGATTCACCTCCGCGTTGTTGGAACATCAAGATGTCATTCCTAAGTTTAGTGGTTCTCCCGGTGGGAAAAATTGAGCAAGGAAACGCGAGGTGAGATCATCCCAACTTGAGATGGAGCCGGCGGGAAGTCGCTCAAGCCAATTACTAGCTTGGTCCAGTAGAGAGAATTGGAAGAGGCAGCGCGGGGTCTCCCGATTAGTAGCATCAAGGTCAATGGAATCGACAATTTTGAGGAAATCCCTCGAGATCTGATTAGGATCTTGAACGAAGTCCATGGAATGCACATCCATTTTGCACCAACCGGATGGTGTCGGATCCTGAGGCAGTAGTTTGGGCTTGGTCGGGAAGCTCAATGGTGTTCCTATAGCCTAGGTGGCTTGGTCTCAGTATTCACCAATGCAGGCTCTTTGGGTCAATTGGTGGTGGGTTGATGAATGGTGGGTGGTTATCACCTTCCATGATGAAAAGTGATGGGATTATGAACAAAGGTCACGAAGAAGGGGGATAGACTAAGAGAAAGCTAAAAAATGAGAAAAAATTTACTTGATAGGAATCAAGCAAAGGAACCTAAACGAGGTGGACTAGTAACTAGCTATTCTATTCCCGTGCGGCAAAACTTGATAACGCTACACGCGTCGTTCGAGGTCAAGGAAACTTCCTTTTCTTTGAGCAAGTTTTATAACACCCAATGGTGAACCTAATCGTTGTAGTGTAGTAATTAGGGTAAGCCACGGGTATTGATATCGTTCTCTAGGGGAATAGGAATGCTAGTAAGAAGTTACTACGCTAGGTTGGGGTTGAGGAAGATTATTTTTTATCTTTTTATGTTTTTTTTTAGGAAATTGAAAGTCTGAATCTATGGGGGGTTTGGATTTGGGGGTTGGTATTGCTACCGATTACTCTACTAATCTAATTATCTAATCTAAGGTGTATGTAGTCTATGTCTAATTATTGTGTGCTCGTATGATAGTTTAAAGATGTGTTTACTTAGGTTTTACTACTCCTTAATTATCTCTTATTGGTGGTTGAATTGTCACGTCCTTATTCTTAGTTGCGTTGTGTGTCTAAGGTTGTAGGGTATGCCTATGTTCCCTAACTCTTTGAACTTACCAAAGGGTCTCGTCTACAAAACCCACTAGGGATAATAAACTCTTACTCTAAGGCACTCTTTGGATGGTTTAGCTTACAACTACTCAAGGAGTTATATTCTAAGGTTCACAAAGATTTAATCAAGCATTAAGTACACAACGAATGACCTATCGCATTACTAGATCATTAATCAACTAAGATAAGAGACAACCAATCAATAATCAATAATTAAGTTTCATATTCCCTAAGCAAACACACAAATAAATTAGCCGGACATGGGGAACATGCAAGCATACACACAAATAATCAAAGACATAATTATATTAGTGAAGTAAAGAACTTATCTTGATGTAAGATAGGGTTTGGAACCCTAAAATCTTGTACAAGACACCTTGGTTGGTTCTAGGTTTTTACTCCAAAAGACTACACACTAATCTGAAAATTCGGATTCTATATATAAGATTACATATGCGACAGTCACCTTATGTTTTGTGGCGCCGTGGTCGCCATCATTAGGGTTTCGTCTTGGACGTCACCTTGTGCTTGTGGCCCCTCTTTCAACCGGCGGCCGATCTGGTTGCATCTAGGCCGAGTCAGTTGCGACGGCCTACTCTTTTACTTGGGCGTCGTCACTTGAAAATAAGAGTTTTGGGTTCTGTCTCATCACAAAATCCTCGGGGCCGTCCGGAAGCTTGATGATGCCGTCACCTTATGTTTTCAGCAGCTGGAGTGTCTCGATTCTGACTTTGGCCATTTTCTTCGTATATTCGCGCCTTTTCGTCCAAATAAGTGCCATTACAGCAATTTGCCTTCAAGAGACCTAAAAAGTGAAAAGGATGATATTAAGTAATAACGATAAGTCGGACATCAAATTTGTTTGTCTAAAGATATAATCATGTTCATGAGATTTAACCATATTTAGACAAAAATATGTCATGAGATACAAGACTTATGTACCAAACAATTTGACTTTATTGCAGTTTTAGAACTAGAATTTCAACATGGGTCGTAAATTACTATTTCTTAGCTCTAGCAAGTGTTTTGAATGTGCTGTCACAAGTATAATTTTCCCAGGACACAAAAGATTAGCTTCATCGTATCTTAGCATATATAGTATCATGTTTTCAATAATTTAATTGCATCTAAATTTTGCAGGCAGCAAAGCTTTGCCGAGTTGGTGTTGCGGCGTTTGGAAGACAAGTAGAGGTTATAAAAGCATGCCACGTATGATGAAACTGTTCTGAGTGTTAGCAGAGTGTTTAAATTATCATCTTTTAGTAAAATTTCACAGGTGGTCTTTGTAGATAGAGATTCAATTATAATTTCTTCACTTACTATTTTAGGATGTATGCTGAAAGATAATAACGATTTTTCCTGAAAGCTATGTATGATGATATATATTAATTGTAATCTCGTGATGGTGTTGATTTGTTTCTTTCTGTGCATGTTATAGTTAGATATTAAGTCAAACGTTTTTCTTATAACAAGCGAGGTTCCTGCAGATAAAACAGTTGCAAATAAAACAATAAAGTGGTTCAACCAGAAGGGGATACTTGTTGTCTCATTCGTCTGGTCATCATTCGTGAATGCAACGATGTTAATTATGTAATCATATATTGTGGTATGATATGTAGGAGATACTTTAGAAAATTTGTTTAACCGAACATGGTTATCCTAGGTATATCAATCTACATAATGCGGTAAGAGGTGCACCTCATGTACTTGATAAGTCGTTTGTTACTTTTATCCTGTTTTCTGTCGGCTAACATACCTTCTAATTAGAAGGATAACAAAATGATATCCATCAAATCTACATGATTGATAGGTACAGACTACAGGGTAATTTAGTATTAGTTTTTGCAGTTTGAGACAAAAAAGCATAGGCAATAGTGAAAAACTAAATGTTTAGTTTCATGACAACAAAATACGTACATAAACCCTTACAGAATACTGTAACTCATTAGCAACTTGATAATTTAAGATACAACCAGATCCGTTTTCCAATACCTAAAGTATAAAAATGAATAGCAAGAATACAAGATAGAAGCCGTTTTCACACATAAGCTCTTAAATTGGCCGAATCTCTAGGCATACAATAAGCCGGACATATTTCCTCGTAAGTTACTAGTTTCAAATTCATAGGAATAGAACCATATCTTCGAAATGAGTTGAATTTCCACACATTAACCTCCATCCATCCATCTTCCCTCTTTTCAGTGCAGATTAGTATCATGTAAATTCCACGGGCTCGGTAATCTAAAATAAAGAATTCCAGTGTCCTTTTTCCAGTGGAGCAGATCTCATACTGTGACACACGGTAAATTTTCTCTAAAATTTAACTGATAATTAGTAATTTATTATTACTAAGCCTAATTCATTAAGCATGCATAAGCTTTGCCTGAGCATTTGAGTAGATAACTCATATACAATAAAGATTTCACCACTCTTGCTTTCATATCATTTTATGAATATTTCATTTTGTCTTATGATTTAAATTGTAAGACGAGAGGTTATCTCGTTTTTCCCGGTGACCGAACCTGCAGCGTCAAGACACTATGATAAGGACTCGATAAAACAAATGACAAAGGTCCGTGATATGGAATATTAAAAAGATAAAAATAATTCAGAGACGTAACAATAAATACTACGCGTAATGAATTATCAAACAACAATATCTTGGTCACAATGTAATATCACGAGACGCAAAGTATATAATATACTTACACTTAAACATGAACTTTTATAAGACTCAAATACAAAAAAAAAGAACACAAGTACATGTACACAAAATACATTATAAGTATACATTACATATACCCTCACTTTTACTTACATTACTTTATTTTACCTTTATTTTTATACTTATAATACATTTACAAGAAAAGACTTTATAAAATTTAATATACACTCCTTGTCTTTCTCTCCCACTCACGACAAACAAGAACCAGGAATGAGAGAAGATTCCAAATCCATCTTCAACCTCTCTCTACCCTATGCTGCCTACACTAGGCCGAATCTCCCAAAGAAGGAAAACCCAACATGATATCCCACCATATCCTTCTCTTTCTTACCCAAAACCATGTAAGTTTTTAGTCTCTCCAAATCTTCCCTTTTGATGCGCCGGATATGGTTCGAATAAGCCAAGAAGGACCAAGATAAGATCACCCAAAAGAATCATATCTTCGCTTAAATCTACCTTGAGCAAATTCAAGATTCACCTAAGGGTTGGAAGTTAGTCAAATCCGGCTTCAAACCAAGACCCAAGGAGAGAAAGGTGACCAAGCATCTTCCCAAAATACTTCTATATCTCTAGTAGAGATACAAACGCCCTATCTCGGTTCCCAACAAATTCACCCAAAAACTAGGGTTTGTAAAAGTTAGGGTTTTCTAAAATTGAATGGGGGTTTACAATTGGAGGTATTTTGGTGCTAATTCAAGTCTTATTTGGTCCGAATCCAAGAAGCAATTTTTGTTCATTACCCATCTTCTCTTCCAAGTTGAGGTTATCAATCTTCCTTGTTGTAATGTTCTTTTGTTGTTGTTTTGATGTTAAGTTTGGTATTTTGTATCAAGGAATTGTGTTATACTTGCCACGTTAATAATATATGCTTAGTTGTTATATGGAGTTTTTGTGTTAGCCATTACTTGTTAAAATGATTTATGTCGAAAAACATGGTGTCTTTGGTTGGGTGTTCAAGTTTTCTACGAGAAGCAAGAACCAAGAAAAACTAGAGGTTGAGTTTTGGCATTGTTTTGTTAACCTTGTTTCTCCTGTCGAGTTGTGTAACCAAGAAAAGAACTAGAAGTTAAGTTTTACATGTTATAATACTTGGGTGTGATAAACAATCTTTGTTACATGAACACAAGTGGTCATTTGTACAAGGGTCCATTTGGTTTTCTGTCGAGACTAGGGTACAAGAAAAAGGTAGATGGGTCAAGTTTTACAAGTCTACTAGCAACCCATGTTGGTACTAACATTTTCAGTCAACATTTATACCATTTAGAGTGTGTCGAACCTTGATTATAACTTTACTTAAACATGAGAAACGTGCTAGCACCTCATCGTCTTGCGACTCAAATCTTAGTGGTGAACCATGCGTCTAAGTTGCTAGGTATGGCAAGGGAGAAACCCAAGTCAAGGGTGCTCATGTGTTAGAATGTATTTAGAGTAATCTATACATGGCTAGTTCCGTAAGAGTAAAATGGTTGATGATTAGAACCAAGTCGAGTAGTACTCAACTAACACGGTATCTTCTTACTTTTGCTCTCATGTCCTAGCTACGAGAGTTAGCCAAATCTCATTCGAGACAAGCCACGTTTGAGTCACTCTGAAAAGTGTTTAGTTACCTTCCTAGTGTCAAAACTAGTGTCAGGGCACTCAAAAATTTGATAGTATACTCTTATTTTTCCAAAACTTGTAACAAAGGAAAATCCCCTTCATGTATTTCTTGGGCATGACCCAGCTTAAACGACCCAACAAAAACAAAAACATAATCCCCACCTTTTTATTTGAACAAACCCATCTCTCATTGTATACCATGTCAAGCTCAGGCCCAATGTATCATTTTATATATCGGGCCACGCCCATACATGCCACGTGAATTTTTCATCGAGCAAATAAATTAAGTCATAAAATGAAACCCGAAGCGTTCGGTTTATAGACAACTATAAAACTAAACTCATTTATCACGTATCCGAAATCTCCTACTTAAAAATATACATATACGAGCTTAACCCGTAAACAAGTGCAAAGTTTATTTTATGCGACAACGAGTGCTTTAAAAACATGATTCACTTAATCAAGTTTACGTCAAAGTTTAACATCAATGTGTAAACAAATGTATGCCAAGTAAACTTCCCGTTTAGAACTATATATATTAAGAACAAATTTTGATAAATAAATGAGGACTACTAAATCATTTTGTAAACTAATAAATTTGAGAGTTTTCAACTTTAACTTAAATATTTTCTAAATGCAATTAGAAAATAAACAAACTAATATTAGTTTTGACAATATCATTTTGCGTCAACTAAAATAAGTATATACACATTTATATACTTACTAGTGGAACATTGTAATTATTTTCATATCAAACTTTGGATATTAAAACCATATTAATGTCAAGATGAAAAGTATATATACTTCGTATACTTACTAGTAAAATCATTTTAACGAATTTTACAAACTTACGTTTAGTATTAACACAATTATAAAAACCATTGAACTACTTTAAGTAAGGAATACTTAAAACAATGGACTAAAACATTGCCCTCCTTATCTAGGTCGCGTGTCGGTGCCGCTCCACAATAATCACTAATCCCACATTTTTGGATTGCACAGTTGCTAAGGTGAGTTTTCATAGCCCCACTTTTACTTGATAAACTGTTTTATACACTTTGGGGTGAGAAATATGCAAAACCTTTTTATGGACCAAAACTATTACATGATTACTATTACGTGGTTTAGCCTAAGCCCTTATGTCCCGAGAATGCCCTTTTTCATGAACCGTCAATTCCCCATTGGAAGCGAGAATGTTATAAATAGATCTATCGAGGGTGACTCCTCGTTTGGTTGGCCATGCTTAGCCAAAGCGAAGCGTATACCATGTCGAATCAAGTGTTGAGGGACAAAACACTCGCTATGGGCCCCTATAATGTATGATATCATTTAGCATACTGGCTATCGTAGTATCGATTGCATGAACTTAGAGCTAACATGTAGACTTTCATCCATATATCATTATATTCGTTGTAATGATTATATATGTGTTATGGTCCAAACTTACTATTTTAATTTAAACCTATGAACTCACTGACTTTTTAGTTGACCTTTTAGCATATTTTCTCGGGTGTTTAAGTTATGTTCATGAAAGGCAAGGCAAAACTGCTAAATGATAAGTAGTAGTATTAAAGTGTTTTTACACAAAAATGATGTTTTTACTTTGGGACCACTAGAAATTATGGGATGTGCCCATTTACCTAAAACAATATTGTAAGATAATGGTTTAAAATATTTTAA
>OU343218.1:70080985-70161228 GCA_910596185.1 Chrysanthemum makinoi | reverse complement strand
GTTTTTCAAAATTAGGGTTCATGAGACGTTTTGGGTATTTTCAAATGTGAATGTTTTTAGTCAAAAAGATAGTTGTGTGATGTTGTTATTACAGTGAATTGATGATATATGTGTTTAGAATTAACCCAGAAACACTAATTGCTTGATAATTAGAAATTAGGGTTTATGTTCTTCGCGTTTGGGTATTTTTGATTCATTGAGAGTTTGATGTTAAAACTTGGTTGTTACACTCACATGACATCTAAGAACCACTAGAAAAACTTTGATGCAAAATCCATGGCTAGATTTCTTATGCGTAATCTTTGAACTCTAGGGTTTAAGTCTGCGCGTAAGTAATCTTACGCGTAACTGTTTGATAAGTTTTCATGCCATGATCTGTTATAGAATGAGTGTATGTGTTAATATTGATGTTATGATGATTTTATTATAGGTTTGCTTCACGTAAAAAATCAGAATCAAGGTTGTTAGATAACTACGCATAAGGATCACCTTACCGCAGCATGTTATCGCGTAAGAGAAATCTTACGCGTAAGGTTCTACAAAGGGACTACGCGTATCATGTGGAGGATATGCGTAAACGATGACCTCTACGCGCATAAGGTCTACTCTTACGAGTAAGCCTTACGCGTAAGGTTTTATATACGCCTACGCGTAAGCTTTACGCATAAGGTCCCCTTTTTCCTACTCGTAAAGTAAGGATCCTACGAATAAGCTTGCGTCTCTGGCGTATACTTCTTATGTTTACGCATAAGCTACCATTTCTACGCCTAAGCCTTGATCAAACCTTCATTATGAATTGTTCGTGTGCACTTGTAAATAAATAAATCATAACGTCACAAAACCAATACTATCACTAATAAGCTTAAATGTGTAATGTGTTGTGGAAAATATGTGATAACATAAACTTTAAAACTTAAAGTTAACTAACTCACGAAACTTTTCTCGACGTCATTGGACTATTGAACAAACAAGTGACTTTGGACTCGTAACAATCATTGACATTGCACATTCAATAATTAGACAATAAACCATATTTTGACTAACATTATGTCTTTCGATATGTTGGTTCTTTTGGCTAAATGTGTTTTAGATCACGACATGGAAGCTCAAATGAATGTGGATGCACCAAATGTTCTCACCATTGCGATATCTTCCTCATGGCTATCAATGAAGATTGGAAAGAACAATCTCAGAGTTGACTTTGAAACTCTCACTTGCTTGGAATCTTCTTGCCTCATTGCAGTGGATATTCTAAAGAACCATCCTTATTAGAACATGCTCACCAACTCGCCACCTTTGTTCGGAGATCTACATTCAACAATTCTAGAATACTATGCAAATGATCAAAGGGTCAAATGTGATCGTGACTCTCAACCAAAACAAATCACCATCACACCGGCAGACTTAAGAGATGTTCTCCTCATTCCCGACATCATACCAATCTGAATTCTCTGCTTGCACCTCTTTGAAGAGACCGTTCGCAATTTTTGATTGATATTGGGTGCGAAGCCGGGGAGTAATCAATAAGCACTCTCGTATATCTAAAGAACATTCCTCACCTTGGAGAACCCTTTATATCATCATCACAAAATCCGTTTCGAGTCGTGGCGGTGATAAATGCTATGAGCATCCCAAGCTCGTGGAGCTGCAAATCTTTTGGGCCTCGATCAACATGAAGCACATCGAAGTTGAAGCTCCGATATGGGATGACATGATGACATTCCTCAAAAAGCTTGGCTCAAAGATTCCTTATATCGGATATACTAAATTTGTTGATTCAAAGAGCACTTGGATATAACCCGGATATCCCCAAAAGAATCAATGACCCCAACAATCTCGACATGTTGTGCGAACCCACCCTAACTGTGATTCAAGGAGTCAACTACCAAGAAACAAGGTCTTTGTGTTGCCGGATCACCTTCTCTCGGATGAACTCAAACGGCTCTACTCTTATAAAAGATATCCGGTTGATGTAAGAGAACAAAGTTGGGTTCCTCGATGATAAATCTTCTAGTACACCTACCGGGAAAACCAGGGAGGAAGTGCGGGGAAGTCTGCAAGCAACGAGAGTCAAGGAAGTTCCCAAGAGGAAACCGGAAGCAAAGGAGAGTTCCTTCCAAGGAAGCTATTCCTATTCCCCTTCCCAAGTCTGAACCGCCAAAGAAAGCTAACAGACGAGGACTCGGAGGGTGCATCGGATGAAGAGATTTTCTACTCTGAAGCTGCTAAAGATGACACTAGCGGTACCTAAACCTCCCAGTCCACCCCAAATTTAGTGAACACCAACAAAGGGAAGACTCAGTCATTGAGCAACAAGAAGAAGAAGAATCGGATGAAGAGCAACAAGATGCAACATACAGGAAAAAGTTCAAATTCATTAGACTCAACCGCGTTGCAAAAGAATTTGCTAAGAATCAAATGGGTGGCCCCGGAGGATCGAGTGGTGGAGTTCAACCTTCACCGTGTCACGATGCGGTTAATCAACCCGATAAGGGATCACGGTGCCACCACTCTTGAGCAACAACAAAAGCACGTGGAAGATTCTATTGATTATAACATTGAAGAACGAAGCGAAAAGTCCAAGAAAGATAAAGTTGATGAAAAGCTAAGTCCGGAAATGAAGAAGATGTTGAGTATGATAAGTTTCTTTTAGATAGTCCTCGCGGCTCAAAGAGGAAACTTACGAGCCACCAAAGGACCCGAGTCTCCTCATATTTCATCATCATCGATTCATCTTCTCACTCTTCACCACCACCATAAAAAGAACAACGGATCCACATCGGATCGATTGAAGAAGCCAATGCTGCATCTTGGATCTCTCATGCAAAGACTCGAATCGTTAAAGCCGTCCAAGCGGGTTAGAAGAAAGACGTGCTTTACAAGAATTTGAATTTTCTCATTTGATCAGATCTGATATCTTCATGACGAGAATGAAAAGATGCAAGTTGAAAGGGAACACATCTAGAAGTTTATCGTGGAGATTCTAGAAAAGGAATTGGAAGCGGCAAGAGAATATACTCACAAGTTTCTTCTCGAATCTGTCCCCGGTGTGACTATAGAAGTATTCTCCAGACAACTTACTCCAAACATCGTCGCATTGGTTAAAAATATAATGAGCAAAGAATCGGCCTTTACGGCTGACCGGAGTTAATGGCTAAACTGGTAATGCAAATGTCAAAAAGTGGATCCTTCACTTGAGGCGAAGCTAAGTTTTTGAGACTCTTTTAGACTATCAACTCAAGTCTTCATGCAAAGAATCAACAATTCAACCAAAGCGACCAGAGATGACGATGATCGGGACAAGGATTACGCACCTAAGCGTTCAAAGAGTGGTGAATCTTCCTCAATGCCACCTCCACCCCGAAGGCCCTCTCTACCAAGACGATCTCCTCCTCGCTCTTCAAGCGAAAAACCTGGATTCGAGACACCACCCCAGAACCGGTGATCACTTTGAGTACGGTGGTGGCGATGAGGAAATCCACGAGCCAACAACAACCCATCTCTCGACACGGCCAAGAAACCGAGAATCCTCCTCTGGGCCAAAGAAAAAGAAGAAGAAGGCCTATGGTGGACGTCTTATCATGGTCGGGCGAGGATAATCTTGAATTCGTGGTTCTCGAAGCTTGTTGATTCTACACCTACCCACCTGAAGGTCAAGATCGGTAAAGGTCGTACATTGGAGCATGCTAAGTTCTTGCAAGAAAAATCTCGTGTGAAAAGATGACGAAATCCGAGTTGAAGCGAATCAAGAATGAAGCATTTCAACGCTAAAAGAGCATTTCGGAAAGTGATATTGAAGTCGAGTATCACCTTGATAATATAGTACGAGCCATGTCTAACAATATGGATTGGCTCAACCCAGAAGCAAACATCGACTTCACTCAACGGGACAATCCTCCATATTACACCGACTGGTCTAAACCTCTACCAACAATTGGCCAACCAGATCGGCCTAGGATTCCATTCCGATATTTCTTCAACAAAGATTTAGAATTCCTTCTACACGGTGGCGATGGTTCAAGGAAATACGCTACATCTCTGACACTTCCATTCCCGGCCATATACTCTAAGCTGTATAGCCATCGAGGAAAGAGCTAACCACATGTTCTCCAAAAATGTGGAAGAGTATGAACGTGATGCAATGTATGGGATTCACCATTGGCCGGAATGCCGAAGAATCTACTACAGTACCTGCCGGGGTTGAAGTCTCAACATGAAGTGTTCAGTACTAAGAATATCGTTGCCATCAAACACGTTGATCTTTCGTCTAAATGGGACTACACTTTTCTCAAGAATATCGTGGTCAAAAGACAAGACGAAAGGGATTATGCATTCTCTGAAGCGGACTTTGAGAATTTGTCTATCAACGACATTGAAGACATGTACCTTGCCAAAGTACAGGGTCGCATGAGACAATTATCGACTGAAGTGCAACGTGAATTCATCAAATCCTTGCTTATCTTCATCAGAAGAATAGTAATCAAAGAATGTGTAGAAGATCTCCAGCTTGCAGTTGAATCATATCGGACCCGTGTCAACTTCACTCCACCTCAGCTAGATCTTCCCGACATCAACAAGCTTTCACAATACACACTCATCGACCCAACCATTGGAGTGGTTTACCTTAGTGAAACACAACGCAAGCGCTTGATGGCGTGTAGAGATCTTCACAAGTTTGGGGATCACACATTGAAGAAGGTTAGGGACGGATTGGCTTATAGGTTGAAGGATATACATGAAGGAATTGGGTCACAAAAGCGATGAAATTCTAAGGACAGACGGAATGTGAAGAGGATCATCACCATGATTGATGAAAGGTTGTATCGACGAGGACGATTCGAGAACAGAGAGCTTTGTAGGCGGTCGACCTGTGAGTTGCTCTCGTTGGCTATCAACGCCTGTTCGCATTCTGGCAAGATTGATGCAATTCCTGGTACCCCTTGAACTACTTCTATATCATATAATTTGGATGTGTGATTATATATGTCTATGGCTTGTGCACACATTATAGTGTACAACCCGTACTTGTCAAGAAAGGACCCTGTGGTACGCTTTAGTGCCACAATCCTTATAAAAGGAGCGAAAGCTTCTTACTATTGAGTAAAACCTATCAAACCTTTCACTTTTCAAGGTTTTGCTCAAAAGGACAAGTACTTCCCCTTATGATTTTCAAAACCTCAACCGTTTATATCAATTGTTGAGGAGGAGTATTTGACTTTAAAACTTTGTTCACAAATTGTTCACAGTGGTCATCTTCCCACAAAACTCAAAATGGTCATATTTATTCTCAACATTTCTTCAAAAATAACACTTATATGCCATTTTTGAGGGGGAGAAAATTTATGTGATAAGAAATATGTTGTGTAAACTGCAAATGAATCTTTGTGCTATAGACTTAACCAACGAATTGACGAGATATTAACGTAGTAACTTCGAAAAGACTTGTCCGGACGGGTAATAATTTCAAGCTAGTTCGCTAGTGATGTAAACGTGTCTCACAAAGGACTTGTCCAAGTAGAATGTACCATTCGAGAAACTCTTGGTAGACATGATCTTTGACGGGTTTGACAACCTTCGAGGTTTGTCCACACCTTCAAGATAGTCATTAGAGCTAGTTGTCACCTAAAAGCTGACAATGTAACTCTTTAACTATTCAACGTAACCGTGTCTCGCGGGGATTGTCTATCTTGAGTCGATCAATTCAAAAGTGCGTGCTCTTCTCTCACCGTTGATTTACTGTCTTAACACTTAAGCACGTGTGGAGGGGGAGTATTTCTGCTAAAAGATAAAACTCTCAGAGTGGTACAAAATGTTTTTCATTCACAAACACTACGAGAGATTTTCTTGAAAATGGTTTTATAGCAATGGAGTTATAAGGAGATTAAGGTTAGGAATAACCGTCCTATGATCCTTGAGTAGCCGGAGGATCTACCCAAGGACACTACCAATTGTTAGAATTACAAGTCCTTAGGTTTGATCTTAAAAAAGGAGAAAATGAGAATCGGAGAAAGAAGGAGTTGAAGAATTAAAAAGAAATGCAAAGAAAAAGGGTGAAAAGAAATAGCCATCCAAATTATTCAACTTAGGCGGAACCAGGGTTCAATTCATATGCTACTGGTTGTCACTTGATGACGCCGGTATTGAAGATTAAAAGTCGTCATGGACCCAGTGACGCATGCACTAAACCTTCTTAGCTACTCAAGTTTCTCTCAAAAGAAGCTCGTTTCATTCTCACAGGGAACCCAACGTAAACTATCGGCTTTCTCTTAGAGATTGCAGGTATTGAAGAAGGAGACCCTCTCCCTAGTCTCCGGTCAGGAAAAACCAAAACGCACTAATGAGTCTAGAGCCACGAGATTCATCAAAAGATCTCTTAGGTACACTTGACATTTCATCACTTGCTGTTCAACAATAAGAACATCAGTGGTACGTTATCGAGTCCTTCACAAATCTTAGCAATCTGTCGAGAACATTTATGAGAGGTTCACAATTGTAATCCTCAGTGATTGAATGGAAACTCCTGCCAGGGTCATCATCAAACAGCCACGACAGCGGTGAGTCACTTCGGTAACTCTCCGTGGATTACGCTTAGTGGTCTCAAATGGTCTGGTCGTGAGGTGATGCCGGTGTACCTCGCGACTCATCTGAACCGTAGATGTACTTCGGTACATCGCGTTATCTCACTTGTGGGACTCGGTTCAGAGCGGCCTTTGTGAGAATTAGAGTTGTGCTTTCACACTATGCTGTTAACACTCTCGAAGTTCAAACTTGTAAGTGCCGGAATCCGCTTATTACTAACCTTTCCTATGTTTACTTTTTATGGAAGCTATGGAAGAGAACCGATCGTGCAGATTCTTCACATGCTCATGCCAACATCATCACTAATGGAAGTTCTCTCATAAAGCAACACAAAAGTCAGAATGATTCTACGTCAAATCAAAGAATCTACAAAGTTTAAATACTTAAAGAACTTCATCGATCTTGAAATCCAACGTCAAATAGCGATGAGCATGTTGAAGAATGGACGTGGAGACCTTTGGAGCAAAACACGAAGCACTGGGCAGACTTGATGCATACAACAACAACATACTATCACTACCATCACAAAGAACAAAGAACAAAGATAATTATGACGCCAAAGCGAAGCTGTTTAAAGAAAACAATTTCTCTACACCGGGAGATTGTTCAAATCAAGGCAATTTTCTCACAAGAAAGAAGAATGTCAGAAGACGTCAAAGCTACTATTACATCGATACCTTAACCGTTCATATTCATTCATCACCAACACTTAGGGGGAGATTGTTGGAATCACTCCTAAACCTAAATCAAGTGTTAGTGATTCATATGTAATAGTTAGCTTAATTTGGCCTTTATGTTAGTAATTAGCCTTAGGCTTATGTAGAAGGCCCATAAGCCTAGGCCTAGTCCAATAAGGAAAAGGATGGGAACTAGGAGTGTTGCCCTAGCTTCCCTCCTATAAATACCTTGTAGTAACCCTCACTTGAGGGTTGGTTGTTCAATATTTTCTCTCATTCACTCCTTACGCGTAACCGTATTACTATATCGTGTGTGTGTGTTTGATTGTTGTTCATCCGCCTCTCTTCTTCTCTCTATCTCTTTCTACTGTGCTTGTGTTGTAAAACTAGTGACCTAACACAAATTCACCAAGAAGTTCTTACCCCCTGGGAGAACTGCATATATCAGGAGCAAAATTCTTCACTTCCATCAAACAGATGGAGAATCTATCATTAACTCCTGGACTCGTTACAAAGATCTCATCCAACAAGCCCCACACCATGGTATCAACCTTTGGTTGCTTGTTCAAATCTTTTACGACAACGTCTCCCGAGATGATCAAAAATGGATTGACCTCTCAACTGGCCAAAGAATTTCCAATCTCACTGCGGAAGAAGGATGGGACCGCATTGAGGAATATGTCCAATACCAAGACAACACTTGGAACGAGCCAGTAACTGTGATGAGGGTCTCTACTGGCCAATAAAAACCTATCATCTCTCGATGAGCGGGTAAAGAAGGCACAAGATAAGCTTGCATACCTCACGAAATCGTCAGAACCTAAAAGGTTGTTTAACCCATACCTTATATGCGACATTTGTGGAGGGCCACACGAGAGCGATGAATGTGATGATAACACACGCCAAGAGCGCGTCTTCCTTTCTAGTCATGACATTTATGATGACCATTCCCTTCTCACATTCTATCAAAACGATGAATGCACTCCTTGGGGTAATCTAAAATGGAAGACTGAGGGAAAGGAGGGCTTTGAATACACCGTCCGTGATGCCTTTGAAAATGAACTCGGGCAGTTTAACATGGAAGGGGCAATGCTTTTAGAGGGTCTCAAAGGATTCATTCAAGAGCAACAAGCTGAATTAGAGAGTCAGTCGCGAACTCCACAAAAGAGAAATTTGTTAAACCCGTCTAACCCATCATGATCCAACTTGTGCCATTACTACTCGACAGAATCACTACCAAGGATCCCCCACACCACAAATCCCACCACCAGGGAGCCCGACTAGGAAATGGAGCAATTCCCGAACCTCCTTCAACTCCCCACCCCCCCTCCACAAACATCACAGCCCAATGACCGACTCTCGCACGGATTCCTTATCCCTTGCGTCTTAAGAATCAAAAGGCTGAAGAAGACAATGAAAGAATATTGTAAAACCCTAAAAATCGTAAACTTGTTAAAAGACCATTATGCCCCTCAAGTTAAATAATTGCGAAAACTCGTAAAACACGTCAAGCTCTTTATAGATGATTTATGCAAGAAAATAAATTTTGTTTACACTTATGTCTACAAAATAAAAATCACACATTACAAGTTATCTTGGACCAAATAATCATTTACAATTACAAGACATTAAACTAAATTACATATTAATACATTTATAACTAGTTATAATACCCGTGCACACACGGGGTTTTGACAAAAAAATTTTATTTTGTATTAATACTGAATATTTTGTGTTTAAAGGTAATTACATATAATTATATACTTATGCACGAGTTTTTAATTATATATTAATATCCATTAGAATTTGTTAAAATAAAATTTTGTAAAAATTTCTCTTAGATAACTCAAGATTTAACTATATTTAGCAGACAAATATATTGATGTTGCTATTTAAATTTCACTATTGATATTATGTTGTACACAAGATGCGAGTTTAGTAACACATAATTAACGTCGATGAAGTTAAAATATATTCCTTAAAGTTTTAAAAAAATGTTTTTCTACATATATCCTTATATAAATAAATAAGAATTAAATGATTCGTTGTTATAAGTACAATCACATATATTTTTTTTTCATATTACAGTAACCCGTACTTACAATTTGATAATTATATTTTCGTTTTCAAAAATTTAGCCGTATTTAATATTCAAATTCGTGTCCACATAATCATACTTTTAAAATAAAATAAATGAGACTTTACTGAACTTATATAGTAAAAGAAATATTTTGATATTTGTAATCCTGTGCATATTTATATGTTGTAATTTTAAAACAACATATATATTGTATTTTTAATATATAAAGTATAGGGGGTATAAAGTATAAAAGTGAATTTGTTTAATTTCTAGTATAAAACATGAAAACTTATAATATTACACTTAACCTTATATAGTTTTTAAAAATTCAACCACTAAAGTTTTATTAATTACCTCATTTTTTTTTAAGTTTTTGTTTTTACAAATATTGTTATAAGTATAATCGCGTATATTTATTTTTATATTAAAGTAACCCATGCTTACAGTTTGATAATTATATTCTCGTTTTCAGTAATTTAGCCGTATTTAAAATGTAAACTCGTGTCCACATAAGTTAAACTTTTAAAAATGAAATAAGTGGGTCCTTATTGAACGTAAAAAGTAAAAAAATTGATACTTATAATCTTATGCAAATTTATATGTTGTTATTTTAAAACAACATATACATGGTATTTTTTAAGATATAAAGGGTATAAAGTATAAGGGGGTATTTGTTTATAATCCAAAGTTATTAAAAAACATGGAAGCTTATAATATTACACTTAACTCTATATAATTTTTAAAAATTCAACCACTAAAGTTTTATTAATTACCTCATCTTTTTTTAAGTTTTTGTTTTCACAAATTTGACACCTATATTTTTATGTGTTTTTCTATCAACCAAAATTTTTCACCAAATTTATTAAAGTTTGACCAAAATCAATTTAATTTTGACTTTATTAACTAACACATCACACGATTTTGCTTACGTGGCAAAAATCGAGGCTCCTATTGGGCCAATTGTTTTTTCAATAAGAATGAATTCTCTTCAATGACCGGACACTACCAAGTTGCCACAAATCGATGACTAAGTTAAAAAAAAAATTGAAAGGAAAGTGTGTGTAAATACCGGTTGAAAAAACAACCGATTTCGTTTTTGGGTTGCCTCGACCGATCCTCGACCTACACCCCACATTGGTCATTCCAAAGTTATTTTGTCGAAAGCGGATGTGGCACCCGTGACCTCTGGTCACGACGTCAAATTTTAAAGATTGACCAAAATCAATTTAATTTTGACTTTTATTAACCAATCACATAATCACATCTCATGATTTTGCTTACGTGTGTGCCCCAATATGCTCACGTATTTCTAACCGTATAACATGCGTATCCGACTCACATATTCGAACATTCCTACCATAAAATTCCCTATATAGGCACTAAAACACATCTTTGGTACATTAAAATACATTCATGTATTATCTAAATCAGCAACTCAACTTAATTATACATTCATACCTTGAGCAGGCGTAGAAAATCCTTCCACGATAATCATGTGTTGATACTTAATCCTCTTCTAAAAACGTATACAAAAAAATTGCATTACACTTTAGTATGTGCGATAAGATCATAAAACTGCAAAAACCACTAACATGTTGCATTATAGTGAGGATAACAACAAAGTTAGTCATAACATCAAATAAGAAAACTTCATATTAGAACAAACGTGGTGTTTGGTATGCTTATTAAATGTGCTTATTGGCTTATTCAATTACCATAACACAATAAGTTTATAATAAAGCTATAAGCTTTTTTGAGAAGCTTAGTAAAAAAAACCCGAACTCACAACTAATTCTATCATAGCTTAGTGTGTTTATAGTAAAAACACAAATATTAAGCGTAGAACTTTTCAATAAAACATTAAAAAGAAAAGAAAAAAAAAAGTTACTAAAAGTTGGTGTGTATAACAAAAAAGTTAAACCATAAAAAAAGTTACTAAAAACTATCAGCTAGATAAGGCATAAGCCAAAGTTCTCTTGAAGTCTCTTTCGGATTCTATTCGAGAAGGCAAAAGAGGTTAACACATAAATCATAAGTATAGAAGAATGGTTGTATCTCACATCCGTGATTACCAACTCAATAACATTATCGCAGTATAGTAATGTAATAACCTGATTAAAACTATATATTCTTGCTTAATAATTCTCATGTACATACTTTTATTTCTTTATAACGGCAACTATTTTTTTTTGATGAAACATCATGTCAATGAATAAAGTTAGGTTATCACCTACGTTTTTTTTAGGAGGTGGTTGTTATGAAATAAGGATTGTGATGCGTGCATTTTTTTTATAATTTAAGGAAAACACCTTCTAAATTAACCAATGACTATCTAACACATGTGTTTGTTTGTTTTTTTTTAAATAATTAGCTTTGTTAAACGTTTTTAACTGACAGACATGTTGAGGTTGAGGTTGATGTTGTTGTTTAACTTTAACTATTGATATCATGTTGTACAAAATATGCGAATTTAGTAGCACATAATGAGCGTTGATGAAGTTAAAATATGCTCCGTAAAGTTTTTAAAATGTTTTTATGGATATCCATCTATAAATTTTAAATAATAATTCACGAGTCGTTGTTATAAGTAGAATCGCGTATATTTATTTTCATATCACAGTAACTCGTGCTTACCATTTGATATTTATATTTCCGTTACTAATATTATAAAGTATAGGGGGTATAAAGTGTAAGGGGTTATTTGTTTTTTTTCTAAAGTTATTAAAAACATGGAAACTTGTAATTTTACACTTAGCTAATTTATTTAAAATTCAACCACTAAAGTTTATTAATTACTCCCTCTTTTTTTAAGTTTATGTTTTCATAAATTTGACACCTATATTTTTATGTATTTACTAATATTATAAAGTATAGGGGGTATAAAGTGTAAGGGGTTATTTGTTTTTTTTTCTAAAGTTATTAAAAAACATGAAAACTTGTAATTTTACACGTAGCTCTATATAATTTATTTAAAATTCAACCACTAAAGTTTTATTAATTACTCCCTCTTTTTTTAAGTTTATGTTTTCATAAATTTGACACCTATATTTTTATGTATTTTTTTTCTTAACCAAATTTCTTCACCAAAATTATTAAGTTTGACCAAAACCAATTTAATTTTGACTTTCTATTGACCAATCATATTGCTCGATTTTGCCTACGTGCCAAATTCGAGTTCTCCTATTGGTTTAATTTTTTTTCAATAAGAATTGTTTTGCAAAAACACTCCGAAATGATGTAATTCTTTTATTATATAAAAGATTATGGAGTTGATCTAGTTTTTGACATCTCCTCTATTTTCTCGTCCAAATCAAACGCATATACTCCCCAAAAGTGTTTTCCACTTAATCTCATTGTAACATGCATTCCATTTCAACTACACATTTTGTAAATAAGGCATATTGAATAATTCCATGATTTCCTTTCCCTATTCCTGCCGAAATCATCTACCCAATTACTACCCATTGACACCCCAAATTACTCCCCTTTATATCCATATTAATCTCATTTATCACACCCATTGTAACTTCCATTCATAAATTAAACTAAAACACAAATAAACCCTAGTTCTCTCCCTAACAAAAGTGACGGCAACCACCATCTTCTTTCCATTTGATTTTGACAACAAGGAGACTCAAGAAGATTCGTAGGTGGTCGTGAAGCTGCTGTGGTAAAGGTTGGTTCAAGGAGACTTGCCGTGGGTCTTGCTTGTGTGCTGTCGTGAGGTTTCAAAGCCAACAAGTAGTTTGCTCGTGGGTTTTGGGTGGTCTGGTCATGGGCTTCTCGGACAAAGGGAAGCTGGTTGGTGTGGTTTTAGTCTTGAGTTGCAAGGACAAAAAGAAGGAGGCTGCTTTGTGTTGCTGGTCGTGGGTTTGGAAGCTTACTCGTGGGTTTTTGTGGCTGATCATAGGTTGCTTTTACTTGGTTCCTTGTTTCGTCTCGTTCACGACAAAGGGTAATATGTCACCTTCCTTTAATCCTCTTCTTCTGTAGTTGCATATCGTATGAACTGTTTTTTTCCATTCGTGTGCATGATGCACGTTTAAAAAATCCTTCACAAAGATGATGACCTTTTGTCACCTTTAGTCATAACCATATTCACGTGATATGTTAAGAAAGAAGTCCTATGATTGGACCTCCCTTTGAATGTAAATGCACAAATTATGCCTCACATGTATGTATTTAAAATAGTCTCATGTTACATGTATATCAAATGAGAAACTCATATAAATGTGAGACCATATTTACCTTGTGTTAAATTCTTTGTCACATGAAAAGATAATATATATATATATACTTGTCGCACAAAATAATAGGAAGTAACACATGAAATTATGATCATGACTTATTTGTATCGAGTAAAATGTGGTCATAAATTCTTGCGTTAGAAATCTATTTTGGGACCCTTGGTACGACACATGCATGATGTTGATAACGAGTTAAATAAATCTTGTAATATGCGTATACGTAAATGAGATTGATAACAAATATGAATAAGGGTCACGTATGTTAAAATGGGGCATATGAAATTATTGTTGGGAGGGGGAAGGTCTCGACCTAAAATAGGTGTTCATAAGAGTTGTGTAATATCGAGCTCACATGGTCTAAAACGTATATGTTAACCTAAATATAAAATTAGGATTTCGTATATATACATGAGTTAATTAAGTTAAAGGGTGGTTTGTAAATTATGAAACTTAAAGGGTGGACTTGTTAACATGTTAATTAAAGGCATTAAAAGATTAAAATGGGTAAACTTGATATACTTACACTTAAGACCCTCAGACTTTATAATATTTACACTTTAGACCCTAAACTTGTGTAACTTGGCATAAATGACCCTTAAAGTATAATAACACTCATCTTGCATCATTTAACCAAATATGACATTAAATGCATCATAAATGGCTAAACGTGCTAAATATAGAAACCTGCTATTTATGGAAAGTTATTAATTATGAAAACCTGCCTAAAAATGGAAAGCCGTCTAAAATGAGTAATCTGATCCATAATAAGCGTTATCGAATTCATATAGGTTCCGGGCGAAAGGATTGATTCATCTCGTGACTTTACTTTCTTGTTTTGCTTGCTTCGAATAAGGTACAGATATTCTATCCCTTTTCAGTAGAGATTTCTCATGACTTTTCGATCCTTGACTTTACTTCACTTATGATATTCCTTTGCTATGATTTCGTTATGCTATGATCCTTTGATATGCATCTGTTCGCTATGATATTCGTTGTTATGAATATGAACTTCTGAGTATGAACCTTATGATTATGAACCTTCTGATTATGAACCTTATGATTATGAACCTTCTGATTATGAGCCTTTGATATGAATCGCTGATTATGAACTTATGTTATGGAACTTTGATATGAACCTTTAATGTCTGAACCTCTGATATGAACCTTCGACTTCTGAACCTTTGATATGAACCCTTATGATATGATTATGCTTTGACCCTTCAGTTTGATACCCGAGCCAAATAGGTTTCCTAGTCATGGAGGTACCATGACCATGTCATTGATGCACCAATGGCATGACTCCAAAGTGTAATGAAAGTGATGTTACACACTGTCCCCTTTCTGTTATGTGATTATGAGCTCAATATATATGTTTGGCCACTATGTTTCCGCGGGGGCATATGGATGCATCCTAGATATGTTTTGATATGATATGATATGATATGATTTATATGGTGAATGATGTCGTGTGCAATACGCGTCTTCACAGTCTGGGAGCTAGCTACTCCATTGGTTACTGAGGTCTCCCCTCCTATTATATATGGTATTCCAAGGTCACCCCTCCGAATACAAAGGCTACTTATGATATGATATGTTTCCGGGCTCGTGGTAGATTTCTGACAACCCTTACACTTTTGATATACCTATATTGTACCTTCCGTATTCCCCAACGCACCATAATCTGTATTAATTGTTCATTACTCAGTACCCTTTATGACTCACTCTTACCAAGATATAGATACTCCATTCCATTGATCTATCACACTTTCATTCCGTTACTTCAGACTATGGTTCCATTCACGTACCGGGTTATTATATGTTTATAAGATTTGATTATGCTATTCATGTTTTATATGACTACTGATTACCCTGCTTCGATATGATTAATATACGGTTATTTGATTTACCTGCTGTCATCTGTTTATATGTGATCTCACTGTTATGTGACCCTCTGATTGTATGGTGACCATGCTAGTGTGTAATCGATAGTTTTTTGTCTGCTTATCATGTATACTTCGCTCGCTTAATTTCGTGGACTATGATTATCCGATAGTATCCTTATCTGCTTGTTGTTGACCTGCTATGTTCGCATTTCTGTTTATGCTACGGTTTGATTGGGTAAATGGGTCACCTTGTGACGTCTGGCTTGTTAATTTGTTTAGTTGCCCTGCTATGTCTTTAATTCATTTAATTATATCGTTTATATTGCATTCCTACTTATTACGTGCACTCGCCATGTGTTGATCAGTTAGTACTTCCGCTTTATGATATCGTTATGTTTTCAACTAAGGGTTTTGACCTGTGTGAATTTCCATGCTCACTTATTAATTAATTGCTTCCGTTTTTGTGTAGATATCTGTTTGGCTTGTATGTCTTCTGATTTCCTGAATTGATTGTATGATATATATGTTGTGTGGATGCGACGCCTGCTATGTTTGCTTATGTTTCAGTTCTTGTATGTCTGGTTTGTATGTGCTTGTTTATATGTCATCGATGCTTTGCTTTGCTTCGTTCTCCTTGTTATCTGTTCGTTTTGGATATTTGTATAATTGTGTTCTGCAGGATCCTCATTGACTCATTGTTCTCATTTCACTGCGACTTTGTTATTCGTTTCCTTTGTTTCATTTTGCATTTCAGATTTTATTTAGCTTTCATTTTGTTATATCTGTTCAATGGGCTTTTTAAGCTCGTAGCATTTCTTTCTTGCGCAGTGTGTTAGGTTTGAAGATGGGCTTTGATGGGCTGAGAGTTGGATTATCTGAGTGGACCAACCCTAGTTACCTTATTATTTGGATTTGTTTTGTCGGGCTATTGTTTGGAGATTTCATTTTATTTTAGACATTTTGGATTATGTAATTTTCCTTGTAAGTCATTGTTTAAACTAGCCGGGTACCTGCGCGTTGCAGCGGCGGGTCCCCGTGTGGTTATATTTTCAGTCCATTGCAAGGTTTTTCCGACAAATTGCTCTTATAAAAGGGAAAAATAGAAAGTCCAAACAAATGCTATCAATTGAAAGTTAATATAATTTTAAAGAATTTAATGTGAGAATCAATTCTCATGTGTAGGTTTTAATGTGTGGTCTTTATAGAGGGAGGATCAATTTTCAGTTTTTATATACTCAGGTTCGGGTGTGTTGCTTAATTTTAGGTTTGGAATTAAGATCGGAGTTAGGTTCAACATATTCCTCTATTATAATATAGTATGATGACTTGATACGTTATTCTTAAGACTTCCGCTTTTAATTGTATGTTCTGATATGACACCAGAATGTGACACTTCTACCCTTGTCGGGTTGGGGTGTTACAAATATTGTCTTACTTAAAACGGACTTCCGTCAACATACCACTTCTTGATGTATTTTATCATATCCCTAAACATAGCAAATACTTCAAGAGGTTAATATCTAATAGGAAGAAACTTGAAGGGTTGATATCATTAGGAGAAGAGTGCTCGGCTATCATCCAAAAAGGCCTGCCCAAGAAGAAAGAAGATCCAGGCAGCTTTACCATTCCTTGCTCTATAGGGGCACTTTCTATGAAAAACGCCTTGGCGGATCTTGGGGCAAGTATTAACTTGATGCCACATTCCTTGTTCCTCAAACTCGGATATTCAGGACTAAAACCAACTAGAATGAGTATTCAGTTAGCTGATCGATCAATCAAATACCCCATTGGAGTTTGTGAAAATGTTCTTGTAAAGGTAGGAGGATTCAAGTTTCCAGTTGATTTCGTGATTTTAGAAATGGAGGAAGATAACTCAGTCCCAATAATCCTTGGAAGACCCTTCTTGGCTACAGCTCGTGCCATCATCAATGTTCATGATGGTAAACTCACTTTACGAGTGGGGTCCGAGAGCTTAACCTTCGACATCAAGGATTCTATGAGCCATTCCTCCTCCTACGATCACCCTATTTATTTTGTCGAAGAAGTTGATGAATTTGTTAATGACATAGATGGTTGTATTGATTAGTATCTATTAAACGAATTCATGAATGATGATAACGACATGATATACAATGATGAAGATATTGAAATGGTTGGAGTTGTTTCCTTTTACCCGCGTAGGGAAGAAATCGAACCTCTCGAGCTTCAAAAGCCGGAAAACAAGCTAAAACCATCAATCAAGGAACCTCCTACCTTGGAACTGAAGGATCTCCCGAGCCATTTAGAATACGCCTTCCTTCAAAAAGAGGACCAACTCCCCGTCATCATAAGCTCTTTCACGACCACACTGAATGTGAAAGGGAAGCTCTTAGAAGTTTTAAGAGAATACAAAGGAGTGATCGCGTGGAGTGTTGTGACATTAGGGTATTGATTCTACTTTTTGTACTCATAAAATTCTTATGGAAGAAGATTACAAACCAACCGTTCAACCGCAGAGGAGAGTTAACCCTAATATCAAGGAGGTAGTTAAAAAGGAGATCGTCAAGCTCCTCGATGTCTGCCTTATGTACCCCATTTCGGATAGCCCTTGGGTCAGCCCAGTCCAAGTGGTTCCAAAAAATGGAGGAATGACGGTTGTGAAGAATGAAAATGGACATTTAGTATAACAGAGAACGGTTACTGGTTGGCGTGTTTGTATCGACTATAGGAAGTTAAATGATGCCACCTGGAAGGATCATTTTCCTTTGCCATTCATTGACCAAATGCTCGAAAGGTTGGTCGGGCATGAGTACTACTGTTTTCTTGATGGTTTTTCAGGATACTTCCAAATCCCCATTGCTCCTAAAGATCAAGAAAAGACTACATTTACATGCCCTTACGGGACTTTTGCTTACAAACGAATGCCCTTCAGGTTATGCAACGCTCCCGCCACCTTTCAACGGTGTATGATGGCCATATTTCATGAATTAATTGAGGACAGCATGGAAGTCTTCATGGATGATTTCTCGGTATTTAGGAATTCCTTCGACCTTTGTCTATCCAACCTTAGAAAGATGTTGAAACGGTGTGAAGAAACGAACTTAGTCCTGAATTGGGAAAAATGCCATTTCATGGTAAGAGAAGGAATCGTTTTAGGGCACAAAGTCTCTGGAAATGGAATCGAGGTCGATAGAGCTAAAATCGAAGCGATATCCAAACTACCCTATCCTACTACCGTTAAAGCCATTCGAAGCTTTCTAGGTCATGCGGGCTTTTATAGAAGGTTTATTAAGGATTTCTCGAAAATTGCCCGGCCAATGACACAGCTTCTTGTCAAGGACGCCTCTTTTGATTTTTCTAAAGAATTCAAGGAAGCGTTCAATCGACTAAAGAAAGATCTCACTCAGGCTCCAATAATGGTCACCCCTGATTGGTCTCAACCATTCGAAATCATGTGCGATGCTAGTGATTATGCTGTAGGCGCCGTGCTCGGCCAAAGAAAGGAGAAGCATTTTCAACCAATTTACTATGCCAAGAAACCATGAATGTAGCGCAAGAAAATTATACAACCACCGAGAAAGAGATTTTAGCTGTGGTTTTTGCCTTCAACAAGTTTAGGCAATATCTCATCCTTTCTAAAATTTTCGTCTTTACAGATCACTCTGCCTTACACTACTTGTTTTCCAAACAAGATGCAAAACCCCGGCTCATTAGGTGGATTCTATTACTTCAAGAATTCGACATTGAGATTCAAGATAAAAAGGGGGTTGAGAATCTTGCTGCTGATCATCTGTCACGATTAGAGAACCCAGACCTTGAGAAGTTAGACCATACCGAGATTAGCGACTCTTTTCCTGAGGAACGGCTAATGGCCATTAAGGAAATTGAGCCATGGTATGCGGATTATGCTAACTATTTGTCCAGTAGGGTTTTGCCAAATTACATGACTAAGCAAGATAAACGAAAATTCTTCACCACACTAAAACACTATTTCTGTGATGAACCCTTCCTATTCCGCATATGCCCCGATCAAATCATTCGACACTGTGTTGCCGGAAGAGATATTGATCGAATTATGAAAGAATGTCATGCGGGACCATTTGTGGGGCATCACGGTGTAAATGTCACGGCACGAAAAGTTTTCGATGCTGGATTCTACTGGCCTACTATTTTCCGAGACGTTAAGAGATTAGTTAAAACGTCATGATGCATGCCAACGATCGGGAACATCTCGCGAAGGATGAATCGCCTCGAACTATATCCAAGTCTGCGAAATATTCTATGTTTGGGGCATAGACTTCATGGGACCTTTTCCATCATCCGGAGAAAATGAATACATTCTAGTGGCTATCGACTATGTATCCAAATGGGTGGAGGCCCAAGCCCTTAGGACTAACGATGCAAGAGTAGTCATTCATTTTCTTAAAAAGCTCTTTGCACGATTCGGGATTCCCAAGGCATTGATCAGTGATAGAGGAACCCACTTTTGCAATGCTCAAATGGAGAAGGTGATGAAGAAGTATGGTGTTTCGCATAGATTTTCTACAAAGATATCACCCCTAAATGAATGGGCAAGTAGAGAACACAAATAGAGCATTAAAGCGGATACTTGAAAAAACGGTCCACCAGAATAGACAAGATTGGGAATTCAAACTGGATGAGGCACTCTGGGCATTCAGAATCGCCTACAAAACACCTATCTGAACAACCCCTTTTCGCTTGGTATACAGGAAAGCATGCCACCTCCCTATTGAACTTGAGCAAAAGGCATACTGGGCACTTAAGGTCGTAAATATGGATTATTCGAGGCAGTGTGGTCAAATAGGTTCTTACAGCTTCAAGAACTTGATGAACTAAGACTTGAAGCTTATGAATCGTCGATCACATACAAAGAAAGGGCAAAAAATGGCATGATCAACGAATAAAGAATCCTAAAGAGTTTTTGGAAGGAGATAAGGCGCTCTTGTATAATTCAAGACTCAGATTATTTCCGGAAAACTCAAATCGAGATGGTATGGACCTTTTTCGCGAAGAGGCAAATGAACAATGGGGCGTGGGTGCTATCTGGACCATGATGGAAGGGAATTTACCGTAAATGGGCAACGTGTGAAACATTATCAGTTGGACAATAATGAAATGGTCAACGATGAAGATATTGTTTTGGAAGGAGGTGACGGTAATGAAGTCACGTAGGAGCTCTACTTTGAGTCTAGCTACAAGACTCATAAATAAAGAAAAGCGCTTCGTGGGAGGCAACCCATGCTTAATTGTTTGCTTGTTTGTGTGTCGTGTATCTTTTATTGATTGTTTATTCTCATGTTTAAATTTGTAAAAATGCTTTATTTTGTCTTTAACCTCGTCTTAATTACATATAAAGGTATTTTACATAAGGGATAAGTGTAGGGAGGATTACACACGTTTTCAAAAGAAACGTGAACATGAGAATTACAATTAATTAAAAGATATACATGTGTGTTTGTTCGAGTCAAATGCTTGTATCGAGTCATAATGGATGCTTTGCATGAAATTTTTTCGATTCTAAAGATGTAAATTTTCCGAATTTTTTCCTATGAAAATCGCAGACCGGCTTTATCAGATAACTGACGGCGTCAGATCGCAACCGACTCGTCAGAGGAGCATAAACAGCTTATCACTTTTTCTCGTTTTCTCGAGCTACTTATAAATTTTGGAATTTTCCGAGTCTTAATTTTCTAGAAAATCAGAAACATCCATTCCACAAGCATTATATCCTAGTTTAGTAAAGTCTTATATATATTGTTACCGCCGATTTTACGCGAAGGTTTCGTTTGTTTTCTTCAAGTGTGCACGTTTAATTTACCAAGAAGAAGATACATAAGATGAGAAGGAGCTTTTAACGCAAACGTTCTTCTTGAAGAAAGATGTAACCACCACTTTACACGGATCCTACCGAGCTAATCAGGGGAGTACTAGTTTCTTTCGTCTTTAATTACCTTCCATTATCATAACTTTGATACTTTCAGGGAACATTGGGGACAATGTTCAGTTTAAGTGAAGGGAGGGAAAATAAAACGGGAACTTTGAAACTATGCTTATCCTTGACTATTTGCTTTGTCCAACTTCATTTGTGTAATAAACCATGAGAAATATCGGTTAGGGTAATTTTGGCACCAAATTTTCAATTTTTCATGACATATAGGAGTGGGTCATAAGTCTTAATAAAGCGTCTCATGGATAGGAAATTATATGACTAGCACAAAAACCCTTTACCACTTAAATTCCACCCAAAAATGTGAGGATCGCCCTTAGATTCGTAGGAATTAAAGCATTCATCTTTAATGCTTAGAGTGTGAACCGGTAGTATAATAGATTTTACAACTTGTTTTGCGATGCATTCCGAGATCGCTAGTAAGACTACACTTGTGTAGTTAAGAATAACTAAATGATAAGAGGCATTAGGATAACCCTTGTTTGATACCCGTAATATAATTACTTCTTCTACATCGGTTGAGTAATTCCCCCACACCCTTGCGTTGTACTCATCTTTAGTACACGATACCCCTAGTTAACCCCTCAGAGCCTATCCTTTTCGCGGTTCTCGTGATGTTTTGGTTTTCCGGAATATCAATGAAGAGCATTGTTTACAATCCACCCCCAAATGTACACCCAAATCGCCTTGGCCTACCTTGTATGCACTCACTTTTAGTGCATTATTGTTATCATACTAAACCCTTAGTTCAATTATCTTGTTACTTGCATAAGTTGGTAAGTCGAGTCATATCCTTTGTACACAGTTTTGGGACGATTGGGACTCATGGGAAAAGTTAAACTTTATGAAATGACGGGAAGGGAACGTTAAATTCCAATTCCCTTTATTTGCGTAATAATGTACTCCAAGTGTTTTGATCTTTTCAATTCGGGTCAAATTAGTGTTAAAGTAATAAAAACTCAAGTGTAGGGATGTGCCTATAAATCCCTATCATTTTGATGTTATCGTAGAGGATGGTAGAGTAAAAGTGTATAAAAATATCAAAAAAAATAGAAAAAAAGAGAAAAAGGAAAAAAAAACAGAGTGTGAAAAAAAAAACATACGGGCTACCATCCTACATCTATCTTTAAATTTATGTTTGTTTATTTCAGTTATCTAGAGTTTAGAGTGTCGAGTCTTGGCTTAGCAACGCCATTCTTCGCATGCTTGTAACATAAAGATTTTTGACTTGCCACCACTAAATCGCCTATCCCACCAAACCCTTTGTTTCCCTACCGTAAGCCTAACATTACAACCCTTTAAAAGACCTCTTAGATATTCTTTCCTAGGTGCTTACGCCAAAGCGATGGAGGTTTGATCTAGTCTCAAGCCTATGGTAATCTATGTACTAGGACCGGTTAGTGAGTGTTTATCTTCCATTTCCAACTTGTTATATTTCATATACACCCGAGAGATGTGAGTATCCAAACACCCCATGTGAGGTGCTAGTATGTAATTTCCGTGCTTGTTATGACTTTTGCGGGGCTTATATGTGTTGTGAATCGTTCTAAACTAATGCTTCATGACCCCTAACTTATAAATTAATTGCTTAAAAGCACATTTGCTTGAGGACAAGCAAATACCAAGTGTAGGGATATTTGATAAGGTTTTAAAATGTACCTTTTTGAGGGGCCGTTTAAGCCCTTATTTGATCACTTTTGTATCCGTTATTATTTAATATCGTTCCTTTTCACTTTTTAGGCCTCTTGAAGGCAAATTGCTGGAATGACACTTATTCGGACGAAAAGGCGCGAATACGAAGAAAATGGCCATAGTCAAGAATCGAGACACTCAAGTCTGCCAAACCGAAGGGACGCGTCAGTTATACTTTTGACGCCGTTCGAACAAGTCTTGTGACGATACAAGAGCCAAATTGCTTATGTTCAAGTGACGGCATCAGTTTTAAAAGAGTAGGACGTCGCCACAACAGACGGCCTAGATTTGATCCAGACGGGCCGAGACTCAAGGCGACGGCGTCACGGACATAAGGTGACGCCGCCACAATGATAACGTGACCAAGACGAAACCCTAAGAACGGCGACCACAAGGCCACAAATTAAAGGGTGACGCCGTCGCAGTTGTAACCTTATATATAGAATCCGAATTTTTAGTTTTCAGTGTGTAGTTTTGTGGAGTAAAAACCTAAACTGAGCCAAGGCTGTCTTGTACAGTATTTTTGGGTTCCATACCCTATCTTACATCAAGATAAGTGTTTTACTTCATTAATTCAATTATGTCTTCAATTGATTATGTGTATGCTTGCATGTTCCCCATGTCCAGCTAATTTACTTGTGTGTTTGCTTAGGTAATATGAAACTTAGTTATTGAATATTGATTGGTTGTCTCTTATCTTAATTGTGATTGACCTAGTATTGCGATAGGTCATTCGTTGTGTTATTAATGCTTGATTAATCTTTGTTGAACCTTAGTTTATAATCACCTTGAGTAATTGTAGGCTATACATCCAAAGAATACCTTAGAGTTAAAGTTTATAAATCCTAGAGATTTTGTAGTCATTAACCTTAGGTAGCTTCAAAGAGTTAGGGATAAACGCATACCCTACGACCTTAGAGACACAACGCGATTAAGAATAAGGACGTGACAATTCAACCATCAATAGGGGATAACTAGGGAGTAATAAAGCCTAAGAAAATACATTTTTAATCATCATACGAGCACACAACAATAGACATAGACTCACCCTAGCTTAGTTAATTAGATAATTAGATAGTAGAAGTAATCGGTAGAAATACCAACCCCCAAATCCAAACCCGGAGATTAGTACCTTTCTATTTCCTAAAAAAATATAAAAAGATAAAAAAATAATCTTCCTCAACCCTAACCTTAGTGTAGTAATTTCTCACTAGCATTCCTATTCCCCTAGAGAACGATATCAATTCCCGTGGCTTACCCTAATACTACACTAAAACGATTAGGTTCACTGCCTAGGGTGTTGAAAAACTTGCTCGACGAAAAGGAAGTTCATTTGACCCCGAACGCGCTGTGTAAGCATATCAGTAAGGTTTGAGAGACCCTTGACTTGAGTGACAGAAGGACATAGAGACATATATTCCTATATTAAATTGGTATGTTTACCAACCAAGGACATTTAAGTAACTGAAATACTTGGTGCATTTAGTTACTCATTCAATGCTCAATATCAATCGCCTGTGGTCCCTGAGTGAGTCTTACTCATTCAGAGAAGGTTTTTTTTGGGGTTTTGTTCAGTGAACATGGACCATTTCGAGAGAACTCACCGAGGTTGGGATTGATTTTCGTTGTCGATTTTCAATGTCAAGCATTCCCAATTCACTTTCCCTCAAGGTAGGTTTATCGAAGGGTTTGGTGAAGATATCAGCAAGTTGATATTCATTAGGGATGAAATGGAGTTCTATGTCTCCTTTCATGATGTGGTCCCTGATGAAATGATATCTGATATCAATATGTTTGGTTCTTCGATGAAGGACAAGGTTGTTGGAGATTGAAATGGCACTGGTATTGTCATAGAAGATGGGTACCATTTTGTTATGGATGTCATAGTCACTGAGTTGACTTTTCATCCATAAAACATTGGCACAACATCCTGCAGCAACTACATACTCAGCTTCAAATTTAAAGACATAGCCACCGATTGTTGCTTTTAGCACTCCAACAAACCGCCTTTCCTCCAAGAAATTGACCGACCCTGAGGTACTTTTTCTCATGTTACAACCTGATAATCAAAGTCAGAATACCCTTTGAGGTCAAACCCTGAGCACTTTGGATAGTAAAGTCCAAGGCTTGGAGTTCCCTTCAGGTATCCGAGGATTCTTTTGGCCGCAAAGAAGATGGGATTCTTTGGGATTGACCGATATCTTCCTCCGGACAAACTTGTTTTGAATCGAAGGCGAGATAGTTTCATACCATGCTCTGGGAGCTTGTTTAAGTCCATATAGGGCTTTGTCGAGTTTGCAGACATAGTCAGGAATTCACTACATCAATGCCGGAGGTTTGAACATACACATCTTCCTTGAGTTCACCATTCAGGAATGCACTTTTTACATCCATTTGGTAAACTTTGAAGTTCTTGTAGGTTGCGAATGCAAGGAAGTTCTTGATGGCTTCCATTCTTGCAACATGGGAAAATGTCACATGATAGTCAATGCCTTCTTGTTGACTGTAACCTTTCGCTACAAGTCTGGCTTTGTTTTTAATGACAATGCCGTTTTCATCAGTTTTGTTCCTGAAAACCCACTTCATTCCTATGACAATGACATCCTGAGGACAATTGATCAAGGTCATGACCTTGTTTTTATCAAACTGTTGAAGTTCTTCTTGCATGGCCTGAACCCAGCTTGGGTGTTTTAAAGCTTCAAGGACACTTTTGGGTTCTATTTCTCGATAGAAAATCGCGATATAGACATTCATTGCCTGAAACTGCTGTTAACTTAGCAGCCATGCTTCTAGTGAGCATGCCTTCAGTGGGTTCACCAATGATATTTACAAGCTCAATGTCCTGAGATCTTGTCCACTTACTTTGTGGTCTATGATCTAAGCTTGAGGAGTTCACTGGAAACTCAGGAGTGAGTTCACGTGCAGGAGCCACAGAATCATTTAGATCATCTGTTGAGATGCTTTGTTCAGGTTGGTGTTCTTGAATCACGTATTCTCAACATTTGGTTCAAGATACCTATCCAAGAGGGACTCATTGATTATCAATGACTTCACTGATAGTTGGTTGAGGAAGGTTGTGGGGTAAGACATAGTATGATATGTCAACATCAGCTTGATATGAGGAATTGATTTCGTGTTGAACTAATCGGAGGATATCTTGATGAGTCATCAATTCCTATTTCCTCCACTGAGGTATTGGTGAATTTGATGCTTTCTGAACTTTCATCAAAGGTGACATGAAAGGTTTTTTGTTGTTGTTGTCTTCTTGTGTTGAACACTCTGAAGGCTTTAGAGATCAGTGAGTAACCTAGGAAATAGCCATCATGCGCTTTTGCATCAAATTTACCTAAGTGATCCTTTGATCATGGAATGAACACAGGACACCCAAACACATGAAAGTAGTCAGACATCGTGAAGTCTTCCTTTGAAGATCTCATATGGGGTTTTGTTATGTATTTTGACAATGATTGACCTGCTTTGAGTGTAAGTTTGCTTTGATTCTACTTCATCCGTATGCTTTGAGAGTGCCGAGCCATTTAACATAGTTCTGGCGTACCTCAATGAGAGTTCTGTTTTTCCTTTCAGCTACCCCATTTTGTTCAGGGGTTTAAGGAGATGAAATTTTTGAAAATTCCTTTTCATCACAGAAATTCTCAAGCTCTTGATTTCTGAACTCGCATCCATTGTCACCTGATTTGTTTAACAGTAATGTCATTCTGGTTTTTAATTTTCCTGATGAATGACATAATTGTATCAAATTCCTGACTCTTTTTGAAAAGAAAGTATACCCAAGTGTATCTTGAGAACTCATCAACAATGACAAGTGTATACTTCTCATGCCGGATTGATCTTGACCGACAGTCCAAAAGCATCCATGTGCAGGAGATGAAGGCAGCTTTTGATGGTGAAATTTTGTTTTATTTTAAATGATGCTCTGTGATGTTTGCCTTTTTCGCAGGCTGAGCATGGTTAGTCTTTTGCAAAAACCAGTGATGGTAAGCCAAGGACTTTATTTTGTTTTGCCAAGTTGTTGACGTTTTTGAAATTTAAGTGAGAGAGTCTCTTGTGCCACAGCAGTTGACAGTTTCAGTGGCTTTGGCAAAGAGACAAGTTCCATATTGAGAGAGTGTTGACATGTCTAACACATAAATATCATCTCTCCTAGGAGCTATCAAAACAACTTCTTCGTTGGCATTGAAAATGGTGCCTTGTTTGTCATTGAATTGCACAATGTACTTAGCATCATATAATTGACTAACACTGATGAGATTGTATTTTAGACCATTGACATAAGCTATTCTAGAGAAAACTATTCCATTGCAGTATACTAAACCATAACCTTCAGTGGGACATGATGAGTTATCACCAAATACTACCTTGGGTCCTGGTTCATTTACATACTTGTGCAGATACTCCTTAACTCTAGTCATGCTTCTTGAGCATCCACTATCTAGATGCCAAATAGGCTCCCTGGCGTGTCTCTGCACAAATAGTAAACTGAATTAGTTTCTCTTGCTAACCGACATGCTAGTGGGCTTGGGTCTAAAGGTCTGCTTGAATTTGGCAATAGACTCATGTTCAGTGGTTGAGTGCATTGTGCTACCAGTGTTTTGCATTTGCCGACCGAGGATGACTCAGTGATGCGTGGTTGTTTTGAACTTCTCCTTGCTTGGATGACACTGTTATGCTGGGATGTCTCATGAGCTGTATTTCCGCAAATATCACAGTAGGTGTTCATGAGACAATCATCAGGATGATGATCATTGAAGCCAAAGTGTGGACAAAGAGGAAAGGGTTTTGCTCTATGCATGTGAGCTTATTTAGAGGTTGAAGCATGTTGATGACCAACATTGGTATATCTTGCTTCACTGAATGAACTTACATATTGTAAGTGACCAGAAGTTCTGTGATCATCCTTTTTGCAGATCATATAAAAAAGGATTCTGTAGCAATTATCAGTGGTACGACAAGTATAATGGCACAGATCACACTTCTGCTTGGGTTTCGTGTTGGATTTTGACCTTAATGAACGATGAGGCTGACTTAGTTTCCTTGATTGAATCAGGAGCTTTTTCGATGGATTCCATCTTGTCAGTCAACTTCCTCACAAGTTCAAATTGTTGGATTTGGTCCGCTTTAGTAGGAACTAAGATGGAGGTCTCAAAGGGGAATAGAGTCATTGGTTGGTTTTGTTGGTCTTTTCAAGATAGTTCTACAAAGTCTAGATCTTTCTTTTGGTGAGTGAGGGTTGAATTGCAAAGGAGTAAGCTCAGAGCTAGGTGCAGCACCCTGAAGAGGTTTTAGAGGTGGAAGTGGTGTTTGAGATTCAGCTTCAGACTCAGAGATGTGTTCAAGACTACAGGGCACATCAGGAGTCCAAGCATGCTCTTTAGAGCTTGACTTTCGTGCTCTAGTATTTTCCGTAATCGAATTTGGAAGCTTACTCGTGGTTAACCCGTTCAACCCAATCGCTGGACTTAGGCAATGACAACATATTGGTGATCATGCCACCAGACACAAATGATTTTGGACCTTGGTCTTTATTGTGAGAATCAGAGAGATGATTTTCACCAATGATTCTCTTTTTGCTACTGGGGGCTCCCACAGCATCAAAGACCATAGGATTCTTAGCAGTCCAACTTTCAATGATATCTTTTTCCTTTTTAAGTTCTTCCTGAAGAGCTTGATTTCTTTTAACTAGCTCAGTGTTTTGAATTTGCAGGTGACAAACGTTCCTTAAGCTTAGCTTGTTTTAAAAGAAGTAGTTCATCCCTACACTTGTTTAATTCAAAACTTAACTTGTTGTATTTTGAAAAAGATTTAATCGTTGCTCTTCTACAAACTTAAGGTCAACATTGATATAGTTCATAAAAGATCGCCAATCGAGTCATCATCCATAGAAAGTAAAATATTTACCTTCTTTATTGTGATGTTGACCCATTCTCCATTCCTGGCATGATTCTTCCCAACAACTAGCTTGTCCTCTTCTCAGAGAGCCATCAGTGCATCGACTTGCACCATTTCATCATTTGAGGAGACTGGCTCTTCATCCCAGTCGAAGACTTCAACAACTAGGCCCTTGTTTTTACCCTGCATAGATTTAACATTGTTTATTGTTTCTGAGGGACTGGCCTCAAGTAGTGCTAGCTTAGCTTTGGCTTTCCTGTACTTAGCTTCAAAATCAATAGTTTTATTTTTATCAGATTTGTTTTGAAAATTTTGATGAGACTGATAGATTTTTGGTTGAAATTTGCTAAAGCCCGAGGAATGATTTGACCCTGATGGTTTGTAAGAGGGTTCAGAAACTGTTTTTGAAAAATAGTCTTTGGCAAAATGACCTCTTTTGTGACACTTAAAACACTCTGTCCCTCATTAGCTTTAGCATTAGAAAAACCTTTGTTTCTTTTTATAAACCTTCTAGAGTTAGCAACGAGTGCCCTTTCCTAAATTCTATGTTCAGTCATTTAGGTACTCCTAGCTTGATCTCTCATCGCTCATCATCGTAATTTTCTTGAAAATCCTGAACCACACTTTAGAATAAAAAGCAAGAGAAATTGGTTTTGAGGTGGTGTTCAGGACTTTTTGACTTCCTGAGACTTCTTTAAGTCGTGGTATCATCTGTTGATGAGGTTTTCCTCATAGACAAATTTCCCATATATTTCAGGAAGTTCAAGATTCTCGATATGATTAGCATTCCTAAGTCCCTCGAGAAATTCAACCACTTCTCGTGGATACTATTGATAAAACCAATATTGATTTCATGTTTGGACAACTTAACACCATCATTTGACAGTTCATTTAACAAAGTTTTGTATCGAGTGTAAGTTTGAGACGAGTTTCGAGTCCTTAGCCCCTAAGGTGTTATACTCAAGTTTCGTGTCCATAATCATGTTCTCCTTGGTATTTGAGGGACCTTCGTGACCAGTTGTAAATATCGTCATAATCGATATATCTGATATATCGCTTATCGGCGGTCCACCGATACGATATTTCACTTATCGGTCAAATTTATCGGTTGGTCAATATCGGTCAAATATCGGTCAATGTCGGTTATATCGGTCATATCGGTCAAATATCGGTTAAATATCGGTTAAATATCGGTCAAATATCGTCAAGTATCGGAATATCGTCAAATATCGGTTAAGAGTGGGAAATACATAACTAAATGCATATACAATGTAAAATTTGTAATATTTATATAAAATATATAATTAAAAATATTAAATATAACAATAAAACTAATAAATATTTATAAATATGTATATAAAATATATAAATACCTATAAAAAATTAATTTCTTTATAATTTAGGGTCTCCGTTATATCACTGATATATCTCCGCCAAGACCGATATGGCACTTGGCTGGCTTCACCGAGGGACCGCCAAGTTTATATTTACAACACGTTGCTGACTGTGACCGTGTCATCCTGAAGTTTGTTTAGTCAGACATGTACCTATAACAGACTCCATAACATCATCATGGGAGACAAGATATGATGATGCTTTTGAGCCTTGGTCCTGGTTGACCACTCTCCTCTCGCCCCGAAGTCTCACGAAGCTTCGTGTTTAGGCAAACCTTCCGCATAGATTCTTTGGGATAAATGGACCTTCATTAATACACTTAATGTAGTAAGGTTCCATCCCAGCCAAATAGCAAAACATTCGCTTTTTCCATTTGTTAAATTTACCAACTTCGAAGTCGATGAGCAACAAATTAATACGCCCACCCTTTTTGTCGACAAGTTGGGGCACATCAATTTCAACCATTCCATTGGATCCTCGATTTAAAATGTTTTGAGCAAAATTAAAAGGGTTTTATAATTAGCCTGCTCCTCGATACCACTTGTTGTTCCCGTTTCACAATCGTATAAAAACAATTAAAGCAATAAACCAACTGATTGTGAACAATGACCGAAATAATGTAAGGAAAAACACACTGGATAATTTTCAACTTATATATTCTTTATTAGAAACAAATCAAAAAGAATACAGTACCCAAGTACTTGCGGAATAGTACTTGCGATTGAAATGACAAAGTATGGTATCTCCTCACTAAGCTTAGGCTAAGTCTGAGCACAACTACAAAGGAACCACTGAGCTATCTCAGGGATAGAGTTGTATTTGGAGGAGTGAAAGATGGCTTGTGTATGTTTTTTACAATTAATCCACAAGATTTTCTCTTTCACTCCATCTCTTATGTTATTTATACAAGTGTGGTTTTGACTCTATCCTAAAGGACAAACTGACAGGCTACAGAAGACAAAATACTGATATATTTTTTCTCTGTTTACATTGGCTATATTGGGTAAGTGACAAGGTCGCTTTCTTCTTGTCATGATGACACCGAACCGATAGTTAATGATTCAGTGGAAAGTTTGACTTTGGTTGATAAGGAATTCGTCTTATCTATTCAAACTTATCCCGCCTTGTCCCGCCATTCTTCGTCTTCATAGCCTTCATCTTCCTTTTAGTTTGTCTTCAATGTTAGTCGTTGGTGAGGAGTTTCAGGATTCAGTGAGTTATTGTCATCACTCACACCTAATCCACCATCTTCTTCTTGACTCACGGCTTCACCCCTTAAGTTCCTCACTTTACCGAGTGGAGAGACTTTTCTTTGTCTCTCATCGAAGTATCTCAGACGTTTCACCGAGAGACTGCAGCCAATGACTTGTTAATGTTTAATGGATTAAACACTTAGGGTATTTTCTATTCAAATCCTAGACTTAATGGGTTTGGGTATTCACTGAACCCAACAGCTACACCTGCACACACAGATCTTTCTTCTCTTAGTTCTATGCATTTGTTTGTCGAGTCTACTTCATGCATTAACGCCTTCCTAACTTACACAAACTGCTACCAACATGAATTGAAGTCGTTTTCTTCAAACGGAACATGCAACCATGGAACGCCGTTTATGCTTAAATGAAACGCACGTATCTAATGATTAAACCATCTTTTCGTTATTAGCACCAATCTTTTTCACAAATAACTTATGTATCCAATCACTTAGATTCGGTGTAATGGTCACCAAACCTACCATCTCCACGTCAATACCGCATCACAATTCAATGCACCACCAAACCCTTTTTTATTAACAAATATAAATAAATACTATTTTTTTTTAATAATTAAAAAACACTACATTGATAATTAAAAAACATTACATTGATAATTAAAAACATAAACTTATGAAATTAAAAAACATACTACTGATAATATAAATTATATTTCTCATTATTGATCTTCTTCGTCTACAACACTTTTTTCAAGGTGGATTGCACTCAAGTGATCAACAGAACTCATATAGAACAATTAGTCTTCTTGTCGTTATTATTATTATTGGATGTTGTACATTTGTTACTTTAGTCCTAACTTCTTTTTGTTCCATTTCCATTTCTTGCCTTTTATCTACAAAAACGCATAATGGTCTATTTTCTTCATTTACCAAAACGACAATTGTTGGCTTGTAAATTTGTTCACCAACAACTTCGCCAACAATTCATCATTATTTGTTGGCAACGATGCTAATAGAATGGATGATGCCTTAAATTTTTAAAATGCTTTCTTTTTTGCTTTTTCGAATTTTGGATTTTCCACATCCTTTTATTTTGGAGACATTTTCTAAATTTTACGCATGAAGAAGTGCGAAAGGTACTTCATACTCAACATGATACTCATCAAGTGCCTTTTGGAGGACCAACTCATCATTGGATCCACTCTCATTCATTCGAACCACATTCGCGTACGAACCACAAAATTGAGCCAGTTTAGGACGCAAACCCTTCATTTTTTCCCTTTTAACGAATCATAGGTGTGAGCGTCGATTACCTTTCTTTATCTCTTAATGGAACTTAATACCTTTACCCATAAACCTTGTGATTTCTTCATATTACTGTTGGCACTATATTCAGATGTACCAACCTGATCTTTGCACAATGCAATTTTTTTCTTCAATGGTCCATGGAATGTTACGCTGTTCATCTGAATTGTCTTTTATTGACGTCTTTTTTGATGGCTTTTTTCTTTGGGGGGGGGGACTTCTTCAACTGGTTTAGACGAAGAATAGTGAGGTTCATATCTTGAAAAAAGAACAAAATCATCAATACTGAATGGATGAATGGGAAATATAGGATGAGATTGGTTCGGAGGTGGTGATGAAGAATCGGGAAACGTTAGTGGTGATGTAGGATTGTCACACATTTGTTGTTGATACATAATTTGTTGCGGTTGATACATTTGTGGTTGATACATACACTAGTACAAAAACGGGATTTGGTCACACATGGTCGAAATGGAACGGCCACACATTCGCATATTTGTGTGGCTGAAGGTACGAAAATTGACAACATTTACTAATTAGTCACACATGAAAATTTTGATTGTGTGGCCATTAGAACTGTATTGCCACATAATTGAACATTGTGTGGCTAAAGGTATCCGGTGATTTTGTTTCGCATCATTTAGCCACATATGAATTTGGAACGCGTGACAAATACAAGTAACCTTGATGCGTTAGTCACATGAAGTAATTTTTGTGTGTCTAAATCATAGAGTCAAGTTTTGTCACACATTATTTAAGGTGATGATATGTTTTGCCAACTCTTTAGCCACATCTGAAATTGGAACGAGTGACAAATGAAAAGTAAGGTTTAATCATTAGTCACGATATACATATAAACAGGGACAAATATATGTCACACACTTGAACACTGTGACCAAAAGCCATATATGGTCAAACTAAATGTTTTGTCACATTCATTAAGTGTAGCCAAAATCCAAGTACATATGTTCGTAAGTTAATATGTGTGTTTAAAGTTTAGTTTGTGTTATCTTGCCAAAAGCTAATCTATAAAGTCACATTTACTACTAACACTGTGACCAAATGCCATATATGGTCACACTAAACGTTTTGTCACACATATTATTTAAGTGTAGCCAAAATCCAGTACATATGGTCACGTAACTTAATATGTGGCCATTGGATGATCAATAGTCACTCAAAATACACGTTTATTCACTTTAAACACCATATGGTCACACTTATTAACACTTTTAGCCACTTAATGGTTAATTGTATGTGACTAAATACCCAAAACAAACTTGCTTTGTGTGACTAAATGTTAGAAAAGGCCACACAAACATAAAATTCATGTGGCCATTGGATGATCAATAGTCACACAAAATACACGTTTCTTCACTTGAAACACCATATGGTCACACTTATTAACACTTTTAGCCACGTTATGATTAATTGTATGTGACTAAATACCGAAAACAAATATCCTTTGTGTGACTAAATGTTAGAAAAGGCCACAAAAATATAAATTTGATGTGGCCATTGGATGATCAATAGTCACACAAAATACACGTTTCTTCACTTGAAACACCATATGGTCAAGTTTGTTGCATTTATTGTGTTGTTAATGCAAATGTGGGTTTGTAGGTGATGGCTTTTATAGTCACATTGATATGCACACACAAACACACACATTAACACTTGTGCAACACCACAATCTGCTAAACTTAGATAAATCCAAACTAATTATATATATGAAGAACTCTTTAACAGCGAGTACTTGATTGTTAATGCGGAATCTTAACAACAAGCAAGAAGAACAAGTTCATTTCACTATAATTTGGGGTTCCTTTATACACTTAGGAAAACCTAGTATACAAAACGTGTAGAAGGATATAGATATCTCTTACTAAGATATCTCTACGCGTACATATCCCTTCCCTAAACTCTAATAAACTATTATGTTTTTCATAAACGAGAACTAACTACTGAATACTACCAGACTTAATCAATATACTGCCAGTATTATTGTTGTTGAGCTTTTGATTCAATTAACCTCAAAAGCTCAGCCGAGCATGCATCATCCTTTCTTTCACCTAACAGCTTCTTCTCAAGTATAGCCCTGCAAATACTGTTTGGAAGTGGATACTCCACTTCTGTAAGCATATAAAGAATTGCAGTTTCTAATTCCAAACAGTGCACCTAACAAGTTTGGAAATATCTCCATCTGATCACTTGTTCTTGACAGGCCATCTTCCACATTTCATCATCAGCATCTGGTGTCTTAAACATGGTCTTCAAGTCACCCAGAGGACTCTTTCATATTCCTCTTCAGGTCTCTCGTCACCATGCTTCTCCATCATCACCTGGTACATGGTCTTCAAATCATCCCGGGACAAATCACTCAATAAATTAGGAAAGTTCACATATATAGTGTCTATGTGATTTTCCCTTACTATCAGGTAAACTACCTTTTTCCCATTTTTGATGATCTGAACCTTTGCAATCTTAACAGGAAGTGTTGAACCTGTAGGAATGGAGCCCATGGTAAACTCTTCTGATGACGGTTCATCAACCTTATCCTTCATGTACTCTTCCATTTCCTTCTTAACATTTGTCTTATCCTTTTTCACTCCTTTCTTTCTAGTGGATTTCTTCCTTGTCATATTCACAACTGGTTGCTTAACCTTAGCTTCCTCCTTTCTTTACGCTTTTGGCTAATCACCAAGTTTTTCGCCTCAAAGCAACCTTTTCAGTCCGCAATCTTCTGCTTCTTAGCATCCTTTGGTTGAAGATTGTAACCCTTCCTTTAAAAGCGTTGAAGCTTCCAACTCAATCCATTGGAATAAATTTTATTTTGGCACTACTTTTTCAAATTCGCTTTTAGTTCATCACCTTCAATTTCCTTAACGGCTCAACTTCCGTAGGATTCCTTGACTTTTGATGTAGTGGATCATATAATCCCTTTGCTCAGCTTTGGTCAAGGGTATGTGCATCCTTTCTCTTTGTTCTGCTCTCTCAGGCTTCCTTTCTTCTCATTAATCATCTCAACCATTTTACTTGCATAGTCTTCTCCGCCAATATCGGGAAGGATATCTCTGTTTACTAATAATCTGGCCTTTATAGTATCCCATTCTTCATCAAGTAGAATTTGGAAGATTCCGAATTTCATCTTTCCTTTTCATTTGTTCTTCAGTTAATTCTGGTTCCTCCTGCAGACTTTTGGCAATCAGCTCATCATTCAATGTTTGTTCTGCACGCGTTTAGCTTCTTCAGACCTCATCCTGCTTGAATCCTAGCAATCTCATCTAAGCTAGCTTCCTCTTCTGTGAGTTGCTTTTTGGTCTTCACTGGCTTTGAAGATTCTTGCACTATTCTTTTCCTTCCCTATGCACAAACTCCTCACCAAGCATTTACCGGATCACTACCGGATTAATATGTTCAAGACTAGTATTAACTTTAGCATCAAAGCGAGTATTAAAATCTTCATCAAAAGCATATTTAATTTCGGCACCACCGGACTTATCTTTAGTAAAGTCACCGGACTTATCCACTCCACTAGAACTTACAAACTTCTTTATCCAGTCTTCTTCTTAAAGGATTTCTTGTGACCGGAATTCTTAACCAAGATTTCACCGCTTCCAATCCTTGATGACTAATTTAAGTTTCCTCGAGGATTCCTTACCTTCGAAGCCCTGTAATGTCTATCCCCGCTCTGTTTGAATTTCCCTCCAATTTCTTAACTCTTTTGCCAAGTAGTCCCCGGTGACTTCTTGGTCTTCTTCAATTTTTTCTCCAACTCATCAACCCTTGAAATCAGTTGTGGAACCGGTTGAAGTAGATCTTCCATAGATAAGTAACGGGTTCTCACTGTAGAGTGGGTGTTGGAGGGGTGGTTGAGAATCACCTGGTGGTTCTTCCTCATGATGACCGGTGAAGGTGGTGGGCTGGTTTCCTCGCTTAAACTCTTTTTCCGGGTTCGATGTAGGTTGAGCTTGAGCTTCGATGTAGCAGAGGGAGATGGAACAGATGTAGATGTACTCACGCAGGTCAAGAAAATGAGCAACATAGCAGACAAAGTGGCTTGTGCCCTTCAAAACCCCTTTTCATATTACTAAATATCTTTTTAGTGAAAGGGACAGCAATGTAAGGATGTTTGCTTGTTGTTTCAACATTTAAGATCATTTGAAAAAATCTTGGGTACATCAAAAAAAATTTCTTATTCTTGGCATTAGCAACCATGGCATCAAAAATCATTTTTGAAAAATTGAAGAGTCTCCGCCAAGGAGAGACAGACCAATGCAGAAGCAATATTGCTACCAAATTGATCCCATCCACCACTTTTAGAGCTCATACAATGTAAAATATGATGCATAAGGAAACGCCATTGGGCTTAAAATGACTCTTCCAAAAAGTGAATGTTCCATCGCTTAGATATCCAATATTTTCCAATCCCTCAAAGAGGTCATTATTTCGCAACATTGAAATCCCCGAGGCATCACCAATTGAAGCTTGCTTTCGACCGATTCCTCTGATTGAATACTCTAACGTATCAATAGTTGCATTTAACTCTAGTGTCCCGTCAGCAATAGTTCTAGCAAAGTAGCAATCTGCCGGAACTGCTTTGACTAGGGAATCATAGATAGTTGGATTATGAGTAAGGGCATACCTGATATGACTACCCTTTGGAAAGTCCACTATCTCCGCTCAGCTGCTTTCAAGGCTTTTTGAGAAATCCCACTTGATTGTGCTTGTCTACAAACTTTAATTGTGCCATCTTTTATGTTAAATGAAGTATCAAGTGCAAGGGCAATTAGGGTTTAGTTTGTGGTAAGGAGACTTAATCGAAAGAAAAGATTTAAACTTTTAAAGATTAGGATAAAGTAATTAAAGGATAAATATGAATTCTAAAAATAAAAATTATCCATATAAATACTTCTGACCACCTAAAATTAGGCAACGGTACTATTTAAACAGTAAAAATAGTTTTTTAATTTTTGCACTACTAGACTAAAGAATGGGCAAACAGAATTAATAATGACATCACCAGAATTAACTTTGTACTATAGCACATCAACTAGTACAACTTCCATACATCTACAATCTGTGAGAATTTTTGCTTTTCAACATAAATCCTTAAACATACATACTTAAACAAGTACAAAATAATATACCTAACAGATTTAACTAATATTAAGTCTTGTAATATAAACATAAATCCTTAAAAAAGTACAAAAAATCGAATGTCTATATGCTTTAAAAGAGTGAAATATGATAAAGGTAGAGTGTGACAACTTGACCATAACATGCCTTACTTGGATTTTCGTATAACAACACCTACACAGTCGGTTCGATAGTAGTCACTTCAGATTCTACCCAAGTCACGTCGATCCACACGTGGCAATATGTTATCATTGTGTGGTGAATGATTGTACTAAATTCCTCATCGGCTTTGTCATACTTATCTTTGTAATTCTTGGGAGGTGTCTTAAACACAATAGAAAATTTTCTATCTACCTGGTCTTTCACATAAAACACTTGTCGTGCTTATGCGGCTAATATGAACGGATCAACCTTGTGGCCTAAACTATTCAGGTCAACCAATGTATCCCAAGAGTAGTATCGCTTTCACACCACCGCTTTGTGATTAACCCACCACATTTGAAAAGAGGAATTTGCATGTAACGGTAATCTAGTTCCCATATCTATTGTAAAACCCCATAATAATATGCTTTTCTTGTGGTTGCAACTTCTTTAGATATGTGCATATCTAATGTCTCAACACTAACCCCAATCGTTCGGTAAACTTTGCCTTCATGATCTTTCGCATTTAGAAAAGTATACCCATTGATGTGATATGCATCGTATTTCACTACATTGGTGCGTGCAGGGTCCATAGGATATCCACCTTACAGTTTCGATACACTTTCTTTGTCGATTTCTAACTCTCTCAACCGAATTTCATTACAAGTATATATTAGCTTAAGAATAAGTACACCAATTTTGGATCAAAATGAGTTGAGAAATAAGGTTTAGAAAGGGTATGTTGAGTAACATAAGATTAATTACTTCTTTGTGTAACCACTTGGCAAAAGATTTGTTGTGCTCATTCTCCGTAAATGTTAATCGTTTACCCGGTTTTCGCTTTCAAAACTTGCTTGTGTCGCCTGAAACAATGTGTTTGGTTAATATATTTGATACATCATTTTCAGAATGAATAGACATGTGTTAGTAAGACTTACTCGATATATGGTACAATTTCATCTCATTATTTATTACATACAAATGTGCTTTCTGAAAGAGTTCCGCAGAAACTTCACTTGATTTGCTGGCCGACAATGGCTTTCCTTCCTCATTTTCATCTGTTTCATGTTTATCAGGTGGGATACCAACAGTTTTCATGGATTTATGATATTCGCTAAAAACTCTATTGTTTCTTCCGCAATAGTCTCCTCAGCAATGCATCCTTCTGGTCTATTTCTGTTTCGCACATGTCCTTTAATAACCTTCATACATCTTTAGAATGGATACATCCACCGCGAAAGCATATGGATCGCATAATTTTACCTCCCTAGTTAGGTGCCATCAAATGTATCATAATATCAAAGAATTATGGAGGAAAGAACTTCTCGAGTAGGCATGTCACAACTAGATTCGCTAGCATATTATCTAGTTCTTGCAATATTATTTCTTTGCAACATATTGATTTAAAGAAAAAGCAAAACCTGATAATAGCATATCGTGTGGGTGGGTTCATGATTGAACGTATTGCAATGGGCAGAAACTCTTGCATTAGCATGTGATAGTCATGCAATTTTAGGCCAATGAGCTTCCTATCCTTTAGGTCACCAAACTAGAGAAATTTGAACAATAGCCTTGTGGTACCCTGATGTTGTGTAAAGTTTCACAAAAATATCTTTTCAAGATTCGTTAATGTGTAACCTCTTTGGAGGTAGTGTTGTTTTGTCTTGTTCTTGCATAGCAAACAACTCTTGTTTACCCCCAACTCGGCCGGATCCAATCGAGCATTGATCCATCTTTCGTCTTTCTTGGAACATGTAGCAAAGTTCCAACCGGACTCTCAACAACATTCTTTTCTACATGCATAAAATCAATACAATGTGGAACATAATTATGCCTCCAATACCTAAGTTTTCGATACCAAATGTTGAATTTCTTCCAATACGCACCGTTTTTTCCGTTCACTTGGCTTGAACTACCTCTACTTCGTTATGTTTCTTTTCTGCTTTTGAATCTTCCCACCTCTGCCTCTCGTATCTTCTTGGTTTTCTGATGCATTATTGTTTGTTCGTTTTCCTTTTCCCCACTTATTTTCAATATGTTGTACCTCGTTGTATATTTGTTACCCGGTCATTGGATTTGGAGCCGGGAGAAATTCTTGTTGTCCATTAAATGGCTTCCTTTGCCTTCTGAACGGATGGTCATATGGTAGATATCGGCAGTGACCAACATAACTTTGCTTGGATGAGGCAGAAAGTCTAACACAGTTTGTATCTTTCCTACATACTACACAACCTTTGAATCCACTATACGGGCAGCCACATAATGTACCAAGTGCAGGGTAATCATTTATTGTCCATAACACAACGGCACGTAGATTAAAGTTATCTTTTGTGGATGCATCATATGTATCAACCTCTGTATCGAATAAGGTTTGCGGATCATCAACTAACAATGTTCTAAAAACATCGATATCATTTCCCGGGTATCCCGATATCAATACCGAAAGCATGATAAACTTTCTTTTCATACACAACCATGGAGGAAAGGTTGTATATGACAGCTTAAAAGGCCATACACTGTGATGCCTATTTCAAGTTGACGTCAACCCATCGGCCGATATTCCTAGCCGTAGATTTCTTGGATCTTCAGCAATTTCATGGAATTTTTCATCTATGGTGCGCCATGCCTTTGAATCTGTGGGGTGACATAACACACCATCGGTTATCCTCTGTGTCGCTTGCCATCTTAAATCTTTTGAAATACTTTCTAGCTTAAATAGTCGTTGTAGTCTTGGTATAATTGGAAAGTACCACATTACCTTTACTGGAATGTTTTCGTTACACTTTATGTGCCTTATTATCCACCTTCCATCTTGATATCCCACAAGTTCGCACGCAAATCAAATCCTTGTCATCCTTCCAGTAAAGAAGGCAGTTATTGATACATACATGTATCTTTTTGTATCCTGATCCCATCAATTTCAAAAACATTTTGGCTTGATAAGTTTTTTCCACCATTTCGTTACAGCTAGGTAGCATCTTCTTTAACAATCCTAGTAATTCAGTAAAGAACTTATCATAACATCCGTACTTACCCTTCAAGTTGAGTAGTTTAACTATTGCGGACAGCTTTGTAGAAGTCGGGACATCCTGCGTAAAGAGGCCTCTATGCGTCTAATAATAATTGTTGAAACTTGATAAGATCATCCTCATCAAAATTATCTTTTGTAGCATTAACCATTTCTCTTTGGGGCATCTGTTGGAATATATAAAGCAAAATCCGTGTCGTCAACAAACTCATTGTAGCGTTAAAGTGTGTTTCGGTACTTATTGACGACTCATCCTTCTCTCCATGTTTAGTCCAGTTTAGGTAGCTTAGATCAAACCCATTCTTTGAATAAATGGAACTGCACTTTCTCCGCTTTATGCTCTATGTGGTTTAAACAATGCATTACACGGACATGGCATTGAAAGTTTATTTTTATTAACTTGTGGGTCGATGTTCACCATCTTCGCAAGTTGTGTGCATAATCAATAAACGCTGCTACTCCATCAACATAAGATTTGTTGGTCCTATTAGTTCCTATCCAAGACTTGTCCATGTTTATTAATGTGTCCCACTTATCGGCGAAAGCAATGTTTATAAATGTAGTCCCTGCAGGCATGTTTAAAAGACAGTCCAAGTTATTGAAGATTATAGAAGACAACATCAAACTTCAATTGATGATCTTAAAAGTTAAAAAAGACATTCCAAGTAATGAGGATAGCTCAAAGATTGAATGTGGTATTGAATTATGCTAAGAATTGAATAAAGTCTAATGAAATAGTTCCTAAAGGGATGTTTGGGTCAAGGAAAAATAAGAAATTAACTAGCTAAATTATGGTTCCATGGTCATGTGGTAACAGGCTTAATAGGGTTTCTTAAATTTTTTAACCAATTAACTATCTAAATTTAACAAGAAAATGACATAATTTACAAGAGGATATCTCGAAACAAATGTTCAATTAGCTAATAGGCTTAACAGGGTTATTTTATGTGTTAGAACGATGTGTACAAAAGAAACATAACAATACTTACCAGTGGTGACGGGACTGGTGGGTCTATGACGGGAGAGTTGTGGTGGTGATGAGATTTGTGGTGAGATTAGAGGAGGTGTGGCTGATGCAGAGGAGGAGGAGGAGGAGTTAATTTTTGCAATTAGTTTGGAATGACCTTGATGCAAACTTTGGGGGGAATAAATTTAATTTATGAGGGGAATTTTAAATTTGCTTAAATTTTTGAAAAGTTTTCATATTAGTTTAAAAAGGTTTTTTTTTTTTTTCTCTTTTGATTTAATGATTTTTTTCATTTAATTAGTTTAAAAAGGTTTTATATTCATAATAAATAAAATAAAATTAAAAATATAATTTTAAAAAAAAAATTATTTTAAGTATTTAGGACTTTTAAAAATAATTTTAAATTTTATGCTTAAATTTCCAATATTTGGTATTTTTAGGATTAAGTGCATTTTAGGTTATTTCGACTTTTGTTACTTGATTTATTTGCTTATTTAGTTGTTTTTAGTTTTAAAAAAAAAGTAAAGTAACTCCAAATACCGTCTTCACGGGTTATGGGTCCCAATACCGTCTTCCACGGTGTATGGGGGAGGTTGAGACGTAGACAGCCTTACCCCTACCTAAGGTAGAGAGGCTGCTTCCGGTTCTACTAAATGTAGAAACAGACCTCCGGCCTTGCAAGGGGTAAGGATCGAACCCTTGACCTCTGTCTCCAGAGGCAAGAGTGTTAACCACTTGATCTAACCTTGCTCTTTTTTTGTTTTTAGTTTATGTTTCATAAATTTATTCACAAAATCCAAATATCTTTCATTATTCTTTATCACCCGATCACGAACTGAACGCGAATTTTCATTCACACTCCGTTGGGACTTAAACGACACGAGAATATCTCATATTTATGGAAAATATTGTGTTTTGACTTTCTTTTACCAAATTGGGATTTTCATTCTCGGGTAGCCAACAAATTGACCATTTGGTCGGGGTTTTCATAATATAATATTATATATACTATTGATTGAATCATGTCGTAACATGACACTCTAAGCAACTATAACCCAATGCTTTTGACCCATATTATGTCAAATACCCATTAATGAATGTGACCAGTGATAACGTAATACCCTACCCACCATGTGAACTAGCCATTATCACCGGTCATGAATGGGTTGCACCGGCTTGGTAGGTGTATAGTTATAGTGTGAAGGTTATATGAACTGTATTAAAGTTATTAAGGGTGGGCACGTTAATTTTGACATTTCAGGGTGACATAAAATCATTAACTCACGTGTCTTACTCAAAACACTGTGTGAAACTGTGATTAGGGTTGCGTTAGATCGTTGGGCACCGTGGAGCGCGGTAACACAACCCTTGTCGCGTTTCGTCCGTTTTAGTCGGTCCTATACGTTTTCCACCGTGTTCATACGTTTTCTTAGTTTTGTACATGTTTTCTTCCGTTTTTTATGCGTTTTACATGTTTTCGTCTCTTTTCATATGTTTTCATCCGTTTTGTATGTTTTACACTTTTACACATTTTCATACGTTTTTACAGTTTGCGTATGTTTTCATCGTTTTCCACTTGTTCGTACGACTTTGTCCTTTTTAATAAGTTTTTATACGTTTTCGTTTTTGTTTACACGTTTTCGTTCGGGTTTACACTTTGTCGCTGGTTTTTTCATGTTTTAGTCCGTTTGTATAAGTTTTTGACTGTTTTCGTCCGTTTCTAGCCGTTTTCATCTATATTAGACGTTTTCGTCCGTTTTCATTTGTTTTACATATTAACATACATTTTTACGTTTTATACGTTTTCCCGCTTTAGTTCGTTTTTGTCCGTTTTAATCCGTTTTAGCCATTTTCATATGTTTTGAAGACTTTTTAGCGGTTTCATACGCTTTCTTACACTTTTACACATTTTTCATACGTTTTTACACGTTTGCGTCTGTTTCATACGTTTTCCACCGTTTTGATGCGACTTTGTCCTTTTTAATCATTTTTATAGGTTTAGTTTTGTTTACACGTTTTGTCGTGTTTACACTTTGTCATTGGGTTTCATGTTTTAGTCCGTTTGTATAAGTTTTTGACCGTTTTCGTCCGTTTCTAGCCGTTTTCATCTATTATAGACGTCTTCGTCCGTTTTCATACGCTATCATCTGTTTTACATATTAATGTACATTTTCTTACGTTCCATACGTTTTCTTACATTCTTACACGTTTTCGTCTGCGTTAGTCCATTTTTTTCCGTTTTATCCGTTTTTAAGAATTTTCGGGTCAACCCAAGAAGCGAAGTGAATTCATATTCGGTTTTCGGCTCGCTTCGGTTTAATTCTAGTTCGGTTCGGTTCGGTTTTCGTGTTGAACCGAATAAAAAAATAATCGATTTAACGAAACCAAATAACCCGATAACCGAACGGATAAACACCCCTAATTTATAGTGATAGTTTAAAAGGAGGACTTATTTTTCGGTTTTAAATTTTACGTCTTTATAGTTTGAATTCATAAGGAGTTACAAGTATCTTCTCTATCACACTATCCCCACAACTCTTCTTCAACCTTTCTTATCAATCTTTCAATAATATCATATTTTACCCGATTTCATTATCAATGGCGCACACCATCACCACAAAACCAATTGGCTATGCGTGTTATTGATGACCTAATTGAGTTTAGCGGGGAGACATCTGTTGATGGTTACATGAGTTTCTTCAAGGCTCAGCAAATTTCCAGTCTCCGTGGCTTTATAAACCGGATGCGCGAAGAGGCCACCACAGTAAAGAATGAGATTGTGCAGTTTAATGCTTTAATTGCTGAGATGGTAGCTCTTGGAGATGGGGAGGAACATTTTGACACATTGATGGATCTTAGGCATGACACGGAGGCTGCGAGGACTAAGCTGCATGGGGTTGAATGATCTCATTACTCAAGCTGAGGAGGATATCGAGACCAAGGAAGAACAAATTCAGTCGATGAATGGTTGAAGGGTTGCTCGTTGTAGCTATGTAAGGGATGGTTTCTTTTGCTCTAGTGTCATCTTTTTATAATGTCTAATGTCTTGGTTTAATATTATGGTTTGTAGATATATTAACAATGAAACATGTATGGATCTTTTGATGGTTTATCCATATGACACTCTAAAATATGTATGTTGATCCAATGGAATGGAATGGAATGCGCTCGCTAGTTTGTTTCATCTTTTTTTTATGTTGTTTTGCATTTAGGAATTGGTTGTGGTGTTTAAGTTCATATCTGGTAGAATGTATTATTGTAGGTTTGAGGTTGATCTAATCACAGTGGTGCATCCCATGTGTCGTGTTCAATGTTGAGCCATGGATATGCGGTTCATAAGTGCTTTGCTTAGGTTGTTCATTTTTTAGGTTGTTGTCAATTTTTAATGACTGATTATGAAGTTTAGAAGTGGACCGTTTGTGCATGGCAATTATTTTGGATTAAACCACTAGATTTAGGGTGTTTTTGTTGTTGTTTTTGCTTTAAGTTAATTGCATTTGCATGATTTCTTGATTTTTTTTACTGTTGGAGGATGTTAGAGCTTATTTAAGTGCTTATAAATAGCTTATTTATAGGCTTAAAGTAAGGTCTCAGGGCTGTTTGTTGTGTCAGCAGTTGTGACAACTCGTACTTTCAGGTCATTTTACAAATTTTGGAAATTTTCACTATTCATCTCGGGAATTTACTATTCATGGGTTACTATTCATCATTTTACTATTCATCATTTTTGAAGACGATTTGATATTCTGAGTACGTATTTCAAAATTTTACTATTCATAAAACACTATTCATTCCCGGAGAAAATCACTATTCATGAGTCACTATTTATCATTTTTCGTAAACTAAGTTTACGAGTATCAAATACGCGTAACCTGGAGGGTTAAGCTGCGTATTCATGGAAAATCACTGAGGACATTTCATATAGACTAGATTTAGTCTACATATCATTAGTAACGTCATCATTATATTAGTTCATGCATGGTTTTGCATATTTCGTCAAACGTTTGTTTTCCTATTAAATAAACGTTATCGCGTAAACATTTATTTTGAATATTGATCCGACACTTCCAAAAATAATCCTAATATATTTTTATACTCATTTTAAGACTATAAAAAGTATATTATTAGCTTACTCGATGTTTTCAATTTATTTGGTATATAAATTGTTATGTATAAATATGTACGACGGTTTTCGTAAATTCAACTCGATAATTATTTATTCACTCAATTCTTGTGAGAAATGTATTTTATAATTTTTATGACTTCGATATATTTTATTTTATTCCGTTAAAATCGATTTTTAGCTAACTCTATACATAATAAATAGATATCTAATAAAAATCTTTCAAAGTTATCAAAACCAAATTGGATACTTCACTTTCATTCATTTATTCAAAAAAAAAATATGTTCTCTTTCTTTTTCTTTGAGATGCACGACCACTACATCATACATGAAGGAATCACCATTTTTTTCTTCCAAGATCAAGTATTATTATGATCCTATTAGTGTTCTAGTTAAGGTTTAGGATTAAACCTTGAAGATTAACTAAGTTTTCTATCATCTATCCTCATAATCACTTAAAGTAAGTTACTATTAATTTTCCTAATCTTTTAAACATTTACTTGATCTATTTTTATGATTCTATTAGAAATATATGCAAGTATCATATGAATTCATACCACTTTTGCTAGTTTTTATTACATATTATAAGTTTTAATCATCCTATAATTATTCTCACGAACTCTATCATTTTTGGAGAAGTTTAGGAACCCATGACACCCTAAGAATGTGTATGGTAGGTTTAGAATAGATTTGGTGTTGGTTTGAAGTGATTGAAACAAGTATTATGCGAGAAAAATCAATTTCGACAACTATAAATAAGGGTCTGATCATTTTTGCTAAATCTGGAAATTTCGACAGTTTACAAAATATTTTGGGCTAGATATTCAGAAAATATACTTTAAAACTAAAACGTGGTCGCTTGCGAGCGGTTAAAACGGAGTTATAACGAAGAAGTTATGCTATTTTCAAGTTTAACGACGAAAACTATGTTTTTCCATAACTATGTTTTTCCGGAAAACAGCATGCTGTCCAGATTTTTAAAGGGACAAAAATGAGTCTTAAGCATTATCTAAATGAGTCAATTTATCAAAAATATATTAGTATACTTTAACACGAAAAGTATAAAACACTAATATATTTTCTAATAGCCAAAAACTAGTTGTCACTAGTGACCATGTTGAGGGTCGTTTTTAACATCGATGGAATACTTTTTAGAAAACGATGTCTTCTAATAAAAGTAAGTTCACCTAGCCTATTTTTCAAAATGTTCAACCGTTCGTCAAACGGAGTTGTAACGAATAAAATACGGTCACTCAAACTTTGCCGAAATTTACCCTTAAACAATATTTTGGGTACAAGTACCCTACTTTACCTATGTTTTTCTCCATGATCGAGACCTCTATGATGAAAACTTAAAAGCTAAAACTTTGAGATAATGCTACAAGCTTTCCAAAACCGTTGAGTTTGTTTTCTAACACTCGATATTCACTATTTTACGACTAGCTTTTCGAGGCCATTTAGTCACTTTCATGACTTGTCAAATTATATTATTTTGCGACGAAAAGCTATAAATTCTTGATAAATCACTAAACGACTATCGTAGGATGTTGTTTCAACGAAAATATTTGTAAAGTATTTTATAACATGACGAGATGTCATAAACATATATTTCGACGACAAACATTATTTTCAAATATACAAGTGGTATGGATATCATATGAGTTTGCATGCACGACATTGTTTCATGATTTACATTAGAACATATCATTCATAATAGGTCGCGGTTAGAGGTTGCGCCTCATTTCAGTATTGCCATTATATCATCATAAACATTGCACCAGGTGAGTTTTCATAGCCCCGTTTTATTCAAGTTTATACATTATTTCAAACCTACGGGGGAGAATACATTGCACATCATTTTTTTTATACGGGCCCAAGTATATTCAAATTCATTTACATTGCTTAAGTTACCTCATTGCCAATTGAATGTCCCCATTTCATAATCATGAACCGTTAATTTCGGAAGAAGCGAGGGTGAGTGGATAGATCTATTGAGGTGACTCCTCCATCCGTGTTGGTGGTCCCAACTGGTCAACGGATGCATTTCATTTTATCATCATTGAGTTGTTTGGCAAAATACTCTGTTGGGGCGAACATCAGGAACAGTCTAGCTTCGGTGTCATGTGCTTAAGCAATTGTACCATTTTTGTGACATATTTGTCATACATAACTTATACTTGCGTTGGTCGTATAAAACATTTTCATAAACTCTATGAACTCACTCAACCTTTGTGTTGACACTTTTAGCAATGTATTTTCAGGTATCTAAGGCATATACTTCATGGCATGCATGTGGACATATCATAGAGTCGCGGTGACGACGCGTCTCACTTGGGTTTTATGCACTTTAAAACATCGTTTGGATTGTAACAAACTTATTTCCGCACATGTCGATTTTATTTTGGGACCTATCTTTTGTAAACTCTGAATGTTTTATTATATCAAACGATGTTCTTTTCAAACGACACTTTAGGTCGTTCAATATATCTGTAACTGTGATGCTATGAAAGTCAATCCCCAGGAATTACATTCCGCTGCAAAACAGGTAATTTGGAGGTGTGACAGCAGTCCTTGGTTGGATTTGATTATTTTTGTGCTTACTTGTTTATCTGAGACTACTTATTAGTTATAGTTACTTAATTAGTTGCTTTAATTCCATTTTTTCTTTTGTTTCTTCATTTGTATGCGCCATGTGGTGAGATTTTAGTGTAGCTGCAGTTATATGTGTCTTTGATACAGCTGGTTTGAAGTTATATGGGTGTTTGGGACTGTGGGTAAGATCCATTTCTGTCATGGGTGTCTGGTTTCAAAAAATGCAGCCAAAAATGAAATATTTAAATTCTATATTATCAATTTGGAGCCACATTTTAAAATTATCAAATTTGGAGCCAAATTTCAGCCAAAATTTTTAAAATTACTTAGGAAATTATGGTTTCCTTAATTGAAAAACTGTCCCATAATGAGCCCTAATTTTACTCCAATAAATCAGGATTCAAGCAAAACAACCGAACTTCATTTTTACACCATTATTTACCAATTAACTTTACTAATTTTTCTTAACACATTACTCTCCGGCGAATCATGGCAACTCAAACCAATTGTCGGATGATTTGGTTTATTCGATCGTGAAAATGATAACCCATTTGGATATGAATTAGAGGCGTATTCGGATGAGGGTGAGGATCTTGAAAACAACCATTCAAATGCGAATGTTGTTAAGAGGGGCATAACTAGGTTAGCTAAGTTTCGTAGGGATTATGGAAAAACCGACGGAATAAAGGTCAGTGTAACCTTCGATGCACTGAATAGGTTATCAGGAAAAACCAGGGCATTGTTTTCGAGTTTTTTGGGTGATTTGGTTTGTGAGCATATAGGTTTCAGGATTCTATCCTGGAGGAAGGTTGATTCAGAAGCAAGAGATAAAATGTGGGACGAAATCACGGTACACATATACTTTTTTTTAACTAGTAGTGGCTTGGCTTTCGTAGGTACAAGGTATTAATAAGTTTATCTCTGCATTTACATTATGTGCAACTAATTAACAACATTTTGTTAATCTTTGCAGCGATATTTTGATGTTGACTTGACAGTCAGAAAGATGATAATGAATCGTCTTGGTCAACTTCTAAAGAATTTCATAAGGAAATTGACCGAAAACTACATATTGCCCAGCCAAAATACCCTTTCAAAACTTAATGAAGTCCCGGCGAAGTATAGTGCAATTATAAAAGCCGAAGATTGGGTAAATTTTGTAAACTACACGGCCACCGAGGAATACAAGGGGTTAATTATTCATTTTTATTCAAGTTCAATTATCTGTCACATTTGATGTTTCCATATATATTAGTTGTATACTATCAGCATTACTACATCTAAACACCTTTTTATTTTGTGTTGCAAGGTGAAATCAGCTGCATCTAAAGTGGCACGTTCCAAGTCTGTTTATCAGCATACAATGGGACGAGGTGGATACGTCCGTGTGATAGATAAAATGGTAACATTAAACATTAAACATTTGCATTTAATAGCACCATACTTTCGTTTATATTGGTTTATCTTACAAGTATATGTATTTGATGTTTATAAGATCGAGAATAAAGAAATTGAACCAGATGAAGAACCACCGCGTGGTACGCTGTGGTTGAAAGGAAGGGTGAATAAAGACGGAGAATTTCACGATGATGATATCAGAACAGTTGGAAAAAAAATTGTAAGTTTGACTAATTTTATTATTATGTTTATTGTTAGTTATAAGTTAATACTGATAGTGTATTAGTTAAAACTGTTAGTTATAAGTTAATACTGTTAGTTATAAGTTAATATTGTTAGTTATAAGTTAATACTATTACTTATAAGTTAATACTGGTAGAATTAAATAACCTATTTCTCATATTGTGTGTGCAGAAAGAGACGGAGGAGAAGATCAAACAAGGAACCTTGAAGGTTGATCATGGCACTGATGCCATGACATTTGTATTAGGTAAGGAAAAGGGAGGATATGCGAGAGGAGTGGGAGGTGGAGTAACCTACAAGAGGTATTTTGATCTGCCTCGAATCAAACAAGCATTTGATGAAAGAGTGGTGTCACTTCAAAGTGAACTTGATAATGAGAGGCGCCAACGTCAAGAAAAAGAGGCGGTAATACAGGATTTGATGACACAATTGGCTGCACAAAGGGGGCAGTTACAGTCAACTTCAACTCCATTGACACAAACAGAAGTAAGACATAAGAAAGTAACATTCCATCTTTTTTTTACCCTTTTAAATACTGCTGCAGTCTTCTTAAACAATTTATATTTCAGGTGTCTCTGGTGAACATTAATCTTATAAATAGCAATGCTGATGAGGATGCCGGAACACGTGTTGCTGGACGTGAGAAAATTGCGAGCATTGAGAAGTCTAATGGACTTGCAACTTTGGAAAAGGAAATGGAAATAAGTGTAAGTAATAAATCATCCCCCTGGGATTTTTGAATTCTACATACATGTATTATTTACCGTGTATTATATATATAGGAAACTGTTAAATTTGTCGCATCTAAGAAAACGACTAGATCAAAACGAAAGGATTCTTCACGTCAACTTTCCGAATCACAAGAACATGAGTCTCCATTAACAGTACTACCACAAGTATGTATTTAAACATTTTCATATTTTCTTTAGTTTAAATAATTACTGATACATATATACATGCAACCAATTATCTTTTTAGGTAATTAAGTGCAGACTGTGGCACTTAAAGAAATCAACTATTATTGCGGAGGGTACCGTGTACAAAACTCATGGAAAACAAATGCTTCATAACAAACCACTCCCAAAGGATTGCTACAGAGTGTCTATTGAAAAATCTTTAGTGGATGCAGCATGCATACCGGATGTAGGAAGTAACGGTCTCAAAACAGTTAAGGATGCAGTTGGTGGTTTTTATGCATGGCCAAAGGATCAAGTGGTTTTCGATGAAAAGGTACATACATGCATGTGTTTTATAAACCTACATATATCATTCTTCATATTAAATTCTGTTAGGATTGAATAACATAAGATTTATGTGGTTTGGAGGTCTAGGTTGGCGGAAGAAGATGAAGAGATTCATCTCTTCTAGTGAGAGAAAGTAGAGAGAGGGAGGAGAAAACTAAGGATACTTTATTGAATAAACACACACTACACTTAACCAAATGTTTCACCTCACCTCTCATGGAGAGTCATGAGGGGTATTTATAGGCTCAACAAACCTTAACTTTGCACTTAAACGATACTAGTCCCTATGGGCAAAGTATACTACGCATCTAGTCCAATTCACGTAAGTGACGTTATCTTTATAAAAAAGCGAGGCTAACAATCTCCCTCCAAGATAGCGTCACACGTGAATGGTTAAAATGAGACCTATAAATACAAAATAGAGTAAATTACAAAAGTAATGAACAATGTTGACTTTGTTGAAGCAATCTTGAAGTTCTCTTCTTCCGACGACCTCGGCATTTGATCTTCTTGTAGCTCTGAACTTCAACTGTAACGGTCTAGTTAGGTTATTACTCCCTCCTAACTATATATATATTTGTATTTGTTTTGATATATATTGATTTCTTATATGTGACTAAAAGATTCATATAGTCACAATTCTTAACACTTTTTGGTCACAGTTTGCTTAATTCGATGTGTGACTAAATGTTAGAAAAGGCCACACAAACATAAAATTCAAGTGGCCATTAGATGATCAATAGTCACACAAAACACACATTTCTTCACTTTACACACCATATGGTCACACTTATTAACACTTTTGGCCACTTTATGGTTAATTGTATGTGACTAAATACCCAAAAGAAACATGCTTTGTGTGACTAAATGTTTAATAAGGCCACACAAACATAAAATTAATGTCGCCATTGGATGAGCAATAGTCACACAAAACACACATTTCTTCACTTAAAACACCATATGGTCACACTTATTAACACTTTTGGCCACTTTATGCTTAATTGTATGTGACTAAATACCCAAAAGAAACATGCTTTGTGTGACTAAATGTTAGATAAGGCCTCACAAACATAAAATTAATGTGGCCATTGGATGATCAATAGTCACACAAAACACACATTTCTTCACTTAAAACACCATATGGTCACACTTATTAACACTTTTGGCCACTTTATGCTTAATTGTAATTGACTAAATACCCAAAACAAACATGCTTTGTGTGACTAAATGTTAGAAAAGGCCACACAAACATAAAATTCAAGTGGCCATTGGATGATCAATAGTCACACAAAACACACATTTCTTCACTGTAAACACCATATGGTCACACTTATTAACACTTTTGGCCACTTTATGATTAATTGTATGTGACTAAATACCCAAAAGAAACATGTTTTGTGTGACTAAATGTTAGAAAAGGCCACACAAACATAAAATTCAAGTGGCCATTGGATGATCAATAGTCACACAAAACACACATTTCTTCACTTAAAACACCATATGGTCACACTTATTAACACTTTTAGCCACTTTATGGTTAATTGTATGTGACTAAATACCCAAAACAAACATGCTTTGTGTGACTAAATGTTAGAAAAGGCCACACAAACATAAAATTCATGTGGCCATTGGATGATCAATAGTCACTCAAAATACACGTTTCTTCACTTTAAACACCATATGGTCACACTTATTACCACTTTTAGCCACTTTATGATTAATTGTATGTGACTAAATACCTAAAACAAACATTCTTTGTGTGACTAAATGTTAGAAAGGCCACACAAACATAAAATTCAAGTGGCCATTGGATGATCAATAGTCACACAAAAGACATATTTCTTCACCTTAAACACCATATGGTCACACTTATTAACACTTTTGGCCACTTTATGCTTAATTGTATGTGACTAAATACCCAAAAGAAACATGCTTTGTGTGACTATACAGTGTTTATGGTCACTAATACGGATTAATCCAACAAAATTTGTACCTAATTAGTCACACATGTTAAGGTTTTGGTTACTTTTTTGCAATAGAGACTAAAAAAAGTCAAACACGTGACCATAGGGTACCTATGGTCAAGCGACCTTTAGTCACACACGGTCGAAAAATCATGTGTGAGTGTGACTATATGTATATCGTCACACATATTCGGTGTAGCCAAATCCACTTTTTGTTCTAGTGATAGTTTTGTTGTTGTTGTTGTTGTTATTATTATGGAGGTACGAATGGTGAGTTTTGGTATTGTGTTTGTCGTGTTCCGTAAACAAAAGTTAGGACTCAAAAATTTACCAATGGTGAGTGACCGAGACAAAAATTTAAGTTGGGTGTTTGGATGTTTGTTGTCAATTATGTTTTGGGGTTCCATTTTTTTAAGTGTTTTGAGACATTTTATATAAAATGATAGAATGAGAAGTTGTGAATAAAAATGATGTATGGAGGTATTTTATAGGTAAATATGTTGATAGAATCTAAAATTATTATTTTTCTTTTACTTTTCCAAAAAAGTATCTTTTGGATGTTTAAGGCTTTTGGTGTGTGCAATTAGTACGATGGCGCACACCATGAAATGACGAGCACAAACAATGGGAAAAAGGATAAGGAGAGGGTGATAAACGGGGGATCACGCGTGAATGCGTGATGGTGCAATATTTCCCAATTAGTAAAACTTTGAGAACATGAGGGTGCAAAATGTATAGTATCATAAGAAAACAAAACCAAAACAAATTTAAACTTGTTGACAAAAAACAATCAGTTTACCATATCTTCCCACCAACCACAAAATAACACTTACCGCCGTTATCTCCACCATAAATCGCCATAAATCATGCAAGCTTTAAAATTTTCACCATTTCCATCCAACACCTTCACAACACCACACGCCCCGCCGCTACCACCACCCCAATGACCCCACCACCACAAACCACCACTACACCAAAACTCAACAGATACAACTCAATAATATGATAACCCAAATCCCAAGAAGCATCACAAGAAATATTATACGGAGTAAGGTTATCAGATGATGATTTAAACAACCCTCATATTGGTATTTTGTCAATTTGGTATGAAGGGAGTACAAAGTTGTGAAAGAGGGTGTGAAAGAAGTTGATATGATTGGTTTTAGGTTTAATACTACTGGTGTTAGTGATGCCATTTCTATGGGGACTAGAGGGATGCGTTATCGTTTGCTTTCTTAAAATGGTGAAACAAGCACCCAAGTCGACTGACTTTTCTGGCAGAATTACGGTCTTGTTATACTAAGTGCAAATCAAGTTTTTACACAACAAGCATATAATGGCGATATGAAATCAAGCATGGAATGTTAAATATGTATGAAAATTAGTATGGCGGGATGCTTACAAGAATTAGGAGAGGTGGTGGTCAAGAAAATGCACAAGATCAACCCAAAATCACTAGAAACCCTTAACTTTTGATCCTCCAAAACCATAGTTTTGCAACCCTATTTGTATAAGCTTTAAACCAAATTACCCAAGACCAAAATACTCTTGTTTTGTGTTGTGTTGCTGTCGAAATAAAGAGAGAAAAAGAGTGCGTTTTAGTGTTTTGAGTATCCTGGAAATGGCCATAAGTTACTCTATTTTATAGTGAAAAACTAGGAAAGTCAAATGGTTGTTTTATGGTTCACAAGTTCTTGCCAAATTAAAATGGGAAACAAGAAAAGTGAGGGTGTTCTTGTGACTTACTTCCAGTTTAGGGGAGACTTGGGGCATGTATAATGAAAGGGGATAAGGAGGGATAAAAGTTTCCATGTCTTAAGCCTTTTAATCTTAGCATAGTTAGAGCAAGGTTGTGTTATCAAGTTGTAAAGGTGATGGTTGGTATATCCCCTTGGGGAGCCCGGTTTCGGACAAGAAAAAGGGAGGGAAATCTTAATTTTTAAAAGATATAAGTGTGTATATTTGTATTAATGTAAAGGTGGTGAATTGGTTAGGTATTGCATGCATGCATGAGACTTAATGCAAGTCTTAGATGATTTACGTAAAACTTATAAAATAAAATGCAAGTGAATTATAAAACATGCTTATGAAGGTGATGAGGTACTTGTTAGACGTAGACTAAACTTAGTCTATGTTGGTATACATTCAAAGTTGTTTTTCATTTTACGCAGGTTAACCTAAAAGTTATACGTAAAGGCAAGTATTCAAGTGTTCAAAGTAAAATGTTTTAAGTTTATGGTTAGGTAATAACCTGAAAAATATGAGTTGTCACACTTTTGGGAACTTATGTACTTCAACTATTGAAATCTTGTAATATTCTTTTTTGTCAAATCATGTATGATGTTACCTATATCTTACGCGTCGTGCCTCGCGTTGTTGCACCTCGTGTTTCTGCTTTAGTGGGGTGTGACATAAGGTGAAGATCTTGGATATCTACAAGTGTAGTTGTATATATGAATGACCAAAGAATGTAAAGACGCAAATAACTAGTGAAATATAAAAGTATTTTATGATGAGATATGATTATTGGGGCTTGAAATCTATACACATGAATGTTATAAGAAAGTAAAATTAATATTATATCTAGCAATACGAGAAATAAGTTATATATGTCTAACATAATAATTTAAGAGCTCATTTTATGTTGAGATTCCTTAAGAAGTATTAAATGTAAAAAGCACGTGTCATGACTTAAAATATTTCAATATCTTCAAGGCGCAGGAAATGTGGGTTTATATTTTACTAACCCATCAAAACAAGTTAAGTTAGTTTTGCTGATTCAAGATATATGTTCAATTCTTACAAAAATCGGTCTCAAACTGGATATGTTTTTACAAGTGGCGACACTGAAATTTAGTTGCATTCGGTAGACCAAACAATCACGACTACTCCATCAAACCATACAAAAATTATGGGAAGGAGACACTAATGATTTTTCACGTATTGCTTAGTTCAGGGTTACATCAAAGGCGATAAGACATAACTTGGTGGATCTATTTACATTATCTTGTGGATCTGTTTACTAAGACAATTCCTACCTCAACATTAGGATATTAATCTGTTGCATTTAAATGCGCCAACTTAAAGAGCTTAAGTGATGTAGTCATTAGAGAGATATAATACACGTTGCACTTTTTTCCCTTAGCCATGGTTTTGTCCTACTGGTTTTTCCTGGCAAGGTTTTAAGGTTTTTAATGAGATAACATTCCTAAAGCATATTAATAATATGAGAATTGATTTGCACACTCAAAGTTTTGATTTGGCCACTCTATTTTGTTCATAACATAGTTGTATAGTGCTTACAGTGTCTTTCGTATACTTGTACGGCGAGTGTTCCAATCAAAATAAAAAATGTTCAAATTATCTCTCTAATAATATGAACATACAAAAGGAAATGTATGAATAATTACATATGAATATCCTTATCTTCTAGCATTATTTAGAGTGTATATCTAATTAGAAGATATGCATAATTAGTTTTAGTTTAAGCTTTATGTGTTTGCATTTATATATAGGATTTTGCTACATCCACATAAAATCCTCACAAAAAACTCTCACTCGCTGACGTGTCAGTGGTTGATTGGTTTTTTTGTGGGATCCACGTCCCACTAAAAATCAATCACCCGCTGATAAGTCAGCGAGTGAGAGTTTTTTGTGGGAATTTTATGTGGATGTAGCATACCCCTTATATATATCGTTGATTGATTTAAATAGTTTGTACATTGTACATTATGGTTAAATGGTTGTATATTTCAGTGAAGGGGTAACTTAAATAGTGCATTAATTGTATTTGTTGAATAATGTTTTTTAGTTGTATTTGTGCTTCAAATAGTTTCTACATTGTGTTTTATAAATTATATTTTTTATCAAATGAGTGTTTTAAATATGACATTAATTACAAATGTTGACCAGCCAATATGTGTAGGTGTTTATGCATAAAGTAATTATACATATAGCTTAAGTAGTTTTATTTGCTTAAAATTTATATATGAAAAAGTTAAGAGAAATAGTTTGTACATTGTGTTTTATAAATTATATTTTATATCAAATGGGTGTTTTAAATATGACATTAATTACAAATATTGACCAGCCAATATGTGTAGGTGTTTATTAGGGGTGTTCATGGGGCGGTTCGGCTCGGTTCGGTTAGCGATTTTAACTATCCATCGCGGGGCGGGTAGTTCATTTTACTATCCAAAACCGAACCAAACTAGGCGGGTAACCGGACATCCGGGTACCCGAAATGAGCGGTTACCCGCGGTTCGGGTCACGGTTAACCATTAAAAAAAGTAATCGTTCAAATAGGACGAACAATAACTAAAATTAGAACTTAATATTTCTTGGTAGTAAAATTAAATGACGTTGAAGATATTAGAGTCATTGTAAAGTTGTTTCGTCACAACAAAAACATTCAAATTATCATATGTAACAAAATAACTAATATTATTTATTTGACGTTTATAGGTTACGATCACTTTAATCATATGTAATTCATGGACGTTAATACATAATTATATCAGGTAAGTAAAAATGTGTTATACAATAAAAGTAGTGCAAAAATATAGTTAATACTTGCCCATTTTTATGAATGGTTGGCAAATCGTGTCTTAACAGGTCTTAACAGGTCCGGTGCGCGCGAATAACATAAGTTTCAAACATGAAAACAACTCGTTTAATACTTAGCTTTTGTGGTTTGAGTATGGCAGATATACGTTTTATTTATCAAAAAAGTTAAATATTGAACCACAAAATACTAAAAACAAATATTTTAAAAAATAAAAAAATTGCATAGTACATTTTTTCTCTTAACAGGTCTTAACAGGTACCCAATTTGCCAGCTCTTATGTATATCATACATTTCGGTTCGGTTCGGGTAACCACGGATAAATAAAAGTAAAAACCAAAACCGAACCGTAATATGCGGGTTTTTCCGGTTTCGGGTTTTCTCGGTTTCAGTTTCTTCGGTTATCGGTTTTTTTCGGTTTCGGATTGAGGGAATCGGCTCGGTTTGTCGGTTTCTCGGATATTTTGAACACCCCTAGTGTTTATGCATAAAGTAATTATAAATATAGCTTAAGTAGTTTTATTTGCTTAAAATTTATATATGAAAATCTTAACAAAATAGAAAAGAGAGAGTCATCCCTCCGTTATATATAAGTTATATAGACAATAATTATGTTTTTTCACTCTTAACTTTTTCTCAAACCTTTCTTAAAATTTTCAAACCATTCTTAAATGCAAATTCAATTCTAAAGCCACCAAACCATTCTACAATAATTATGTTTTTTCACTCTTAACTTTACAACAAACTTTAAACATCGACTTTACCATATATCTTCCCACCAACCACAAAACAGCACTTACCGCCGTCATCTCCACCATAAACCGCCGTAAACCATGCAAGCTTCAATCTTTTCAACATTCCCAAACACCACCTTCATAACTCCACACACCCACAAACCCACCTCACTTTCACTCCGACCCACCACCATAACCGCCGCCGCCGCAACCCCAACAACCACCACCACCACCCCACCACCACAAACCACCACCACACCAAAACTGAACAAATACAGCTCAAGAATCACAGAACCCAAGTCCCAAGGAGCATCCCAAGCAATCTTATACGGAGTAGGGTTATCAGATGATGATTTAAACAAACCCCAGATTGGTATTTCATCAGTGTGGTATGAAGGGAATACTTGCAACATGCATTTGTTGAAACTGAGTGAAGCTGTGAAAGAGGGTGTGAAAGAAGCTGATATGATTGGTTTTAGGTTTAATACTATTGGTGTTAGTGATGCTATTTCTATGGGGACTAGAGGGATGTGTTATAGTTTGCAGTCTAGGGATTTGATTGCTGATAGTATTGAGACTGTTATGTCTGCTCAATGGTATGATGGCAATATCTCTATTCCTGGTTGCGATAAGAATGTAAGTTCTTTTGCTTTTTTTCAAATACACACATTGGGTTGGTGTTGTCATGTTTCATGATTATTTTTGCGCATATGAGCTTATCTCATTTCGGCTATTCTGAAACTTATGGGCTTATATAAGCTTATTACGATATAACAAGCTTACATGAGCCGGCAAGTTGAAAATATAAAAGCCAGAACATATGGAGCTTATGAAACGTAAGCCGAAATGAGATAAGCTCATAAGCCCAAAAATACGCTTAAACAAAGACCCTTAAGTTGTTTGAATGTTGGCAAATTCTGATTATTGGCTTATTAGTAGTACGGAAATAAATAGTATAATTGTGTTGTGAATTGACTGAATTCTAAGGATTTGCATGTAAAATGACCTCTGTTTAATCTGGGTCATCAAAAACTGATTATTTGATCCTAAACTAATCACAATCAGCATCAGTATAGGCAAACACCATGAATTAATTAACTGTTTAACTTCTAAATGCAATAGTTAGACAATCACTTTTAAATGCATTCCCGACAAGCCTTATACTCTTTTTTGTTCTAGTTTGAGTTGTGGTTGCTGGGGCCTATGTTTGATATGCAAGTTGTAAGCATTTTGGTAGCTATGGTTTGCTTGCGAGCCTACTTCTAATGGGTAGTAGTAGTACTCTTTAAAGTCTCAAACTTGATGGCCATTTTTGTTTAAGGATGTTGATTTTAGTTTTACATGCTATCCCAGTTTATATATGATTGTTGATATCATGTGGTGTTTAGTGTTTACACATGCATTATGAACTGATTATTGTGACTGTTTTACGGATACTTGGTTTTGTCGGTAATGGACTTGCTTCAAATGACATGTCTGCTAAATTGTTACAGTTAGAGCATCTGTGACCATAACTGTAATAATTTCAAACCCTGGAATTGGATTATGTAACATTATTTGAACATTTTATTTGCAGATGCCCGGTACGATTATGGCTATGGGTCGCTTGAACCGGCCAAGTATAATGATTTATGGTGGAACCATTAAGGTTACAGTCCATTCTATGTTGCTAGCTGATAAGTCCCTGATATAAAAATTTGTTTGTTAAACTTCTTTATTTATATTTATACAGCCAGGTCATTTTGAAGGCCATACATTCGACATAGTATCTGCCTTCCAGGTACACTTGATATACCAGCAAACAATTTTAAATTACATATCCAGAACCAAAAGTTATATAGTTGTCCAATAATATTACAGGTTTACGGAGAATTTGTAAGTGGTTCTATAAACGATGAACAAAGAACAAACGTGCTAAAGCATTCTTGTCCAGGAGCTGGGGCTTGTGGTGGAATGTATACTGCGAATACCATGGCTTCTGCCATTGAAGCAATGGGAATGTCCCTTCCTTACAGGTGCACAAATTTGTCCAAATTATAGTTTCTCAAATATCCAGTTGAATTTTTTGACTTACTGATCCATCTTTTTTTTTTTTTTTTTTTTTTCAAAAGTTCTTCGACGCCTGCAGAAGATCCGTTAAAGTTGGATGAATGCCGCTTAGCTGGAAAGTATATTCTTGATTTAATTAAAATGGACTTGAAGCCAAAGGACATCATCACTCCAAAATCTTTGCGTAATGCGATGGTCACTGTTATGGCTCTTGGAGGGTCCACAAATGCGGTTTTACATCTGATAGCCATTGCCAGGTAAGTGGCACGTGGGCTGGATTTTTCTTCTGAGAAAGACGATTGGATTTCATATGATAACTTATTAAGCTATGGTTTTGTTTCAGGTCTGTTGGCTTGAACTTGACACTTGATGATTTCCAGAAGGTCAGTGACGCAGTCCCTTTTCTGGCGGATCTCAAGCCTAGTGGAAAATACGTCATGGAAGACATACATAAGGTCAGAAACGTACATTCATACGTGGGTGGTTAGATGTGTGTTTTGAAAGTAATTCTTGCAAACTGAATAATGTTTGGATAATTAAAATAATCAGATAAAAGGTTCTAATGAAAAGTGATGTAAAAGTTAATGTCTAAATAGTAAATATGCATGTGTAATCAGATTATTAGTTTTTTGAGTGTTTGTCAAATTCTGATTCTTTCAGAAATTAATACAAAAAATGACTAAAAGGGAAATGTTGTGAATAATAAAGAGATGATCAGATGAGTTTTGCTGCAGCGGGTATGAAACTATTTGTCCAAAACATTGCTTGATACTTGACTAATTCTATATATCAGAAGCAGAATATGTTTTGATTGTTTTCTCCTCTCTTCGGGTATTTTGTCCTTCCTCATGCTGATTCCAAATTTTTTCGAGTTGCTTTAGATTGGAGGAACGCCAGCAGTCCTACGCTACCTATTGGAGCTCGGGTATCTAGATGGAGATTGTATAACCGGTAGGCATGATAAAAATGCTTTTTCATTTTTGTACATTAGCAGCATTATTTATTATTTTCTTGTTATTTTCAGTTACTGGGAAGACTCTTGCAGAAAACGCGAAACTCTTTCCTTCTTTGTCTGAAGGACAGGTAATTACAGCTTCTTATTTCGCCCCTTTATTATCAAAAGTATAGATTATTAAGCTAAAAAGTAAATATGGGTTGTTTTTTCACAGCAAATAATAAGACCACCAACAAACCCCATAAAGGAAACTGGTCACATTCAAATATTGTATGGAAATCTTGCACCTGATGGTTCTGTGGCAAAGATCACAGGAAAAGAAGGGTTATATTTCTCTGGTACTTTTCTACTTCTCTTCTGATGTTTCAGTTTCTTCACTTCAGTTTTCGGTGTAATTTCAAATTGTTGACTTTGATAAATGTTCCGTAGGTCCTGCCTTGGTCTTCGAGGGTGAGGAGTCCATGATTGCAGCTATCTCTGAAGATCCCACCAGTTTTAAGGTATATTTTGACCACATTATGCTCACGTCTCCAAAAAGGAGTCCCCTTCTGCTTATGAAAACTTAAATAGTTTCTATTTGTGTAAAAGTTAATACATGCCCTTTAGGTAACTAATGCTATTTTAAATAATAATCTTTCGTAATTTATCATTCGTTTTAACGTAAAAATTTGAGAACTGGTAGAGTCCCTTTCTATGATATATTCTAAAGGGGTAATTTCTTTGAAAACCATGTATCAGGGGAAGGTAGTTGTTATTAGAGGAGAGGGGCCTAAAGGGGGACCTGGTATGCCAGAAATGCTTACACCAACAAGTGCAATTATGGGAGCAGGTCTTGGAAAGGTACGTTCTTAATTTGTGGAAGAACGCCTTTCAGCTAATATATCTTTAATATTTTTCCTTTTTTAATTAGTTGGCCATGATAGTATCTGTTTCTTCTGATAGATTGCAAATTTATAATCATGCAGGAAGTTGCCTTGTTGACAGATGGAAGATTTTCTGGTGGTTCTCATGGATATGTTGTTGGACACATCTGCCCTGAAGCACAGGTTACTGCTCTAATTATTTTGTTTTCACAATAAATCACAATACCTTTCAGCTAAATGGCCTCCTTAAGATCATAAACTAAAGCTTATGCTTGTAATTATATTTTTAATTTTGGGATTTTAATATGTTTTTAGGAGGGTGGCCCAATTGGACTAATTGAAAATGGAGATATAATCACGATAGACATCAGCAAGAGAAGAATGGACGTTCAGTTAACAGACAAAGAGCTAGACGAGCGAAGAAAGTCATGGACTGCCCCACCATACAAGGCTGACAGAGGTGTTCTTTACAAGGTATGTCTCAACATAGGCCACTTTTGACTTCATGACAGACATTGCCAACTAAGCTTCATAATTGTGGCATTTCTTGGATGTGATCAAAATTAAGACGCCTAATTGGATGTAGCATGTGTTGATGCTACATTCATAACAAACTCAAATCGTCATACAAAAACAAGACAAATATTAGGTTGACCTAAACAAGTAGAAGTGTAGGTTGCGTTTAGTTAAGAGGAAAATACCCTTGTTTTCCACAAAATGTTTTGTACAAAACAAAGAAAATAGAGATTGCGTTCAAATCAAATGTATCCCATCAAATTCTCTACAAAACACAACATGCATTTCCCAACTTAACAAGGGAAACTACAAAACACATTTTTTTTTGTTTTCCTTGTAACCCCTCTTTGTTTTCTTGAGAATAGAAAACAATATCATATAAACACGTTTTCTATGTTTTGTGGAAAATTGACCTCCTTTCTTTTTTTCCAAATCAAAAAATAGAAAACTAAGATTTTTTTTTTCTCGAACTAAACGCACCCGTCCCGTAATGTTATTTTTTCGTTTAAATCTAATGTTTACATTCATTCCTATTTCCCAGTACATCAAGAACGTCCAGTCCGCTTCGAATGGATGTGTAACTGATGAGTAGCTGAAGTAATTCATAGATAATTGAATAATTTTTATAGAGAACCGGCGGAAGCTTGAACAGGTGATGACCTTGGGATTTTTCATTGTGGATTCTTGGTGGATCTATATATCGGCTCCTGCTTTATCGTTATGCTATTTTGTTCTTTTTCTTATTTTAACATTTCAAGTTTTAAGATGAGAGAACAAGGACTGTTTGTTTTTCTCTCTATGTAAAATTGAGGTCAAAGCCAATTTTAAATGGGTGTTGGGGGTTTGTCGGTTTAGAGATGTATCAGTTAAGTATGTTATGTTATTGGTTCACGCTGTAGTCCTTAAGATTTAAGAATGATGCAATAGATCCCAGAGTAAGAGATAAGAATGGCTTGTGCAGAGTATTGAACAAATGCTATGCGAAAGTCAACCCTGACTGATCCTAAAATGGAATCTTTAGATCTAATGAACACAGTTTTGGAGGAGGGATTATATCTTTCCAACAGGTCTATGAATCAGGCCAACCAGACCTTGATAAAAAGAAAAAAAGTTACGGCAACAGATAAAAAAGCAAGGTTTTGCACGTTATAGACCATTTTTTTAATGGGTTTGAAATTTGAAGATAGAATCTGTGTAAGATTTGGTGAGGATGTCGCGGATTCTTGTGAACCAGAAATCGCCATGTCTCAAAATTTTGAGAAAAAAACAATAGCTTTTTCTCTATTTGCCTATTTGGTCCTCGAATATACTTACGAGGTTTTCAATGATTACAAGGATTCCATGGAAGTCTAGTTGTCAAATTTTTATCAGCCAGGTAAACCCGCGAAATCTGACAAAAGTTTACATAGACCAAAAGTCTTAAATGCAAAACCTTTTAAACATTGGCATAAAACGTGCAAACCCTTTTTGTATGTTGCTTCAATTTTCTTTTAAAAAAAAATTGTTTGCTAGTCCTTAACCAGATTCGAAATCAATCCTCTAGGTTGTTCAATTCTAGAACCAATCTCAGCTGTATGCCAAAATGTGCATCCTTGCAAGGCATCTGTTGCAACAATTAGGGTGCTTTTAGTTGAAAGAAAAGACTTCTGTTTTCTAGAAAATGTTTGTACAAAACAAGAAAAATGAAGATTGCGTTCAAATCAATTTTTTCCCGACACATTCTCTACAAAACACAAAACATGCATTTCCTAACTTAACAATGGAAACTAGAAAACGTTTTTTTTTGAGTTTTCCTCGTTTCCATTGTAACTCACATTCTTTTCTTCAAAATAGAAAAAAATGTCACATGAACGTGTTATATATTTGTGGAAAATTTAGTCCCCTCATCTTTACAAAAATTAAAATAGAAAATTAAGAATATTTTTTCCAAATAAACGCACTCTTACTTTCTAGTTGCCGTTGAATATTTCCATCCACTAATGTTCCGGATTTTGATTTTGTAATTAATTCTTCAATTTAAGGTTCGATCGCGTACATCACTTCTAATAGAAAAAAAATTCCGCTACATGTTATAAGAACGAACAATGACAAAGAAAATATGATATGATGCATCAACGTAAAGCTTTATTCACTGTTTTCAAATACATGAACTTTGTTAAAAGAAATTAACTTCGATAATTTAAGTCACGCATACATTGATTTCAAAACTTGTTATTCAGACGTACTAGGCCAACAATTAAATATCAACAATGTCAAAAAGTTGTAGACTCTGACTTTTTACATGTTGCTAAAAGACCACCAAAAACACAGCTTGGAAAATCCATCTTATCATGGTTCTAGCCTTCGTGGGTCACGAGGTAAAAGAGACGTTTTGCGTATGTTATCGAGCGCACAAAAGAGCATCACCACACTCTGATCCAACTCCAAACCCACCATGCCGTGGTGCACCATAACTTCAACAAAAACAGTTCATATATATCATAAACAGGGCGATTCTAATGCTAACCTCTAAGCATAGCAAAAAGGGAAGGTTGGGTAATTGGTCAAAACCGATAAATTTGTGTGCGCCAAAACACTAATTTGGTCATTAGTTTCATTAAAAATTAATATCATTAGAAAATGTTTACAAAACCTATAAGTGTGACCCATCAGCTATATAGACCATAAACTAAATCGACCAATCCATAAGGAAATGTAACGAAATTGCCATATCTACCTACAACAAACAACTGTGTACAATGCATTTTTACTTGAAGAACAGAACTGTTGGATTATGAGAGTTGGATACGCGTTTAAACGACTAAAAGTGTGTGAACCTATTGGGGGTACACGTTAAACATAAGAGTACGTTTTTATACGTTTGATACTAGAATATTGACCCGTTTTGTACACAATCCGATTACTCCATAAGACCCATTGGGCGGTTATCCAATGTGGGTCGTTTGGTTAGTTATGGACTAAGTGTAATTGTGTTGGAATAAGGAATATATGTTGCTTGGAGGACAAGTTTAAAGCCCAAGATTTCTAGGTATTTGTATTTGAGACTATATATACTCGATCATAGGGTCATTGTTCCTCATGCATATACTCCACTATTCTCAGCATAATACACGATCAAACTCCATCAAAGTTTCCAGTCGATCATATACCTAAAACCGATTAGGGTTTGAAACGATTTGATTAACTCAAGAACCCTAACTTGCTTCGTTTTATTGCAAGGTGTTTGTGGGGTTTTAAGTTCTTAGTTCTCAGCTATTCCTAGTCGATTAGAAGTTGTCAAGTGCGGGGTTTGTTTGATGTTTCTCCTCGGGCAGAAAAGATATACAGAAGTTATCGGATAGTTCTATCCGATATCGGACAGAACTGGTATTTGGTTCTCGGGTTGCTGTGATATCTCGGACAGAAAAGAGAAGGTGTTCTAGGGGGTTTTTTGGTTCGAGTTGTTCAAGGTTTACAAGGGGTTGTTTGGGTAAACGTTCACGACTAGCTTTATTCGGGCGTATTTGTGGTTAAGTGTTTGTGTGTGCACTCATAGAAGTGTTCGTTTTGATCACTTGGTTTCTTAGTTTGTTAAACTTGTGGATGACTACGAGGGTTGGTTTTCTTATTTCCTTTTATATCTTTATTATTTATTAATTACGTGTTAACTTAATTGCTTAAACTAGATCCATATTCCGTTGCGTACTCGTAGTGTTAAATTGGTTAACTTGAATCTAAAATCTCAAGAGTGGTATCATGAGTCAACTCGTTTTTGTGATTATGGGTTACACGCTTTAAAAAACACGCTAAAAAGGTTGAATGAAATCTAATTAGTTATTTGTTTTATTTTTGTTTTGACAACTATAATGCAATACTTGTCAATTATTAATAAAAAATACCTAGACACAAACTAATAAAATTAAATTGTTAATTAGATACATAAACTAGCAAATTGTTAAAGGTTAATTAGTTTGCCATGTTTATTTTATGTGTGTTTTTCCGGCTATAAGACCCACTCAATCACTTTATGTGATGTATGGGACGATCTAGGCACTTGATGAAAACCTAGTAAGGGTCTTATGGTTCTCCTTTTGGGGAAGACTCGCGAGAGAACTCGGATCCATATGTGTTTATTAATATTGTATGTTTATATGTTTGTGATTCCTTATGCGCATAATTGTTACTTGTTTTTGACACCTAATTGCATGCAATTTGGAATAATATATATCGTAATCATAACATTAATAATGGTCTTATTTACACGCCTAAATACCATGCTCATTGTGACCTGCTATTTGTTTCGTGGAAAATTGTTTTTGTAAAATTAAGTGACCTAAACTATTGAAACAAGTTTTTTATGAACTTAAAAACTAGACGCTATGGACACTTGGGATGTACGGCTCACCAACTAAAACAAACTATAAAAGGGGTTTAAGGAGGTGCCCACAGTCACACCTAAAGGATTTCCGGTTATTGCCTCGCGCTGACCTGGTCCTCGGCCTCCTTGCGAGTTCAATTGGAGCTACCGTGAACCATGATGATCACTACAGTGTCATTACCAAAAGTTTTTAAAATTAGTGTTACAAAGTTGTTTTGCATGCTTCTTTGTACACGATTTTACCACATTTATGTGAATACCCTATGTGAAAACTTTAAGTCTATGCCAACCAACTATGAACACGTGCATTTGGCTTGACCTCTTTGGTCAGACCTTAGGGCCATTCCAACCCATGGTGAATATTGCTCATTGGTCATACTTTTGGTGATATTTGCAAGTTCTTACTTGGTCGACTTATTTAGAGTATGCTTGGTCAGAACTTGGACCCGAGGCATAAGATGATACTAAACATGCTCATGACATTATTACTTGTTTACTAATGCCTTGATCAGTCTCATAAGTCTAAGAGTTGCATTATGCAATTAACGCTCGTCGCTAACCTCTTGCCCTACTTGTTTACTCATTGGTCAGACCTTTGGTAATAAGTGGGAGGTCAAGATGGATCTTAGTCTTAATAGTAATTAATTCTTTTAAGAAGTTAATTATCAAAAATACTAATTATTTGAACTTTTTTAAATTGTAGATGACTACCTCAGTCGGAAACAATTAATTGGGTGGCTAATTCTTTTAAGAAGTTAATTATCTAATGATCACTACAAGTGAATAAGGTATAAGCAAATGTAGGAATCGGCAAGGAAAGATGTTGAACGACCGTTTGGTGTTCTGAAGAAGAAATGGGCTATACTAGCCAATCCCGTACGAGCGATGAAAAAAGAAACAATAATGAATATGATATACACATGCATCAATTACATAATATTGTTCAAAAAGACAAAGGAAATGCGATATTATAACAACTCGAAATTTTTCAGACCTATTTTTTCATTTTCAAATTTTTTTTAAACCTATTTGACATAAAAACGAGAGCTTATCTCACAAAACGTGAAAAGATACATGCATCTTGCACATCCATGGACATACTAATTGTAACACCCCAACCCGACAATGGTAGAAGTGTCACATTCTGGTGTCATATCAGAACATACAAATAAAATTTTACAAGCGAAAGCATTATAAAATAAATTACCAAGTCATATAATGGATGACTTACAAGGAAAATACAAAATCCAATATGTCCAAAACGGAAATAAAATCTGAAAACAATAACTCTGCAAATTAAATCCAAAATGATGAAGTAGCTAAGGTCGGTCTACTCGACTAATCTAACTCTCAGCCCAACAAGCCCATCTTCAAACCTAAAAACCTGCCGTAGGAAAAGAAATGCGGCTGAGCTTAAAAAGCCCAGTGAACAGATATAACAAAATGAAAGCTGCATAAAATCAGAAATGCGAAATGAAATAAGGAACTGATAACAAGGTCGCAACGGAAAGGAATCAATGAGTCAATGAGGATCCTGCAGAACACAATTATACCGATATCCAGAATGAACAGATAACAAGGAGAACGAAGTAGGGTAAGGCATCCACGACATATACATAATCACATATAAGCGTAACCGACATACAGGTACCGAAAACAAAATCAAACATAGCAAATGCCGTATTCACTCAACAAGAATATCATACAATCAATTCAGGAAGTCGATATCATTAAACCAAATGGAAAACTAAACGCATAGCGGAAGCAATTAAATTAGAAAGTGAACATGACAATCATACAAGTCAAGTAACTACAGTTAATAACATCACAAGTATCACTACAGCAGAAATACTATCAGTAGCGAGACATGGTAACCACACGTATCAAACATGAACTCGGCATGAACACTACAATTGAATGACTTAAGGACATAGCAGAGCAAAATGACAAGTTAACAAGCCAGACCACATAAGTCGAACCATTTATCCAATCATACAGTAACATAAACAGCAATGTACACATGGCAGATCAACAATAAGCGGGAAAAGATACTAACAGATATTCATAGACCACGAGGTTAACAAAACAGAGTTTACATGATAAGCCGTCAAAACAATCATTTATACACTAACATGGACTAGACGAATCAAAGAGTCACATAACAGTATGGTAAACCGTTTGTCAGTTATTAGCATGTCAATAGATGAATCAGACAATCACATATTAATCATATAGTAGCAGGGCAAACGATTGTCACCTAAAACATGTAAAAGCATAGTCAAATTCAATAACCATAATAATAATAACCCGGTACGTGAATGGAATGGTAGAAGAATAAGTAACATAAGGGTACAGGGTAGCGGGCAGTCAATACAGAATATGGTGCGTTGGGGTAAACAGATGGTACGATATAAGTATATCAACAGTGTAAGGGTTGTCAGAAATCTATCCCGAGCCAACAAAACAAACCAATATCAATAGTGGTAATAGTCGCCAATAATATCCAATAGTAGCCATTGTATTTGGAGGGGTGACCTCGGAATACCAAACCAATAGGAGGGGAGACCTCAGTAACCAATGGAGTAGCTAGCTCCCAGACTGTGAAGACGCGTATTGCACACAACATCATTCACCAGACAAATCATATCATAGCATAACATATCAGATACAGAACAAATCTAGGATGCATCCATACGCCCTGCAGACAGATAGTGGCCATACAATATATATCGAGCTCATAATCGATAATGAAAGGGACGGTGTGGAACATCACTCAACCACACTAGAGTCATGCCATTGGTGCATCAATGACACGGCCATGTTACCTTCATGGCTAGGGAAACATATTTGGCTCGAGTATCAAACTGAAGGGTCAAAGCAAAGTCATAACATAAGGGTTCATATCAAAGGTTCAAATGTCAAAGGTTAATATATAAGTCCATATCATAGGTTCATATCATAGGTTCATATCAGAGGTTCATATCAAACAGTTCACATAGGAGATTCAATCAAAGGGAGCATAGCAAAGTTATAGGGGCAAAGTTATAGGGAAGCCCTAATAAGAAGGCTCAGAGCAAAATGTAACAGTTCAAAACTAATACCGAAAGATATAAACGAATCATGAGAAACCTTAGAGACAAAGTCAGAATATCTGTACCTTATTCGAAGCAAGCCAAATAGGAAGGTAAAGTCGCAAGACAAATCAATCCTGCCGTCCGGAACCTATGAATTAGATAACGCTTATTAAGAATCAGATTACTCGTTTTAGACGGCTTTCCATTTTTAGCAGGTTTCTACTTTTAGTAATCTTTCCATTTTAAGCAACTTTCTATTTTAAGCAACTTTCTATTTTAGGTAACTTTACGAATTTCAATGACAATTATTAAACTTAAAGCTTAATATTACCAATATCATAGTTTAGAGTTGATTGTGTCAATTTTCCAAAGATTAGGGTCTAATATGACATGTTATAAAAGTAAAAGGTCTGCATGCAGAAATATCAAAGTTTTAAGGTCTAAAATGAAAATAGGTATATATATAAATCAATGAAATTAGTGCTTTCAAATTGTCTTCTACGCATTTCATTAAAACTTTACGTATACATGTTTCGATCCATTTCTAAGGTCGCTCGCTGTTCAAATGGCTAACCTTTACGACTAATTAATCACATCTTTCGACTAACACCCGACCCACTTATCCCGTCATGCTTTCAAAATACAAAATGACTCGACCGTTTTTCCCGCGATCACCTTTAAACTTACCCCCCCAAAATACGTTATACATACATGGACCATACTTGTTATCATTTAAAAATAAAAACATGCAATATCTGATGGTGTGCGTGCATAAATTCATGACCCAAGTACATGCATCTTGACTCTACTTCCAAAACAGTTTATAAAGACATCTCATAATACACACACGACACAAAACTTAGGCTATGATATACATGTGTTTTAATATTCCATTTTAACGTGACATGAAATAGGTGAAGCATTTATATGTCGTGAGTATGAAAGGGTCTAACAGATTCAAAACAAGGTGCTATATCTATGACGACATGAAGGACTTCTCATTCATTATTTTATGTGACAAGTTCATAGTTTTATGTATCAATTTTATGCACATGCAAGATTCGTATGGTTGTGGTTAAACAGATTCAAGGCCAAGCTATTAGGTACTCATTTTATTTGACATATATAGTAGTCCCTACCATGATTTTATGCGACCAAGAATCATCATTTATGTGCTAATCATATTCGTTTATATCAGTACGCGCATGGAGGAAAACCACATGACTATAAATCATGAAACAAAGGAATAAAGGTGACGAGATGATGGTTTCATGCGTTACCTTGGTAGCGTGTATGGGATGAATAAAGAACAAGGAATCAAAGAGATATAAGCCACAAACTAGAAACCAAAACCCACAGCCAAGAGCAGCCTATCACGTCCATAAAGTCCACGACCAAGAGACAATACAGCCACCACTCGAACCTAGAACTCACGTCTAGTAGCACCATGTCCACAGCCTCCTTTTCCCTAGGACGCCCACGACAGCAGCAGACCTAACCCAAGGACACAAACCAAGCAAACCTTCATACCAAACACACGAACTCAGCCCCTACACGAACCTCATACAACCTTCTTTGAGCCTCTCCTTGTCGACAGAAACAAAATGGAATGGGATGATGTGTTTCACTTTTGCTTAGATGAATTAGGGTTTTAGTGTGTGTTATTTGGAGAGCAAAATATGGGATATTATGTGATAAGAATGCGTTTATTTTGGAGGAGATATGGGGGTGTCTTGGGGCGTTTACATTGCCGATCAAGGGGAAGAGTGGGGCGTTATTTAGGGCATGATTAGGGGAGGAAATAAATGACAAATTCAATATTGATTCATTTACTTAAATTACATTTGTCTTAGTTTTATTTAGCTTAAATGTTACTTGTAATATGTACATGTCAATAGTCCAAGCAATTTATATGATGTGTGATAAATATATAATTCATAAATGTATTTTATTTCTCATAATCTTGCATAAATTATTTATAAATTAAGTGTTAAATGAGATTAACGAGATGGACGTGTTTTGCAAGTTTCTCGTAATTATTAAGCTGAGGGCAAAATAGTCATTTAATACGTTTACAATTTTTGGGTTTTACACTAATTACATAATGAAACTATATGGTCAGTTCAAAGGCAAGTTGATAAGGTTTTTTCACTCCAACTTGGTTCTGCTTGTTAAATTGGTTGTTCCATACGTCTATGAATTTCATTTCGGTCTATGTTTAAGCTAATTTATTATAACTTATATAAACAGAATAACGGTAATACCATTACCCATCTAGGGCAAATGTGTGTCAGATTAATGTGTTTGCCTTTAAAAAAATAAATAAAAATTATACCTCCTGAGAAGCACTGATATTAGGTTCACTAACAACACCTTAAATATTACTACATAACAAATTATGCGTTAGAACAATCATCTCCTTCTCATTCAACACACACTGCACTCGCCCGCGTATTAGAACAATTTTATTTACCAAATTATGCGTTACTGAGCTAGCTTTAGCCCATACTCGACCTGAAATTGTTTTTTATTGGAGATCGTTTATTGGTAGGTCACCGTAGTTTCGTGATAATGGGTTTGCTGAGGTGGTGAGTGATACGTTTAAGATGTTGCTTGTTGCGCCTTTTTTGCTTCTTTTTTGCTTACTTTTTGATTATTGGGTTCCATTGCTGAGAATTAGGATTCTGGTTTCAAAGGATTTAGTGATGTTGGAATTGTGAAGCGACGGGTATTGTCCCTCCTGTTTTCATTTTTATAAGTTTTGGTTCAGCTTGTGCATGAACGATAGAAAAAGACAAAATGCATATGGTTTGAATTCCGCAAGAACGAGATCTTATAGGAAAATGCAAATTAGTCCTCTAGATATATGATTTAGTGATACACAATCAGGAGGATTAACCCTTACTCAAGCCGGGGGAGTGCAAGTGGTGCTATTACATAGAGCCATCGTTTGACAAGGGCCACAAAATTTTATGCCTTTTATTATATATACTAAACGAATACCCGCACAAAGCAACGGTGTATAGGGGCAAATAATTATACGTGCAAAATCGTGATTCTGGTTCGATCCTTGATACAAAGCGTGTGTTTTTTATATTTAATATATTGCGTGTTTTTGAAAAGTTGTCAAGTTTAGAATTGATCAAGAAAAGATATAATTTGAGTTGCCAAATTTAAGGGGAACTTGGGATTATTTAGGCAAACTACATTAATATAGGTTTCAAAATTACAAGAAATGACATAAACTCTTTATAAGTAGTAAAAATATACACAATATGAGGCTTGAATTTAATTAGTTTTGATGCATGTGTATTTTGTGTTTGTGTTTGTGTTTAAAGGTCTTTATATGATAATAACACGGGCCATGAGATGGCCTTGCGATCACTTAATCCACCATATAAAGATACGTTGGAGTGGAGGGCAAGTCATATGTGACAATAAATCACTCTAAAGTAAAACAAGTTGTGTTGACCAATTACGAAAAACAAAGTAAAATATATGTTTATAAAGTATCATGTTTTAACGATCCGGGCGAATTTACAAAAGATTATGACCATCTTACAAAAATCTAAGAGGTTTTAAGTTCGAACGAGCGTTGATGAACAAAAATCTAAAGTAACACTTTCTCAACAAAGCTTTAACCCATTTGAATCTATGCGAAGTATACTCAAACCACGTGGATTGCTTCGCACACCTAAAAATGTTCTCAAACTTCTTCCTAATGCCACATTATTGTCCTTTGACTGGACTGTCAAAAAGCGGATCTTCTTTTTCAACAAATGAAAGAAGCTACATGCTTTTAGGATGACAATTATGAATATTTTTTAGTAGGCTATAACATCGCTCTTTCTTTAACAGAAATAGTTTAACCATCTGAAAATGTTCATAAATTTTTTTAATGACGCATATCGGTCTCTGCTTAACTTTGGCTATTTTTTAAATAAATGAAAAAAGTCAAATGCTTTTGAAAGAGTAAAAGGTTTCACACAATAACGTATCATGATAATTATGAAACTGAATCTGAATATTGCATGCCACATTATTTTATACAAGAAAATTTGTAAAAAAATTGTGATAGCATTCCTTCTTTCGAAAAAGGCAATTAGAAATGTTTTCTTAATAACACCACGTATTTCCAAGCCTTTGTGTTTGTATTATACAAGGTTTTTACTTCGCTAAGAATGTTACAATATATAAGTATTTTCATTAACGTCGAGCTATGTACATTATTATTGATATATTTGGAGATTTTAGCCGCGGAACAATATAATTAAGCGGTTGCGAATTTACAAAAAAGCATGTTATCAAGCCTTCGCTGCGTTGCGTTTTATACAGACCTTCTTAATTAAAAATGATAGAATGTCGTTATTTAACAACCGTTAGTAGGACTATTTGTGTAACGAACATCTAATATGAAGGACCAATTATGTATATTTTTTTTACATCGTTAGTCCCTACACGACCTATTTTGCAACGCAAATTAAACCTCAGGGACTCTTGTCACATTTTCTTTTTTTAAAAAAGTATTAAAAAACTAACGACCGTTAATAGATAGCAGACGTTAACTAACATCGTTAGTCCCTACAGGCCCTATTTTGCAACGCAAGTTAAACCTCATGGACTCTTGTCGCATTTTCATTTAAAAAAACGACCGTTAATAGATAACGTACGTTAACTAACGACCATTAGTAATGTACATTCTCGCTTTATCAGGCCCTTAGCAAAAGTTGCCCGTAATCCTGCAAATAATTATGCATCTGATGCAGTTAGCCTTTGCTTGATGGGTGTGCTGCTAGCAGAAAAAAAAGTGCCACTAAGCAACAATCATAAATGTACTTTAGAGTAATAAGGCCTAAATACAAAATCCATAAGAATAAACAAAAAGGCCCAAACCCAATAGAGAAACCAAACAGCCTGTACCAAGACCACCAACGTACACAATCCAAATTTCCATCTCAACATAACCACAGTATATATATATAAATATAAATAAACAAAATTCTACTATACGCAAAAACATTTCAAACACCAAATCCATTAAGCGCGTAAACAAAATCCCGCTTATTTCATTGGAGCGTGTGCTACACCGCCCTTAAACGCGACTGGTGCACCATCTCATCTCTTCCATCCGATTAATCCACTGCAACATACAAACCCTAGATTTTAAATCTGCATCAATTTCACAATCAAATCCATTTCAAGAGAAATTAAAGGTTCAATTTTTGTTTATTTTTATTATAATTTATCGATCGATCTAAAAAAATGTTTTTTTATATTTTTATTTATTTATTTATTATTATTATTATTGTTATTTTAAATTTTGATGTAATTGATTTGTGTAATTGTGATTGATTTAGTTTTAGTTCTGAAGGGTTATTGACTTGTGAAGTTCCCCTTTATTTTTTTATTTATAAAATTTTTGATATTTTATGAGGATTATTAGTAGGATGATAATTATAGGGTAAATTGATATAGTTGTTTAACTAGAAATTGTAAGTTTGCCAAGGTGAGTTTTGGGCTAAAGGAGTGGAAATTCAGTTTTTGAAAAATATATTCAATCGTTAATAGTTGACGTATGTAGGAGCGAAAATTAAATTTTTAAATACCTAAGTAACTTTACTATTTATTATAAATTGTTCAGTTTTGATGAAAATGAACTTTCTTGGCGCATTTCCTAAATTTACTCATACCGCAAAAGTGGGATTTTTAGCTTATCTTTCTTGGGGCATTTCCCAAATTCATGTATAGACGATTTCATTAGTTTTTTAAATTAAGCATTGTTACTTGTTAGTTAGTGATGTTTCATTAGATCTGTTAGGCTTTAAATATTATTGTCTTTTTTCCCTTTTAAGTTAGGCTTATATTATTTGGTGGTGTTTTGGTTTTATTATATACCATGATCAGGCTTCAAATTTCACATAGTTGTGCTTGGATAAAAAAAATTAGGTTACTTTCGTTTTTATGTGACTTAATAAGGAGCTTTTGTGTTTATATGTTTATTGTAGAATAAGAATCACTTAAAAATACATACCTGATTATTTTCATAGCAGATGAGCGACCTGAGAATTTCATAATAAACAATCCCTTATCCTACTGCTTTTGACATTTATTTTTAGATTATGATTGTTATATGATATAATCTTTAGCTTCAATGTGCTTCTTATCAATTTGTGACTCATGCAGGTTATGGATTATATGGACATTGATTCTGTAGAGGAGGTCCCCGACACTCCCGAGAGATTTATAACATCGCGTAACAATGATGGGCACAGCACTGGAAGACGAAGTGGTGGATCTAGTAGCTGTCGTGTGCTAGACAGAGATTGCTTTAATGAAAAAATGAGAAATGAGCAAAGGGAAAAGGGTAAATCTGTTGCCTCAAACGGAAGTCGAAGATTGTTTTTAGGTCCTGAGAGTGTGCGTCATGAAGGCAGTAGTTTCGTTGATTTAACTGAACAAAATGGGCGCGGTGTATTTGGAAAGATACCGCCAAGCAAATCATTTGGAGTAAATAATACAGTAAAATTGGGTCCTAGACCTGACCGTGGAAAAGGAGTTGTAATTGGAGGCCAACAAAAAGCTGAAAGCAATTCATCTTCATTAGAAATCACACCACCGAGAGTTAATAGAAATAAAAGGTTGGTGAGAAACGGATGCATATCACCTCATAACATAGCAAAGTCTAAACAGGCAGCAGAGAAGCACAATATCGAAAGGGTGGAAAATATGGCATCGGATGGTCCATCGAGTACAGTTGATATCAAGGATCTGATTGCCGAAGCTAAAGATTCACGTAGATTCAAAGGGAAAGGACTTTCTCATCATCCTTCGTTTCTTGAAGAGGACACAAGAAGTAGACATTTGCCTCGAAGGTATTGCCTAGCTGAGTAATCTGTCTAACTATCTGTCATTCTTGTCTTTAGCATAGTTTTTTGCTAGATATTTCAGATTTCAGTTGGCTGGTGATAATGATTCGACGTGGATGTTTCATTGAATCATATAGCATTTTATATTTGGAACTTTGAGAACGAGATTGCCATTATATTTTGTTCGGAGGTTTATGGGACTTTGTTGATTGATATCTGTGTAAATATTGTGTTAATTCAATAATCTTGACTTTGTATATGCTCACAGGACTGTTATAGAAGCGACTGATGCTAGTAAAGAATCAGAAGGATGGATAAACACACACAACATCACGAGAAAAGTAGATCCCTCATTGGTAGATGACGATCAACATATATCAAGAGGCAAGGCTGCCTCAAGCTCTGCTTTTGACCAACAGAATAATGGGATGGTGCAAAGAGACCGTAGAAATGGAAATATCTCCAGTACTATTTATAATCATTTTGACGATTTGGAGATAGACCCTACCCAACGTGTATCTGCTCCACCAGATACCATGTCTCGTCGTACACATAATTTGGGTCAGTTCAAGGAACGTGCGCAATTGACAAAAAGACAGAGGGATGGCGTTGCTTTGAGTAATAGCCGTGAATATGCTATGCCACGTTCCGCCGATTCTGAAAGACTGTTTCCTAGCCTTTCTAGTGAACCTGAAACTTCAAGATCAACTAGGAACAAGAACCGCCGTGGTGCGGGCACTTCAGATCCAGTTATTGCTATTGATGAGTTATATCCTGAAGATGGAAACCGTGGGTCCAACACAGACTCCACTAGTAATGAGGATTCAAGTGTCAGGGCTTTACAGTTAGAAGCGGATGAGATGTTGGCTAGAGAACTGCAAGAGCAGTTATACAATGAGGAACTCGTGAATTGCTTTGGAAATGTTGAGGTTTTTTCTCTACTTCAACCTATCATATTATCTATGTATTATGGTAAATAATTTGATACAATCTTGTATGTCAACGGCACTGCAGCAGGATCACAGTTCACGTCTTGGTGGTTGTCCTGCTTTTCGCCCTGCTTCTGTATGTCACCCCCTTAATTCTGTTTTTTTGCTTCGCAAAGAATATTTATTAGGCTGATATTATTAAATACGTTGGTTAGACTTTCATATACACATGATTAAAGCTGAATATTTCTAGAGTTTATCGAAGTAATGAGGAATCACTGTTACAGTGTTCCTCCGCCCTCAATAACCTCAAATTTCAATTATTCATAAACATTGTTATTACTTGAATTTCAGCACAAATAACTAATTTTTCTTCTGTCCTAGCCTTGTGATTCCCATGTAAACACTTCTTTCTAAACACTTTTCCGTGGTTATGCAGAGAGGCGCATCACTGTCAAACTTATATCAGCACTCACGATCAAGTACTTCTCGAAACACTTCAGCAAATAGAAGTGTTTCCCGAGCACAATCTCCTGCTCCGACAAGGCTAGCTCGATTGAGAGGCCGTTTCCCTGGACGCTCTCGTACAGTATCATCTACAAGTATTCCAAGCGGTCCAGTATTTCCTTCAAACATGGACATGGACGTGGTATGGAACTGTACTCTCACTTTTTTTCCCCTTTGTATATATTTGTTTGTATATATTAGCTAGTTCTTGCTCTACAATTATGTTTTTGTTATTGGATGTTTTTTTGTCCCAGCTTAATTTTTGAGTTACCTTGTTACTTTTAATTCAACAATTTACCGTTTTGTGTCTGCAGAGAATGCAAATATTGGAAGCACTAGAGGCCGTTGATGACATGGATTTTTCTAATGATTTTCTAGGCTTTAACAATATGGGATTACCCAGTGAGCTACTACGAATCGGACGTGATTTTAACGAGTAAGATAGATTCGAGTCCCGCGTTTGATTTTTTCAGCCTGGGCCCTTTAGTCTCCTATTTGCTTAAATGCCCTTGTAGGTGTAGTCTAATATTTGTTCATATACCATCAGGAATGATTATGAAATGCTGTTGGCTCTTGATGAAAATAATCACCGACATGGAGGTGCAACTCGTGCTCAAATAAATAATTTGCCAGAGTCAACAGTTCAGGTATTTTTTTTTCCTGTTATGCATGCAGTGTGTTTTAAATAGTATATATATTATTGCTAGTAGTACTTACTCATGGTGCACCGTGCAGGCAGAAAATCTTCAAGAATGTGCAATTTGTCTTGAAACTCCTGCCATTGGTGAAACCATACGGCATCTTCCTTGCCTTCACAGATTTCACAAAGATGTAGGCTCTTATAAATTGTTGTGAGTTTAATTTTGCTATTTGAGTATTGGACTAATCAGTCTTACTGTCTTACCTTTCACAGTGCATAGATGAATGGTTGGGAATGAAAACATCATGCCCAGTATGCAAATTATCAGTCACTTGATTTGCTATATTTTGGTATATGGGGCTCATGGCATGCATGCATCACACTAAACCTCCACAAGCCATCTCATCTCACTTTTTGTACCTTAA